>CM034615.1:23679529-24279529 GCA_020080225.1 Gynochthodes officinalis
TCTTTCCAATTACATCAAGGTGGTTGGCCTCGACAAACTATTACAATGAGTTGAACTCTATTTTTATGGAACATGACTATCGATGACAAATGATATGACTTGTGTTCTTGGCGGTGAGAAGTATAGAAACCATCTAGCTGAAGATAGGGTCTATATCTTCCTTGCTGGACTTGATCATAATTTGGATCAAGTTAGTAGCCGTGTTCTAGCTACTTCTCCTTTACCTAAATTAGAAGAAGCCTATTCCATGATTTGTCAAGAAGTACAACGACAAGTGACTATGGGAGTAGAAATCCACTCTGAGGCTTCAGCTCTAGTTATCCATAAAGGTACCCCTATTTTGGGCCTTGGAGATTCCACAATTCCTCAGTCTAGGTATTGCACCCATTGCCATAAAAATACACATACTGTTGATGTTTGTAGGAAAAAGCATGGCTATCCAGAATGGTATAAGCTCAAGCAAGCTGAGAAAAAAAACAAGAAATCTGCCCAAAATATTACTACAACATCTTCTGCCTATAATGTAACTCGGATATCTCCTGAAGAAGGTAATTTTGGTTTGTCCATCAATTCTACTTGCTCTAATGCTTGGGTTATTGATTCAGGGGATCATATGACTAGTAACTCTTCTATTGTTGATTCTCTAACACCTCCATCAATTAAGTGTGTACAGGTTGCTGATGGCAACTCTATGCCAATCACAGGGGCAGGAAATGTGCCTCTATCTCCGACATTTTCTATGTCCTCTGTCTTGTTTGCACCCACAATTTCAAATAATCTCATCTCGATTAGCAGAATAACAAGAGATCTTCATTGTCATGTAATTTTTTATACTACTCATGGTGTTTTTCAGGACAATCTCACAAAGATGACGATTGGCATTGGTAAGGAGAGGGATGGTTTGTACTACTTTGAGGCCACCGAGGCATACCAGCTCTTACTCGTGGCTTCCAAACTAAAGTGACAACTAATAAAGAAAAATTATCCTTTGGCATTATGCGACTAGGACATCCATCTTTCTCTTATTTAGAACGTCTATTTCCTAAGTTGTTTTCCAACATTTCTGCTTCTAGTCTAGGATGTGAACAATGCATTTTATGCCAAAAATCATCGTGTTCCTTTTAAGGTCAGTTCTAATAAAAGTACTATTCCTTTTTCTTGTGTTTTTACTGATGTATGGGGTTCTTTCTCTACACCTTCTTCTTGAGACCATATTTACTACGTATCTTTTATTGATGATTGTACTCGGGTCGATTAGGTCTATTTGATGAAGTCTAAGAGTGATGTTTCCCACATTATTCCTCAATTTTATAATATGATTCTCACTCCATTTAACATAAAAATAAAGGTTTTCCGTTCGACAATGATAAATCGGTTTGTAAATCAATCTCTTGCTGAGTTTATGACACGACATGGCATTCTTCACCTAAACACTTGTGTTTATACACCCCTAACAGAATGGCATAGCGAGCGTAGAATCGCCATATCCTTGAAGTGGCTCGAGCCTTATGTTTTACTATGCAGGTTCCAAAATGCTTTTGGGCTGAAGCTGTCTTAACTTCTTTTTTTCTTATTAATCAAATGCCAACAAGAATTCTTGATTTTCAAACTCCTTTAAGAATGTTATCTAGATTTCACTCCATTCCCTCTGCCCTTAATATTTGCCCTAAGGTTTTTGGTTGTGTGTGCTATGTTCATGTTCATCATATTCATAGAGATAAACTTGATCCTCATGCTATCAAATGTGTTTTTCTTGGCTACTCTAATTCAAGAAAAGGATACAAATGTTTTCATCCTCCTACAAACACTTATTATGTCTCTATGGATGTTCAGTTTTGTGAAAATAAGTCCTATTTTTCTCAAGATATATCCATGGTTCCTTTTCAAGGGGAGAGTGAGAGTAAAGAAGAGGAACAATTGTGGTTGGGAGAGAAGAAGATATGGATTTCAGGTCAGAAAATTGTGGAAAAAATGGGGAATCATTAGTTGACTCACTTGAGGAAAATAAAATTGAGAGGCGAACTCATTTGTTTGAGCAAAAATATTCTAGGAAAAAGGAGCCTCTTGAACCTACTACATCTCTTGATGATCCTACCATGTTGTCGGATGGCTCGTCTAGGATTGACAATGAGGTATGTGCGATTCTCTGAATCTCTTAAAATTTCTGATCCTAATTCTAGTATTGTTGGGAATAGGAGATATCCTCTTTGTGAAAGAAAAGTACCTAATAGACTTGGTTTCTTAAAGACTTCCAATGTTGCTTATCTATCCCAAATTTCATATCCTACCACCGTCTGTCTAAAACTAACTTGGCATTTGCTCTTGATTGTCAACCATATCCATTCCTAGTCATTTTGAAGCTCTTGAATATTCTAAGTGGAAGGATGCTATGGTAGATGAAATGAGGGCACTCCAAAAGAATTCTACTTGGGAGATGGTTGAGTTACCTATGGGAAAGAAGGCTGAGATGCAAATGGGTATTTCTTGTCAAGTACAAGTCGGATGGGATAGTTGAGAGGTACAAGGCTAGGTTGGTAGCAAAGGTTATACTCAAACTTATGGTATTGATTATGAGAGACATTTGCAGATTGCTAAAATGAATCTTGTTCGCGTCATATTGTAGCTTGCGATTAATTTAAGCTGGCCTCTCTGGCGGTTGGATGTGAAGAACGCCTTTCTTCATAGTGACCTATGAGAGGAAGTGTTTATGGATCCACCTCCGGTTTGCAATGGAAGAAGCCAAAGTATACAAATTACAAAAGGCATTGTATGGACTAAAACAATCTCCAAGGGCATGGATTGAGAGGTTGAGTCATGCAATGAAGGAGTATGGGTTCAAGCAGGCTTTGGCGAGATCATACTTTGTTCTATAAACATGATCATAACGATATCACCTTGCTTCTTGTCTATGTTGATGATATGATTGTAGCAGTGCGTAGATGAGATTGAGAAACTTGAGTTACCTTGCCAAAGAATTCGAGATAAAGGATTTGGGCTTCTTAAATACTTCTTGGGCATTGAAATATCGATCTAAGCAAGGATTGTTTCTTTCTCAAAGAAAGTATGCTTTGGATCTCCTAGCTGAAACAGGTTACTCTACATGTGAGCCAATAGATACCTATTGAGGTGAATCATGGGCTATCATTTTCTCAGATCAAATCACAACAAACAAAAGCGGATGTCAAAGGATAATTGGAAAGTTAATCTACTTGACTCATACAAGGCCAGATATAACATATGCAGTCAATGTCATAAGTCAGTTCATGCACAATCCTAGTGATCAACACCTGAATGCTGTTAAATGGATTCTAGCATATTTAAAATCAGCTCTAGGTAAAGGAATTTTGTTCTCCAAACATGGACATCTGGATATTGTGGGATATCTGATTACGATTTCTTGGGATATACAGTTTCTGATTTTGCTGGTAGTAGAATGGATAGAAAATCTACTTCTGGATATCTAACCTTTTTTGGAGGCAATTTGGTGACGTGGAGGAGTAAAAAACAGAATGTGGTTTCATTATCTAGTGCAGAAGCAGAGTATCGGGCTATGCATCATGGAATCACAGAACTTTCTTGGCTGAAAATTCTCTTAACTGAGCTTGGTTTTGGTCCAAAAAAGCCTATGGTGCTGTGCTGTGATAATAAGGCTGCTACTGAGATTGCTAATAATTCAGTTCAACATGATTGTACTAAGCATGCTGAGTTAGACAGGAACTACATCAAAGATAGTCTTGATTCAGGTGCAATAGAAGTTCCTTACACCAAAAGTTCAGATTAGTTGGCTGAGTTTATGACACAACATGCCGTTAATAGTGGATTATTCTATTCAACATTATCCAAGTTGGGCATGTGTGATATCTGTGCCCCAACTTGAGGGGGAGAGTTAGCAAGAATCATGATCAATAACTTCCTAATTTAGATTAGGAATATATTTAGATTTTATATACAGCTGTATAATTGATATAGTTGTCATATATAGGTGATTGATATAGTTGACATATATAGGGGATTATGATGGATCTAGTTAACATATTTAGAACATTGTATTCTGTATATATACCATTGAGATATATGAAAGAATTATCCTGGTTTTACAATCAACTAGATTATGATTAGGTTGTTACTAGACAACCTCTATATCTATGAGAGGTTCAATAGCTGGATTGGTGTCTTTTTGGGTAATTCAGTTTTCAATATCTCAGAGAAGACTTTGTCTTTCTATCCCTCTAACTAGGGCTTTGTTCTTTTTTCGTTCAAATAGTTCTCTCTGTCCTTGTCCCGTCACCCCTCCTTGTAAGTTTACATTTTTCTAAATAATATAGGTATAGTTCAACACCACACCAGTCTGCCATCTCAAGGTAGTTTTCTTTGAAAATGGAAATGCAATTGAAAGTCAAAAGTTCAGGTCATGGGTCATATTATATTGAAAGTAGTCCAGATATGAAAAACCAATAATTAAGAGGAAGTTTAATTCAAACAAGGTTTTGAGATAGCCTAGGATGGCTAGATAAATAGGTACACTAAACACACCTGGAGAGAAAAAAGAGAACTGAAGATAGACAAGTGACCCGACACTTAGGTATGTACGTTAACAGAAAAAATATGTATTACTACTTGCTTTCCACAGATAAGGATGAAATTTAACCTCTATCATTAATACTGCATTCTCAGTGCCTGCTAGCAACAGATCCAATCTTGAATTTTCCATCTCCTTTGTTGTTGGGTTCACTATAATCCGGTCATCAATAAGACCAACTCGAACTCCAGCAACGGGTTCTGAATTTGGCAATTCAGATAGGGCTCTGATATATTTAGATGATGAAGAGGAGTATTACAAGCAGTCAGCAGAAGATATCGTAATTAACAAAGTGAAGGACCACAAAACTATGCCAGCTTACACTGCGATTCCAGCTGCTGTAACTGCCAAAGAATCTGGAGGATGCAAACCATCATAACTTAATACCTGAGAGCCCATCAGAAGACTATGGTAAGAACATCAAGTTTTCAAAACTTACAGAAATTTCTCAATAAACAAAAAAAAAAAAAAAACAACAACAACTAAACCTCATCCCATCATGTGGGTCAGCCATATTTGAGTATACAAAAATAAAGATAAGAAAAGGAGTTCAACAACATACCCAAGACAATATTTGAGTTTCATGATAGAAGCCCTTAGGCATTGTTGGGCGTAAAGGCCTATCTATCAATCTACAAATAAGTACCTGCAAATGTAAATACTTAATAAATATTCAAAGCGTGATAGCTAAGTCACTTGATGAATGAACTTCTAAACTGCAGCGAATTTTCAGACTTCAGACTTTGAGGACAGACTGCTTGTGCTAGCTTCGAATCCTGTACTACTACATTTAAGACAACATTTGCAGAAAGTGGGCAGTACCTCATGATCTTTGGTCTTCCCCTCTCGTTTAAAAAACCCCCCACTGCAGATTTTACAATTACACCGTATGACTTCCTTTCAGATGAGTCAGAGATACACACTATGCACAAAGAATATATAATGAAAGGAAAAATAACAAGAAAAGAAAAGGGATAGTATTATCTACCTTGTTCGACCAGCAGCTGAAAAGCGTTCTTGATAATTTACAGATAGGGGAAAGAAATCTGAAGGCTCACTTGGAACATCAGCCAGAGAAACAGTTGTATAAATAATCTACAAAAACACAAATAAGTTCACTTTCTCAAAAAAAAAAAAAAAACAACACACACACACCTTAAGCAAGCTCCAAAATCTCTAACATATCCATCCAGGAAGCCCCAAGCATACAGTTTGATAACTGAAATGATATCAAAGGCTTTTTATATGACCACCACACAGTATGACCAAGCATCAATAGAAGCCACCATATGAATGTGTGGTAAGGTCCCAGGTTGGTAGCAGGACATTACCTCTATATCAAACTATGTGTTTGCCTGGGTGTTTGCTGTTCAGAAGCCCAAATCCTAAAAGGCAACTTCTTGGTTGAACTTACCTAAGGTATTTCCCTCAAATATTTACCTAGTCAACATAGACTCTTTGGGTGTTGGGATATGCATCATCATTAATGGTCTAAACCTTTCTTTCTCCCATTATTCTTTTTCCTCCTATTTCTCTCTTTCAATTTGATTTGTAGAAGTGTCCTATTTTACCAAGACTAAGCCACAAGCATCGGGTGTGAAATGGCCGAGTGTCAACCGCCAATCTTAGTAAATCCATGTTACAAGGACATGGATCTGGGCTTGGAATGGGTATGTAAGAACAGCATGTGTATTAAATATTGAATGCACTAACAATTTCACAGCATTTCTTAGAAATAACCGAAAATTTTTGTTATTGAAAACAATGCCAACTTCAATTTCCAAGCACAAGCCTTCCACTTGAAATTTAAATTTATTTCAATTGATAACTTAATGTCAAAATAGATGCACACAGTGGTGCATAAAAAGTTTGGGTGGAGCTACTCACAAGTTTTAAGCTGATTTCAAGTACTTGGCTATTCTTATATTAATTTATTTATTCATTTTGATTGGTTTCATCATTAGTTTTTTTATCCACTTGCAACTCAATCTTTTATATATTCCTGCTCCTTCACTGTCGATTTCCATTCAAAGATACTTCTCTGTTTTGTCAATCCCCATATGAATCTTCTTCCTTCACCATCAATCCATCAATCTTAGTTTTAACAGACACCTCATCTTATGAAAACCCCCCACCCCCGGCCATTTCGTCTTCATGTTCTTCCTCCAGTTAAAATAATTTTGACAGTCAGACAAATATCATGCAACTGCACCTGTGCGGTATCATTTTCAACAAGTGCATTAGAACCAGTCATTTGATTATGCCTCAGCAAAGTGCTCACTTCTTTACAATATTTTGAATTAATACTAAGGAATGGAATTCTAATTATTGAACTTTCCATGACAATGAAGCTGCATTTGGACGGAAGGATTTGAAACTGGGGAGGAGATTCCATTGAAAAAAAGTAGGAGAAAAGAAAGGGCCAAAGGAGAGTAATCATGGGAAGATTTGAAATAACTTGGGACTTCAACGAGGATCTCAAAGATGTTACAACAAAAGCACGCAAACACAGAACAAGATTTTAAATCCCAATCCACCAAATTCTCAACCCAAACATATTTGATGGTGCCCATTCTCCACCAAATAAGACCTACCATTCTCGCTGATGAATAAATATCAATTTCAAACACCAACCACCCCATCTCATCCCGCCACCAAAAAGAAATCCAAGGAGAAAAAAAAACCTTGCACCTTGATCATCCTCAACTCCATTCCCCAAACAGCCGATCCCCTCCTCTTCCTTCTACATCCCCTCCCTTCTAGTGCCTCTCACCATCCCATTCATTAAACTCTAAAACCACATATGGTGATAAACACAGCTGCAGAGGGTTTGTTAAAGAACTTGTAATTCAGCTTTTAAATTTAGTACATCAAGCTTCTTTTCATTATTTTGTTTTTCATGCTTTAATTTGTATGTATGCTTGATTCTGATATAAATACTGTTGGCTCCCATCCTGACTGAGACCAGAATCTTGGTAATTCAAAAATCAAAGGGGGTTTGCTTTTAGTATGTCAAAATCAGAGGCAGTCAACATAGACCAGAGGTGGCCAGTGGTGGCCTGAAGATGAAGACAACAACAAGAGCGTGGATTTCTCAGTTAGAATTAGAAGGAAGAAATAAAAGAAGCCAAAAAGTTGTAAATAGAAAATAAGTTCCAACCCCGTCAGTGATTTTTAGCATCAGCAAATACTCTAATGGTATTGTTAAAAAAAAAGTTTTTAAAAAATCCATTTTGATAAAGAAGTGTGTCAGAGCTTTACTGATTTTGATTCATGAAATCTAACCCAATACTTTCTTACTTCAGAGAAAGAGAGGCAGAGGAAGAGAGAGAGAGAGAGAGCAGACCCTATCATTGACAGAACAGTAGAGACTTTCAGTCAATCTTGTCCTACAGGCTACACAAATTGCCGTTGTAAACCAGTAAAAACCAGTCACCTTTATGAGCAATCGAAGCAGATTAAATTCAGCAAAACAGAGAATGGCAACAGCAGTCCCACCCTCATGACCAATACATAAGCAAGTCCAGTTAATCACAGTAATTGAAAGTTCGAGCGTGTGTGCATATAAACATAAAGGAAGGTAAACATACAGTTTCGCCATCTGTTATTGTGGCGGCACCACTAGCTTGTCTCCCCATATGACCAGTTTCAACCAATATCTACAAAGTGGAAGAATGCAGTCAATAATAATGTCTAATGATGGAAAAGTATCAGCACTGCCAGAAAACAAAAGAAAAAATATGCAACTTACTGTACTTTAACAGGCCAATGGCTACCCCAATACATGTGCATGATTAGCAACTATTTCACACACTTACAGTCATATCTCCTTACATCATATCACATACAAAGGTACTTCCAGAGGACATGCTGACTTCAAAGGACTTAACAATTACTTAATCAATCCCAAAGTGTCAACATCCGCCATGCACTTTGGAATTATACTAAAACTGAAAATTTCAAAGGTTTACATATTTCTCATCACTGCCTGAACCACAAATCACTCTTTTCTGTGAGCAGTCCTACAAAATATTTACATCTTAGGGAACAATTTGATGGCTTCAGTTTTCTCTTGTTCCTTCATTATTTTATAATATGATTCTAAGTGCTAGATTCTCAAAGCTAAGCTACTATTCAGAATGATCTTTAATCAAGTCTTTTTCCCCCTTTCTTGAATGTCCTTTAATCACAATTAATTGGCGATACCTTCAATTCAATTTTTCATTCATGATTTTGATGCAATAATTTACTTAGCTATGATTGGGAATGCTGAATCTCGGCCTCTTCATACAATTTCAATTTCTTGTTTATGGATGCAAATAATCAATTTGGTTAATGAAAATTATGTGTCATATTCTATGTATGTGGTTATAGTGCTCAAGAGACTAATAATTCAACATATAATTCACAAACCAAGTTACTAATATAGGCAAGTACTTAAGTAGACCTGGTTAAGTATGTGCATAATACTTATACCTTCTCAAGGGGCACAATAAATTAAAGCTTTTGTCCACCATGGACTTAGACCGCCCACAAAGTGATTGTGCATTAGATTGCTTTTCTGATCCTTAACACCAAATGTTTGACACCCAAGATATCCTAATTTGGATCTCAAACAAGATCGTCTAACATCAATTTTATGTTTCAGAAACATTAGATCAAACAGTCTCAGCATCTGCTGAAATTGAATATGTTACGGTCAGCATTTTGATTTTACAAAACAGACTAAAAAGAACAATTGAAGACATAATAATTAACAAGGACAACTTCCTTTGGACTATATAATGGCTTATGCACATTTTAAACCTCTGAGATATACTCCCCAAAACCATGGATTCTTCCAAAACACTTCTGATACAAAGTTTTATTTCAATTCTCAATGAAGAGGCATTTTGGAAGGCTTCTTCCAGTATGATCCGAGTTGAAAATTCCCCCCCCCCCCCCCCCCTTAGTAAATGGCACCATTCGTCACCTTAGTTCAATTTCGTCCTTCTTGTTCAAAAAGTTTCAATTTGGTCCTTTAATTTGCAAATTCAGTTCTTATTGATCCTTCTAATAGAAACAAGCCAAACAAGACTTAATGCATCCAATCACTAACTTGCATAATTTATAAATATTTTATTTAAATTGTATTTATAATTATTTAAATTACCTCTAATTTTGGATGTCAACCATAGAATTAGAGCAGGTTGGATAAAATGGCGAAGTGCAACAGGGTTTTTGTGTGACCGCAAAATCGATTAGGTTAAAAGGAAATTTTATAGAACAAGCGACATGAACCCGCCTAACTACGCCTTAAAAGCTGGCTCGTAAGGGGAGGTTGCGAACCCATTCATATAACACCCAAGACCATCCTCTGAGAACCGATGTAGGATACATCATAACCGACCCCTTTAGGTATGCGTCCTTGTGCGGAAGGCGACATGGTCCTCGATCGACCCACGAGCATGGCTCGATACCAAATTGATCTGAACCTTACCCCAGCGAGTAAAACCCAAATCTTACCAAAGTTGTAGATTCCCCAAGCTGTCCTTCTTGTTGAGCCGATTTCTTTGAGGCAACACCCAACCCCAACATTGGATTGAACCACCTATAGTCCTCTATAACCCATGAGCAATACCCTAAAACCCCAACGATTTGAAGCTACCATGGAACCAAGAATGCGCACAAAACCTCGAATAGAAAGAAACTCAAGGCTTCAGCTTTTGAATTGAATCTAATCGATTCTCCCGAGTAGACCCAAACAAGTTCTTTCTTAGAACTAGAAGAAAAGCACGTAAGCCTCTCAGGTTTGTAATTTCTTAAAATTGTCTTCAAAGTGGCGGCTGAATGGCCTTTAAATAAGGTACAAGTGTGGCCAAGTGATTCAAAGCCCACTAGGGTTTGGATTGCTTGCTTTAATTGACAAATTTAACCCTCACTAAATAAATAATTAAAACCTAACCCAACTAGGGTGGCTTAATAAATAAATCCTATTCCAACACGTAAAAGAAATAACTACTAGAACAAAAGAAAATAAAATAAAATAAATAATTACATGACCGAAATTATGGATTGTCCACAACACTTAGTACATTAACTGCTTCGATCATGTTAAAGAAGCTTCTCCTCCTTGGCATGTACTTCACGTATGAGTTGAGCCAAAGCCTCTTGCATTTTCCTTATATGTGACCTCGTCATTGGACCCTCATGTCATGTAAAAGGTCTTGTGGCGGCGTGTGAGTATAGACACTTGATCGTGCACGGCTTGGCGTTTGCGCTCCTTATCTTCATCGGTTTCACTTAGGAGTTGTTCCTTAGGGAGTTGCTTGTTCGAGAGTCTTATTCTAGAGGTCTCATGGGTCACTTTGGCATTTTGAAAGCGTATGATATTTTAATTAGAGTTGGGTGTTGCCTCAAAGCGATTTAACAAAAGGGCGATTCGGGAACCTTCAACTCAGTAAGATTTGGGTTTTACTCTTGTTAGGGTAAGGTTAGTATCAACAACTATAAGGCAGGCAATGCTATATGGAGTGAATGTTGGCGCAAAGAGACAACATGAACATAAGTTGGGAGTAGCAGAAATGAGGATGTTACGGTGGATGAGTGGTAAGACAATAATGGATAAGATGAAAAACTGTGTAGTTCATGTTGGGCCAATAAAAATGTTCAATTAAAATATCATACGTTTTCAAAATGCCAAAGTGACCTATGAGACCTCCAGAATAAGACTCTCGAACAAGCAACTCCCTAAGGGAACAACTCCTAAGTGGCGATGAAGATAAGGAGCACTCAAGCGGCCAAGTGCACGATCAAGTGTTTATACCCACACGTCGCTCACAAGACCTTTCAAGTGACATGAGTGATCAATGGCGAGGTCACATACAAGGAAAATGCAAGAGGCTTTGGCTCAACTCATACGTGAAGTACATGCCAAGGAGGAAGCTTCTTCAACATGACCAGGAGTTGTTAATGTAATAAGTGTTGTGGACAATCCATAATTTCGGTCATGTAATTATTTATTTTATTTTATTTTCTTTTGTTCTAGTAGTTATTTCCTTTTCGTGTTGGAATAGAATTTATTTATTAAGCCGATCCTAGTTAGGTTAGGTTTTAATTATTTATTTAGTGAGAGGGTTAAATTTGTCAATTAAAGGCAAGCAATCCAAACCCTAGTGGGCTTTGAATCGACTTGACCACACTTGTACCTTATTTAAAGGCCATTCAGCCACTTTGAAGACAACTTTGAAATTACAAACCTAAGAGGCTACGTGCTTTTCTTCTAGTTCTAAGAAAGAATTTGTTTAGGTCTATTAGGAGAATCGATTAGATTCAATTCAAAAGCTGAAGCCTTGAGTTTCTTTCATTCGAGGTTTTGTGCGTACTTCTTGGTTCCGTTGGGTAGTTTCAAATCGTTGGGGTTTTGGGGTATTGCTCGCGGGGTTATAGAGGACTATAGGCAGGGTTCAATCCACAGGTTGGGGTTGGATGTTGCCTCAAAGCGATTTAACAAGAAGGGCGGTTAGGGAACCTACAACTCAGTAAGATTTGGGTTTTACTCTGTTGGGGTAAGGTTAGTATCAACAACTATAAGGCAGGCAATGCTATATGCATTTGAATGTTGGACAAAGAGACAACATGAGCATAAGTTGGAAATAGCGAGAAATGAGGATATTCACGGTGAATGAGTGGCAAGACAATAATGAATAAGATGAGAAAGCGAGGATATTCGACGAAGAGTTGGAGTAGCAGGTGGCGAGAAAAGATGAGAGAACATAGAGTGAGATGGTTTGGGCATATTCTTGACCTATAGATGCCGTAAACGCAGTTTGTTATAAGGAGTATGATGGGAAAAAGGAGAATTCGGCTGAAAGTTACGTAGGAAAAGTAGTCAAACAAGATTTAATGGAGTTGGAAATAGATTGGCGGCTAGTTTGTAGTAGAGCAGTGGAGGAAAATTATTAGTTTGGTGGAAGAGCAAAACTCTAGTGGTCATTGCCTTTATAGTTTTAACATTTTTATTTATTTCTTTATCTATTTATATATCTATTTATTTTATTATATTTTCTTTATTTTATGGATTTATGTCTTTGGGTTCATTGACATGACCCCAACTAGTTTGGGATAAAGGTGATGATGATGATGATGATGATGATGATGATGATGATGACCTCTAATTTTGGCAATTTGCAATTTAAATAGTTAACGAGTAATTTTATCTATTTATAATATATTTATTACAACTAATCAAAATTGATGTACATTGTCAAAATTACAAAATTGGAGGTGATAAAATGTGAAATAAAACTTTAGAGAATATTTTGCAAGCGAGTAAAGTTTAGAGTGGTTAATTGCAATTTACTCTTATTATTTTAGTATTTTCCATTATCGTTTTTCCTAATTATATGTAAGTCATGTGACTAAATGTATTAAATCCTGTTTGACTTGATTCATTAGAAGGACTAATTAGAATCGAAATTGTCATCTATGGGACCAAATTAAAATTTTTTGAGCGTGAGGACCAAATCAAATCAAGAACCTAAGTTGAGGAATGAATTATGCTACCTACCCTTCCCCCTCTAGGTATCCCTTCCTTACAAGCCAAATTTTATTAAGTCAACAATATTGAACTACAGCAACATCCATACAATCCAAGTCAGTAGTCAAATATTTATGTGTTCTATTGAAAAGACCTATATGAATGAACAAACTTCAACATCTCTCCAAACACTTTCCACCCTTTTCCCTTGGTCAAATGTCATTGTCCATGGTTGTTTCATCTCCAATTACATCCCGATACATAACTCAACCAAGACCAACACTACATTTCATCATAAACTATATGACCCTTCGAAATGCACACACAATTTAAACCATTAATTAAATGAAAACTTTATTTGACCCTAACTCCTATTGGAAGAAGGTTTACAATATTATGTTATAAAACATGTGTCCTCTTGCAAATATATTCTAGAAAAGAGAGAATTGCAATATGTTTCTCCAATGTTTGCAGCATGGACATCAATTGATGCAGCATAAGTGTGGGTTCAAATTAAACGGGACCTTATCAAGCTCTTCTGGGCTTTAGGAAGGCAGAAAACTGTGGCTTAAGAAACAAGGAAACTGAAATCATCTAATAAATTGCAGGAAAATAGAAAAAAAAATCTCTAGGATTCACTCCTAAAACCTTTTGGCATCACACTTAGGGACCTCTCTGCATCACACTTAGGGACCTTTCGGCATCATAACCAAAGCAAAGTCGTGTCACACAATCCTTGAAGAAAACAAACTGTCCACAGAAATTCTTATTGAACTCAACTCTGTCTGATCTCCTCTTGACATTATTTATAGACCACAAAACTGAAAACAGCTTAGATCAGGATTTCCCAACTAAATCCAATTCAGAATGGATTCAATTTCCTATCAAGACTTAATAATTCCATTGTTTTACTAGATGCAACTTTCCAAAAACTAAAACTTAACAAAGAATCAAATAAAAAAGACAAAAGTCAGGAAATTCCCGCAAAACAACAAACTTACTGAAATACCCTTGACCAATAAAATTACTTAAAACAACCAAATAATTCCTGCATCAAAAGACTCAATTAAGGTCACTCTTGCAAGTTAACCTAAGTCCCAAATTGGATCCTTATCTTCCAAAGCATGCCAAATCAAAGTTTGAACTGTGGAATCCTCTTTTCCCTGCCTCTTGTGAACCTTCTTACCCTTTGCCATTTGTCTCCATCAACAATGGTCCCTTAAGTTTTAGGGAAACAAGACCCCTTAAATATCCAATTGGCAATTAAAAATTCAAATTGATAATAAAAATAAGCACATGAAAGTCAGATTCAAATGTAAAACCCACGCTCAAAATTTTCCCACTGTCTTTGTGCCAGTTCTCACTCCTTTTTCCAATTAGCCTTAAAGAAGATTTTTCTTGAAATATGTTCTGACACATTAAAGTTCTAGGAGTAATTAATATTTAAAGTTAGTTGGCAATTGTTCTCTTTGTCCCTGAGTGCCATTGTGCTTTAAAATTCTCAATAAACATGAAGGACTCAAAGTTTTATTAATTGATGCTCAAGTTAAAATACAGACAACAAATTTTTTTCCCCTTTTCTTGGGAAGAAATAAAAGAGAATGAGTTCCCGAATTAACACAAATGTCCAAGATGATTCTTGCATGCAACTGTCCATTTTCAATAACAGCTATATCATTGTAACCAATCTGAGACAAATTGTATATACTATCCTTAATCAATATAAATTGGATACTTAATATACTAAAACAACTTTTGCCGAAAGTTTAAGGGACAACCTAGATATCCATTATGAATACTGGGACCGGCACAGCAGCAATTTTCCCTTCAGAAGATGACAGCATAAACCCACCATAATTTATGTTTTTGCATTAAATAGTTTCTGGAAATTTGTTTTTTATCCAGTTTCACCTAAACAATTTCTTTGCTGTTTCATATACAGTAAATCATTGCCAGTTAATATGTTTTCAACCAAAAAAAAAAAACCACCGAAAAGAAGCCGAATATTAAGAAAGTTCTAATTAATCTACCAACTATTCCTAGCAAAATTGTACCTCATGGATAAACAGCAGTGCAACGCAATTTCACGTTTCAAAATGAGTAATACATAACGAAAAAGAACTCACATGCCGGTCACCGACAGGGATTTTCACGGAATACGGCGCGGCACTTCCACCACTTGTAGTGTCTAAAGAAGCAGTAACAGCGAGTTGATGACTGAAAGTTCCCTTTTTTCTCAATCTTCTCAAATTAAGCAAGTGGAAAGTGAAAGTTTGAGGTTTTTCAGAATGAAACTGAAGTGAGCACAAAGAAGAAGAAGAGGGGGAACAAAAGAATTTGTATTTAGTTGTGGATTTGAACTGCTGTGAAAGCAGTCCATGGCAAACCGGATAAGAAACTAACATAAGGGAAATGACAGACGCCGCCGGAATGCTGATAGTTTTCGGCAACGTGTGAGTGGGGAGACACCGAAGAAACTTTATCCGTTTTCAAATAATGTCGCTGGTTTTACAAGTGGTAACTAATATGGGTAGACTACGTCTGGGGACCGGGGATATGTTTTTTTTTTACTTGGAGGTATCGCGTTCGCGTAGCGTCTTGCATTCTTCTTCGCCGGTGTCATAGCGCGATTGTTGCGACCAGAGATCGTAAGTCTCGGAGGCCATGAAGTCGGCGTGGGGTAATCGCCAGATCGAAGTGGAATTTTGGCTTCGCGTGACGATAGTCGAGTTGAGCAGGATCCCATGAAAGCCTTAGCATTCAGGGGATATGTTTGAATTGTAATTTATTTGAAAATTTTTGTATTAAAATTTATATAAATTTTAATAAAAAAAAATTTGATAAAAAAATATTTTAAAATAAATATAAGTAGAATTTTTTTTAAAATCATGTAAGGAGAATTTAGGAGTTTAAATTTTAATTTTTAATTTTAAAATAAAAAATATTTTAACATTTTATTTTTATTTGAAAAAAATTAATCTTTTGTAAATAAAATACAATCCAAACATAATTAAATCGTGAACTTTGAAAGCTTAAAAAATAAATTTAAATATATAACCTTAATTCTAAATTTACCCAAAATATATACCAAAATTGAATATCAATATGCTCAAATCTAGATATAAATAATTAGAGTTAATTTGCATAATATTATTTTTTTAAAAAAATAAATAAATATTAATGTTGGTAGAAATAGTCCAGGAGTACTGAAGTAGATATTCTAAATACCGACTTCGAAATCGGTATTTCGAATACCTACTTTGAAATGGATATTCAATATATCAACTTCAATGTATTTTATTTTTTTAAAATATATTTTTGATTAAAACTAGTTAATTAATTTAACCATATTTTATTATAAAAAATTCAAAAATAATGTAATATCCAGAACTAAATTTTTCATAGTTGATATTCTGCATATCTACTTCAATGTAATATTATTTTTTAAAAGTTTTTTATTAAAACTACTAGTTAATTAGTTTTTTTGTATTATTACGAGTTTTTTTCCAAAAAAATTGTATAAAAAAATATAAATTAAATCACTATTAATGTTTTAGAAATTCATTTATTTTTAAAGAAATCGATATCTGAGATATCAACTTCAAAATCGATATTTAAGATATCAACTTTAAAGTCATTATTTGGATAACACTTTGAAGTCGAAATCCATATATCAATTTTAGACAATTTATGAAAAAAACACTTAGTCTAAACCACCTAAACCCTAAAGCCTCAAAACTTAACCTCGACCACAGAACCTCACCTAAACCTTAAGCGTAAACCCTAAACCCTAATCCCTAAACCCAAAACCCTAACCTAAACCTAAACCTAAACATGCCACCCTCCTCCATGGTGTTTTTAGGCCTTCCTCTATTGGATCGTGGGCTTTGTTTTCCCTTTTACCACAGCATCTGCTTCAATCTCATTTTCACAATCTCTTTTTAGTTCACAACAAGTTTTTGATAGTTCTGCTCCTTTCTTTACATTTGTAATAGGAAATAATGATAAAATAAACACAAAAAACAGCATAGGCAAGGATTCCGTCAAGTTATCTATGGAGTTTTTTCCATTGAGAATTCCATAGGGTACAATGGAGGAATGGAGTTTTAGAAAAACCGCCGAAACTTTCGTTCAAGCCGTGCACACAAACCAAATGTAGAAGAGAGAGGAGGGTGCGGGACGAAATTTTTTCTTTTTTTTTTTACTTCATGCCGATATCCACGATATCAACTTCACTATTTTATGAACGACTCCCAAATTATCAATATTTATTTAATTTTTTTTAAAAAACAATATTCAGAATTTCACTCGCATTAGTACAGATGATTTTAATTTATATTTTTTGGAAATTCATAAGAGAATTTTAAATTAAAAATAATATAAATATATATTTTATTTCATAAGAAGACATATAAAATTTTTAAATGCGTGTTTTTACAATTTTGTTCTTTAATAATATTTGGGATATAGGGGTTTAGGGTTTTCGTACATGCCATGCGTTGCCCAACCCCCTTCCCCCTAACACTATTGCATCCCACCTTAGACCATTAAAAATAGCATATTTAGGAAATCAACTTCTTATGGCAATTTAGATTAGATTTCCTCTCACTATGTTCTCATGTATTTTTCTTCTATAATAACATTTGGAATGAGTGAAAAGATTTCACTTAATTAGTCAAGTTATAGAAAAAAGTTATAAGTTTCAACAAGTTACAAAAAAAATAATAATAATAATCAAGTCCCACAGTAAGGTTGTCTAATATTCCTACGTGGCTGTCGCCTAGGGGGTTGGGGTTGGGGCTGTGGGTTGCCTTTGTCTCCAGTGCGTTTAGATAAAAAAGAATTAATTGATCCATACGTGATTGTGGACGAGGACGCCTTCGACGCTCATAGATCAAATTATATTGAGGCATTTAAGATGACATACTAGTGTAGCCTTGCGATAACTATTCCATCTCAGGTGTCTCTTCATATAGCTCAACGGGCTGATGAAGAAACATACCAACACTAAATATCCGATCATCATCATCAACATTGCAACGACGGGAAGTAGGCGGATGTCCGGACGTAGATAGACGACCAGAAGTAGATGGGCGTCAGTAGATAGCCGTGGGCGTAGATGGATGACGGGATGTACGGACGAGGAGATGTAGATGGGCGACCATGAGATTGTTAAAATTCACCTTAGTCTTGAAAAATTGAGCGCAATATCTGCGTATATGACTCTCCCAACCATCATCAATGCGGGAAGATAGGTCATATCGTTAGATAATCGAACTCTTGGATCTATCTCTAAATTGGTAAAATCGCGAGGACAACTCATTCACTTGCTGCTAACATTTACCTTGCATATAAATAAATGCTCGATGTTACATTTTCTATACTATGCTAAATATGAACACTTTAAAAGTCATATACATACTCAATAATCGACAACGATCTGATTGGGCACATACCACAGGTAGGGCGATGCGCGGGATTACCGATAAGAATCAGTAATCTAACAATACCAAATATGTATACGAGAAATAATGCATAGGACTAGTTGAAGGCATGCTATTCACAATTCTATTCATTAATTTGTTCCGCGCGGCAGCGTAAGGTGCATGGGTGATATCGGATTTACTCCATTCTTGCCCTCGACGATTGGTGAGCGGAATTCGGGGTAGGCAAATGTGTGTCAAAATATAGCTCAAACTCACACAAATTACACCTTAACCTCACTTAATCAATTGAAGTACAGCATAGGGGTCATTTTCCACGGGGAAGGGGACAAAACAAGAATTTAAGTGCAACTAATTTTTGCTATCTATGTTAACTAATGCAATGATTTAGAGAGTGACATTTAACTAACTAAAACAAGGAAATAAACACACAATTGAGGAAGGAGGGTGATCCTTGGGTTCAATGCAAGGGTCGGCTATTTTGACTCTTAAGAACAGCAGAGTGTAGGGCATCTTAACTAAGTGACTACATCCATTCGCTCAGAATCTCCTTTCGGTCTCATCGAATTATAGATTGAGGAATCTCCTTTCGGTCTCATCCCCACCTAGAGCACATTAGTGCCTATGGCTTCCACACAACTCTAATGCACAATTCTAGCCTTAGATGTTTTAGCCAACCACTTCACACTCCCTAGTTCAAGTGTTTAATCTAAGAAAGCCACCTATTTTTCACTCCACATCTCCTTTCGGTCTCAATGGAATTAAAGAATAGAAGATCTCCTTTTGGTTTCACTTCTACCTTGTGCACACTAAAACCTATGGCTTCCACACAATTTTAGTGCACAATTAAACTTATATGGTAGTTGTTTCTTGTCTCAAACACCTAAAGCTAGAGAATTCTAGGTAGTTCTTCCTACTTTTGGTCTAAATTCATGTATATTCTAAAACACACACGAACACCAAGAACACACACTAAATGTGGCCACCATTCAATGCATGTCAATTCATTAAATACAAGTAGGAAAACTTCAATTAATCCAAGCCCATCACTCTACATCCAACAAGAAATCAAAATAAACCTAACCCATACATCAAACACCAAGAATCACCCAAGATAGTTTAGCCTCTCATGGCTTCAAGCAAACAACAATCACAAGGAAATATCACCATTGAAAGCATAAGAAATTCGTAAGAAATACTTCCCTTAATCAAAAGATTGGTAAATCCAGCAAATTCCAAAACTTAGCAAGCCAAAACAACTCCAAGGATTCCAGTTTTCAAGCCACAAAAAGAACCAAACCCTAGCCTCAAATGAAACTCACGGGTGTGAGTTGGGGAACAAATGTAAAAATCTAAAAACTAACCCTAACCCTACTCTATACTACTCTATCTCGTCTCTATGTCCTCCATGTTCCTCTCTATATGTGTTTTCTGCAGAAAATGGGGTCTTAATACAGGTAGGGGCGTTGGGGAGCAAATGTAAAGCTTCCAAAACATTAGGGACGTGACTTGCAAATTCGGGATTTGAGTGAAGTGTGCCTTGTTCTGATCTTGTCCATTTTTAGTCCCTTTGCGTCCCGAATTTGAGAAAACTTTCTTCATGAAAGTTTTTCCTCTCTTTCTCAGCTTTCCATATCATCTTGAATCATCTCATTTGGACGTCTTAATCAAGAGTTATGGACTCCGGAAGATGACTACTTTTTCTCCATTTTTTTCTCTTCTTTGGTTCATGCCTTGTTTTGCTTTTTGTCCAGTTTTGGTCCATTTGCTTTTGGAATTTGAGAAAACTTTGTTCATGAAAGTTTTTTTATCCCTTTCTCATATTTCCATAGCATTTTCAATCATATCATTTGGACATTTTCATCAAAAGTTATGAATTTCGGAAGATGAGTGATTTTTATCCCTTTTTTCCTACAAAACAAATAAAAGATGAGAATCACAAATATAATGTGATTTCTCTAATAAACATGGCATATCTCAATGAAATCTATGCAAAAGCGTGAAAAACACATATATAAGTTTATGAATATTTGATTCTCATCAACGATCCACTCAATGCAACCTCGTATCTGTGTCAACGTTAGGAGGAATTGTCTAAATATAGCCAAATTGCCGCTTCGCTTTGGTAAATATAGTTCAACTACATCAAAGTTGAGCCAAGACAACTGCCGCACACCAAATAGCACGGCAAATAAGGTATATTCGGCAACTCGTATAAACCTTCCATTTGATCGGTTGCCAAATAAGCGTGAAATAAAAAAGTTAACAATCATTAGTGTTTGAACTAAATTTAGTTGCAACGAGCCAAAAGTTTGAAAGCGATGTGATTTATCTACTTACGTCATCATCGCCATATAGTCCAAGCGATCCGATACATCGTAACACATGGCATCAGGCATCTCCAAAACTCAAACGTGTTCCATACGCAATTATTATAATATGATAATATAGAAGATTAGACACAATTCAAATAAACCAAATGTGCCATTGAAAGAAAAGTGGAAAATACGTACAAGCATGCTCTTGGTCCGAGAGGTATGCGAGGGTAACCGAAGAAATGAGCTTCTCTAACATTACGGTGTTGCGACCTGATTCTCAGTAGTCTCTCCCATGCCTACACCAACAATAAATTTAGGGGTCCACATATGCGACCGTATCTCCCATTGCCATGACATAATGCCTATATAACAATGCTAGTGCAGGCGCTACTCCACCTATATCTCAATGTTGTTGCTAGATCCCTCAGTAAAAGTAGGTACATCAATTTGACATTTGTACTTAACTTATCCTCTATAATAAACCCTATAATTTGCATGATCCGGCATCTGGCATGCTTTAATATCTAATCATGGGTGGCTTCGTCCGATGAGAGGGCCTTTGGATATACATGGAGATACTCCTCAATTTCAATCGATCCTATAGAAATGGTTAGGGGCCAGCATGTAACCCAACAGCTCATAACATTTAGTCTACCACTCCTCAACCGTATGACTCGGATCTGTACCAACCACCGGCTTTCCGTCTACCTGTAAACCCCAAAGTGCAGTGATAAGATGTATAATTGCATATTTATTAGGTCAATTCCTTGTGTTTAAGTGATTAAAATGCGTATTTATATTAATATTAAGTGTTTTTATTATTGATGGCTAGATTGGAGTTTTTAGGAAAAATTTAATAAATAAAGAGAAATATTATCCTCTTGCAAAAGCTTCAAGGTTTCTTTGTGCCCATAGTATTGATGCTTAAAATGTTTTGGATGAAGCAAAGAAACTCTGCGACACTTAGTCGTTGTCTGACACTTGAATTGCTTCATCCTGCTACCACAACACAAGACAAAGTCAATTGCAGTAGTCTTTGCATTTTGGGCTGAAGAATTCTAAAGCCACAAACAAACAAATAAGCAGAAAGGACAAAACCAATGCGAGTCAAAACAAAGAAAAGCAATTTGCATGCATTCCATCTTTGCACTTTGACATTCAATTAATGGTGTTGCACAATTGAAAAAAAGAAGAAATACTCCTTTGTAGAAGAACAAAGTTTGGATGCCATCATCAAACTTGGCAAAATTACTTGACCCACAACAAAAGCAAAGTCGAGAGAAGAGGAAGGATCGTGGCAATAACAAAGGGGCAGTGCAACTTGAAGCTTCCCTCGGTAGCATTCTTGACAAAACAAAGAAGACTAGTAGAAAATATATTTTCTGGAGAAAGCTGCAATTTGGAGTGAAAACTTCTAAAGCGCATGGAAGTAGAAAGTAGACTTCTTTTCTGCAAATGAGCCGTCTTTGCACAACAAAGAAATACAAGTCGACTCTGAGAAAGGAACAAAATTTGAAAACAAGACCAAAAATTTGAATTTGGAAACAAAGAAAGTGGGCAATGAATTTGGGAACAAAGACCCAAATGCACTGTGAAAACAAAAGGAAATTTCTTTAGCGACAAGAAGACAAAAAGCAGTGAAGTGAAAAAAAAAATCAGCCAAGAGAAGGAAGAAAAATAGGAAACAAAAGAGTGTGAAATTTGGTAACAAAATTCGCACAAAGAAAAAAGGAAGCAAAGTTGGTTCGGGAATGAGAAGAAGAACGGCAGAAAAAAGAAACAAAGCTGACTGGAGAAGAAAAAAAGGAAACAAAGCTAAGTAGGAAACAAAGAAAGCCAAAAGGCAATTGGAAAACGAAGGGAAAATAGGAAACAGCTGCACCTATATAAAGAGGGTGTCTGTGGCCTTCAGAATTTCATTCTTTTCTGGCGAGAACATTGAGAGAGCAGCCATCTTCTTTCTCACGTCTTTTCTTTTCTTCTCTTTTAGTTTAGTCTAGTTTAGTATTAGTATAGAAGAGAGAAGGCAGCAACCATTGGACTTTTGTTGTAGAAGACCCAAAGTGAGAAACAAAAAAAGGGAGAAGCCTCTCAACTTTCTTTTTCTTTTCTATTTTATTTTTTCTCTTTTTAATTATGTTTAAGATGTTGGTGATTTTCTTTTATATTAACATGAACTAATTTAATTTTCTAGGGCTACGATGTAGCCTAACTATGAAGTCTTTAATATTTTTCTATTAATATAGTTTGATTTAATTATTTATGGGTGAGTATTTATCTCAAGTGCTTAATCTTCTAATTACTTGATCACTAATTAGATGATTTGTTAATCATACTTATTTGGAAGGGAGTTATGTGTCAAGTTCATTGGGATAAATGCCATGAATTGCATGTAGGATAGAAATATACCTGCATGGTTTGTGTAGCCATTACATGAGAATCCATAGAAATTAATGACTTCATAATTGTTGTAATTCACATAGGAATATAGTGAATTAGCAATTAGGGAGATTTTTATTAGATCTCGGGAGGGACTAGTAAATAAATTAGGGAATCTCGACTATCAACCAGGAAATTAAATTAGACTGTAGAAATAGATGAATATTAAGATAGATTAGTTATGGTGAAATCAAAAACCCTAGAGCTTTAGCCAACTTAATTCATTACTTTGCTTTGCTTAGTTTTAAATTTAGTTTTAATTCAAGTTTTAAATTTAGTTTTAATTTAGTTTATTCATAAAATATCTTTTTATCATTCAAATAAAGGTAGAATTAACTAAATTTTGGTAGTTAATAAACAATTAGTCCTTGTGGGATCGATAATTTATATTCACTTTATATTACTTGTTAACGATCACGTGCACTTGCGTGTAAAATCCGCAATATCGTGACATCTTGTAATGTCATGGTGGCTTCACGATTAGAAGATAGAATGTGTCGTCTCACGCCATCTCTCCACTAGTCTTTGTGATCAATAAATGATCTACTTGTATACATCCTACCATGTATATACCATAAAAGCCCACTTTGTAAAATACATCTACAACCTAATATCAGGTGGGCCAATGGTGGGTTGTGAAGCCCCAAAATTAATTTAGATCTTTAATTAACTACAATTAACTTGTAGTAGTAGTGGACCAGTTCGAATCCCACGAGGAGCTATGTGTGAGGGGGGTTTTTAGCATTTGAGATGAAATGAAATAAAAGAAGAAGGTTAATGCCGATTGTGATAGTAATAAGTAAAAGAAAATTATTCAAGAAATTACTAGCAATATGTGAAAGAAATAATTCAATCTTACCAAACTCCGATCCAAGGAAGTGTAGTTGTACCGAATATATCTAGATCATAGGATTCTAAAAACACTTTTCATTCAAGCATTTAACCGAAAATTTCGCAGGATAGCCATGACAAAATTTTGAGTTTTCCTATTTTATTTGTTTGAACCTAGCATTCACAACAAACCTTACTAACAAATGACTGGAGGCGATAGCGTTCCATATCATTTGATAGTAGCATTAAAATCATTGAAAACAGTTAAAACAAAAACCAACAATTGAGATAACTATAATTGAAAATCTTTATATCATTACTTCCCTTTAAATCATAAATGCATGATTACTGTCACTTTACACACGCAAAATGATTTAAGTGCTACTTGTACTAAATGTTCCGGACAATTACGGATCAAGAACAAATAGATAGCTATAGAAAGAAGAATGCAAATAAGTTGTCAATTTATTTATCATTCAAAAATCCATAAAATATAATGCAAGAAATAATGATTACTTGAATGCAAAAGATTATGAAACTATGAACAAAACCTCACTAAATATATTGGCATCAACACCCCTTGGAACGGAATGAAAGTAAATTAGCCACTCATGATGGCAAAATTATTCTAATATTTATTCTAAAGAGAAAGAGAAGTACAAGAGAAAGGAAAAATTCTGCAAAGAATTAAAGGGAAGACTTATGTCTTCCAAGCTCACTAACCCTCCTATTTATAGCCTTATTCTCTAACAACCTTTCTAAAATCTCTCCAACAAATCCTAAGTCTTTAAATTTTAAATTCCTAATCAACCATCCTATCTTATCTAATCCTATCAATTGTCTTCAAATCCATTCTAACTTAAATTACAAAAGTTGAAATCAAAAAACAAATTCAAATCTTGAAATTCAAGTTATCAGCTCATCGGTTCTTTATCTCAGCTCAAGACGTGGTCACGTGTATTTTCTTGACTTTCACCTCCAAGACTTCATCCTTTAAGGCGTGGGCAAGTTTAAAACAAAAGAGTCTTGTTTTGGCTCGAAGTGCTTCTCCAAAAATCTTCTAAATCTCCATTAAATTCCATCTTTTTGCCTTAGTCCATCAACTTTACTTCCTGAGACAAAAACACTTTAAATTAGCCAATTTCATACCAAATAAAGCATTAACATCATAGTTTAGCTCCTATTAAACGGTAACAAATTAAATCCTATCAGCGAACTTTCCACAAGTCCACATCTGCCCTATACACTTTCAACGGCTCCATTTTTGGATCGTATAAAATGAGTTCCGATCGATGACTGGACTGAAGCGTGAGAACATCTTGTCGTTGTGGACCAGGAGTTAGATATGCAAATCTGGATGAAGTGCTGTCTAACTCCATAACCTAAACATATGATTCACAATTTTACTATATTATTTTAAAATCTAATGACGATTGCACAAAGAACATGCGAAAGTATCGCTGTGGGTCCCTTTTTATATTTAAAAAAACCACTAAATGAACACAACACGTGTTGCAACATGATATCAAACACCCCAAAAACTAAATAATATCAATAGAGATACATTGGAGATTGCATAATTAACAAGCGAAAACAAGCTCAGTGGTCCATTTTGCTTATTTAAAAACACCCACTAAAAAACACACAGCGTTTAGCCACATGATATCAAACACGACATCAACTAAATAGTATTAATGGAGATACAAATATCACAAATAGTATTTATTAAACAATAGCAGTCATGGGTTCATAGCTGCCCTATCTCTAAACCTCTCCATGTTAGAGCATGATTTCCTATTATATCCAACGACTCCACATGCTTTGTACCTTTGCCGTTGTGTTTAATCCATTTCATTCCTTATATGAGTGGATCTTGGATGGCCCGGATGGTCATTGAGCCTCGCAGTATTGGCGACCAGATGAAAATGTGCTAGGGCCAATAGTCCTCGTGGAGCATGGGATAGAAATAATTTGAATAGTTTGAACCAGTTTTTCCACATTATATACACCATCTACGAGTGCCCAAGCGACCCGTCCCATTTGAGCGCAAACCCTTTATGCGTGGGAGTAAGGAATCTTGTAAATTTCAAACTTCTCACAAGTGCATAATCAGTTGTTAAGATGTATCGTATGCACGTTCCCTCCTTTATCACCATGAACCCCTGTCGTGACTTGGTATAGGCCTTCTTTCCTCACAAAAACCGTCACCTAGTGATATTTAGACTTATGCTCGTTTCAAATGAACTTTTCCAGCATGTTTGGGGACCACGGATTCTGATCAGCAACATGTTTGTGGGATTCGGTGCGGCGTGAATCAAAATATTTAACCAAACGACAAAAAGTCACACACACACAAGCTGTTATTGGCAATTTTCTAGCACCTTTCAACACCCCGTTGAACGATTCTGAACTATTTGTGGTCATTATGCCATATCGGAAACCACTATCATAGCACAATGCCC
This sequence comes from Gynochthodes officinalis, assembly GCA_020080225.1. Classification (NCBI taxonomy): domain Eukaryota; kingdom Viridiplantae; phylum Streptophyta; class Magnoliopsida; order Gentianales; family Rubiaceae; genus Gynochthodes; species Gynochthodes officinalis. The sequence goes on from CM034615.1 coordinate 23,706,121, forward strand.
ATTTCTCGAGAGAAATATCCATCAACTATCTATGAGCGTCGTCATCCAATGCTCGAATGGCTTCCATCATTTGAGCAAATTTTCGCTGTTGATGTGAAGTCGCAGCGCCATGCATTAATTCTGTCAAAGCATTATTTTTAATCGTTTACTAAAGTTAACTTTGACATGTCGTACGCAATACCTATGATGAACCATTGGTGGTTTAATGTAGGGTTGTTCTCAACGGCTCGCAGAATTTCTTTCGCTTGATCAGAAATCAAAAAAATTCCCTATCGGCTATGAATCACATGGCGAGATAAGTGATACAAAAACTAATACCAATTTGCTAAATTTTCCTCGTCCACAATTGCAAAAGTTAAGGGAAGAATATGTCCATCTGCATCAGCACCGACTGCAATAAGGATCTTTTCCTTATATTTCCCGTATTGAAAAGTTCCATTGATACTAATTACTGGACGACAGTGTTGAAAACCATCAATACAAGGCCTAAATGCGAATCTGAGAACAAAAGATATTATAATCTCCAATGCTATCTTCGGTGTGACGTCATTCAACAATAGTGCTAGGATTACAAGATTGAAGGCAAGTAAGAACTTCGGTAATATGGTGTACGACGACTCCCAATTACCATATACCATTTCAATGGCTTTCCTTCTCCCCAACCATGCCTTCTTGTATGATATGTTCACCCCAAAAGAGCGCACATCTTCAACTATGTCGAGGATCTTGTATGAAGTATTTTCCTTAATATTATTCCGAACCATCCCGCCAGCCATCTGATGATCTAAGTTCAGGTGGTCCTCTGGCTGTATATCGGGGAAGCATGTGTATTTCAGATGCATTTTTGTGATCTCCCAAAATGTATGTTTCTTTCTCAACTTTGCTCGAACCTTCCATAAACATTCTTGTCGCATAATAAAGACATCGGACAAACCAGCTAGTATGAGTATTTTCATACACTTTGAAGTACCTGTGCGCACGAATGGATCAATATTTAACTGCATGTTACACCCCTTCTTTGATCCCGAAAACCATTTCAACCTCTAATTCCAAAGTTCAATCATCAACCCAAATGGGTTGTCTATAGTCATCGAACTTGTCGATTATAGAAAGTTTTGGATCACCAATGTCGGTATAGAAGGGAATATCATTGACAACGTTATCCATAGTTACATCAATCGGTGAATTCGAAATCTTTCCTTCCTGTTGGCCACCACCCTTGCTCTTCTCCTTTTCACTAACTTCCAATGATTCACCACCACTGTCTACCCACACATGTACGAGATCATCGCGAATGCTTACATCTTGGCTTGTGCTCCCTAGTGTCAACCTATTTACTATTTGGCCAATTGGCTCAAGTTTAGGAAACTCTTCGTCAAGAGCTGCACAACTTGGCCGTTCATTAACATTACCACCACTTGCACCCTCATTATATTGGCCACAACTTAGGCCTTCATTATAATTGCCCCCAATTGGTCCCTCATTAAAAGTAGCATGATTTGACCATTCATTAAAATTGCTTCAACTTGGTCCCTCGTTAAAAGAGCCACGACTTAGATCCTCGAGGCCAAAATAAGGTCGTTGCAGAGACACATCATTCGATATGAAAGCACCATAAAAAAAACCATTGATCATTAAGCAGCCCTTCTCCCTCTCTACTCTATAGAGGTTGTGTGAATGACCTAACATTTGTTTGAGGAATGAATGACATATTGTCCTCAGAACGAAAGGCATCTGGAACGGATTCGTAACTTATGTACAATTCAACCGCATTAAGATTCGGACATGTGGTTGGGGTGCACAACATCTCCCTCACCATCTCATCATCATCCACTGGAACAGGTATATATGTTATTGAATTACCAGCAATACTAATAGAATAACGGCACATTAATTTCATCTTAACTTGACTTCCATCTATTCCAGTCACCCGATGCAATTTTCTCAAAATTTCTAACAAGCTAATATTTTGATCAACGATAATGAACCGTTTTGGCATATTACTGTATTCGGAGCCGTTCGAACCACTAACTATTTCTCTATCCCAGTATAACACAAGCCTCACTCGATCCTTTCCCATTTCTATATTGTATATGAAATCAATAATAACAAAAAACTGACATTAATATCGGACTTAAAGTTATTGAAGTAATGGGCATAGTAAAATTTATGGAATCAGTCTTTCAACAAACAAAAGTAAACAACTAACATTTTCCCATCTATTTATAACCTCACATTTTCCCAACAACATAAAGCAGTATATTAAATCCAACCACAATCCTTTCATCGTCATCATCAACACCACTATTCGCAACTTATTATTCTAATAATAGCAAACTCATTGAATAAAATTTCACATCAATCCAAAACAATCCAAAACACCACCTCACAAAAGTAAAGAACTAACAGTTTCCCATCTATTTGTAACCTCACATTTTCCCAACAACATAAAGCAGTATATTCATCAAATCCAACCATAATCCTTTCATTGTCATCATCAACACTACTATTCGCAACTTATTATTCCAATAAGAGCAAACTCATTGAATAAAATTCCAAATCAATCCAAATAAAGCCAAATCATGACCAGACAAATGTAAACAACCAACAATTTTCCTGTTTTGTATGTCCAAACATTTTCCCAATAACATTCACAATTATATTCAACAAATCTAATCTAAATTCATTCATCGTCATCATGAACATCACTATTCACAGTTTATTATTCCAATAATAGCAAACTCATTGAATAAAATTCCACATCAATCCAAAACAATCCAAAACAATCCAATTTCAACTAACAAAGTAAACAACTAACATTTTCCCATCTATTTATAACCTAACATTTTCCCAACAACATAAAGCATTATATTCATCAAATCCAATCACAATCTTTCAATCATCATCATCAACACCACTATTCGCAACTTATTATTCCAATAATAGCAAACTCATTGGATAAAATTCCAAATTAATCCATATAAAGCCAAATCACAACCACACAAAAGTAAACAACCAACAATTTTCCTGTTTTGTATGTCCAAACATTTTCCCAACAACATTCACAATTATATTCAACAAATCTAATCTAAGTTCATTCTTCGTCATCATCAACAGTACTATTCACAGCTTATTATTCCAATAATAGCAAACTCATTAAATAAAATTCCACATCAATCCAAAACAATCCTAATCAATCCAAATCACCACCTCACAAAAGTAAACAACTAACATTTTCCCATACATTTATAACCTAACATTTTCCCATCCATTTATAACCTAACATTTTCCCAACAACATAAAGCATAATATTCATCAAATCCAACCACCATTCTTTAACTTACATCATCAACACCACTATTCAACGCTTATTATTCCAATAATCGCCAATTCAGTGAATGAAATTAGTAATCAATCCAAATTAAAAAATCACCATACTTTATTCACAACAAAATTTCCAACATCAATTCAAATCATTCTATCAATAATTAACAACTTTTGAAACAAAATTAATGTCAAATCACAAATCATATTATATAAATTATTTACCTTCGTCGGTTTTTTCGATCCTTGAAAATGTTCTTCGCTCAACTTATTTTCCTTTTTGCTACAAAATAAATTTTTTATCAATATAGGATAACTAATTAGCAAATTTTAACTAATAAAAGTTAACATACAAATGCTATCACTAAAATTTATAATATAAAATAAAATTTAACATATAAAATAACATACAAATTTAACATACCAATTTAACATATAACATATAAAACAACGTACAAATGTAACACAAAATTTAACATATAGAACAACATACAAATTTAACATAAAATTTTAACATATAAAACAACATACAAATTTAACATAAAAATTACAAAAAATAAATGATAATTCACCTTTTAAAAAAGAAATGGGCCAAGAAAGAGGTATGAAGTGTTGTAGAGTAATTTTTTTTTAGGCGGCGGTTGCCTGAGTGAGGGGGAGGGGGGCAAGATTGCTGGATGTGGGGTGGGAGAGGGAGGAGGAGGTGGGAATGGGGCTGAATCTATGAAATTGAGAAGAAATTTGGAGAAGAAAATGGTGAAAATGGAGAAGGAAGACTGGCGGAGGAAAGGGAGACCGGCGGAAATGGAGAAGAAGGAAGAAAAGAAGGAAAGCGCGGGTTTATTAAGTTTTAACGAGTCGTGTTTAGAAAACCCAATTTTGAAACCAGTTTTTGATATATCGCCATCAAAGTGGTGTTTTGGAAACACGACTTTGAAGTCGATATATCAAAAACTGACTTCAAAGTCATGTTTCCAAAACACGACTTCCATACAAATGGAAGAAAAATAAAAAAATATTTATTCAATTTTTTTTAAAACAACATTAAGGGGAAAAAACTCTAAATAATTACGTTACAAAAATGAAAAGTTAAAAATATAAATAAATCAATTTTGTTGAACAAAAATGAAAAATAAATTAAATAAAAGCATTTATGATAGTTCCGGGCGTATTTAATGTTAAAGTAATCATAAATAAATTGTATTTAATATTAAAATAATCATAAATAGAGTACAATTTATTAATGATATAGCCGTTACTCGACTAGAGTCATTTTATATAGAATTAGGATTAAATATATTATTATTGCTCAAAACGTTAAGTACTAAATTATTACTCAAAATGTTATATGGGTTTTAACACTTCTTAGTAAGTAAAGAACTTTAAAATTTTGTTAAAAGAATCACTTAATTAGTTAATTTTAAGTATGGAATTACATTATCAAATATATTAAAATTTGTTGAATGACATGAATTGCGAAATTTTGTAATTATATGTATGAAATATAATATGAATCCACACAAATTAATAAAATGAAAATTGTTTTACAAAACTATAAAGCTATGTCATATTTTTTATTCCATATATTATTTTTTTGGAGACCTCGTGATATTTAAATGTACAAAAATATCTTCTTTATTTAATAATTTCCAATTTAGTGAATTTTTCATTGATAATTGGTTGCTTATGTGAACAATAATAAAAAAATATTAAATAATTCACTACTGCTAAGTTTAAAAGCAAAATTGTTCACAAATTCTATTTTGTTTATATTTATAAAGTTGATTTTTTTTTAAAAAAACATTCCTCCATTGTCAATCAAAAAAAAAAAAAAAAACTACGTGTGTCTATATGTGTATGTCAAAATTTATTCTTTGAAAAATTACTTATTAACACCAGTTGAGACTTAATATTATTAAGATATTTAAGTGATAGATAATCAATCAAATTAAAAAGGAAAAGATCCCAAGCATATGATCAGAAGTTTCGAAAAAATCACATATGATTGAGGATTTAAGAGAGAAATATGATCGAAAGTTTCATCTTCTTATTCCTTTATAAATATGTTAAAGTGATGATTAATATTTTAAACACTCACTCATATATTTTTAGTATATTTTTAAAAAAATTTGTCCAAAAGATTAAGAAAATGATTTTAAAAGAATTTTAGGTTGAAAAATTTTTATAAGGGGTAGTAAAACTTTAGATATCAACTAAGTGATAGGCATATTATTATTATTATTATTATATGAGAATCAAAAGAGTGGAGCCTGTTCTGAATCCAAGGCGTTGACCATGACATGGGACAAGTGGCGGTCACTAAATAGCTATCTAAAGCACCGGTAGTACTGCACTCCAAGGAGTGCAGTGAGCAACAACATCATTTGGCCACTTAGTACAATTAACTCTAGTAGCGATATGCTGATTCAGCAAATCTATAAATATCTTCACTACGTCATAGGTAAAGGGCATTCACTATTACCTAACACTTAGTGTTTACTTGTTTTCTTCATTTACCCACTTCTTTTTTTACTTGCATTTTAATCCCAAAACTAATTTAAGTATCAAAGTGGTCATCTGGGAATTACACCTAGACCCATACTCACCATTGTCATTGTAGGCTAGGTGAAGTATTGTTGTTGTGGGAACGTGGAAATATCCTTGCTAGATTGAGACTCATCAATGGCACCATCTGTGAGAAATGTAGAAGCAATTCTTTTTTCCCTTAACTCTAGTAACTTTCTTTTGATTATTTGAAAGCAGAAGTTGCCCCTACTAGTATCCCTATTTTTATCCTCTTTTACAGCCCGTATCTCGATGGATTTTTTGACTACCTTTCTCGTCGACCCCCGTCACCATTTCTTGAGATGGTGGAAGGTGTCCCACGAGATTTCTCGACCTACCTGGGAGAGGAAACAGTGCATGATTTCTTTACTCGAAATTATGATTAGTTGTGATAAATGCTTCTCAACTATTAAGATGGCAATACTATGCTTCTCCCCAATATCTCTTATTGTTGTCAAGACTCGCTAATTGCCATGGTATGAGAGATCATCCTCCAGAAAAGTCTTCTCTCGTTTGCTTCTCATGCAAACCTGAAGATCGCCAATGACTTTTTGAGTTACCTAGAAATGGATGGCTTGATAGTCATGGGGAACTCAATCGATGTGAGCATTAGGACCCACCAAAGGAAAAACCTTTTCCCAATTCTATGGAGATTCTAATGTGGTTTACACTGTTTGCTGGAGCTATTTTTGTATATACTAAGATCCCACCTAATTAAGACGTTTATGATGAAAGCATAGATCTCGGGATTACCTTAACACCTACATGCCATCATGAGCATCTATAGACTCTTTATGCCGATTTGGCATAAAATTTTTCTGATTACTCTAAAGGATAAGGCTAGGCTGTGGTTCAAAAGTTTGCCCCCAAAATCTATTACATCATTTTATGATCTAGGAAAGCAATTCTATGACCATTTCTTATAGTGAAAGTGTTATAAAAAAATTTGAACTGAGTTAATGGCAATCAAACAAAGTGAAAATGAAACCCCACGTCAATATATTAATAGTTTTAACTTTGAAAGCTTCCAGCTTGGAGAATGGTCTAATGACTTTGTTATCACTGCTTTTATTAATGCCCTTGCCATGGGAAGTTTTACAAAGACCTCATGGTAGATCTGTCGACAACCTTACAAAACTTACTAGAACAAGCTAATTAGTTTGCATGAGCTAATGAAGCCTATTAAAGGAAGCAAGAGACTAAATAGAAAGAAGATAAGCACAAACTAAAAAATGGGGCATAATGACCCAATTCTGGGTAGAAAGTTCCTTTTGAACATCTTGGGTGTGTTGTGTAATCACGGTTTGAGTCCTTTAAACCATGAGACACTTTACTACCATTATCAAAACTCCTGAAGAGATTTTAACTCTCGTCATTAACCAAAGAATACTCTGCCCTCTTTTTCTGAATGCTTTGAGGTTAAACTATAACTATAAGCAACTCGGTAACACTCTCAAACTAACTGTTGATCACCTCTAACTATAGTAATACCATAAACAATGGGAAACTTTAAAACAATGTGCAAAATGGAGATAATACCTTTAAACTTGCCTAGTGTGAGGCGACCTAAAAGGTGCACTTTTTTAGTTTTTACTTCATATGAACTCTGTGAAGGTTAGAGAAAGTTTCTTGGATGTCCTGAGCATTAATTGTTTATCCGAGCTTTATTACCATGTCATTGACATAAATTTCTATATGATGTCCAATTTGTCTCTCAAAGACTCGATCCATTAACCGTTGATAAGTTGCTCTAGCATTCTTAAGGTCAAAATGCATTTTTCTTATAATAATACACTTTGAGCTACATATGAATGCAATATTTTCCATGAAACCAGGATGTATAAGGATCTAATTGTACCCTTCGTATGCATCAAGAAAACATTTTATGTGGTATCCTACCAAAGCATCAACTTTTTTTCATCAATAATTGGAAGTGGAAAGCAATCCTTTGGGCAAGCTTTGTTTAAGTTTATGTAGTTGACACACATGTATTAGGTTACGTCGAACTTCTTTACAAGCATGGGATTCGACAACCATGTGAGGTACATCACTTCAACGAGGATGTCAACCTCTAGATGTTTGTTGACTTCATCATTGATAATCTTGTTACACTTTTTCTGCTATATAGGCTTTATGTTGGAGCCAATATTGAGTTCGTGTGTGACCAAAGATGTCGATATCCTAGTCATGTTAATTGCATCCTAGGCAAAGACATCTAGAAATTACTTAAGTAATGCAATAAGGGCGCCTTTTCTACTAACATTTTAAGTTAAATAGAGCACCTGAATATGTGGTAAGAAGAATTTTTATTCCCTCTTTTTAAGGGGACAAGTTATGTCATGATATAACTCCATCATCGATAATTGTATCACTACTTTTGAGGAGTTAAGGAAGAAATTCTTCACCAAATACTTTCTATTGTCTAAAATGGACAAGTTGTACATAGGCATTTATCAATTTAGACAATACGATGAAGAGTCTTTTGGTGAAACTTGGGAAAGTTAAAATGTGATAAGGAAATGCCCTAACCATAGGATGGAGGATGGCCTTCACCTACAAATCTTTTATAACAGTCTCACGAGGAAGTCAAAGAGCATTATCAATGCGAGTGCCAGAAACAAGAATACAATAGCAGAGAAAATGGATAATTTTGGCTCAATGATAAGAGACTACCACTAAAAAAGTAGGCTACACTTTTCGAACTAAATAACACTACCAGCCTTGAAGCTCAAGTTTCCACTTTAGTCAAGAGAGTAAGCAATGTAGAAGTAAGAATGGGGAATCAATTGGTGATTAGTTGTGGATTATGCTAAGGTAAACACTATACCAACCTATGCCACGAATGGAGTCCATCAAATTTGACAATAATTATAATCAAGGGAACTTAAATGCAATTGGAGAGGACTAAGTAGCAATTGGAGGAATGATAACCAAGAATGCCCTTTGTCTTAATCAAATACCCCAATGTAATTTTTCCCCAGGATTTGGAGGCCAAGAATCGAGGCAAAATGAAGCAAATCATCCTTGGAGGAAACTTTTCTCAAGTTTATGGATGAAATAAAACAACAAAGTGATAAACAAGAGAAAAATACCAATAAAGTTCTTGAAGAGCATTATGCAAATTATCACATCCATGATGCCACTTTGAGGATTGTAAAGGTCCAAATTAGACAATTGACTCCAACATTGCATAATCACCCCACAAGTTGCCTTTTCTAATATCACCATGCCTAGTCCAAAAGGAGGAAACAATGTAATGTTATTACACTAAAAAGTGGCAAACTTCTAGAAGGAAAAACAAGAAACCAAGATTGAAGAAGGGAAGTCGAGGGAGATGAAATACGACGAAGAGCAAGTTGATGAGGCTAAGAATAAGGAACCAAATGAGGTAGAAATCAAATCTCATGGGGTCCAAAAAGGTAAAAAGAGGTCCAACTTTGTCTTTTAATTTTTTAGATCTTGCTCCCCTTAGTCCTCTTTTTCCCCTTAGGTCTTCTAAGAAACCCAATGTAAATAAGGATCAAAAAAGAATTGAAATATCCAACAAACTTCATGTTGACATCCCACTACTTGAATTGGTAAAAAATATCCCAAAGTATTCCAAGTACATCATGGCTATTCATTCGAATAAGAAAAAGATTCAAAAGGAAGGTGTGGTCACATTGAGTGAGAATTGTAGTTTCTTGATAAAGAAGGACATTCCCCCTAAACTTAAGGTTTTTAGTAGTTGTAATACTTCTTGTGCGATTGGATCCAAACATTTTAATAAGGCTTTGTGTAATTTGGAAGCGGGGATAAGTCTCATGCGTTTATCCATTGCTAAGGCTATTGGGATGAGTGACAAAATGAAACCTTAATTGGTGAATAGATCAATTGTTCATCTAATTGGGATGATTGAAAATGTGTTAGTCAAAGTGGAAAAGTTCATTATTCTAGTTGATTTCATCATGTTATATATGGAATATGACAAAGAGGTACCAATCATTCTTAGATGTCCATTTTTGGCAACTAGTGATACAAAATTGGAGTTAAGAGCAAAAAGGTCACCTTCAAAGTCAATGGAGAAGAGGTAACATGTCATGAGCTTATACAACTTTTAAAACCTACAATCTCATGTTTTAAAGTTGATAGTGTTGATTCTTGTGTGAATGATATTGCTACTTCCTTCCAATGTGATTTTGATGATGATGATCTAGTAATTCCTTCAGTTGATAAGGAAATGCATGAAGTTAAGCCTACAAAGTTTGATGACTTAGATGTATATGATTTGAAAATCCTAAATGAGATTGCTTATAATGTTGAACATTGTTGTATTGATGAATCCATTTTGATACTACAAATCATGTTGATAAGCTACTTCAGAAAGAGGAAGATGAAGTTAATGATAAGTCTTGGTTGAAAATATATGTGGATGATTCTTGTTTTACAAACTCTTTGCATGTGAACCCTCCTAAAGAGTCAATTAATGTGGAAGTTGATAAATCCTTAGATAAACCTCTTGGTTCTTGTGGTTTATGTGCTTTTTTTTGCATCCCTCTAGTTAAGGTATGTTTAACTATTTTAAATGGCATAGTCTTATCTCCAAGAAATAATCACCCAAGAAAGTTTTCTCATGATGATATAGGAGGGAAGCAAATAAACCTCCCAAGGTTAAGTCTTGTAAGTGCAAGAAGAAATAAAAGAAGCAAGTATGGCTACCTTGTAGAGTGATTCATTTTATAAAACTTTTAAATTGCATGGAGATCAAAGTGGATGGAAAAATCATTAAACCTAATTTGGAAGATGGGTGTAAAAGAAAGGCTTCTCTTGCTCTTGTGGATCTCCTTTGGTGGCATTAAAGAGGCTTAATATTGAGATGGCAACATTAAAACCAAGCAGGAGGCAACTGATATGAACCCTTTGAGAACTTGTCTTTAAAACCTACAACAAGGTGGGGAAAACCACCGAAGAATTGAACTTTGTTCCAAGATGGGGAAAACCTTGATTCAAATCCAACAATGTAGATCGAAACCTTAATATCAATATAGATCGAAGCAACGTCACAAGTTAAGGGAACAAGTTTTTAAAACAATCTTAATGCACTCAAAAAGTTCTAAAAAGAACTTGAATTGTGAATTCCTCACCAAATAAATTTTTATTCTCTCAAAGTTGGATTGATGAATATAATTGCTACCTCTCTTGTCCTTTTTAAGGCAAGAGTAGGTCTAATCTTATAAGAATGAGGTTCTAAATTACAGCGAATGATTTCCTATTATTTAGATTAGATGTTCTATAAGAACCCAAACTTTGAACCTAAATCTAAACTAATTCTAAATGAAAAGTTTGGCCTCAATACAACTTGGAAATCTTTTATGAACACTCCTAAAAATTAGGCCACAACTAGTTGGATTAGACTAAAGTAACTATTACAAGTTGAATTAGAGTTAAACCCTAAAAGAATTTCGGGGTTAGAATTTCGATCATAACCCCTTTTTTGGTTTCAAATTAACAAGTCTAATTAAATAAGACCTTATATGCAAGGCCTAATGGTAATTAGATTTAAAATATTAATGATATTGACTTTGTAATCACCAATTTTGGGTTTTTTTTTTTTTAAAACTTGAGTGTTTTGAATGAGCCCACTAAGAGTCTCTTTAAGTTTTTTAGCTCTAACCCTTATCATTGGCCCATGAGTACCTTTGAAGTGGATTTTTGAACACTTTTTGAAACCCAAATCCAAACTCGTAATGGTACCAAAAAAATGACCACCTTAGGGACTGGGTGGAATAGTTTGGCCAAAGATATTGATGTCTTCTCGATCCAGCTCTCCTTGATTCACTTTTGTGGTAGTTTTTTACCGCAAAACTTTGAAAACTCAAATTTGTGTCAGAGTGTGATAAAATTGTCTGTCTCCAAACATAAAGTTGAGGGGTGAAACTTCCATAACTTTAGAAAGTTGAATGATTATGGGAAATTCCACCCAAAAACCTTACAAAAAATACAAATTGGCAAAACAAGATTAGTAAATAAATCTCTCCTTATCAACTCATTACTTCTTTACTTTCTTTTAATAATAACTTTTCTCTCACTCTTTGTGTTCTCATTAATTTTTTTCCTTCGGATTTTACCTCATTCAATTATTACCTCAACTATCTGTCTATCATTTGCACTATCTTTGGCATTTGTTGTGCTCTCTAACTCTTTTTGCCTTTTCTTAGTCTCATTTTTCATTTTTCATTTGCTCATTGTATACTTGCTGAGGTAACAAAGGTACAAGAGTTATCTTCTTGCCATTCATTACAAAAGAATATATACTTGTGTAAACATCATGAATGGTTTTTCAATCATATTCCTAGGGACGACCAAGAAGTGACTAGCTTGCATTGGTACCACATCGCATAGAATCTTATCTTGATATTTGTCAATCGAGAATGGAACTAGCACTTGTTTTGTTACTCAAACATCTTGAAATTCATTCAAACAATATAGACGATAAGGTTGGGAATGATTAGTCACAGATAGCTTCAACTTCTTTACAAGTATAGTGCTAGCCACATTGGTACAACTACCACTATCAATACTCACCATGCAAACTTCATTTTGGATATGGCAGCGAGTGTGAAAGATGTTGGTTCTATGCTCATCATTATCTTCCTTTATTTGCACATTAAGGGCTTTTATTATCACCAATGCTTCATCTTCAACTGGTAGTTTCATTTCTTCATCACTTTCTCCTTCTAAAGACAACATTCCCTCAGACTTTTGATCACTTTCAATCTAATATGTACTATCTTCTTAAAGTGTCATTATGAGTTTGTTTTGACATTGAGAAGCAACATATCCTTTATCTAAGCATTTGAAACAAGGAACATCGTGAGAGGATTTAGGACTGGATGCACTTGATTTAGTACACTTTTGACTTTTGAGTAGTGGTATTAGACTTTGTTATACTAGAAGTGTTGGGAGTAGGAACTCTCTTAGGTTCAACCTTTGATCTTTCTTTGGCCAAGAACCTCTCTAAGTTAATGAAAGATATGATGAATTCAGTCTAGAAGAATCTCGACTTCGTAATTACCTCTCAACCTTTTTAGTCGTATGCACCATCTCTTCAATAGTCAAGTAGTGATACAACTCTACTATATTGGCAATTTCTCTATCCAGTTCTTGTAGAAATTGAGCCATGGTTTCCTCAAGATCTTCTTTTACATTAGCCCTAATTATACTTATCTCCATCTCTTTGTAATATTTATTGACAATTTTGGACTCTTGAGTGATTCTTTGAAATTGCTTATACAACTCCTAGTAGTAATGAGGTGGCACAAATCTTTTGCGCATGACTACCTTGATCTCTTCTCAAGTGTTGATAGATCTTTCTCAGTTTCTTATTTTAGAACTAACTAACTAGTCCCACCACACAATGGCATAATCAATAAATTTGGCCATAACCAATTTAACTTTTTTCTCTTGCAAGTAGTTATGGACATCAAAGACAAGCCCTACCTTCTTTTCTCATTCAAGATAGGCTTTTGAATCACTCTTTCCTTAGAAGGGTGGAATCTTTAATTTGATACTCCCAAGGTCTTTGTCAACTCTAGGAATATCTCTTCTCCTTTGGGTGCTATGGGATGCCTCCAATTTGTCTTCTCCATATGTCTTCTCCATATGTCTCATCCTCTTCGAACAGGGGATTATGGTATGTTCGTTGAGATTGTGAAGCTTTCTTGGATCTTCCTTTGCTACTAGATTCTAAGGCTATAAGCCTTTCATTTATTGTTGTTATCATAAGGGTCAATCTTGCTATATGTTCATCTAAAACTTTTTGATCTAAGGTCTTCTTTGGTGTTTCCGCTATGGTTGTTTTAAGTGTTGTGAAAATATATGCAAAGTATCTTCACAAAACCCTTTTTTCCTTACCCAAAACCTATACAATGCACAACCCAAGTGTTTTACATTGGGCTTAATAATTACATTTAAAATATTAATGACATTGGGCTTGTAATTAATAATTACATTTAAAATATTAATGACATTGGGCTTGTAATTACCAATCTTGGACTCGTTTTTAACTTGAGTTTCTTTAATGGCTCTACTAAAAGCCTCTTTAAGTTTTTTAGCTCTAGCCCTTGTTATTGACCCATGAACATCTTTGAAGTGAATTTTTTAACACTTTTTAAAACCCAAATCCAAAATTGTCACATACAAAAAATGATGACCACTATGAACTAGGGTTCTATCACAAGCCTAGTGAATAAATATCTTTTTCTGTATCCTTTTTGTTTGTTTATATCTTTTATTTATTTCTTTTACTTTAATTTTATGAGCATTGGTAAATGAGGATGTGATGAAACTGCAATGAAACTTTATTTCAATTAATGTAAAATTCAAATGTTGATCCTTTGTGAGAAAATTGGAAAAGCTTGTTTGATTGCTGCCTAATGGCTTTTCATTGTTAAAATTTAAGTAATAGTCATTCAAGTTGGGACTTCCATTGTTGAATTAACATGATGCCATGCTCATATTCGTGTTTAATTTATGCCTGGTAGTTTTCTTTAGTTGATTAGATTAAAACATACTTGGAGTTAGATTTTAATGGCTTTCGATATGTTGTTCCCTTAAACATTATTTCCTTTCCTTGTGTTACATTTTTCTTTCCATATATGAATCATGCTATATTTTAAGTTTGGGGAGATAAGTAAAGCACAATAGAGTTGTCAACTAGCTAGTTCTCTCTTAGAATTTTAGTTACGCATCAAGGACAATGCATATTTTAAGTTTTTTGGTTTTGGAGGAGGGGGTGAGGAGGGATGCGGGGAGGAGAACTAGTTAGTTGACCTAAATTTTTTGATGGATTTTCTATGTTTTTTTTATTTATGCGATGGGATGTTTAGGACTTTAATGTTTGTTCTACGTTGTGCTCCTTGTTCTGCACTAAAATTGGGGAACACTAATAAAAATAAACTTTATAGGGGAGAATATGATTTCTTGGTGTGAATTTTAGTGTTTTGAGACGACATGACCTGTGATTTAACCTATTTTTGTGGCAATTGTTAGCAATGCAACATAGTTTTGATATGACTTGGACAATTATTTGTTTTAAGTGTGTATATAAATTGCTACTCCTCTATAGGACTGCTCGTAGTCTTATGTCTTAAGCTATATGAACCCATATGAGTAGGAATAAGAAAAAAGAACCACAAAAGCTGAGTTAATTTTTATCATTTTATCCCTCTTGACCATTTTTTTTTTTTTTGTCTTTGACCACTTGTACTGATCCCGAAAGGTTTAACTCCAGTAAAAACTCATTTTTAGGTCATTAAAGGAGGGGGGAACCCTATGAATTGAAAGAACATAGGTTAGCCACCACAAGAATCTTTTAACTTAGAGTTCTTGAGAATTTAGAGAAAAAGACTCAATTTTTGTAGAAAATTGGAGGTTAGGGTTTGAAATGTTGTGCGGGCTAATTCTTGTAAAAAAGGAGTTCCCTATACTCTAAATCTTGAATCTTATATTTACTTTCTCCAATTTTGTAGCTCTTTTCACAATTATATGTGTAAAGGCAAGTTTAATTGTGTGAAAAGGCTAGACTTTTGTAATATCTAAGGTTTAATTGTGGGTTATTGATACCTATCCTTGTTGTGTTTATTTATGTTATAGTTAATGCTATTTGATGTCTAAAGGCAAGTTTTTATTTGAGAAGCATGCAAATTATGTTGGCCTCTAACATTAAACTTAGACCATTGCTATTAGAACTAGAGTACTCCTAGTATAGGTACATGTAGGTGGAATTTGTAGACTTGATATTGTCAATGTATTTCATTAAATTGTGTAGTAGTTTGGAAATAGGAGCTGCATCATTTTATTCTAGTAACTAGAAATAGAAGTTAGAGCGAAAAAAGACAATCTCCTCTTTAAATGCATGATCCCAAAGCTAAATCACATAACTAGGGAGAAATAGAGACAACCCTAATAACTTCTTTGGGATTAAATCAAATTCATGGTTCCAAATTCTCATTTTCTATTATTAATTATTTTACTCAATTAAACTTTTCCCTTTTTCCTATTATTAATTATTTTACTCAATTTCCTTTACATTAATTTAGCAAAATTGTAGTTGTGAACTAGTTCAATTATCCTTTGCTTTTAGGTAAAAAATAAACCTCTCAAAATAACAATATCCTCGTGGTATTGACGCTATTTGCACAATGCAATGACAAATGTTTACTTGTGCTTTGTTGTGTGGATTTAGGTTAATTATTATTTGATTCATTGTGGTATCTAAGCTCTATTTTCATATACCAATCCACACCACATCATTCATTTAAAGAGTGCTTTTGCACTCTCATCAATTTGCGATAGATATGATATGTTGGCCTAACAATTGTGCAAGAGGCATTAGTTATATGTAGCCTGTAGGACTTTCCTTTGTAAGTGTGTAGGCATACACATTTATTTGGCCATAAGTTAGGCATGGCACTTTTTTGGGCAATACATTAGTTAAACCAAAGAGTAGCCTTAGCTAGTGTTTTGGAGTTCTCCAAAAATATGGGAATGCTGAAAGTTGGCCTGGCAATAGGTATGCTGACTTAGTATGCATGCACACTTGTGCTTAAAATCAGCATATTTTCATTCTTATTAGTTGATGCCTAGTAGTTGAGATTATAATCAGCACCATTATTATTTGTTGCAAAGGCAAAGCTGCAACATAGTATAATGAGCATCTCAACTATAAAATCTGCTAGGGTTTGATCCTTGATGGCTCATCACAGTTGGTATTATATATGATGTTCCCTGAGTTCAATAGCCCACTTCGCTAATCTCCCTGAAGCCTGGGGTTTGTACAATATCTACTTGGTGGGCTAATTTATCAACAAACATATGTGGTGTGCTTGAAAGTAGGGTCGAAGTTTTATGGCTGTATTGATTGAGGCTAAGACTAGCTTTTCTATTGGGAGCTATCGTGTCTTGGGTCCATGTAGGGCCCTGGTAACATAGTAGGCTTTTGTACTTCTTTTCTTCTTGGATTAGGATAGCACTTACGACGTTATTCAAGGCTACCAAATATAAGAGTATGGTCTTCCCTGGTTGTGGCACAGTCAGTCTCGGTAGGGTAGCCAGGTGGGCTTTCAATTCTTCGAAAGCCTTTTGGCACTCACTGGTCCTTTTGAAATTCTTGATGTCTCGTATCACTTGTTCAAGATAGAAACTTGTTCAAGGTTGCTAAAGTTCTTGTTAGCCCCTAGACATGCTTAAGTACTCGAGAAGGTGCCATCTCATTGATGGCCCTAACTTTTTCTAAGTTAGTCTCAATTCCCCATTTGGAGAATATATACCCAAGAAATTTTCCTAACTACTCTGAAAGTACATTTTAGAGTTCAAGCGCATACCTGTTTTCTCCAGAGTTTGTAAAGTCTCTTCTAAGTCAGCGGGTGCGTCATAGACCCTTTTGCTTTTCACTATCATGTTGTCCACATAAACTTCTACATTTCTACCAATTTGTTTGGAGAAAATTTGGTTGACCAACCTCTGATACATAGCTCATACATTTTTAAACATCATTTTTTTATAACAGTATATGCCTATCTCAGTAACAAAAGTGGTCTTTTCCATATCATTTGCTTCCATGAGTATTTGGTGGTGTCTTTTGTATGCAACTAAAAACATAACAACCTCATAACCCGAGATGAATTCTACTTTTTGTTCTATTACGGGCAAAGGATAACAATCTTTAGGGCAATATTTGTTGAGATTAGTGTAGTCTTCACACACATTCGCCAATTGCCATAAGGTTTTTTTTATCTAACATCGGGTTGGCTTGCGAAGTTGAGTAAAACACTTCTTTCAATATGTCAGCTTGTAGCAACTTTTCCACTTTTTTGTTGATGACTTTATTTCTTTTAGGGCGAACACCCTCTTTTTCTGTTAGACAGGCTTGATCCTAGGGTCAATATTCAATTTGTGCATCATTAAAGAAGGTGATATCTCAGGCACGTCATTCGTACTCCAAGCAAATACCTCCTTATATTGTCGCAACAAGCTGATGATTTTGTCTTTCACTTTGGTTAATAGCTAAGCTCTTACTTGAACCATTCTATTTGGTTAGTCCTCATCAATTAGAAAATCTTGTACCTCACCTATTATCTCTAATGCTATAGGTTCATTTATTGGAGTAACACCTTGGTGTACCCAAGGTGCAACCTTTGGATTTTCAGTAATGATGATCTTCATTTGCTTCCTTACAGGTTGTGTTCCTCAGGGTGTGGCCCCTTGATCTAGTTCCTGCTTTGAAAGTGTTTGGATTAAGTGGACTTCTCTTATTTTGGTTATCTTCCCTTTCAACGCCATGCGCATACATTTGTGGGCCATATATTGGTCACCTTGTATAGAGGTCACCCCATGTTCTGTAGAGAATTTAAGCACGAGATGGTAGGGGGACCATATAGCCTTGGCTTTATTTATCCAAGACCTTCCAATAATAGCATTAAAAAGATAGGGGGCATCGACTACGTAGAAGTCTGTCAAAATTATCTTATCTTAGGAGTAATCCCCTAGGTCAGAGCCAGTGTGATAATCCCCACAAGATGCACCACCTCATGGACAAAGGTGACCAGTGGCATATTTGTAGATCTCAAAGCACCGAAATCAACGCCTAACTTGTGTAAGCAATCAATATACATGACGTCTATAAACACTTTGGTCATCTACGTATACCCTATGCACCTATTTATTTGTAATTATAGCTTTGATGACTAGGGCATCGTATGCTGAACAACATCTTCTTCTGAGAAAGCGATCACCTCAGAAGGTTTAAACCTTTTTTGGATTAGTTCTTGGGGCAGTATCCTCCTTACAGTAGCCTTAATGGAGGCCTACGATTGTCCTTCAGGGTAACTTTCAAAGATGACGTGAATTACTCCTATGACATTTTTGTTATCTTGAGGAAGGTATTAAGGCTATTGTTGTTATGGAGGGGTTCCCCTGAAATTGTTGATTTAGAATGGGCTCCCATCTCGATCTATAGCCTGTGCATCTAGCTGGTGCACCTCGGCCTCCTTGATGCTGACCTCTATTTTGGCCTTTATGATGGTAAATGCCTCCCTGGCCACCTGGCTGAGGTTAGGGTCTATCAAAACGTGGTTGCCAGCTTTGAATGTATTGCTACAACATCCTATTCCTAAGGCAATCTTCTGTTTTTCTTTTTCAGGTCGTACAATCTTTTGTATTGTAGTCGTGATCATTGTGAAAGGCGCACCACAAGTGACGAGGCCATTTATGAGGGGCCGCTGTTAATGGTATCGGTAGTCTCAGAAGGTCTTTGTGAATATCTCGATATGGCTTTTGGTGAAGGGTGTAAGATTCCTACCATGAATCCAAGGTTCAAATCGTCCCCTATTGTAATTGAGCCTATCAAACATACTTTTAGTTACGTTCTGATTACTTTTACCAGAGGCATTTTCTTGCTGCTTTCTCTCAATTTTCTCATTCTTTCTCTTCTTTCTATTTGCTTCTTCTCTTTTTGTGTAATTTCAATCATCTACCATAGTGTTTAAGCTTCAGTAGGAGTGTCCCGAGCTAATTTGGTTTGAAAATGCCCACAGTTCAGACCATTCATGAAGGTCGAGATCATTTATTGGTCTATGTCACTTTCCACTAGCAAGATTTTATTTGTGAATCATTTCACATATGACTTAGCGACTCATCTTTTGCTTGTTTTGTATTCATTAGATCAACAGTAATTTTGTGGAACATTTTTTTCTAGAAGACTCCAGTGTAAAACAGTTAGGCTAATTGCCTAAAGGACGTGATGCTACCTCAAGGCAATCCATCCACCCACACATGAGCTACCTCGAGGTAGTCCATCCACCCACATATGAGCTTTACCACTGAGGTAATAAGGAATGCCTTGCACATTATCTCTATCGGTGCATTCTTAAATTTCATGACATATTTGAAATGAGATAGAAAATCCATGGGTTCCGAGTCCTTATAATACGTTGGGATCCCATTTGACAACTTAAAACCCTTAGGATTAGGGTACTAGAGTATGTGGGGTGTGAAAAGAAATGGGGCATCTCTTTCATCATTTGATCCCAATAGGTTCTAGATGTCATCTGCGACCCTTTTGCTGATCTGAGGCAAATCATTGGCGTGAGGCTTCTTAACTTCGTTATGTGTTTTAGGGCTAAAGCGACCACCTCGGTAGTTATCACCAGTATGGGACATAGATGGCACTTATTGCCCTCGTCATTATGCCCTAGATCTTCTCCAGAAGGCCTTTTGTTTTGCCTCGCCTTCTTGAAGTCCTCAAATTGTGTCCGATTTTGCTTCAAAAAGGCTCATTCATCGTGGGTATAGTATTTGTCCATCAGCCAATCATGTCGATCCAAGACGGAGTGATGTGGTTGATCCGAGATTGAGCGATTTGGTTGATAGTCTGAATGGGTTGGTACCCGTTCAGACCCTTCTAATATGTTCATTAAAGATTTCCCACCAGCCTTTGCGGGGACGAAATGATTAGGTCCATATTTAGTGTACTGTTGGCTTGCTTGTGTTCCTGAGAACGAGTGTCCACCATGTTGTCGAAGTTGTAATTGTTTAGCTAAAGTAAAAAAATGAGTTCACGGATATACCTTCAAAGGAAAACAGGAAAAAAGAATTCCTCACAGTTGGCGCCATGTGATGAAGCGAATATTCGCCACCCGATTCAAGGTCCACAAGTCTCGACTTCTCTTGCCAGAAAGATGCCTGCAAAACAAATTTCAAATTGGTTCTCGGGGAAGACATTTCAATGTCTAAGTTAGTATTGAGGTGATAAGGTAAGTCCGGATAATAGAATACCAGAGGTAGGGTTTCTTCTCCTTTGACCTATTGGTACCACGAAGTATATGTACTTGTTATTTGAGATCTACAGAACATATGAAAATAGAATTTTGAGATCGAATACACTTCATCTATGTGTAAAACCTTTTCTTGGCTAGACCTAGTAGGCCGAGATCCCTAGTACATCAGTAACCATATCTTTTAGATTTCTATTAAGTACAAAGCTCTTCCATCCAATATATAAAGAGTTATGATCAAAACAGCATTGCTCAATTTGCCAAAATTAGTGTTCCTATTATTTTTGTGCATCATCAAAACTTTGTGTACTCTATTTCATTTTTCCTATAACATATGGTTACAACAAGTAAAATTCCCTAAAAACTATTCAAATATCATTTAATATGAGTTTTTTAGTATATTGCGTAAAATTTTAAACCATCATGAACACTTGCGGAGCCTAACTTCTAGAGTGTAATAAATAATAGAAAGCTAACCTGAACTAATAAATTTTATGGGTCTTGTAATCTTTTGATTTATTAACTATTCTTATTCTTATAACCTTTCGATTTAGGACAGTACCCATAACTTCATGATGCAATTACAATTATGTGCAAAACAAAAACTCCATAAAAATCAGTACTATAATGTTAGGAAATTGACATTTTTTTTTTGCAAAAAGGAAATAACCTTTTTGTAAAATTGTATTTTTTGTGGTAATTTTCAAATCTAATGCTGATTTGGAGTGGAGACTAAATTTTTTCCTATTACTATTATTATTTAATTAGGAATCAGGTAATATTTGTTGTTATAAATTTGGGGGAGGGGGGGGGTGTAAGTTTTGTATAGATAATATAAGGGATATTAAAAGATATAATTATTGGGATGAAATAGGTAATCCAAGAAATTTGGGTTGGGATTTAAGGGATATTTTTGTATGTATTTTTTTCTTATAATAAAAAACTAGTTCTCTTGGTAGACATAGATTTTGAAATCAAGCCGAACTACGTTAGATCCCTGAGTTATTCATGCTCCGTGCTTGGTTTATTTTTCATTAAAATTGTTGTGTTATGAAATCGTCTATGTTTATTTTTGCGCATTGTTTCTCCAACATTTGGTATCAGAGTTGGATTCGTTCCAAGGTGACTATTAGATTTAAGAGGATGGTTATATACCATGGTAAAATTTAACAATTTATTGAAGGTTTTTTACTCTCTTTTGAGGGTGGAGCATATCCAAATCCAACAAATATTTAAGAAGATGTTGAAGAATGATGTTATGAGCATAATTAGTGGGAAGAGTTTAATAATTGTTTGTTGGTTAATGCTTTGTTGAGAAAGAAGATTGGCCCTTTAGTTCTTAGCTCGGTGCCTAGTTCTTTGAAAGTGTGGTGATAACTCAGTCAATGGGCAAGACACTTTGGATTTTGAGATTGTAAAATCTTCTTTGTTATCTCATGAAAAACGCAAACCAAGGTGAGGTACAAAGATATATTGGTTTCTTGAAGAAAGAATTACAAGTGAAGAATTCTTGACAGTGAATCTGATGTAGGTGATTCCAAAGTCTAGGGAAAGGGTGGTGTCCAATGCTAATTTGGATAAATAAAGAATTATTCTACTAAGGACAAGATATTGGTATAGTTACATTGAAGATATTCTCACAATATTCAATGTATGGATATTTCAATTTTTAATAGAATTTTAGATTGTAGTTCTTTGGATAGTGTGGCATATGTCCCAACGATGTGAAAAAAATACAATTTTTTGAAGGTAGTTGACTTCAATATTGATGGTCTTTTGTTATAAATAGAGTCGTGAAAACCACATATGGTAAACAGTTCAAAGCGAGAAAAAATATAATAATTATGTGCCATTTGAATCTCAACAGAAGTGCATGAGGATAAGGAATTCAATATTCTTAATTGCAAATGGTGGTGAGAGGAAACAGTCCTGTAGAAAGAAAGAAGGTGGAGTTGAAACCCTTCTTCGCGAGTCAATTGGAGATTGGGCTCAGTTAGCTGTACATGTTCATTTGCTTGTTGAATCACGTAAAATATTTGATTCAAGCGTGTAGTTAAACACATGATACTTGGTGGGACAAAGGTAAATAGTTGGTTAACGAAAGAAAATTTGTCAAGGTGGAGTTTGTTAAGAAGTTGACATATTTTTCTTTTGGGAAAAAAGAAATTACCTTTTTGTAAAATTGTATTTTATGTGCCTAAAAAATTCTTTTAGTTTATTTCGCTTGAATGGGGCTGAGGTAAAATGTGATTCTAAAGTATTGGTTGACATGGTCAATGATCAATCATCTGTTCCGTGGCAATTGAGGGTCTATATCCAAAAGATCTCTAGATACAAGAATTTGTTCACCTCTTTTACTTATTGCTATTGGGAAACTAACACAATTGATGATAGTCTAACCAAGATAGCGTATTAAACTAAATGCTTCAGATTCTACAATCACAAACAAGATCTTTATAGCCCTGTTCAGTCTCTCTTATTACTTGACCGGGATCAAATTACTACTTTAGATTTGTTTATCTTTCTACGTTGCATTTTGTTATCTTCTTTGGCTCTTATTTGTAAAGCTATTTCTTTTTATGTTATTTTTTAATAAAAGGGTAACCAATTCCACCAGCCATTAATGAATGTTCAATCCAAAAAATAAAAAAATAAAAAAATAGGGGGTGTGGTTTTATACAAAAAAAAGGAAAAAATGAGGGATATTAAGAGATGTAATTATTGGGTTGAGAGAGGTTGTTCAGGATTTTTGGGCTAGATACAAGGGATATTTTTGCATAGGTTTTTCTCTCAAAATAAAAAACTAATTCTCTTGGTGGATGTAAGTTTTGAAATCAAGTAGAAGCACGTTAAATTCCTGTGTTATTCATATTTTGTGCTTAGTTTATTTTCATTAAATTGTTATATTATTAAATCATCAATAGTGTATTTATTTTCTCGCGTTGTTTCTCCAACATATAAGACATTAAAATTAGAATAAAAGTTCCATTAGAGCTTTCTACATACAACTTTTTCACATAAAAACAATTTATTTTCCTCTTTAATTTCTTTTTGGAAAAGAGTTTTCTAAAATCAGAATGTTTTTCAATATTTAAAACAAATTGTAGGAGAAGTAAATGTAATTTGAAATTAGAATGTGGGGGGTAATTAGTGTTTTTAATGAAGAATTGAAGTTGACATCATTAAAAATTTAAGGAAAAATAATATTTTTACTTCCTAAAGTTTAGAATTGAAGAATTCTAGACAGTCGACATCATTAATGAAGAATTGAAGAATTAAATTTAACATTATTTATAGTTCTCAATGTTTTCAACTGACACTTTTAGTTGATCTTTTAAGTGAAAAATAAAAAAAGATAGCTATACATGCATGATGACTTTGCCATTATTTCTAAGTTTTATATTAGGTAAAGAAAATAGCGGTCAAACATTGTAATAAATATTGCTTAATAAACTCAAACCTAAATCTCTCTTATTGATTTAAATGTCACATTCATCAACCATTTTATGTAGGGTAAAAAACATTGACGGCTACTCAACTTTTGAAATCGTATACTTATGACAACTCAACTCACAAAATTGTGCGAACAGCCATCCAACTCCTAAAAATGGCTATCCATGGCCATTCTATTACTTTTCCCCGTTAAAAGCCAAACTGTAGCTCCTCACGTGTTTTTTTAAGGGCAAAATGGTCTTCCTTCGCTCCCAGCTAGCTTTTTCTTTTGGTACATGAAATCAAATACCATCAAACAGTATCGTCATGCCTTTTATTGGATTTTCATGTTCAACAATTCATCATTGGAATTGTAAATTCATGAAATTTGACGCTAATAGCAGATTCATGGACAGAGATAAATTCCTGCATTACTTTCTAGTATTTCCTTAGTGCATTTAAACAAGCCCATTGTAACAATATTGGGATGTGAGCAAATTGAATTCCCAGTAACTCTTTGGCAACTATTTTCTTCTAAAGTTATGTTCTTTGTTGTTAAATCGCCCTTTCAAGCTTGCAATTTTTTGGTATCTTCAGACCCAGGATTAGTTGTTGAAATGAAAATTTCTATTTATTTATAATCAAGCGAAACAATGTTTGAGCAGAGGAAGTGGAGGGCCTGCGGCACTTAAGAAAGCAGAGCGCTATTCAATTCAAAAGGTCGCTAGTGATGGACGCTGTATGTTTCGTGCTCTGGTTTGAGAAAATTACTCCCTTGTGTTTCAAGATTGGCGAGCTAACTTTAGAACTGAGTTCTCTAGGCTGCTTTCTTTCCCCTTGAAGTAAAGGTTTATAAATTTTCTGGGTTAGGCAGAACTCTCATCACACAACTGATCTAAGCAGCAATTCTGAATTCCCAGAGCTTGGTACCTCCATGGGGAAGCTTAAATCAACTTCAGTCAGCAGAAATCAACATGAAAGCTGATAAAACCCGATGAACAACATGAAAGCCGATAAAACCCAATGCTCAATTGCTGCCCGCGAATTGGAAAATCTGAAGGTCGGTAAGAAATCCTCAAGGCCTAATTCTGATGTTGATTCCTTGGATGATGATGTTGGTGTGGAAAGCCCTGATTTTGGCTATCCCACGGCTCACGCACAAACAAAGGAAATTAGATCTTTGCTCAAATAGAAAAATGCACACCAGCTGTTTGATGAATTGCCTCAGAGAAAGACCATGCAAGCTAACTCATCCACACTAATATTTTTGCCCCTCAAAAAATACGTGGAAAGACTGCCGTTTGGCCTTTAACGGACAAAAGTAACAGAATGGCCACAGATAGCCACTTTTAGGAATTGAATGGCTGTTCGCTCAATTTTGTGAGTTGAGTGGCTAAAAGTATATGATTTAAAAAGTTGAGTGACTTCCAGTGTCATTTACCCATTTATGTAATAAGTACTTAGTTGGAGTTTATTGAAAAACATTGAATTGTTTAATAAAAAAATTATTTCTCTAATATAGAACTCAAAGTCAACGTTTTATTATACAGCGTCATCTTAGCTTAAGTTCTCTTTATTAGAAGGATCCAAATTTAAGCATTTTACAAACTTTGAGGACTGAAATGTTGAACTAAAACTATTAAGAATTAAAAATGTTTATATCTCTAAATTTTAGGAACTAAAATATAATTTTTTTAAGATTTAATTATTAAAGTTAATTGAGTGACCACAATAGTGTAAGTCTTATAATATATTTATGAATTAACAGTGTTTTCCTAAACTATGATGATCTTTTCCTAATTAAATCAAATTTCAAGAGAGATTAATATAAGAAGACAAAATAAAATCCCTTTCCCTTCACAAATGATCGCCCTTGGGACAAGACAAAAGAATTAGGCAATGCGTTTGTCTCCTTTTATCTCATTGAGGTATCTCTTTCATGCATCTATTTTTCCACAATAGAAAGTGATATGTTTGATAATCAATTGGCAGGCATGTTTTAGTCTCCCTTGGAGTACAGAGTTTCTCTCTTGAAGTGAGAATGTTGGTGCCCTTTCTAGAGGCAATGTTGTCCCAAAGCCAATCAAATTAATTAATACAAGCCATAGATCTACCTTAGGTTTTATTACATGTTCTATATTCTTCATTTATGACTAAATTATTTTGCTATTTGAATGTGATTTTATGGAAATAGATGCTTAGAACCAAACATAATTTCTAAATGCTATCTAGGGTTTCAACATAAAAATATAAACCAAACCCTTAAACTAGAATAAATCGTAGCATCTCTCATAACTCATAAGATATTTCTAATATCTCTTTCAAGCAAGTCAACCTTTGGCCTAGAAGCTAAGTACATGGACCACATTATTTGCCTCAAGCCTTGAGAAAGAGGTGCTACATCAACTGCAGAGGATCCAATTACCAAAAGAGACAGAAGAAAGAGTAGAGTTAGAGAAGGCAGATATTAAAAAGAGCAAAGAAGAATGTGACAGGAGTTTGATAGGGAAAATTTTTGGGGAGAAAAAAGCAAACTTCACGAGACTAAAGAACACATTAGAAGCAATATGGCCAACCAAGGAACCCTTCAAATTAACAGAGCTAAGATTTAATTGCTATCAATTTGTCTTCAGAACACGAGGATAAATTCAAGGTACTGCAAGGAAGGGGTGGGGCTTTTGACAAACATTACCTTATCTTGAATGAGAGGTCAGAAAACCTATGGATCCAAGATAAAGGTTTCCATATAGTAGAGATTTGGGTTTAGATCTGGAATTTACCAAATCATTGGATGACAAAGGTGACTGGATTCAGAATAGGTAAGCTTTTCCTTGAAGTGCATGACGCTCTATATGGCAGAGATTTGGGTTTAGATTTGGAATTTACTAAATCATTGGATGACAAGGGAGACTAGATTCAAAATAGGTAAGCTTTTCTCTAGAGTTCATGATGCTCTAATCTCAGAAAATGAAAGTATTAAAGGAAGGTATATGAAAATATTGGTCTCAAGGATCTAAATAAGCCTCTTTTGAGAGGCACCATGATAAAACTTAAAAGTTGCTCTAGTAAGGGTGTATATGAGTATGCTCTTAGTTATTTATTTATTTTTTTTGTCCCACCCCTTACTCAACTATTTTTCTCTAAGTTCTTACTTAGAACAACACTCTTTATCAAAACCTCTAAGAAGTTTTGGCCAAGGGTTAGCCCAATAAGGATTTATAAATTTAGGAAATAAAGACTTAAGGAAGACTAATAAATTATGAAACTACAAAAATCTGAAATCAACTTGGAATTGGAAGAAAATATGGAAACTAAAAGGAATAGGAAACTAGATAAATCCAATTACATAGTGGACTTGAATAAGGAAAGCTATAAAAAGGAAACTAAATAAATCTGAATATGGAACCTAAAAGGAAAGAAAATATGGAATCAAAAAGGAAAACAAATTTGGAATATAAAAGGAACAAACAGGACAGATTACTAAAGGAATGTAACTTTCAAGGAAATATAGTCAAAATAGGAAACAATTATTGTAGCCCTTTTTGTATAGTAATTTCATACTAGAAGGAATTAAGGCAAAAATCAATTTTGGCAAGGATTTAGCGTCAGCCAAACAACAAGAAAAAAAACAGGCAATTGCTGAATAAAAAGTAAAACAAGCAACACAAACTATAGGATAAACAATATTAAGTTTGGACTACAAGTTGAACAAATAAAATCTGAATGAAACAAAAAAACAAAAAAATCGACTAGGACTTGTAATTTTAGTAGAAGAAAAAACTTATTGGACAAAGAGGACTTTTGATTGACCAAAGTTGTGGTCGGAAAGAAACACTTTAGACCTAAAAAATTTAGAGTTGGCAACCATAAAGAGCCAAGCTTGTGGCTGGAAATTGTGTCTGGAAAAATTTTAACTAGACAAACTAATGCAAGATCCACTTACAGTTGGAGACAAAAGTTGGGCAAAATTCGGGTGGAACCAAAAATTTTAGAAAAAATGGTAGCAACAAAAATTCATCCAACAAAATTCTTTTCTGGACAAAATCAGAAACAAAAGTGGAACAACCGTGGAACAAAATCAATAATTTTCTGCACAAAGCGCTAGAAGCTTCGGCCAAAAGTAAGATAATTCAGACAATAACAAAAAATTTAGTCAAGATAGGTTACTACAAACTGTAGAATTTTATCACAAAAATTCAGAATTCTTGGAGCAACTTCTTGAAACAATTTTCAGCAAGGATTTTTGGCCAAGAAGAACCAAATTTCAATCAACAATTTCGGTCAAAACTTTCTGCCAAGTACAAAATTTTTTTGTCAAGAATTTCTACCTGCCAAGTACAAAAATTTTTTGTCAAGAATTTCTACCAACACTAGTTGACTAAAGTGCAGAGTTCTATTATGATTCAAGACACAAGGTAACATGTTTTTTTTTTCAATAGCAAATCAACAAGAATTGTGGACAAAATAATAAAACAATATGACTGAATTCAAGAACAGCAAATTTTTTGTCACACTTCTTGATGCAAATTCAGCCAACTAATTCAAGAAACAAAGCTTCAAGAATTCAAGAAATAAAATTTTAAGGATCAAGAATCAAGAAACGAGGATTCAAAAATCAATAATTGTTCTTCTCCTCTTCTTTTTTCTTTTTTTCTTCCGGTTTGATCTTTTTTGTTTTTTTTTCAGCTCTTTCTTCTTTTTCTATTTTTACCAGAAAAGAACAATTACAAAAAAATAAAATAAAATCACACGGAGAGGGACAAAAAAATAGAACAAGGCCCGGTTATGAAGAGAACAATTCAAGGAGTCGGCTTTCAAGGAATTAACAAGAAAAACAATAGGCTATTTTTTTAAAGGAATAAATAGAATAATAAAACCAAAATTATCTGCACAAAAATTGGGCAGCAAGAAAAGATTTAATCGAGTCTCGAAGACTAGGGTTAAATAAATAATTTGACTACCACAAGAAAAACAAAATTTTGGCTACTAGCAAACTATAAATAGAAATTTTGGTATATAAACAGAACTATGAACAAAATTTCAAAGTTACCTAAAACTCTAATAACAAACTTATGTGCATCTCATGACTATAGGGAACTGGTAAAATGCAATAAGCGAAACAGGATCTAAAACTTAACTTGTGAAATTGTTAGAACCGATGGAATTGAGACCGATGGATGAAGTGTCGCCATAATAGGGTTCTACTAGATTGATAAGACTCAAAGGTGCCATAAACAGGTCAAGTTTGATAAGCCTGTTGTTCTATATAAGAACGAAGAGATTGATTCACTCAAACTCTCAAGGACGTAATGTCAAAAGTCTCAAAATTCATGTCGTCTATTTCATGTCATGGCCGAATGGCCTTTATTTATAGACTACAAAAGGTGTTAAAAAGGTGACAACTAAAATTCTAATACTAATCTAATTGTTAAGGAGGTAGCCAAGTCCTTTAATTAATTAAAGGGCAACCTTAAAATAAAAAGGAAACAAAAGCCCTAATGCCAATTGGACTTGGAGGTTTGGCTTTTTATGGCTTCCTTTAAGCTTACAAATTTGGTTACTAAAATAATGACTAAATTTTGGCCAAAATAAATAAAAATCCAGGAAGGTGGCCTTCTAATTACCTAAATTCAGCCCCTTCAAGAATTAAAATAAAGTTACAAAAAATTAATTAAATAACTTGGCCTATCATCACACTAGAATTCGATCAAAGCAAGACTAGTATTTTTCACATTAGACTTGCAATAAATTAATGATTTGCAAGTCTTGGCCGCATACTTAACTGGTTTGGATATCATGAATTATACCACTTAAGATGTTTTTTAAGTTGTTTAGACCTACCTTTCATCATCGGACCCCATAATATATCACGGAAGGTCAAATGCTTTGCGAGTATGTTGAACGGCTTTTGGGATCCCATCAAGGTCTGAATGGAGAAGAGCAGAATAGAAACTTGCTTCACCTCATAGAGGTGGATAAAAGACTGGAAGAGGAGAATGAAGGCAGCAATAACAAGGAGCCAGAACTCATTACTGTCATATAATTAATGAGGAAATGGGAATCCAACTGCCAGATAGATTAAATAATAGTAGTCTATCCGATGTGTAAAATGTGATGAACTAGAGGCAAGTCAAAGAAGGAAATAGAAAAGACTAGGAAGTAAGAAAGAGTAGGAGTTTGGAGCAAGGGAGATAAGATCAAAGTGCACAACAGTAGTTGGATTTAAAAGAGAATGGAGCCTTCAGGATGAAGAGTTAGTTCCATAAAAGGAAGAAAATATAGGTATGAAAAGAACGAAGGTAGGAGAACAAAAAAAGAGTGATGAACTTGAGCTGGAGAGTGCCATCCTAAAATGGTCCGAAGAGGAGCAATGAAAATATGTGTATGGAATTGTAGAGGTATCGGAGGATTCTCTACAATTTCCCAACTGAGGGAGATTATAAGATCCCGCCATCCTGAACTAATTTTCATTTTTGAACCAAAAAGAAGAAAGCATTCATATCAACAGTATGTAGAAAGCTGAAATTCCACAATAGGTGGAGATGTGTGGAACTAATTGGGAGAAGTGGAGACCTGCTGGTGTGCTGGTTAGAAGATATAATAGTGCTCAACATTATAACTACAAGTTTTTGTGTGCAAATAGAGTGTGAATTAGTTGAGGAATCTCATGAATTTTTGGCAATATTTGTGCATGCTAGCATAGATGTCAAGATTAGAGAGGCACAATGGCCTTAGTTGGAAAAATAACAACAAAAATAGTAAGAGACTTCAATGATAGAGTAGATCAAAGTGAGAAAAATGGGGAAGGAAAATACCAGAATCTAGCTTCAAGTTCTTGAGAGAGTTCATAAGAAGAATGGATATGGGGAAAATAGGCTTTGTAGGAAAGAGCTTCATTTGGGCAAATAATAGAGAGGATGAGGGTTTTTGGAGGAAAGACTGGACAGATTTTTTGGGGTCCCAAATTGGTTACTTAGATATCATAGTGCCAAGGTATACCACGTAGAAATGTAGTCCTCAGATCACTCATTGTTACTAATGGATACAGCACCTAAAGGCAAAAAAACAAAAAAGAAGATTTGCGTTTGATAAGAGATGGATCAATAAAGGAGCGGATAGTATTGTAGAACAAGCATGGAACATGGAACAACAAGGAACTCCCATGTACTAAATTTGCTCAAAAATTAGGAAGCGTAGATAGAACTGCTAAAATGGAGTAGTGGGCATGAATTGAATTCAGCTATGCAAATCGAAAGGATCAAAAAGGAAATGGAAGAGCTACGTGAAAAATGGGGGAACCAGGAACTAGAATGCTTGGGCTAAGTTGAATATAGATCTACTTAATGCCTATAAGAGTGAAGAAATATTTTGGAGACAAAAGTCCAAAAATCCAATAGCTGCAAGAAAAGGATAAAAACACAAAGTTCTTTCATCCATACACAATTCATAGAAAGAGAACTAATAGCATAGACAGACTTGTGAAAGCAAATGGAGAGGAATGTGCTTCAAGAAATGAGGTGGAGGAAGAAATAACTAGCTTTTATGGATAGCTATTCACAACCTCAAAACAACAAGACTATCAAGAGGGACTGAGGGTATACCATTGTCAATCACAGAGGTAATGAACCAAAGGTTGACACGGCCAGTAGATGATGCAAAAATTAGAAAAGCTTTATTTCAAATGCATCCTAGTAAAGCTCTTGAACCAGATGGTATAAACCATCTATTTTTCTAGCATTATTGGAATGTGATTAATCTTGACATTTGCAAAGCTGTGAAAGATTTTTTTGTACATAGGAAAATGCTTAAGAAGATAAATCATACTTTAATTAACCTCATCCCTAAGATTAAAAACCCAAGCTCAATTTTACACTATCGACCAATTAACTTACGCAATGTAGTCTATGAGATAATATATAAAATATTGGCTGAAAGTATGAAGGGCTGCTTATATAAGTGAATTAGTCCAAGTCAATATGCATTTATCCCTAAGAGACAAATTATTGATAAAGTAGTTATAGCACATGGGTGTATACATTATTTTAACTCCCTAAAGAAAGATAAAATGAGGCTCGTGGCTCTAAAAATAGATATGGCAAAATCCTATGATAGGGTAAAATGGAATTTTTTATATGAGGTGTTAAAGAAAATGGGATTTTCCAATATATTCATAGATTGGATAATGAAATGCATTAATTCCTCTACCTTGTCTTTCAACATAAATGGGGAACAATGGCTTTATCCATCCATGAAGAGGAATTAGGTAGAAAGATCCTATTTTACCATACCTTTTTCTATTTATTTCTGAAGCTTTCTCAAATATGCTAAAACAAGCAAGCTTGTGGGGGGAGTATCATGGCATGAGAATGCACAAAAATGGACCTCTAATCACTCATCTAATAATTGCAAATGATTCAATTTGTTTTTTGCAAAGTAGATTTGGAACAGGTAAGGAAGATTAAAGTCTTACTAGATAGATACAGTCACTACTCAGGACAATTGGTGAATTTGGAAAAATCTTCAATTTTTTTGAGCAGGAACATCCCACGGGAGTACAAAGGATTAGTCTACCAAGTTTTGGATGGAATAAAAGAACAAAAAAATGCAAGATACCTGGGTTTGCCAATGTCCATAGGAAGATTAAGAAAGGAAGCATTTGGTTATGTCCTGAACAAAGTATAGAAGAGAATCAAGAGATGGAAGACAAAATTTCTAAGCCTAGCTGGAAAGAAAGTATTAATTAAGGCTATGGTTAATACTCTACCAACTTATGTTATGGCATGTTTCAAGCTTCCTGTGGGTATATGTAAAGAAATAATCAGAACCATAGCAAATTTCTAGTGGGCAAAAAGAGAGGAAGACAAGTAGAAAATTCACTGGAAGGCATAAAGGAAACTATCTAGGTTAAAAGAAGATGGTGGCATGGGATTCCAAAACATTCAAGTCTTTAATGAGGCCTTTATGGCCATACAACTGTGGTGACTGATCACTCAATCTAATCTCCTCATGAACAAGGTAATGAAAGCCAAGTGCTTCCCAAAAGGAGGGTTACTCCAAGCAGAATGTAAAAGCAATGCTTCATGGCTTTGGAAATGCTAAATGGGAGCAAATTACATCCTAAAGAAGGGAGTCAGGTTCTAGGTTGGAGATGAGAAATCAATAAAAGTGTGGGATGCACCATGGGTTCCAAACAGCCCGAACTTTAAGCCTATACCAGTAAATGCCAACAAGCAGCAGGTTACATGGTGAGTGAATTATTAAAAAAAAAAAGTGTTGTCCTAAATAGTAACACTAGAAAAGGGGGAGGGGGGGTGAATAAGGTTGATTTTAAGAAAAATTTACAAATAAAATTTTAACCCCAAAACAAATATGACAAAATGAAAAGGATAATCAAATATGGAAAATTCACAAAAACGTATTCAACATATTTTAAATGAAGAGTAAGTGCTAATATATGTAATAAATAAAAAGAGAAGGGAAGAGAATCAAACACAATCGATTTATAGTGGTTCGGCTCCAATATTGCCTACATCCACTCCCCAAGGCCTTCATTGAGATTTCTCCACTATTCTTTGAATAACTTTTTACAAACTAACTTCCAAAGGTGTTAGAAAACCTTATCAAGTGATTCTATCCCCAAATCACTCACACCAAGTGATTTTACTCCCAAATCACTCCACAAGTCTCTTTCAAAGAATATCCCTTATCTTGGTTCTAACACAAGAACCAAAATCAACAAGAACTCACCCAACTCATACAAAAAAAAAAAAAGAAGAAGGTAATAAATTTCCCTTTCTTACAACAAGAATGATAAGTTCAAAACTCAATCAATTAAGAAAGAAACTCTCACAAATTGAATATGAAAGATAAAGCACAATTGTATGAATAATTCATTCTATATTTGCAAAAAGATGAACTTTCTTGTTTCTTTTTATAAGTACTTCTTTCTTGCCTTTTCTCAATTTCTTGTACTTCTTTAGTCTGAGTTTGAGGCTATATTTATAGGGAAAAATTCCAAAATGACTGTTTTTTTTACCTTCAAAGAATTTGAATTTCCTTGCTTCCAATACTTTCTTTCAAATTCAGATTTTCCAAGATACATTTGTGACCGTTTTTCACCTTCATAACGTTCATATCTGACAATCAATCGGAGCAATGACTTTGTAGCTGTAAAAGTTGAATATCATCTAGACAAATTTGAGCTTCATCCAATGGTTATATCTTTAGATATAACCTCTAAACCAAGGCTAGCTTCAGATAATATTTTCTAATAATCTGAATCTATATTTACACTTAAAGATATTATTTCACCATGATATTTTTTGAATTTGGAAAAAATTAAAATACAAAAGTTGTATCTTTATAAGCTTTATTTTCACACATAAAAAATTAGAATTTTTAAAGTTGTAAATTATGAGTTATGCTTCAAAAATCGAGACTAGCTCCAAAATTCAGAATTAGAATATATTATGTAATGACTAATGTTTTAACTCATTTGTGGACATATAAACTTCAGATCCATAAAATTATTCATTCAGTAAAGTTGTATATATGAAAGTCTAATTTACTATATTAAAATTTCATAATAATTGAACTGTTGTATCTTTAGATATCATAAAAAATACTAACATATTCTGATTTCTTTGTTAATCCAAGTTAATCTTCTAGTTCAAGTCTTCATCTTTCATTAATTTCCATTACACTAGACTTTGAAATTCTTTTATTTCTTCATCCAAATTAGGTAAAAATACCTCAAAAATAATATCAATCTATTCCAAGCATATTATCTTGAATCTATCAAATTAAAATATTTCATTCAATGTCTATTTGAAAATTAATTATGAAAATTCAATTCAATGTTTGTTATCATCAAAATCAATTATAAAATAGAGTTTATAAACCTTGTGTCAACAATCTCCCCCTTTTTTATGATGACAAACCATTGATAACTTCATACTTAAATTTTCAAATAACATAAATCAAGAAAATATTTTCTGCCTCAATATATCAATCTTTAATATTGTCTTTCTCCCCCTTTGACATCATCAAAAATATTATTAGGAGGAAAAAAAATCAAAATGGGTCATATTGCTCCCCTAAGTATGTGCATCAATGTCAATGTAAAAAAATATATTTAG
Organism: Gynochthodes officinalis; assembly: GCA_020080225.1. Lineage (NCBI taxonomy): Eukaryota > Viridiplantae > Streptophyta > Magnoliopsida > Gentianales > Rubiaceae > Gynochthodes > Gynochthodes officinalis. The sequence goes on from CM034615.1 coordinate 23,741,393, forward strand.
CTCCCCCTAAACATATGATGGCATCAATGAGCATAAAGGAGATCAATATCATATTGGATTAGACATACCAAGTTCTCTATGAATATAACAAAATCTATCCTCATGCAATAGCTTAGTAAAAATATTAGCTAATTGATTTTCTGTCCCAACAAATTGAAGAGTAATATCACCTTTTTGAACATGATCTCTAAGAAAGTGGTGTCTAATTTCAATGTGCTTGGTCCTAGAATGTTGAATGGGATTTTTTTGATAAATTAATAGTACTAGTATTATCACAATTAATTGGAATTTTATTGGAATAGAGGTCAAAATCTTCTAATTGTTGCTTTATCCATAATTTGTGCACAACAACTTCCAGCAGCAATATACTTGGCTTCTTTGGTGGGCAAAACTACAGAATTTTGCTTTTTACTAAACCATGATATAAGTGAATGACCCAAAAATTGACAAGTTACACTAGTACTTTTTCTATCAACCTTACATTTGGCAAAATCTGCATCAAAGTAACTAATAAGATCACAAGAAATGTCCATAGGATAAAATAAACCTAAATTAGAAGTTCCTAATAAATATCTAAAAATACGTTTAACCGCAATAACATGAGATTCCTTAGGGTATGGTTGAAATCTAGCACACATGCATACACTAAACATAATATCGAGTCTACTTGCAGTTAAATATAAAAGTGAGCGAATCATACCGTTATAAAGTTTTTCATCAACTTTCTTACTTTTTTCATCCTTGTCAAGTTTGGTTGAAGGACTCATAGGGTTCCCAATAGGCTTTGCATTTTCCATTCCAAACCTCTTGAGTAGATTTTTTTTTTTGTGTATTTGGCTTGGTTTATGAAGATGCCTTCCTTAGTTTGCTTAATTTGAAGTCCAAGAAAAAAATTCAGCTCTCCAATCATAATCATTTCAAATTCACCTTATATGATTTTAGCAAATTCTTGACAAAGAGAGTCATTAGTAGCACCAAATATAATATCATCTACATATATTTGAATAATAAGTATATCACGATTTTTATTTTTAATAAAAAGAGTAATGTCAATTTTTACTCTAGTAAAACCATTATCAATAAAAAATTTACTTAACCTTTCATACCAAGCCTTGGAGCTAATTGTTTTAAACCATATAAACCCTTTTTGAGTTTATAAATGTGATTTAGGAATTCATAATCTTCAAAACCGGGAAGTTGTTCAACATAAACTTCCTCCGAAATATATCCATTTAAAAACGTACTTTCGACATCCATTTGACAAAGTTTGAAATTTTTAAAACATGCAATTGGAAGTAACATTCTAATTGCTTCTAATATAGCTACCGGTGTAAAAAGTTTCATCGAAATCAATTCCTTCTTCTTGATTAAAACCTTGGGCAACTAATCAAATTTTATGTCAAATAACTATTCCAGATTCATCCATTTTATTTCTAAAAACCCATTTTGTTCCAATCACGAAATGATCATTGGGTCTAGGGACTAAGTCCCAAACTTCATTTCTTTCAAATTGATTAAGCTCTTCTTGCATTGCTAAAATCCTACTTTCATCATTTTTGGCTTCTTGAAAACATTTAGGTTCGATTTGAGAAAGAAAAGCAAGGTTATTACAAATATTTCTAAGAGATGAGCGATGTTATATTTGGATAGATCACCAATGATTAATGCCTTAGGGTGATTGTGAGCATATCTTCACTCTTTAGACAAGTCTTCTTTATTGTTCTTTAACTCATCAAGCTTTGAAGCATTCTCAATGGCTAAAGGTACTTCTTTGTCTTCCTTCATTGAGTTTACTTCCCCTTCTTGACTAGTAATACTTTCATTCTTTGGTCTAAACCTATGTCGTCATCATCTTCAATATTCTTGGAAGAAAATTTGTTTAGTTTCATCAAATGCAACATGAATAGATTCTTCTACAACTAAAATTCTTTTATTATATACTCTATAAGCTTTGCTAGAAGTAGAATATCTAAGAGATATTGCTTCATCCGATTTAGCGTCAAAATTTCCCAAGTTATCTTTATTATTATTCAAAACAAAACATTTACAACCAAATGCATGAAAGTAACTAATATTGGGTTTTCTACCTTTCCATAACTCATGTGGAGTTTTCTTTAAAATGAGTCTAATCATTGCTCGGTAGATAATATAGCAAGCGGTATTAACCGACTTGGCCCAAAGGTACTTTGGTAGGCTATTTTCACAAAGCATAGTTCTAGCCATTTCTTCAAGAGTCCTATTCTTCCTCTCAACTACACCATTTTGTTCAGGAGTTCTAGGAGTCGAGAAGTTATGGATACCATGTTCATCACAATATTTTGCAAAAGAAGAATTTTTATATTCTTTACCATGGTCACTTCTAATTGAAGAAATAAGAAGTCCTTTTTCATTTTGAAGTTTCCGACAAAGTATTATAAAAGTATGAAAGGCTTCATCCTTATGAGCTAGAAAAGCTACCCATGTGAATCTAGAGTAATCATCAACTACCACAAGTGCATATGATTTTCCACCAAGACTTAAAGTCTTAGTAGGGCCAAATAGATCCATATGTAGTAATTGTAATTGCCTAGAAGTTGAAACCATAATTTTATATTTGAAAGATGTTCTAACTTGTTTTCCAAATTGACATGAATCAATATTGGGTAAGCCAACAACTAAATCATATTTGGAAAGTTTTGAAATTAAATCCATGCTTGCATGTCCAAGTTTTCTATGCCATAACCAACTATTATCATTCATTGCCAAAAAACATTTGACATCATTCAAAGATAAATCATTTAAATAAACAACATAAACATTTTTATATCTATGCCCTACAAATAATGTCTTGTGGTCTTTGAAGTTCTCTATGATGTAATGGGTATGATCAAATATAACATGATTATTTTTATCACATAACTGACTAATACTAAGCAAATTATGCTTTAAACTTTAAACTAATAATATATTTTCATTGGTAGGGAAGAGAGGTTTACCAATATTACGTGTACCAGTAATTTTTACTTTGTTATTATTTCCAAAAGTGACAAATCCTTAATTTTCAAAAGATAAAAAAGTGAATATAGTTGCATCACCCGTCATATGCCTTGAGCAAGTGCTATCAAGAAACCATCTTTCACTCTTTGTTTTAGAGTTCAAACAATCCTACAAAAGAAAATTAACCATCGAATTTTGGTACCCAAATTTTCTTGGGTCCTTGAGGGTTAGACATGTCATCATTTAAATTTATTTTCTTCTTTGGAACCCACATCATTTTGGCTCCACTATAAGTCTTTCTCCTATAAGGACGTGAATGAATAATATGTCCTATGTTATTGCAATAATGACAAGTAGAATGATGACTACTAGAAGATGTTACTTTCTAAAAAAAAATTCTTATAAAATTTTTGCTTTTTAGAAGAGTTGAAACCAATTCCACTTTTATTAAAAGCACATCTTTGACTAACAAGAATCATATTCAAGTTTTCACTTCCTTTAACAAATTTTGCAAGAGATTTTGTTAAATCATCTACTTATTTTTGAAGGTCTCATTTTCATTTTGAAAATCATTTGGAGTCAAAATTTTACATTCAAGCTCCTTTTTCAAAAATTCATTTTCTTTCTTTAAGACATCATTTTCTCGAGAAAGAGAAGAGACCATCTTTTTTAAAGAAACATTCTTTAAAGAAATTTTCTTAGACTCATGATGTAAATCTTCAAAAGCATTTAAAAGTTCATCATAAGTAAATTGATTAGAAGATTCACATACCTCATTCTCTTCTTCTTGAGCCATGAAACAAATGTTTGCAATTTCTTCTCCATGTGACTCATCATTAGAGGAACTATCATTGCTATCTCCCCAAGTTGCCACCATTGCCTTCTTTTTGTTCTTTTATAACTCTTTTTAAGTTGAGGACATGCGTGCTTGATGTGACCGGGCTTTTTGTATTCATAACACACGATAATATCTTTCTTACTTGAATCTCCTTTGATTATCTCCTTCTTGTGAAATTTTCTTCCGCCTTGTTTCTTTTTGTTAATGTATTTCTTGAATTTTCTAGTGATCATAGCAATATCTTTATCATCTTCATTACTTGATTTATCAAAATTGTCATCATTAAATGTGGACTTGAAAGAAATCCCTTTCTTCTTTTTGAACTCTTCTTCCTCATTAGCTTTTAAAGTAATCTCATGGGTAGGGGTGTAAGCGAACAGATCTTTCGTTGAACAGTTCGTGAACAAGCTCAGTTACGATCGTTTATGTTTGTTTGTTAAGTTAAACGAACAATAAATGAATAGATTTTAGTATTCGTTTAATAAACGAATATGAATACGAACACAAACACGAATATATATGTGTTCGGTTCGTTTATGTTCGTGAATAAGCTCATTTAGTGTTCATGAACAAGTTCGTTTAATGTTCGTTTAAAACTCGTTTATTGTTCATTTATATTAAAATAGTAATATAAATATAATATAATAATAATAATATTGTTTGCTCATTATTTACAAACATGTTCATTATAGTATAGTGGTAAGTATATGTTGGATTATGCCCTAAGAACCAATCATATGATGATGGTATATGCATATATTGTATCATAATGTTCACAATTAATGGCACTAATTATTATGTTTATCTTATATCTGCGTTTTATGAAATAAACATAATAATGTCCCAAGAATTTAATTATTCTAAAACTATCCCTAGTCGAGTATTATCATAAAATGGGACAATGATAATGCATTAAGACTAGTATGTGTAGTGACTGATGAAATTGTTTATGATATGAGATATCAAGTCAACACATGGGTACATGTTAGAGAACAATGTATTGGATTGACCCGCCATGAGAAATATTACATGGATTATTATATGAAGTGTCATAAATATTTCTCATAGTGATGATGGTGTAAATAATCCTTAGACTTGAGATCCTCAGAGATCCCAACATGAGGAGTTACATATTTTGATACTACTAAAAGTTACCCGTAAAAGGGTGAACTATAAAAGTAGTAATTGGATATGTAATAAATCATGTAGTGGGATGTTGAGTGATCAAGAAAGGATTTGCCCCTCCTATATAATGGGAGTGATATCTTTGGCCCCCTTGATTGAGTAAGACCATAAAATGCATGGCCGTGCTCAAATGAGTCGATATGTGATATCGGACTTATTTGTATAGATGTGTCTACTCAGGAATCAAGAAATGCAAAGATTGAACTATACGAGAATGACACGCTCCATGGCTCGTGTTCAATCATGATATCTAGGGCAAAGGGATTTAATTACACGGTAATATCTATCACAAGAAAAGTAATGTCGAATTACTAATATTCTCATAACTTGGGTAGTATTGATGTGTTGCTAGACACCGCTCATTACTTTTGGCATAAAATATATTTTATGTCAATGCCAACATTATGAAAACCTATTGGGTCGCACAATTAGATAGTATCCAAAAGAAATGCAAAATTCATGTGATCAAATTTTGGTTAATTTAAGAATCCTATTGAGAATAGGAATCTATTGGATTTCGTTTTAAAAACAGTTTTGGATTTAAGGCGAAAAGATTTTGGTTCTATTAATATTAATAAATCCAAAATGAGTTTTAGATTTATTAATTAAATAATAATCAAAATGGATTTTATTATTGGAAGATGAAAAGGCAATCATTCATTGGAAAATGAAAAGACAACCATTCATTGGAAAATGAAAAGGTAACATATTGCAATTCATTTTATGAAAATGAAAAGGCAGCCATTCATTGGAAAATGGAAAGGCAACCATGTGCAACATGTTGCAATTCAATTTCTAGAATATGAAATGTGAAAGGGCAGCTGTTTACATGGATGAATTATTGAATTCAGATCAAGGAAACCGAAGGGACATTTTCATTGAGAGAGTTTTCCTTTTAAGCTTTCTTTGTTGAAGAAAATTGTGTGATTTTCTTGGTGCACGAAATTTCTTTATTTTCTTCTTCTCTTGTTCAATATAGACACCACTCCTTATTTGAGAAATAAGAACCAAAACGAATTTATAAGAAGAGATTGAAAGAAAACCAATTCTTGAGTTGAGAACTTGAGGAAATACCCGAGTAACAACATCCTAGCTAGCACTATGAGATTTTTGTTACTTCTTTCTTTAGTTAATTGTTTGACAATTAACTTGAGGTTTGGAGACGATCGTGTGGATACCATAGAGGCAAGGCTAGATTGGTTTTGCTTGTGATTCGACAATCAACAATCTCCAACAATCAATAAGGCTACATTACCAGTAAGGTTACAATCTTCACTACCAATTTGATTTCACTTCGTATGGATCCTTAGAGGAAACCAAAAATTTTTAAATTTCCATTGCGTTCTTTGATTTGATTTCCTACAGTATATATCTTGCTTGTCACTTGGGAGACCAAGGTTCGATTCTTTGCTTTTCTAGCTTTCATGGCAATTGTCCCACATCGAAAGCTGATTGAAGAGGGAAAGCAAAACTCAACTATAAAAGAGGGAGAGGTGCGAGTTTGCTTATTTGCCTTGGCTTTGCACCACAAGTTCAAAATTTATTCATTATTTATATGTATTAAAATAATATGAATATAATAGAAGACATATAAAAATTTTATTTGTTCATTATTTATGAATGTGTTTGTCTATGTGTTCACGAACATATTAACTAGTATGTTCACGAACATGTTTGTTTAATGTGTTAATGAACTGTTACAAACACTAATCGAACATTAATAAACAAACACTAGCTGATCTCGAACACAAATATAAAAAATTAAACGAACACGAGCCGATCTCGAACAGTTTTAAAAATAAACGAACCGATCTCGAACGAACGTCGTTTGGGATCATTTGATTTGTTTACAGCCCTACTCATGGGTCATAAGAGAACCCAAGAGTTCATCTAGACTCAATCTTGTAAGATCTTTAGCTTCTTGGATGGCCGTCACCTTTGGTTCTCACCCATTTGGTAAATACCTAAGAATTTTTCTCACCATTTCAACGTTAGTATAGATTTTACCAAGAGATTTCAAACTATTTATTAGATCGGTAAATCTAGTAAAAATTTCTGAAATAGACTCCTTCGATTTCATTTTAAACAATTCATAATGATGAACAAGCATACTAATTTTAGATTCTTTAACTTGATTAGTACATTCATGAGTGACTTCTAATTTATCCCAAATTTCTTTTGCGGTTTCACATGTAAAAATTTTATTAAACTCATTAGGATCAAGTGCACAATATAATATGTTCATAGCTTTAGCATTTAATTGGACTTTAGCTTCATCGGCTTCGGTCCATTCATTTTCATCCTTAGGAACAATCTTATTGTCTATGGTTTTAGAAGGAAGAAGGAACATAGGGTCCATTTGATATAACCTTCCATGACCCATAATCCATGGTTTGAACATAAATTCTCATTCTAGCATTTCAATAATTATAATTGTTCCATTGAACAAAGGGGGTTGATGGGTCCATTGGCCTTCAAAAGCGGAGGTGCTAAAAGAGGTTGCCATTATCTTAACTCTTAGTTGGTTAAGTCAAAAAAAGAAGAGCCCTTACTTTGATACCAATTGTTATCCCAAATAGCAACACTAGAGGGGAAGGGAGAAGGGGGTGAATAGGTTTGCTTTTAAGAAAAATTAACAAATAAAATTTTAACCCCTAAAACAAATATGTCAAAATGAAAAGGATAATCAAATATAGAAAATTCACAAAAATAGATTCAACATATTTTAAATGAAGAGTAAGTGCTAATATATGCAATAAATAAAAAGAGAAGGGAAGAGAATCAAACACAATCGATTTATGGTGATTTGACTCCAATGTTGCCTACATTCACTCCCTAAGGCCTTCTTTGAAATTTCTCCACTATTCTTTGAATAACTTGTTATAAACTAGCTTCCAAAGGCGTTAGAAAACCTTATCAAGTGATTCTATCCCCGAATCACTCACACCAAGTGATTTTATTCCCAAATCACTCAACAAGTTTCTTTCAAATAATATCCCTTATCTTGGTTTTAACACATGAACCAAAATCAACAAGAGCTCACCCAACTCTCACAAAACAAAAGAGTAAGAAATTTACCTTTCTTACAACAAGAATGATGAGCTCAAAACTCAATCAATTAAGAAAGAAACTCTCACAAATTGAATATGAAAGATAAAGCACAATTGTATGAATAATTCATTCTATTTTTGCAAAAGAGATAATGTCCAAAAAGGTCCCTCACATATTGACGAATGAGCTTTTTAGTCCCCCAATTTCAAAATGAGACAAAATCGTCCCTCACATTATATAAACGAACCATTTTTATCCCTCACATTATATAAATGAACCATTTGCGCCCTTCATATTACATAAACAAAACCATTTTAGTCCCCCAAATCACGTGTAGTGTAATGTGAGGGACGATTTTGTCTCATTTTGAAAATTAAGGACTAAAAAGCTCATTCGTCAATATGTGAGGGACCTTTTTGGACATTACCTCTTTGCAAAAAGATGAACTTTCTTGTTTCTCTTTATAAGCACTTCTTTCTTGCCTTTTCTATTTTTATTGTACTTCATTAGTCTGAGTTTGAAGCTTTATTTATACGGAAAATTCCAAAATGATGGTTGCTAAGCGAAAAGCCACTTTTGCCCTTCAAAGAATTTGAATTTCCTTACTTCCAATACTTCCTTTCAAATTCAGATTTTTCAAGATACATTTGTGACCGTTTTTCACTTTCATAAAGTTCATAAAATACAATCACTCAGAGTAAGGACTTTGTATCTGTAAAAGTTTAATACCATATGGACAAATTTGAGCTTCATCCAACGGTTAGATCTTCAGATATAGTCTCTAAACCGAGGCTAACTTCATATAACTTTTCCTGACAGTCTGAATCTATATTTACACTTAAAGATATTATTTCACCATGATATTTTTCGAATTTGGAAAAACTTAAAATAAAAAAGTTGTATCTTTATAAGTCTTATTTTCACACATAAAAAATTAGAATTTTTAAAATTGTAAATTATGAGTTATGCCTCAAAAACCGTGACTAGCTCCAGAATTCAGAATTAGAATATCTTCTGTAAAGACTAATTTTCCAGCTTATTTTTGGACATATAAACTTCAGATCTAGAAAATTATTTATTCAGTAAAGTTATAGATATGAAATTATAGTTTACTATATTAAAATTTTATAATAATTGAACCGTTAGATCTTTATATATCATCAAAATGCTAACATATTCTAATTTCTTTGTTAATCCAAGTTAATCTTCTAGTTTAAGTCTTCATCTTTCATTAATTTTCCATTACTCCAAACTTTGAAATTTTTTATTTCTTCATCCAAATTAGATAAAAATACCTCAAAAATAATATCAATCTCTTCCAAACATTTTATCTTGAATCTATCAAATTAAAATATTTCATTCAATGTCTATTTGAAAATTAATTATGAAAATTCAATTCAATGTTTGTTATCATCAAAATCAATTATAAAATTGAGTTTATAAACCTTCTGTCAACAAAATGGAAGAGGTTGGAATAGGGAGTTAATCTGCGAGATCTTTAGCCCAAAGGATGCTAAAGCTATTCTAAGCTGACCATTTGGATAGGAGGGAAGTAGAGACAAGATAGTGTGACATTTCAACAAGCAAGGAAATTATAGTGTTAAATCAGCCTATTAATATGTTTAAAGGGGACAAATTGGACTAAACCAAAAAGCTAAAATTGCTACCATGGTATTGTCCCTACCAAAGATCAGCTACTTAAAAAGGGCATTAAGGAGGATCCAATTTGCAATATGTGTGAAGAACAAGAGAAAACCTTGGAACATTTGCTCTCTACTTGCCCAAGAGCTAGGATAGTGTGAAGATAGCTCTTGTTTGATGGGATGATTCGATGTAGAGTACAAAGAGTTTTCTGTGGTGGTGGCAGAAAATATGCAACTATGCTAAAGAATAATCTTGGCAATACAACTAACGTATTAAAAAAAAGAAAAAGTGATATGTTTGGCCTTTTCCATTCATTTCTTTTGTTCCCAATTTGATCATCTGTAAATCGAGCATGATATCAATAGTGTAAAGAAACTACACGTTTGTCATTCAATTAGAATGAGGTTATTCGACTCTGATTCGTTTCTTTTAGTTGCCACTTAATGTCATCATTCAATTACAATAGCGCATGACATACCTGAATAAATCATCTCTTCAATTTTTTGCCTCAAAATGTTCACCACAAAATTGAGAGGAAGACATTTTTTATGAGGGAAAATAGGCATGTATTGGCAGCATTCGTAAGAAAGAAATTTACCGTTATTTTCTGGTAGTTTAACAATGAATGAGAGAAAGAAAACATTGTTCAAAACTAACGTTACCTTTCATCATCTATGAGTTTTCCTTTATAACCTACCATATAGTGATACTTTGGCTAAGAACAGAATATGGCACATTGGATATAAATATTAATTTCTTCAGCTTAGAACGGAGGATTAGTTAATTAATTCCTTCCATTCTCCAATTGACCATGGCCACATCCCTCCACAAATAAATGAAATTATTGCCTAATAAAATTCACAAAATGATTGTAGAGCTCTAAAACTAAATCCAATTATTTAAGCTCTTACAGGTTTTTAAGTATAGGATTACCCCAAGTTTGGTAATCCAAGACCTTTTGCAAACCTTAGGAATAGAAAACAGAAGTAAATGGCCAGTAGACCTCCACCCAGGGAACTATCCAACCTCATGTTCCTCTTCAGCAATATCACAACAGCCCAAAGCAAGCCGGCAATCAAAAATCCCACAATTTCATAAAGGTAGGGATCTCTTGGAATCACGTAAGAAGATGGATATTCTGACCATGATGCAAACACAAGTGACAATCCCAAACCGATTAAAGTGTTGAACAATGGGCCCGCATAACAACCTGAAATTGCCATTTGCACCCCGTCTGGCCCTCCTTTTAATGCCATAGCCACGTTTGATATCAAATCCCCAGCCGAATTTCCCCAAGCGAGAACAGTAAGCGCCAAAATTGAAGGGTTTATTCCGAAAATGATACCAAATGACACCAATAAAGAAACCAACTCTGCTGCAATAAGATATGTCCAAGTAATACTCATCAAAAACCCTCCTGCAAGCCAAGGCAGCAAGCATTCCTTTGGTGGGCTTGACTTTTCAGTCAATGAAAATGCAAAGTTGCCCAGAATAATCCCAAATAGAGCTGCACTCATGAAAATTGCTAAACTTGCTGTGTGACTTATATTTTCTAACTGAGAGATCCAAATGACTGCTAAGAAAATTGGCGCTAGTATTGCTGAAATTACAGCAAAAGTTTTTGACCATCTTTCCTCAGAAACCATTGGTATGGTAATTCTTCTTGGCAAGTAAAGTGGGAACTCCAAGATAGAGAGAAACAAGCATATGGAATGACGTGAAAATAACGGCCCAACGCTAAATAAGCTTTTTTTTGGTTCCTTCTCACTACAATCTTGATGAGAAGCATGTTCAAATTGTAATTCACCCTTTTCCTCATCATCAGGTTCAATCAATGGAGCACAGATACCACCAAAATCGTCAGTGGTTAATGCCAAAACATTGGGCCTCGAAGTTGGATTAATGGCTGGGGGGTTCACAATCCTTTCTTTTTTACCATAGAAAAATTGCATTGCACAAACCAGGAAAATGTATAAGAAATAGATGCAAACATAACAGATTGCAACCAACAGATTTATTCGTCCATAAATAATGATCATCATGAGAAAAATGAGGGAGAAAATAAAGAACAGGACGTCTCTGATGAAACTTCCCTCATCAACTGATGTTCGGTGAGATGAAATTGATATACTCACAATTCCCACAACAAAACATGATATGAAAAAAGCTCCACCAAGAACACTACTGAATCCAACATCAGAATCATGGGAACGAGTGAAAGAAATAATGCTTGCAAAGACATCATTTGCTCCATTTCCAAAGGGAAGCAGAGTAGTTCCAGCAATAGTCGGGGAAAGCTTCAGAATTCTTGATAACTGTTCAACAGAAGGACAAAAATAGTCCGCGGTTGTGTTGCCGACAACGTAGAATAATACAAGAAGCCATATCAAAAGCAGACTGTATCCCAGTGCAGGAAATTTTCCACAGTTGCAGTAGAATATTTGAAGGTAGTTTATGTACCCTTTTCCTGAACAATAAGGGTGCGACCTCACGAATTCACACCGGGATTTGTAGTCAGTGCAGTTGTGAACGCCTGAACAATCATCATTCGTCCAGCGATACAAATTATGGGAAGTATTGGACTGGGGAAAGGCATTGGTGGTGAAGTAGAATATGAGTAACAAGAAGAATAATATGTTGAGTAAAACTGAGAATGCTTTTCTGAATTCGGCTGCAAAGTAAAAGCTACCCATTCAAGAGATGGTTGACAAGGAATTGCTAGAGGGATTGACAATGGGAAATTAATTCCATAGATTTTAAAAATGGTTTAGATAGGGAGTTTCTTAGGAGGTGAATGAGAAACTATATATTTCTTCACGTGAGTGTTTCGGTAATATGTGTTGGGATTTACTGCGCTAATGGGACAAATTTGGTGGACAACCATCAATGAGTCTTGTGCATACACATTCATTGCCATACAGAAAATTTTCATAATATTTATTTAGTTTCCGTATCATTGAAGTGTTCATTTAATAGCTTTCCAAGTAAAAACAAAGTAGTATATCACATTTTATACGGTCTACTAGGAAGTCGCCAAAAATATCTGAATTTATATTGTAGAGGCATCATCCTAAGGAGTACATCTCTCAAATTTTGTTTTCTTTTTTTGAAAAACAAAATAATCTGAGAGTCAACCTCACTTATTAATTCTATATAGCAGGAAAAATCTAACTGAAATAGTATTTTGAGGAACAAAAAAATTGTTAGAATTTTATACCATAGCTACCGTGGTTCAAGTGCCCAACAACTAATAAGAACTATTTTCCCTACTGTTCAAATAATTCAATTATGCGGAAATGTTTTTTTAACTATTTACTTATACTAATCTTACTCTTTTAGTCTTAAAAAAATCACTTCTATATAACTTATTATGATGTATAAGGCACAACTCGGATAATGTATTTTTAATTATATAAATTTACATAACTATTTTTACTTTAATTGCAAAAATATATAATTATTAATCATTAAGGATATTTTAGAGATTTGTTTAGAATTTTTTTCTTGAGATGAAGGAAAAATGTAAAAATTGAACTCTTTTTCTCAAAACCAAAGGAGAATTATTCATATAAGTACTGGAGCAGATGTCTCTCTAGAAAGATTAATTAAAAGAGCAAACATTGCAACAAAATGTTTTTGTATTTCGCAGCAGAGTAAATCAGCATATTCAAACAAATAGAAGTATACGTGTTAACGATAAATATTTAGCAAGAGAATTTTAAATCCAAAGGTATTCTGATGATGCGACTACTAAGATAAACTGTTTCTTATAATCCTTTCTTTTAGTATTTAAAGTGTCATTCTGCTTTTTAATTAATTTTAGTATGAGTAAATCGCATATTTTGTTTTTTTACAAATTATTATTTAACTTTTTAATCTCAAAAATTCAAAAGTAATATTTTTTTTCATTACTTACATTTTAAAAGTAATTTTTAAATCTCTCATAAAGTTTTATCACGGAATTTTATAACCCTTGTATGTTAAAAATATCGGTTAACATAATCAACTAGTTAAATTTGATATGTATTTAATCTTTTTTTCTTTTCCTCTTTTCCTTCTTCATCCTCTTGCTCTCCTCCTCTTCTTCTTTTTCTTTTTCCTTTTTCCTTTTCCTTTTTCTTCATCCTATGCCTATCAACACTACACTCACATCACCATTTAATAATCCTATTAACCTATGTAAAAAATCTCATAATTTCACCCATTTGTAATTAATTAGTCAATTACATGTAAGGAAGAAAATTTGTTAGACAATTATTTTCCTCTTTCTTTCATATCGAAACCTACCAACTCCTCAACAAGACTCAAAACTATGTACATAATTGATTATGTACATAGTTTCCTGCTTCTCAAACGGATAGAATACTCCCAATTTAGAATTTTCAAGGTTACGAGAAGTTATAATACTAGATTAGGGAGAAAATGGGGAGGCAGCTCTACTTCCTTCTCCTTATTGTAATTTATAATATACAAAATCAGAGTGATTGTATTATTTATATCTAATCTTTTGATTTTAGTGTTCTTTTTCTTGTTCTTGTTTTATGCTTAGAATTATAATTTATGAAGATTATGAATGAACAGTTACTAGTACTATTATTCCTCGAGATAAGATAGTTGAAATGGTTATTTTAGTGTGGTGTTAGTTGGCATAGGATAACGAAGAAAAAAGAAGAAGTGCACCAACAAGGGAAGCAGAGTGAAAAGGGAAAGAAAAAGATTAAAAATTAGGAATTTTGACTATTAGACAATGTTAATATATATTTTTATCCTTAAAAAGAAAAAGACATACCTAAGTGTTATAAATGAATGATGGAAATTTTTTTGAGAAACAAAAAAATTTACTTTTAAAATGTAATGAATTAAAGTAAAAAAAATATTATTTTTAATTGTGAAACTAAAAATGTTTTAAACAACAATTTATAATGAATCAAAAATATGATTTACTCTATTTGCTATTAATGAACATAATTGAATGTAGACAGTAAAATACGCCAAACTGTTCATCATTTTCGCTCGAGCTCTTTATCAGCGACCTTTAAAGCATCACATTCGTAAAGTATGATAATTTCCTTCATAATTAAGTCAATTCTTTCTTTTTCAATATTACCCGGACTACGAGAGCTTAGAATCTAAGTGAGGGATTATTTGATAAAACTGAATATTTAAATTTGAATGTTAAATATTTAAATATTAAATATTAAATATTAAATATTAAAATGACTAATTTGCTGAAATTTGAATGTATAAAATTTAATTTAAATGTTTGAATTATAACATTGAACCAATTAATATTGTCTGATAAACATTTGATCTAATTCTTAATTACTCAAATTATACTATTTTGTCCATCTATTCATCTTTTTTTTTTATATGTATGAATATTAATTTTATTAAAATTAAATATCAAATGTTATTCATGGAAATATGCAAAAGATACAATGTATCAGAATTAATATCTAAACCAAAAATAAAATAAAAATAAATAAATTAAAATTTATTTAACCTTTTATAAAACAAATACCTTTGAAAATATGTGCAATGAAAAAAATAAAGAAAGAAACAGGAAAGAGAGTCATTTAAAAGAGTTATTTATAGTTAAAGGAAAAATAAACTAGTTTGTTAAATGATTTAACAAAAGATGGTAAATTTGAAAAAATTGTTAACAAATTTTAATCAGAACATTCAGTTATAAGTATTAAATTCATCTTTAGTATTTAAATTTTCATATAGAGATTAATCAGTACTTAACCAATTAAATGGGTGAAATTTCATTACCAAACAACCTAAAAATTAATATCTCTTAATCAATTGATTTAAAACAATAATTGATATTATCAAATCTAGTACTGCTAATTACAGTGCCCCCCTCAATATTTCACATCTAAACACGTCACAAATTGGCAACATTAAAGTTGTTGTATGTGGCCCCAAGGGCTTGGTCCAAACAGTAACGTTGGGGATAACTTCTAGCGGTGAACAGGGATCAAATTCTCTGACTGACGCCTACTTAGGCTTGGGGCATGTCTTGACAGGCTGGAGGATTCCCACACTTGGTGGTGGATATTTGCAGTGTGGGTCTTGCATAAAGTCGATAACTAACGATGACGGGTAGGAGTACTACTGTGGGGATACCTCTAGTGTAAAAAAAAATAAAAATTATTGTATTTGTAAAACACATTAACCTTTTAAAAAAAAGAAAAAGAAATTTCAACCACACAAGTCCCACCAACTCTATAAGAGATAAAAGTAACCTAATTCACAAAATCAAGGCATTAGGGTTTTAATCATCAAACTTAATACGTGCATAGTACTAATTTTAGATTTTTATATTGTGATGAAATTTGATTAAACCCTAAACCCTAAACCCTAAATTTCACGACTAAATCCTCCCAAGAGTTTTAATAATTCACTTATAGCTTTATAGCTTTATAGCTTTTTTCTGCCCTGTGAATGTGGTGTTTTGAAACCATCCCCACAATCCCCCTCATATCTAGGCTATCTGAACTAATCCACCCCAAACTTGCTTGTGCATGGCCGATTCTTCTATTGGAAATTTATTAATCCTGTTGTAGTTCATTTTTAATTTGATACAATTTTTTAAAAATTATAAGTTATAATATATTTAATACATAATTAAATGTATACTGTTATATTTTTAATATTACTTTTTAATTTGAGTTCTCATTAGTAAAACTAATTTAAGAATTTTACTCCAAAATTGGAAAAAAAAATTTGGGACAAAATTTTTTTCAAACTATGAACTTTTGTTTTTTTTTTTTTTTGGACGGAAGGAGTAATACAAAACTAGTTCCATATTACATACAAAAGAATTCTACTATTTTGAACTTCCATGGCAGCAATGCATAAAAAACAGTATTCTCTTCATTTTAAAAAAGAATTTAGTTTTAAAAGATTTATTTATTCCAAAAAAAGTATATTTTTATTGTAAAATTCTTGTACTATTTTTAATAATAATGATGATAATAACTAAATTGAAAAATAAGGATAAAAATGTAAAAGTATATATTTAATAATGTACTAAATGTATTTTACATTATAATTTAAAATATTGCACCAAATTAAAAATGGAGCTTTTTATGTATATGTAAGTAAAAATTTATTAATTTAAATTAGGTTTCTTCATACTTATTGAATCTTTATAAAGTCCTTCACAATGTTAAATATTAACAAGTAATATCAAAATCAGAACCATAAACTTCATCCACGATACTATTACACAAACTAATAATATCTTCAAATTTGTGGACCTAGAGTGTTGAAAACCAGAAATTAGCTTGACGTGATATTCACTCTTTAGTGCGAAGTTTATCGAGTTGTGGGGTGGTTTAGAATATAGGAAGGAAAAATATGTTTGAAAGGGGTAAAATTTTCACGTGAAGTTTATCGACATAAAAGAAATGTGATGCTTTATAAGCATGTTTGGCCTAAAATTTATTAATTTAATTTTGGCATCCACTTGTTTCCATTCCTGTATTATTTTGCGTGTTAAATATCTTTATAAGTTCTGAGCTTTTGGTTTTCATTTTATTAGTATGCGAACCAAGACAATTGTTTTTCAATTGTTAATGGTTAAGGCCACAAAATTTTGTTTTTCTTTAAAAAAAAAGAAGGAAGGACCTTGTTAGAATTTGTTTGTGTTGAGTATAAAGTGATATATTAGAAAATATTTTCAAGAACATTGAAAATTCTAACATCCAGTCAGAAAAAGGAAATTGTTGATATTGGTGTGAAAGTTTGAGAATTTAATTCAATTAGCCAATCAGCGAGAAGATTGAAGAAATATTGAAAAATAAATAAATAAATTGATTCCAGAAAGATGAATTACGTGCATGACAAAGAATTGATTTTACCATTAATGAAGAACATGTAGATTAAGTTATTACAAGCAAGAAAATATTTCATATATTGTTGTACATATTAGAATAGAAAACAATTAGAGAGGATAACTTATAATTTATGATATTCTAAGTATATAATGCCCGGGTGTGGGGGGAGGGGAGTGGGTTTCTAAAAAGAAAATACATAATTAACTTGCAACAGTAAAAATAATGATACAACAAATATATCTAATATTTCTTTATTATATATAGATAAATTTAGATTTGATTTTATGGAAGTTTATTTCAAGAAGAGTAATGGTTTTTATAATGGCTTTTCAAATTGCTGATGTGGTAAATATGAAAAGATAAAATCATTCTTTATTATTTTGTATTTTTTAATGAGCATGATAAGTGAATTTTGAATTTTTATATTTGCTACATTTGTCACTAAGAAAAGTCACTATAATTAATCACTAAAAGTATCGTTACTGTTTCAAGAAAGACAATGTTGCTATTATTATATTAAATATAATAAAACATAGTTTCTTATTTTAGTTAATTAGTGTTAACTTTATTCAGAGAGTAGGTTGTTTAAGTTGTCTTAGATTTATAAATCAGAATCACAATTACTTGTTAGAAAAATGATGATACACCAGTGAATTTATTTTGTGAAAGTTTTCAGTGGTTAATATACTAGTGAGAAAAAAAAAATAGTAACACTCTTAAAACTGAGCGAAATAAGAATAATTATGACATTTAATCATTATGAGATCAATAGAATTTACTGAAAGTATCATTATTTTTATTAAAATCCTATATATTATAGGTACTCTTAAGTTGTCTTAAGCTATATGTTGAGAAAAGTCACGAGAAAAATTGGAGAGTATCTAAACTTAAGGTAAATACATCATGGTAACAAATAATCTTAAATAAAATTAAACTTTCAAAATCATATACCCCCATTTATTACTTCCTTTCTCCTGTAAAAATAGTTCAATTTAGATCGTATATAACTTTTTTCTTAATTATAAGATACAACATAATTAATGTATCACTAAATGCACACTTTTCCTTTTTTGTCCTTACGTTTTAGGTGAGCTATAACCATTATGAATAAAATTAATATAAAAATTTGCTTTAAAAGTGAACTCTATTTTTTAGAACAAAAAAAAGTTGAAAGTAAAATCTTTTTATGGAATAACTAGAGTAATTTTTATTTTTAAATTATTCGTTAGATTTTATTTTGAACAGTTTGTGTCTTTGATAATTCTTCATTTTAAAGCCTATTTCATATTTATTATTTATTTTCAATGGCAAGGAAATGGTCTTTTTATTTATTAAGTTTTCTTATAAAAGAAGGAAGAGAAATAGTTTGAGAAAAATGAGAATAATTAGAAATTATGTGGACAGTTTTGCCCTTTAATGGATGAAATCAAATAAACTCAACGATTATAGTTAATGAAATGTATATATATATTTCAAATTAGTGGTCATTTAAAAGAGTTAATGGCTAAACCCAAAAAAAAAAAAAACAAAAAAACAAAAACAAAAGCAAAATTGAAACTAGAGTAGCACTTCGGCTTTTTACCCTTAAAGCTAGTCGTTACTTCTTTTGTTTTAAAGAAAAGTTCACTTTTGTTAAGTACAAATTTTTATTAATTACAAATTATAATACATTTAATGCATGTATATAATTTTTTATTTTTATCTTTGCAATTTGGGTAACACATATCTACATATATTTATTATTATTAAAGATAGTTTTGAGATTTTTATTTTAAAGTGGACTCTTTTTGTTAAAAAATTAAAAGTAATTTTCAGTTGGGACAAAAGAAGCATATTAGTTTTACTTCACTATTTCTTCAACTAAGTTTTGAGTGTTAATATATATTTTGCTGATGCAGTTCTAGTTCTTTTCTTTCAACTGAAATAGATACTTTAAATTTGGACTTTCATGACCGAAATTTTATTTGACCGAACAGAATTGAAATAAAATATCTTCCTCCACATATAAATAGTACTTTAAATTTTGAAAAGGTAAAAATTACTTCCAATTACGGAAGTAACGATTTTAGAGATGGAAAAAAGTGTTTTGTCGATGATTGGATGTTGCATGTAATGCAAAAGTAGTAAGACATTATACATTGCGACGGAGCTCTTCAGTCCCCCACAAGGACGAGCAGATATAATAACTAATTTGTACTTTATTTTAATACCGTAATTAAAATAGAATACATATATATATATATATATATATATATATATATAATATAGAGTAAGTAAGAATAAATATAGAATAGGATGGGTAAAACATAGTATGATATAGATTGCTATCATACAAAGTATGATATATATATATTTTTTGAATGATTTGCAGAAGGCGAATTAAATATTTTGTGGTAATTTCAATAGATTGCTATTTATTTCATTTAATTTGAATATTATATTTATTGTTAATTGTATAGTTATTTATTATTTTATTTTAATATTTATAATTTTATGATTTACTTTTTTGAAACTCTATTTAAATATGAGTTTTACTATTTTGCATTCCATTTCTTTCTTTTTGAATAAAAAATATTTAGGTAAAATATTTTCAATTATAAGTGGTTTTTTTGTTTAAAATTAGTAATATATTATATGGAGTTCATCACGAAAAATAATTCAAAGAGTTATAAGTTTACATGGTTTAATGTCACTCTGCATTCCATCCCCTAAAAATAAATTAGTGTAAACATTTTGAACAGCATGAGGTAAGTATAATTTTGAAACTTGTACACAACATATTACCCCTCACTACCCTACAGTCTCATCCCTACCCCAACTAAGTTTGGAATTTGAAGGTAATTAAGTTATCTCATCCTAGTCAATTTGTCTAAAATGGGTTGGTTTCACAATGTATCCTTCACTGAGAAAGAAGAAAAAATGTGTGCAAAATTTTCAATGTAACGCCAATTGTAAATCCGAGTTCAATTAAAGCACATTTTTTCTTTGTCAGAACTGCTTCTCTCGCGTCCGAACTTGTTGGATGAATTTGATTTTCGAAGGATAAAAAAGATGTCATTCAAAAAGAAAATATCTAAAACAATTTGAAACATTTTTCAGCTAATTAATATATTATAACAGGAAGCCCATTTGCTCCTCAGGGTAACCGACCTGGTAGGGCTACCGAGCGCTTCAATTGTAAGATTATTAACATATTTTAAACACCACTGTTACTTGTTTTTATTACCAAAAACAATTCTAGGAAATAAAGTGATTCTTGTATCGTTTAGACCAAAATAGAATTGGTGCTTTTGGCTTTTTGGACAGGCTGCTTTTTACAGTACTCTAGTTTTTGTCCGCTGCTTTCATCCTAACGTAAAAACAACCCAGGAAATTTCCTCCAAGGTAGATTTTCAACGTTTCCAGACAAAGTTCAGATAGGAAGCTTCTTGGTGGATGTTGTATTTATGGTTTTAAACTTATTCTAGCGATGTTGTTTTTGTTTTATTTAGAGAATTTCTATGATCATAGTTTTTTGTTTTTCAATTTTTATTCTTTTGATTGCTTACATTGATGCTATTGTGACCAACATCTTCTTAAAGGTACTCTTAGAAATAGTTGGATGCTAGCTGCTCGGTTATTTGTCATGGGACGAAATTCTTCAATCTCGAGTTGAAAAGTTAGCAAGAGTTTAATTTAGTTGGGTGTTCCCCAATAATATACTACATTGGAATATATATTGCTAACTATAAGCAGAAAAAAAGTTTAAAGAGAGTAAAGGATAATTAATTACTTTATTTTGCTTCTCTTAAAGTCTTAATTATTATGTGGGAGCAAGGGACAAGTGACCCAAGAGTATTGGAGCAAGATGTAACTTTTTCCTCCTTCTTTGGGCGGGAAAAAGAGGGGAATTTTAGGAAAAGGAAAAGAAGGTTGTTACATTTTGGAATCGACAAGTATTTAGTACACCAAATATTGAACCACTTGGGGTTGGCGACCAAGCAAGGCAATAAAAGTCATTCTATGTTTATAGCACTTACGATCAAGTCTCAAGTTTGTATTTTAGAACATTTATACCAACAACAAATCCATTAGATATGGTAAAAATAACATCCCATGAAAAAAAATAATGAAAATAGCAATGAACCAATCCTTTACCTTTGTAACTATTTATCTTATTCTAATAACCAAGTTACTTTTTAAGTTTTGCTATTTTGTTCTAATCGGAACACCATTTTAAAAAGATCAAAAGTTTCCTTTTTATTAAATATAAAGATAATATAATGATTTCAGATATCCTTCATAAATCTCCTCTTAGACATGGCATAATCTTAATTAAGGTTTTTTTCATGATAAATTATTAAAGATTGAGTGAAGGGAGAATGTCGCTTTTATTAACATCATTTGTCTCCATTCCAAAAAATTGTGTGAAGATATTCCCATTTCCCAAGCGAATGGAACGGAAGGGTGACCAATATTCGCCGTCAAAATCATCTTATGATAGTCAACTAACGGAAGCCTACATTAGAACAAACTAAACAATTTGAATCGGAAAGAAAAAAGAAAAAAGAAACATAAGATGGAGTAAACCAAAAAGAGTTGTCCACTTATTCTAAATCTTCCCATTTTAAAGATAATCTCGGCTCACTACTTGTTTTTCTCATCAGTTATCTCTCCTGAACTTCTTTCTGTGTTCGGCTGATATGAGGTAGAAAATCGTCGCACACATGCCTCAGAAATCAAGTTCAACCCTATAAATCAAGGTTGGATTTAAGTAAGGTAACACAAAGAAGATATAGTTCACTCAATAATTGTAAGTGTTCCGAATTCTCCATATGGGAAAGAAGCCTCTTGTTTGCAAAGAGATGTGATTTCGACCCAGATGATATGATTCACAATCGGAAGGATCGGAAACACTTAGAAGTTGCCCTTGATATGTCTAAGAGAAGTTTAGACTAGGACGGTGTAAACCACAACCCACTACCTATGAAATAGATAGGAACGTTGGTATAAAATACCACAACCAATTACACCAGAAATTGGTTAATAAGTTTGTAGCTACAAGTTTCTAAGGAGAACTTGATAAGTTCTAAGTTCTTAAAAAACCAAATGAGATAAACTCACAATTTTTATTGTTCAAACTATTTTTTCAAAGTAGTACAAAGATGCTTATTTACAGGCTAAAATAAGTCTTAAAAATAAATAAATAAATCCTAAGTATCCTAGTCTAGAAGAAATAAATATTAATTTGACTTTCTAACTTCTAGAGTAGACTAATAAAAATTCTGCATTTTAACATATTAATTACACATCATTCTGGATGATTTATTAGCTAAGTAAAAGGCACATTGGAATGGTATGTTGACCAAGTGTTGAAATGAGTAGGTTCATGTATCTTGAGTTGGCTTCCAAGACTTCATTAAATACTCCTTTGACTGTATTTTCAGCCATGACTTTTCGTCATTCTATGCTTCAAAATGGATGATTGACCATTGAATTTGAAGTCTTCAACACTTGACTATATGAATATTTGTTGGCTGGAATGCGGACCATCTTTAGGACCAAAATTAATCTTTGACTTGGATCAAATGCACTTTTGAACTTGAACCTTCACTCCATTGAATTTGGTGGGAAGTTGGGGCCAAGTTCACATCTTTGGCAGCAAAGTTCCCATCTTTGGCTCCAAGTTCTCTTCTTTGAGCCGAGTCCAGAACTTCAACTTTGAGTTCGCATCTTTGAGCCAAATGTTGGAAAGTTTGAGCCGAAGGTCGAGAAGTCAGAGTCGAGTTCACATCATTCCCCTCCTCTTGAGAAGGATTTGTCCTCAAATCTTCAGCACCTATATGATAGAGACTTAATTCAAAAACATTGAAGACATTGTGAACGTTGTATTCACTCGGTAAATGAAGTCTGTAGGCATTGCCATTGATACGCTCTAAAACTCGAAAAGGTCCATCTCCTTTTGGTTGCAACTTGGATTTCCTTTGTGTTAGGAACATTTCTTTCCTCAAGTGCAACCAAATCCAATCTCCCGGTTCAAAGATGAGCTTATGATGCCCCTTGTTGGCTGCTTGTTCATATCTTAATGTCTTCTCTTCGATATTAAGTCTTGCCTTCTCTTTGATTTGCTTCACAAATTCAACCTTCTTTTTGCCATCTAAATTCAATCTCTCACTCACAGGCAAAGGTGTTAGATCCATTGGAGATAATGGATTAAAACCATAAACAATCTCAGAAGGAGAAAATTTAGTG
Organism: Gynochthodes officinalis; assembly: GCA_020080225.1. Taxonomy (NCBI): domain Eukaryota; kingdom Viridiplantae; phylum Streptophyta; class Magnoliopsida; order Gentianales; family Rubiaceae; genus Gynochthodes; species Gynochthodes officinalis. Next base: position 23,765,165 of record CM034615.1, read on the forward strand.
GCAGAATGCACATTCCTATTATATGCAAATTTAACATGAGGTAAATAAACATCCCAAGTCTTAATATTCTTACCAATGATCGACCTTAACAAAGTAGATAAAGTACAATTAACAACTTCAGTTTGGCCATCGGTCTGATGATGACAAGTAGTAGAAAACAAGAGTTTTGTACCCAAATTTCCCCACAAAGTCTTCCAAAAAAACTCAAAAATTTTGTATCTCGATCGGATACAATGGTTCTCGACATTCCATACAAACGAATTACTTCTTTAAAGAACAACTCAGCAATATGTGATGCATCATTCGTTTTATTGCATGTAATGAAATGCGCTATTTTTTAAAATCTATCAACTACCACAAAAATTAAATCTTTCCCATTTTTAGTTTTTTGGTAATCCCAAGACAAAATCCATTGAAAAATCAACCCACGACTCTTTTGGAATTGGCAAAGGTGTGTATAAGCCATTAGGTTGGACCTTTGATTTTGCTTTCTTGCAAATAATACAGTCTTCACAAATTTTCACAACAAGACTTTTCATTTTTGGCCAGTAAAAATGTTTTTGCAAAATTGCCCAAGTTTTTGCTATGCCAAAGTGTCCCATAAGTCCCCCACCATTTGCTTTCCTAACTAACAATTCACGCATAGAAGACTTAGAAATGCAAAGCTTGGACTCTTTAAATAAAAACCTATCACGCTTATAAAATTTTTCACATGAACCTTTTTCACATGTTTGGAATACTTGACAAAAATCAGAATCATCATAATATAATCCTTTAATTTACTCAAAGCCAAGTAATTTAGAATCTAATGAAGTCAATAAGGCATACCTCCTAGAGAGTGCGCCAGCTACAACATTCTCTTTACCTTTCTTGTATTGAATGATATACGAAAATGTCTCAATGAATTCCATCCATCTCGCATGCCTTTTGTTAAGCTTATGTTAGCCTTTCAGAAATTTCAATGATTCATGATCAGTGTGGATCACGAATTCTTTAGCTCATAGATAGTGCTTCAATGTCTTCAAAGCTCGGACCAGTGCATACAACTCCTTGTCATAAGTCGGATAGTTGAGAGTTGCTCTACTTAACTTCTCGCTAAAGTATGCCAAAGATCTTCCTTCTTACATCAAGACAACGCCTACTCCAACACCTGAAGCATCACACTCAACTTCAAATGTTTTATCAAAATTAGGCAAATAAAGTAAATGAGCATTGGTTAATTGAAATTTAAGCTTTTGAAAAGCTTGGTCCTGCTCTTCTTCCCATTTGAATCTCACATTCTCCTTGATGACTTCAGTTAATGGTGCAGCCAAGGTGCTAAAAATTTTAACAAATCTTCTATAGAAACTTTGAGGCCATGGAAGCTTCACCCTTTGCTAACACCTTTGGGAGTCGGCCATTCCTAAATTGCCTTTACGTTTTCCATGTCAACTAAGATACCATTAACACTTACAATATAACCAAGAAAATTTACTTCATTAGTGCAAAAGGTACACTTTTTCAAATTGGCATAAGGCTTTTCCTCCCTGAGCACACTTAACACACATGTTAGATGTTCAAGATGATCATTCAAACTTCTTGAATATACTAAAATGTCATCAAAATAAACAACCACAAATTTTCTAATGAATTTTCTCAAAACATGATTCATTACGTGCATAAAAGTGCTTGGTGCATTAGTTAAGCCGAAAGGCATTACTAACCATTCATATAATCCATGTTTTGTTTTAAAAGCATTTTTTCATTCATCACCTATTTTCAACCTAATCTGATGTAACCACTTTTCAAATTCATTTTGGAAAACACAATTGAATCACATAATTCATCAAGTAAATTGTCTAATCAAGGAATTGGATGGCGATATTTTACCGTTATGTTGTTTACGGCTCGATAGTCTATGCACATTCTCCACGACCCATCTTTCTTTGGTACCAATAGGACTGGTACAGGACACAGACTCATGCTTTCTCGAACCCAACCTTTATTCAATAAGTCTTCAACTTGTCTTTGAAGTTCTTTAGTCTCTTCGGGACTCGTCTTATAAGTAGGTTTATTTGGAATGGAAGCTCCTAGGACGAAGTCAATGTGGTGTTCAATACCACGAAGTGGTGGCAATCCATTCGAAACTTCTTCTAGAAATATATCTTCAAAGTCCTGCAAAATAGATACAATACTGCTCGGTAGTTCACCGACCAAGTCGTTAATACTCAAATGAGCCTCTTTAAACAAAATCAATACAAAAGGAAGTTGAGAATTTAAAGCACTTTGTATCTCTTTTTTTTTTTTTTTTTTTTGCAAACACAGAAATTTTCTTCTTTTTCACTCAGAATGAATGCTTCTTTTCTCTTCTTTTTCTTTTCAATCTTTGTTTTGCCGCTCAACTCTTTTTCATTTTTCTTTTTCTTTTCCTTTTTCTTCTGCTTACTTTTTTTTGCATCTTCTTGTATCCTCACTTGATCTTCATAGATTTGATTAGGACTCATAGGCACAAGAGTTACATTTCTCTGATTATAAACAAAAGAATATTTGTTAGTGAAACCATCATGTCGGACTCGTCGGTCATATTGCCATGGCCTCCCTAACAACAAATGGCTTGCTTGCATGGGAACCACATCACAAATCACCTCATCCTCATACTTCCCAATGTGAAATGACACGTTCACTTGTTTGGAAACGCAGACTTCTCCACAATCATTAAGCCATTGGAGCTTGTATGGTTTTGGATGCTTGATGATTGGCAAAACCATGGAGATATTAGCCACATTAGTACAACTCCCACCATCAATTATGACACTACAAATCTTTCCGTTAATGTAGCATCGAGTGTGGAAAATGTTTTCTCTTTGTACCGCTTCGACCTCCATGAATTGCACACCAAGAACTCGCCTCATAACCAATAGCTCACTTGGACTGGCTCCTCCTCATTCGATTTGACAAGAGTTGGCATGGAGTCGGATTCATCTTCATCTTCCGTCTTGTACTCTTCATCATCCCTTATGATTATTGCAAGCTTGTTTGGACATTGGTTTGCGATGTGACCCCTGCCTTGACATTTAAAACATCTAATGTCATGAGTTTGAGAGGTAGAAGGATCATTGTTACCTTTTGAAGTTGTCTCTTTTGGAGTCGTCTTGGCTGACTTCAAAGAAGTCGTAGGTCGTCCCTCCTTCTTTGGAGTACTCGTCTTCCAAGTATTTTGATGCACACTACCTCCTCTTTTGAGTTGTTGCTTTACTTTGACAACCGTATGTACCATATCCTGTAACTCCACATAATAGTACATCTCAACTCGGTCTTGAATGTCTCGGTTCAGTCCATTCAGGAATCTAGCCATGGTGGCTTCTCAGTCTTCTTCTACATTGGTTCTTATCATTGCAACCTCCATTTCTTTGAAATAATTCTCCACGCTTCTGCTTTTTTGCTTAAGCCTGTGAAGCTTATTGTAGAGATCTCGGTAATAGTAACTAGGCACAAATCTCTTTCGCATGATTGCTTTCATTTTTTCCCAAGTTTCAACAGATCTTTCATCATTTCTTCTCCTACTTAGCACCAATTGATCCCACCATGTTAGTGCATAATCAGAAAACTCAATGAAAGCAAGTTTTACCTTTTTGAAGCTAGAGTATTGGTGACAATCAAACACAAACTCTATCTTTTTCTCTCACTCAATGTAAGCCTTTGGGTTGGATCTACCATGAAAAGGAGGAATTTTTATCTTGATGGCATTAAGATTGTTATCTTCTTTTTGACTCCTCCAAGTTGGTCTTCTAGTGTGCCCAAAAGATTCCTTATCAAACTCATCATCTACTACATCAAGATCTTCATCTTCCACCCCTTGTGTTTTTTGCCTTCTTTGGATATTGGAGGTGTGAGAACGAGCCATTTGAGATTTTGTCTCCAATTGATCAATTCTTTCATGCAAGGGTTCAAGTTCTTGTCGTAGCAATCTTTTCATTTCTCCCATCAAGGCTTCGATTTGTAAGTTTTGTGGATGATTTTCCTCATTGGAATGGTGAGACATTCTGAAAATCCTATAATCAATGGTTAAAATTCCTCACAAATGATAATCACTCCACTCACACTTTTCTTATCTAATTTAAGGTTCTTATGGAACTGAAAAATTACCAAGAGACAGAGTGACTTTCACAACTAAAACTTATCAAACAATTTTTATGTTCTTAAGTTTTGAATATGAATAGCAAGAAAATATGACAAATCAAAGATAAGAGAACTATGAACAATGAATATATCAAAGAATAAGAGTAGGAAACAAATTGAAGAACAAACAAAGTTAAGAAACAATGAACTAGATGATCAATGAAAATTTAGGCCAAGGTTGATTGAGAAGAACTTATCGATGAATCTTTTGGCAACCTGGATAACAAAAGAAAATATTAGATCACAACTTCAGGAAATGAAATTTTGTATCCACTTCTTCTAAATATATAGATATATATGTAGATGTCGGCCAGCACTTTTTTTTATGTAATAAAAATAGAAGTGGAGATGAGAAAGTGATTTCTTAAAATTCTAAACTCACTGCTAGGAACCTTACTAACCTGTAGGAATGGCAATTTCCGGGTTCGGGGTCGGGTTTGCTATACCCGAACCCGAACCCGAAATTTTATGCTATACCCGAACCCGAACCCGATCGGGTTTTACTTTCAAGTCCCATACCCGACCCCGATCGGGTTTCGGGTCCCCCGCGGGTACCCGAAACTCGAACCCCAAAACCCGATCCCGAAACCCGAACCCCAATCCCCCGAAACCCGAAACCCGATCCCGAAACCCGAAACCCGAACATGTGAAACAACTCTATTTTTTTCATATATTTACCTTATTTTTCAATAATTTTTATATTTTTTAATAAAAAAAAAATTCCTTGTATGATGTAATGTACTAATATTATTGTTACTATTTTAATATCTCAATTACTACACTAATGCCATTATATTACAATTATCAAATCAAACTTATTAGTTATAAATATTTGACTTATTTAACAATTCAATAAAACTAAACAATATATGAAGCAGTAATTTAATTGGAAAAAAGCAATAATTTAATGAAAAAATTAATAAAGTTTTTAAGATTAGTATATATGAAACACTAGGACTATATATCTTTTAATAAAGGACATTCAGATGCTTCTGCGTTTTCTTACAAGTTGAAGCATCAACATCTATTATCTAATGGTTGTTTTATGGAAATATACAATGCCACCAAGATTATTAAAAGTACAAAATAGTGTCACTATATAGAAAAACATTTTGTTTGTTGTTTAAGTTTATTTCATTCAAAATTATAAATATGTTCATTTATTCAATTCTTATATTATATTTAATCAATTCTAATATATGAGTAAAACTAATATAAATACATGTCATATGTACTAGCAATACAAATCAATTGGTCAAATGCTCAAAACACTAACATTTAGTTAATTAGCTCCATAATCTTATATATATTTTGATAAAGTACATATAAATAAATATGAAGCAACAATTTAATGAAAAAAAAAGAAGCAATAATTTAATGAAAAAATTTATAAAGTTTTTAAGATTAGTGTATATGAAACACTATGACCATATACAATGTCACAAAGATTATAAAGTACATATACAATGACCATATACAAGGTCTTTTGCTCTTTTGGAATGACACAGTGGTAATAAATCAAATCCTATCAATGGAATTTTGTTTAGAGGTTCAAGCTCAAAAAAAAGGGGAACAAGAGTCTTTTTGGGTAATTTTTGTATATGCAAGCACGGAGGTTAGAGTCCGATATCAGCAATGGGAATATCTATTACAGGCCAAGAATAAATGGGGACAAAATTGGGTAATGGGAGGAGACTTTAATGACCTAGTGGAGCAGTCTGAGAAAAGAGGTGGTCAACTCCGGTTGGAGTCCAGTTTTCAACAGTTTAGGGACTTCATCAATGACATGGGTATGGCGGATTTAGGGTTTACGGGGAGACCATTCACTTGGGCCAATAACAGAGAAAATGAGGGGTTTGTAGAAGAAAGACTGGACCGTTTCTTTGGGTCAGCCCAATGGATGCTCAAATTTCCAAACTGGGAAGTAAAACACTTGGAGAAACAGGCCTCCGATCATGCTTTGATATTATTGGATACAGAAAGGGACAGGGCAAGACAAAAAAAAAGATTTTTCTTTGACAAAAGATGGATCCAAAAAGAAGGAGTTACAGATTTAGTGGAACAAGCTTGGTCCAGGCCTCAAGAGGGAGTTCCAATGTATCAAGTCTTAGGCAAAATCAAGCAGTGCCGCATAGAGCTACTAAAGTGGGCCAATGGGGGAGGAACTAATGCGGCAAAGAAGATAAGGGAGCTCAAGGTACAAATGGAATTGATGAGCCATGATGGAGTTATAAAAGATTGGCACAGTTGGAGAAGACTGAGAGGTGAACTTCATCAAGCCTACTGTGAGGAGGAACAATATTGGTACCAAAAAGCTCGCACTCAATGGCTTAAAGAGGGTGATGAGAATCAAATATTCATAAACTTAGATATGTGTTTTTCACGTTTTTACATAGATTTCATTGAGATATGCCATGTTTATTAGAAAAATCACATTATATTTGTGATTCTCATCTTTTACTTGTTTTGTAGGAAAAAGGGGATAAAAAACCAATCATCTTCCGGAGTTCATAACTTTTGATGCGAATGTCCAAATGAGATGATTGAAGATGCTATGGAAAGATGAGAAAGAGATAAAAAACGTTCATGAACAAAGGTTTCTCAAATTCCGAAAGCAAATGGACCAAAATTGGGCAAAAGCAGAACAAGGCAGAACCAAAGAAGAGGAAAACAGGGAGCAAAATCAGCCATCTTCCGGAGGCCATAACTCTTGATTCAGACGTCCAAATGAGATGATTCAAGCTGCTATGGAAATATGAGAAAGAGAAGAAAAACTTTCATGCAGAGAGTTTTGTCAAATTCCGGACTAAAAGGGACCAAAATGGGACAAAATCAGAACGACGCCTGAATCCTGAAATTTGCAAATTCGTCCCCAAGTTTTGGAAGCTTTACATTTTGCTCCCCAGCGCCCCTACGGGTATTAAGACCCCATTTTCTGCAGAAAACAAGTGAGGAAGCAGTAGGAAAAAGGAGAGTAGGTTAGGGTTAGTTTTTACATATTTGCATTTGTTCCCCAACTCACACCCGTGAGTGTCATTTGGCCCTTGTGGCTCATGCAAACTTCAATCTTTGGTGTTGTTTTGGCTTGTAAGGTGTTTGGATTTGGTTGGAATCATCACTCTTTTGATTAAGGGAAGTATTTTCTTTCAATTCCTTGTGCTTTTAATGGCTATATCTCCTTGTGGTTGTTATTTGCTTGAAGCCATGAGTGGCTAAATTGTCTTGGGTGATTCTTGGTGTTTGATGTATGGGTTAGGTTTATTTTGATTCCTTGTGGGTTGTAGAGTGATGGGCTTGCATTAATTGAAGTTTTTCTACTTGTATTTAATGAATTGACATGCAATGAATGATGGCCACATTTAGTGTGTGTTCTTGGTGTTCGTGTGTGTTTTAGAATATGCATGAATTTAGACCAAAAGTGGGAAAAACTACCTAGCATTCTCTAAATTGAGGTGTTTGAGACAAGAAACAACTACCATATGAGATTAATTGTGCACTAAAATTGTGTGGAAGCCATAGGTTTTAGTGTGCAAAGGTAGAAGTGAGACCGAAATGAGATCTTCTATTCTTTAATTCCATTGAGACCGAAAGGAGATGTGGAGTGAAAAATAGGTGGTTTTCTTAGATTAAACACTTGAACTAGGGAATGTGAAGTAGTTGGCTAAAACATCTAGGGCTAGAATTGTGCATTAGAGTTGTGTGGAAGCCATAGGCTCTAATGTGCTCTAGGTGGGGATGAGACCGAAAGGAGATTCCTCATTCTATAATTTCAATGAGACCGAAAGGAGATTTGGAGTGAACGGATGTAGCCACTTAGTTAAGATGCCTTACACTCGGTTGCCCATAGGAGTCAAAATAGCCGACCTTTGCATTGAATCCAGGGATCACCCTCCTTCATCATTTGTGTGTTTTTCTCTTTGTTTCAATGGTGTTGTTTTAGTTATTTAAATATCACTTTCTAAATCATTTCTTTAAGACACATAGATAGCAAATAATTAGTTGCACTTAAATTCTTGTTTTGTCCCCTTTCCTGTGGAAAATGATCCCTATACTTTACTACAATTGATTAAGTGAGGTTTAGGTGTATATTTGTGTGAGTTTGAGCTATATTTTGACACTTTTGCACACACCGATTCCGCTCACCAGAGGGGGATAAAAATACAAAATTCTTTCATGCCACTACAGTGCAACGAAGAAGACTGAATACAATTGAGAAACTGGAGCAAACCAATGGCAGGATATGTACCAATCCAGAGGAAATCTCTGATTATTATACTTATCTCTTTACTACTTCCGATCCTAATCCAGACCAACCTTTTTTGTCAGGTATACCACAGTCGATAACAAGTGAAATGAACAGGCGACTCACCAGGCCAGTTGAGGATATAGAGATACGGAATGCTTTGTTTGGTATGAACCCTAATAAGTCTCCGGGGCCAGATGGTATGACTCCACTTTTCTTTCAAAATTTTTGGCAAATAGTTCAAAAGGATATTATCTTTGCTGTCAAAAGCTTCTTTGTACATTCTAGAATGTTAAAAAGTATTAACCATACACTCATCACTCTCATCCCCAAAGTCATGAACCCGACAAACATAGGCCAGTACAGACCTATTAGTTTATGCAATGTTGTGTATAAAATCATATCTAAGATACTAGCGGAAAGATTGAAACCTTGTCTAAATGCTTGCATAAATGAAAGTCAAGCGGCTTTTGTTCCTGAAAGGCAAATCACAGATAATGTGGTTATAGCACATGAATGTATTCATTACATCAAGAGTCTAAGCAGGTCAGGCAAGAATTTCATGGCTATAAAACTAGATATGACAAAAGCATTTGATCGGGTGGAATGGGGTTTTTTATCACAGGTCCTAATGAAGATGGGTTTTTCTCACAAGTTTGTTAAGTGGATTATAACATGTATTAGTACCTCATCGTTTTCTTTTAACATCAACGGTGAGGTAAGTGGGTATGTGAAACCAACAAGGGGTATTAGACAAGGAGACCCACTGTCCCCCTACCTATTCATCATCATTTCTGAAGTGTTTTCATTTTTAATTAGAAAGGCTGTTCAGGAGGGTACATACAGTGGCTTGAAATTGTGCCGTAATGGCCCCCTTCTCACTCATCTCTTTTTTGCAGATGATTCTTTATTATTTGGTGAAGCCACAGAAAGGCAAGCTAGGCAAATTCGGAAAATTATAGATGCCTACTGTGAAGCTTCGGGGCAGCAAGTTAATTTGACCAAATCCTCGATTATATTCAGTAGACATATAGCAAGTCAAGAGAAAAGGGCTATTGTGCAAGTTTTAAATGGGATCAAGGAACAGAAGAGCGCCAGATACCTAGGCTTGCCACTGGGTATCGGCAAATCAAAAAAAGAAGTTTTTGCATATGTCATTGAAGCGGCTAAGAACAGAATAGGTAATTGGAAATCTCACTTCTTGAGTCAGGCAGGTAAAGAAATACTAATGAAATCAGTTCTTAATTCCTTACCTATTTATGTTATGTCTTGTTTTAAATTACCAGTTGGCATATGCAAAGAACTGAGCAGGGTAATGGCAAAATTCTGGTGGGGATCTAACACAACCAATGGACACAAAATACATTGGAAAAACTGGTCAAAGCTAACATTGCCAAAGGAGCAGGGTGGACTTGGATTTCAGAATATACAAGTGTTCAATGAAGCTTTATTAGCTAAACAATTATGGCGATTAATTCAGTCGCCTAATTTGCTACTAAGCCGTGTAATGAAAGCGAGATATTATCCCCAAGGCACAATCATGCAAGCAAAAGTCCACACCAACTCATCTTGGCTATGGAGATGTTGGATGGGAGCAAAGCATGTACTAGATATGGGAATGAGATATAAAGTGGGAAATGGAAAGGAAATCCAAATTTGGGAGTCACCATGGCTAGCTCATAGAACAAACTTCAGACCATTGCCAAAAAGCCAGATGAATGAGTCCACACTTTGGTGCCACCAATTAATGATTGAGGAGGGGAAGAAGTGGAATCAAAAAGTGCTTAACCAACTTTTCCAACTAGAGGACTTGATTGCTATTTCTAAAATTCCACTAGACAAAGAGGCCAGTCCGGACAAGTTAATTTGGCACCATAACAGCAAAGGAAAGTACACGGTGCAATCAGCATATCAAATGGCAATGGAGCAACATCGAGCCAAACTAAATGTGAATGTAGCTACAAGTAGTTCCAGTTTGGCTACATCTAACCAAATGTGGAAAAGACGTGGAAGCTTCGGTCAAAGCAAAATCAAACATTTTATTTGGAGATCTTGCCAAGGAATATTGCCAACAAAAACAGAATCGTAAGAGAAAAATTTTGCAAGATAATATTTGTGGTTCTTTGTGGTATGAAGGAGGAAACTTTAGAGCACGCACTTTACGTGTGAGAGAGCAACAATGGTTTGGAGACTCTCCCGGTTCAATGGGAAGGTTTGAGGCAAGATCGGTTAATTTTCGACATTGGTGGGAATCGGTAAGTTCACTAAGAAAACACTTCATTAATAATGATAGGATTACTCTTTCCATATACATGCTCTGGATGTTATGGAAAACACGTAACCTATGGTTAGAAAAAATCACACAGCACTTGAAGTGGTAAACAAAGCGCTGTTGGAATGGACGGAATATCAAAAGACTCTTGAGGAGAAGAACTCATTTTGCTGAACCATTCATTATTGCTATATTAATTATATATTAGCTTGAAGGACTGTTGGCTCTATCACCTCTATTTGGGCTAGTATATAATTAGGACTTCTGTTGCTGAAACTATGTGTTTTCTTGCTACTTAGTTTAAGTTGGGTACTGTTAACCACAAGGAGACCGTGAGGGCGAGCCCTATTACTAAACCTGGGTTGGAAGTCTGGTAATTTATTCAGTATAGATTTCTCCCACTCCAGTAAGGTACCGATTTTTCCTCTGCTTACATGTTTCAGCTAGGGTGAGGTAGTACTCTGCTATTTTCTTTCATTTCAGTAGTGCTCTTTTCTATATTTCAATTCCCGGTCCGAGTTGTTGACTTTTCTTTAAATGGGTCAATAGATAATGAGGGGTCATGAGGACTACTAAAACTCCTACCCATTTTCTTCTCGTGGGCGAAAAGGAAAAATTGGACATCCCTAGTTTGAATCGCTCCAACCCGTAATCAGTTCTGTTTTCTTGTACTCCAAGCAGACCGAATTTCATCAAATTCAGGTAAGGAGAATACAACTCTCAGCAGGCCGATAACTCCAAATTCAGGTATGTATCTGAACTTCCCTAAGTGCTGGACTGAATAGACGGGTTATGAGTGGAATGTTGGATCTATAAATCATTTTGTTTCTCTGGTTGGCGTTGTGATTATATTGCTGAAATTTGGGTTAATAATACAGTATGTTTTTTGTGATCTTAAGATGTTGCCTGAATGCATGCAACCTGTTCGATAAAATGATTAACAGAAAACTAAAGCTATCTTTTGGTTAGAGGTAGTCTCTTCTTCTAATGCGGTGGGAAGGACTGGCTGTTCTAATGTTCAAGACTCAAGGATGGGACTGCTATTAGTTGGTTTTTTCAGTTGTCTGGACTATTGGCAAATCTGAACTTCATTTGAAGACCGGATATGGGACCATGACTCCGAGATGATGAAGAATAGCATGATGATTTTGTGAGTATCCTAATGGTCCTTTTACTAACAAGGCTTTTGAGATTTCTCTTAGGAAATAGCTACACAGGTTGTGTATATGGATTGAAACTGATGCTCAAGATATATTGTTCGCGCTTAGTCATTAAGTTGAAGTTGGCCGCACAATATAGCTCAAAACATCTATATTTTGGCAATCCTTTAGTTAGGTTCTTTTATTTCATCCCATAGTTGGGGTAGATATAATGTAAAAGCTACTTTTCCATTGTAACTAATGGGATAATGGCATCATAATCCATTACTCCATTTTCCTCTTTGGCTAAACACTTTGACCAAGGAGATCATTTAGCCTTTTGGGCTAAAATCTGTAAAGTTTCTATTTTTCAATCTATGAAAGTACTATCGTTTCTGGAAAAAAAATATAGAACAACATTTTGCTTATTATTTAACTTTATTTCATTTAAAATTATAAACATGTTCATTTCTTCAATTCTTATATTATATTCAATCAATTCTAATATATGAGTAAAACTAATATAATACATGTCATATGTAATAGTAATACAAATCAATTGGTCAAATGCTCAAAACAATAGCATTTACTTAAGTAGCTCCATCATCTTATATTTATATCTATATATATAACACTTCTTATATGTATAAATATAACTCAATGTAATTTGTATGGATGATGAATCATACACTTAATGAGTTATGAATTTAATGATGACTTAATATGTATGTATAAATGTATGAATTATAACTCATAGCTTACAATCTCAAATAGTTAATTAGACTTGCAAAGCATAGTTATGACATATAAAATGCTTATTAATTATTTTCTTAACATCATTACATTATAAGTGGTTCATTGGAAGGTTACAAGACAAATAACTAAAGCATAATCTTTGTACTATTAGAAGGAAGTTCCTTTCTTTTTGAAGTAAAATAGAGTACAAAAGCAAAAACTAAATTTTTTATAATTAGTTAATTGTACTAAAAAATAATTATACTTATTCTTTTTGTTCCCCTAAAAAAAAGAATTTATTTTTAATTTCTTTTTGTTTTTTTTTTCTCGAAACGATAGAAAGTAGATTAATAGAGTGGCACAAAGGCCAATGTACAGAGCCACAAGGGCTTAGAGTTTCGTGGCGTCGCAACTGAAAACAGCGCTATAACCCACGAAAACAAAGGCCCGCAAAGGGGCAAAAAGCCCACGAGGGGCAAGAAAAAGCAAAATAAAATAAACCCGCACATGACGGGAAGCTAAACCCGCACTAGACGGGAAGGGAGACAACCTAGACGACCTAAGTTCAACCGCATTGAACCCCGCCCAAGACGGGAATGGTTGAGGACTTGGACAACCTAGGAACTACCCAAATACAACAAATCCCGGTTATATCGGGACATTAGTACTATACAAAATGATATTACACTACACTCAAGTGGCCCACAACACATGACCCATGGTAAAAAAAACTACAACTTAATGTCTATCTCTCACCGCGTGCCCTTGCGTGAAAGCCAATCAGCAGACGTTGAATAGCAACAAGCGAACTCACGCAAAGCGTTGAATAGCGAGACGATGCAACTACTACCGGCTGGAGATAGTGCAATACCTGAAAAAAAAAAAAAAAAAAAACAAAGAGAATCCACTATTAAATAAAAATTATGTTGATATGCTCAATTATTTATTTTACAAACACGAGTGGCAAGGAAATACTATGTTGCATATTTGTTGGGGGTGAATAGAAGTAATAGCTTGTGGCAAAAGTATAATTAGAATGAGTAAATAGACATAAATAAAAAATGGATAAATGAAGTTCTTAATTTCAAGTGGTATTTTTTTTTCTAAATCAACTTTGCTACATATTTACAAGTGACAAATATTAAATATAAAAATTAAAACATGAAATAATATTAAAAATATATAAAGGACGGGGTCGGGTTTTTTTCGGGTTCGGGGATTGGGTTTTCCCCGAACCCGAATGTTCGGGTTCGGGGCGGGTATAGGTACCCCCGAACCCGACCCGAACCCGAGTTTCATTCTCATCCCTGAACCCGAACCCGAAAAAAACCCGGTCAATCGGGTTTTGACCGGGTTCGGGTTCCGGGAACCCGTCGGGTCGGGGGTAATTTGCCATCCCTACTAACCTGTGACAAAACCTACTAAAAAAAATGTGAATCTTGAATGTCAAGAAAGTCAAGAATTAAGAAAGGATAAAACAAATATATATAAAAAGGAAAACAAGGATATGCAGCCCTTAGAGATGGCTCTGATATCAAATGATGTGATTTCGATCCAAAAGATATGATTCACAATCAGAAGGATCGAAAACACTTAGAAGTTGCCCAAGATATGTCTAAGGGAAGCTTAGACTGGGATGATGTGAACCGCAACCCACTACTTATGAAATAGATAGGAACCTAAGTCTAAAATGCCATAACTAATTACATCAGAAATTGGTTGATAAGTTTGTACGAATGCCATAAGTCTCCACGGAGAACTTGATAAGTTCTAAATTCTAGTTTTTAAAGAACCAAATGAGATAAACTCACAATTTCTACTGTCAAACTTTTTTTCAAAGTAGTACAAAGATGCCTATTTGTAGGCTAAAATAAGTCTTAAAAATAAATAAATAAATCCTAAATATCCTAGTCTAGAAGAAATAAATATTAATTTGACTTTCTAACTTCTAGAGTAGACTAATAAAAATTCTGCATTTTAACATATTAATTACGCACTATTCTAGATGATTTATTGGCTAAATAAAAGGTACATTGGAATGGTACGTTGACCAAGTGTTGGAATGAGTAGGTTCATATATCTTGAGTTGGCTTCCAAGACTTCATTAAATACTCTTTTGACTGCATTTTCAGCCATGACTTTTCGTCCTTCTATGACTCAAAATGGATGAATCACCATTGAATTTGAAGTCTTCAACACTTGACTACATGAATATTTGTTGGCTGGAATGTGGATCATCTTGAGGACCAAAATTAATCTTTGACTTGGATCAAATGCACTTTTGAACTTGGACCTTCGCTCCATTGAATTGGGTGAGAAATTGGGGCCAAGTTCGCGTCTCTGACCGCATAATTCACATCTTTGGCTCCAAGTTTATATCTTTGAGTCGAGTCCGAAATTTCGACTTTGAATTCGCATCTTTGAGCCGAAGGTTGGGAAGTCTAAGCCGAGTTCACATCACAAAGGCACAATAATTTATCTGGACCTATTTTTCAATCTAGAATTTGATGATTTATAAAATGTCCCTAAGGAAGAACGGGTTTTTTCTCACATTTCCAAGGTGCAATTTTTGGAACACTTCGTTGCTGCCGCATGGGCTCTCCTTTGTGCGGGCGACTGGATGTGCGATTTAGGTGCGATTTGCACCTAAATTGCACTATAGCATTTTTTTTGGTTGCATGTTCTTCGCTGTGTGCGGCAGTAGTCGTTAGGCTATCAACATTCATAGGGATCACCCCCAGAGGTATAGACTGAGAGTTAGAAGCTTTAAGTTTAAGTTTCTTTCAATGAGTGTGTCTTTCGGTGTGCCATTTGAACTAACAACCTAGTTTGTAAGGTTAGTCATAAATTGTCTCAATTTAGTCGGGTGCATTTGTTGACCCTTGCAATCGCTTTTGTAGGCCCTTGGGGCTTTTGTAGTTGTAGTTTTTCATCTTCGGAGGCTTGTCTTGGTGGGTTTGGTTAAATCCAACACCACGAAATGTAATTAATTCTTTTGTGATTTTGTAATTTTGTATTTTGTAATATGAATGTACTATCGTTTTTGAAAAAAAAAATCCCTAAATAATGATCCACTCATGTTCAAGCATGATGACTCATTTTGTGCCAATCTGTTGCCATTCCACTTTCAATTAGCATAAGAGAATGAAAAAATGATGCATTTTTAGAATGATGAAGAATAGCACATATGCAATAATTTTTTATTGACCATATTCCCAAAAACAAGATAAATTTGCAAAACACGAGAACAACAATTTTTTATGGACCGTATTCCCATAAAAAGTTTACTTTCGAGAAACGGGAAATTTTACTGAAGTCATTATACATACGAGTCTATTTACAAATTTATACCTCATAAATGATAATGGTTGACTTATCATCGAGGAAATTAAAATAAAAGATACTACTCATTGACACTATTTAAATATTAGGCAAAATAATGCTAATTGTCTTTCAGCTAGGTCCCTGATATATGATATTTTAAAAGTTTTAATTAAACTTTTAAACTTAGGGGTGCTTGTTTTGGGAGTTTGAGAGGGAGGAATAGATTTCAAAGTATTTCTTCCACATTTTTTTTGCTTGGTTTGGGGGTTTGATTACCCCATTAGAGGGTTTCCTCATACCCCCAGTATTGGGGGTATGAGGAGGGGAATGAGTTCCATTAAATTTTTTTTAATTAATTAATAATGATTAAAAAAATTTTAGTTTAATATTATAATAAATAATTAACTAATATTAACTAATTAATTAATATTAATTATTATAATTAATAGAGGAAACACCCAAAATCGTCCTTCACATTTCACCGAATAATCTTTTTCATCCTCTACTTTTAAAACGGGAACAAATAGTCCTTCAAATTTCAAGGACCAAAATTTGAAGGAAAATTTCAGGACTATTTGAAATTTGAAGGACTATTTGTTCCCATTTTAAAAGTGAATGATGAAAAAGATTATTTGCTGAAATGTGGAGGACGATTTTGGATGTTTTCTCTAATTAATATTAATTAACTTGTTATTATTAATTAATAATAAATTAATTAATTAAGATTAATTTAATTGATTATTCATTTACTTAATATTATAATTAATAATTAATTAATCTCATTCATTAATATTAATTGTTATAATTAATGTATATTTAAAATTAATTAATTTATAAATACTTAATTGATAATATTAATTAATTGATAATAATTAATTATTTAAGACTAATTTAATATTATAATGAATAATTAACTAATACTAACTAATTAATTAATAGTAATTATTACAATTAATTTATAATTACAATTGGTAATCATTCTCATTCCCCAACACAAACTAACTAGCAAAATTATAATGAAAGAACCCACTATTATTCCCCACTATTATCATTTCTATTACCTTTCTCATTCCCTTACACGAACCAAGCATCCCCTTAGTAATTTAACTTTGTTTTCTCGCTTAGTAAAAGTCAATTTAATATAGGATGTTTATTCTTTGCCAAATCATATGAAATTCAAAAAGTTTTTTGAATGCTTAAATTTAGAATAGGTGATGCCTGAAAATTTCATTGTCTTTCAAGTAATTTTGAATTTTAATTGGAGGGATGAAATAAAACCAAATCAGCAAGTTTTAGGATTTAATTAAAACCTTTTGAATATTAAAATCTAATCAAATTTGAATACAAGTTGAGTGACTAATGGCATTATTTATTCAAAAATATTTTATTGTGAAGATTAACTTACCCCATCTTATATACTTTTGGGCAATTTTGTATTTGGAGGACATATAAATAATTGAGTGCAACAAAAATATTCTTTTTGTTAGAGAGTGAAAACAAATATTAAAAATGTATAATCTTTCTTGAGGGATAAAAAAAAGTAAAGTAAAAAAGGGAAAATGAAATCTCAGCATAGAGAAAGTGGACCAGGCAATATAAAATTTTAAACTAGGCCTTTCAAGGAAAATACTCCCTCCGTCTTAAAAATAAGAGTTCATTTTGAAATTTTTTTCTTATCCTCAAAAAAGAGTCTGTTTTTAAACTAAAATTTTAAAATATCCTTATTAATAATAATTTTGTTTATTCAAAATTAAAAAGTAAAGATAAAAATGTAAAATTATATATTTAGTGGTGCATTAAATGAGTTATATTTAATAATTAATAAAAATTGTATTTTAATAAAAGTAGATTCTTTTTCTGAAATGAAGGAAGTAATAAATTTACACGTTTCTACATTAGATAAAATTTTAATCCCAGAAACCACTCATGATTAATATTATTGTTAAACCAAAAAAATTTCCTCCATCTCATAAAATTTGTCATCGAACAACTTGGTCACAATTAAATATCTTATATATTTATTCTCAATGACTTTATTTACGCATAATAATTATATATTTTCTCAAAATTAATATTTTATTAAAAATAATACTCTCTAAGTTCTAAAAAAAGTCTATTTTCAATTTTTTGTCCTAAATAAAGAGTATTCTTTTAAATCAAAATTTTATATTACTTTTACGAATAAAAATTATGTATGATCTAAAAATAAAATTAAATATAATAACAGAAAATTACATATTTAATGCTGTATTAAACATGTTATATTTTATAATTTTAAAAAATATATATTAAATATAAAATGTAGAAGGGAGTAAAAAACTAAAAGGACAAATAAAGCACTATTTGTTTCTACTTTTCAGCACAACCTTCAAAATGGTGGGGGGGGGGGGGGGGCTAAGCGACAGGCTAATTTGTCATTCCATATGATTGCAGCATGCAACCACGTACTTGAAAACATTAAAACCAACAACGGAAACTTCCTGCCAATCAGGTTGGTTGAAGGAGGCGCATGGAACGAAGGGGAAAAATCCAAATTGCTACGAATCGGCATGTAGATGTGAAACTTCGTGGTCGGTTTTCTTTGCGGTGTGTCTTTAAACTCCAGTTGGCATATTTTGCCAAAAAGTTTTCCTAGCAGGGTTTTCAGTTTCTTTGACCCCTTTTTCTATCTCGCGCTCTTATTTTTATGTAGTTAGTGCGTCTCAACAACATCCAATGCATAATAAGTAAGTGATAATGTTCCATCTATTGATGGGAAAGCTTCTCGAAGGTTTAATTTAAATACTAAGGCATGAAAAGAGGGCAATAACTAACTATTATGTAAGAACGGAGATAATACTCTATGTAGATGGATCTTATATCATACAATCAAATACCCGATGGGCGGATATATGAATCCAAATCTACCGAATGACTCATGTTATAATCTTCTACATTCTATTTCTTCCCATTCTGTCATCTGGCTTATGTTATTCATGTAGCATTCAGACCAAATAACTCTATAAAATTACATTGATACTTCCACATATTATGGGTATTGTATGAGACATCTCTATTTTAACCCTGGGAATCTTTAAAATTACCACTGCTTAACTTTCAATTCACCGCTGACCATCAAATAAAATGTGAATAACCCGTTCTCCTCTCTTTTCCATATTACTATATCTCTAGAGTCAACAATTTTATATGAGGAACAAATGAACTCAATCACTTGCTGTCATTACTCTTCAGTTTTCTATTGAGGTCTATCTTGTAGAAGTACTCAAATTGGATTAGTGATCGATTTCTAGGTTTCGTTGTAAACCTAATTGGTTACTTCCAATTACATAAATCAATAGTTCAACCTGCACTCAAAGGTAGGGCATTTCCCATTTAGGAAGTTCTATACCAAAAACAATGGTATTTCCAATTATAGCCCATTTGGGATGTAAAATATACCTCTTCTCACCATCCCCATAGTGTATGAGACAAATGTTTACATTTTGATTAAGGTCATATTATATGGTTATGATTCTACCATATATGTCTTTTTCATTCCATTGAAAATCGATTTTACGATATAGGTGCTTGTGACTTCCTCAATGCCTTGCAGTAATGATTCCTTGAGCATTACGACCTTTGCCACAACGTTGCTGTCCATAGATCAAATTGTTTCGTGGATCAGATTTCACTTGAATGTCTATGGTTCCATTGCTTGTACTTGAGGTATAAGTTTTGTATAAATGTATCGTCATGCTATTAAGTATTTGGATTTAAGTTCTTTTCTTTCGAAGATGTGGAATAGAATAACCCGGTTGAAGCCTAATAATCATACGTCTGTAATGCATTATATGTCCCATAATAGGTCCCATTCTTCTATCCTTTCTTGGAAGTTGATGACTATTCATAGCTGTAATACCTTGACCCCAAAGAAGAGTTCGACCCAATGTTTTATTTCTGTCGTAGTTGATCCCGATTGTCATTAAAAGTATATTGATTTTTCCCCAATAACCTAATATTTTTTTCTATAAATACTGCATATTTGATTCCATCCATAAATCAATTTTCTTCCCT
The DNA here is from genome assembly GCA_020080225.1 of Gynochthodes officinalis. Taxonomy (NCBI): domain Eukaryota; kingdom Viridiplantae; phylum Streptophyta; class Magnoliopsida; order Gentianales; family Rubiaceae; genus Gynochthodes; species Gynochthodes officinalis. The sequence goes on from CM034615.1 coordinate 23,785,089, forward strand.
ACAAGTTTGAGTCTCAATAAGAATTCTAGTTGTTACTGTTCATATATTATTATATGAATATACCACATTAATTCGTTATGTATGAATGATGAGATTCTATTGATATGGAGCCAATTTTAATAGACTTATTAGAGGGTCCCATTAGAGTGCATCCAGCAGGAATTGAACCTACGAATTCACCAATTATGAGTTGGGCGCTTTAACCATTCAGCCATGGATGCTTAGCGAGGATCCTCGTGCATGGTGAATAACCAAATTTCAATTGAAATGAAATCTGTAGGATAAATCAATGTAATTTATGAGGAATCAATGCAAGGTCATCAATTCAATTCTTGGATTTTTAAATTGAGAGAGATCAAGAATTCTTACTATTTCTTAGATTCATGGATCCAATTCAATTCAGTGGGATCTTTCATTCTCATTTTTTTCCACCAAGAACATTTTATAAAATTTTTTGACCCTTGAATTTGGAGTATCCTACTTTCACGCAATTGACAGGGTTCAATAACCAATCGATATTTCACGATCAGTGGTGGAATACTCTTTGTAGTAGTGGTCATTTTATATTGTATTAATAATTGAAATATGGTCAAAAGAAAAAATCTCTAATTGATAGAGTTTCTTCCTATACATATGAATTCCATAGGACCCAATAATGATATATTGGAAGAATCCGTTGGGTTTTCCAATATCAATAGGGTGATTATTTCGAACCTCTATCTTCCAAAATGAAAAAAGATCTTTGAGGGTCGGTTCCTAAATCCAAAAAAGGGTACTTGGGGTTTGCCTAATAACTAAAAAGTGTAGCATCCCTAAATCTAACTAAGGTTCGTGGTGGTGGAGGAATTGGATCAGAAAAATGAGGGATTTTAGTTGTAAGATATCTAATGAAACTGCCATTGGAATTGAGATCTTATTCAAAGAGAAAGATTTCAAATATTTGGAGTTTATTTTCGTATATTATATGGATGATCCGACCCGCAAGGACTGTGATTGGGAATTGTTTGATGTTCTTTCTCTGAGGAAGAGGCAAAATACAATCAACTTGAATTCAGAACTGCTTTTCGAAATCTTAGTGAAACACTAGATTTTTTCTCTCAGGTTTGCTTTTTGTGAAAAAATACCAATTGAAGTGGAGGGTTTCTTCAAACAACAAAGGGTTGGGCCAACTATTCAATCAAATGATATTGAGTAGGGATGTTCAAATTGACTGATCCGCTCCAATATGTATTTATCCAAAATTTTCATATTGGATCGGATTTCAGATTGAATCGAATCGAATTTTGGATCTGACCTGTTTTGATCCTCTTTTTTTTTTTTTTTATATTCCCTCTCTCTCTCTTTGCCTAAACGTCTTTTTGTTGGTTCATGAGTTAATGCATATTTTTACATATTCAATTTCACTATATGTTTGTTTGTACCCAAGGAAAGTTTAATACTGGCAATTTAATTTTTGGTGAGTTAGAGATATAGATTTTACCAGATTTCTTACAGTTTTGTGATTTCAGTTAACTTCCTGATTTCATCTGTGAACTCTTGCAACTTCTGCTCTTGCCTCTTCATCTGCTCTTCTAGTGACTTAAGTCTAGTTCCTTCAGCTATGATTCACTCCAAGAAAGTGCTGCTCTGATACCAATTTATCAAGGTTTCAAATAGTTTGAATAAAAACACAAAAATGACACTAGACTGAAAATGGATATATTACTTCTACAACTAGCTTCAAATATTCAGTACAACTTCAACTTGAAGGAAAATAAACTTGATGGAGAGAACAATGAGAAAGGAGCAGTTGCAGAAAGGAGAAAGGGAGTGGAGTAAGGGGAGTGTACAGAGAGAATATTTAACAAGAGATAAATTGTTATGTAGAGCACCAAAAGACCTTGCCAAATGACCAACATCTCCCAGCACTTGATATAGCAAGAATAGCAAAGTTTCTTGCCAAAGCATAATGATGAGAATCAAATATTCATAAACTTAGATATGTGTTTTTCACGCTTTTGCATAGATTTCATTGAGATATGCCATGTTTATTAGAGAAATCACATTATATTTGTGATTCTCATCTTTTATTGGTTTTGTAGGAAAAAAGGGGTGAAAAACCAGTTATCTTCGGGAGTTCATAAAGTTTGATGAGAATGTCCAAATGAGGTGATTAAAGATGCTATGGAAAGATGAGAAAGAGAGCTAAAACTTTCATGAACAAAGTTTTCTCAAATTCCGAAAGCAAATGGACCAAAACTGGACAAAAGCAGAAGAAGGCATGAACCAAAGAAGAGAAAAACAGGAAGAAACATCAGCCATCTTCCAGAGCTCATAACTCTTGACTCAGACGTCCAAATGAGATGATTCAAAATCCTATGGAAAGATGAGAAAGAGAGGAAAAACTTTCATGAAGAACGTTTTTTCAAATTCTGGACAGAAAGGGACCAAAACTGGACAAAATCAGAACAACGCGCGAAAAAAGAGATGTTGGGCAGAAACTTTTGAGCGCCGCGGCGGTCTGCAACGACCGCCGCGGCGGTCTCCTGTGCGGCCTAAGAAATAACATTTGTATTTTGCTCCCTAATGTTTTGGAAGCTTCACAATTGCTCCCCAACGTCCCTATGGCTATAAATACCCCATTTTCTGCAGAAACAAGAGAAGTAGGATAGGGTTAGGGTTAGTTTTTCATTATTTGCACATTTTCCCCAATCTTGAGGGGATTTTCCTAGAGGCTAGGGTTTGGCATTTTGTGGCTTGAAGACATCCATCTTTGGAGTTGATTTGGATTGCTAAAGTGTTGGAATTTGTTGGATTCACCAATCTTTTGATTAAGGGAAGTTTTTCTTACATATTTCCTATGCTTTCAATTGTTGATTCTCCTTGTGATTGTTGGTTGTTTGAAGCCATGAAAGGCTAAACTATCTTGGGTGATTCTTGGTGTTTGATGTATGGACTAGGTTTATTTTGATTCCTTGTGGGTTGTAGAGTTATGGGCTTGCATTAATTGAAGTTTTTCTACTTGTATTTAATGAAATGACATGCAATGAATGATGGCCACATTTAGTGTGTGTTCTTGGTGTTCGTGTGTGTTTTAGAATATGCATGAATTTAGACCAAAAAGTGGGAAAAACTACCTAGCATTCTCTAAATTGAGGTGTTTGAGACAAGAAACAACTACCATATGAGATTAATTGTGCACTAAAATTGTGTGGAAGCCATAGGTTTTAGTGTGCAAAGGTAGAAGTGAGACCGAAAGGAGATCTTCTATTCTTTAATTCCATTGAGACCGAAAGGAGATGTGGAGTGAAAAATAGGTGGTTTTCTTAGATTAAACACTTGAACTAGGGAATGTGAAGTAGTTGGCTAAAACATCTAGGGCTAGAATTGTGCATTAGAGTTGTGTGGAAGCCATAGGCGCTAATGTGCTCTAGGTGGGGATGAGACCGAAAGGAGATTCCTCATTCTATAATTTCAATGAGACCGAAAGGAGATTTGGAGTGAACGGATGTAGCCACTTAGTTAAGATGCCTTACACTCGGTTGCCCTTAGGAGTCAAAATAGCCTACCCTTGCATTGAACCCAAGGATCACCCTCCTTCCTCATTTGTGTGTTTCTCTCTTTGTTCCAATGGTGTTGTTTTAGTTAGTTAAATATCACTTTCTAAATTATTGCTTTAAGACACATAGATAGCAAATAATTAGTTGCACTTAAATTTTGGTTTTGTCCCCTTCCCTGTGGAAAATGATCCCTATGCTTTACTACAATTGATTAAGTGAGGTTTAGGTGTATATTTGTGTGAGTTTGAGCTTTATTTTGACGCACTTTTGCACACACAGATCCAGCTCACCAAATTTTGGCGCCGCTGCCGGGGAAGGGCAACGGAACTAGTTTCTAAGTGTTCTAATTGTTTGTTAGTTTTATGTTTTTGTATATATTTAGAAAGAGTTGTTTGTGTTGTGTATATTTTCATTTTTAACTTTCAATGGCCAAACAGGGAAAACAAGGAGAACGGTTGTTTGGGGAATTCTTAGAGCCTAAATTCAATGCTTGTGCATTAGAGCCATGGTTCAACAACCGTATAAGTGCTTACCCGGTTGAAGCTGAGAGCTACCAATTTCAACAAGGGGGATTCCTAGAGTTTGATATTGGCACAAACATTAGTGCTCAATTGGCTTCATTAACCGATAGGATGAATTCATTGGAGGCGAGGATGAACTGGAATCCGGTCTTAATATGTGGACTTTGCCAAGGAGACCACCATACGGATCAATGTGACTGGGCCAGGACTGAACCCCTCAACTTCATGAATAATTTTGGGCAGCAAGGACATTTCAACCAAAACTGGGGCAACAATAGCAGCTACCAAGCAGGAAATCAAGGTTGGAACAACCAAGGAGGTGGTCAAAATTGGAATAATCAAAGCAATCAAAGTTGGGACAATTCAGAGCCATCATTTTCTAACGTATCATGGCAAACTCCAGGATTTGTGAATCAAATGAATAATCCCATGGACAAAAAGCTGAGTTTTGAGGAAATAATGATAAAAAAGATGGAAGAAATGCAGCTAAAGATGGAAGAAATGCAGCTTGAGATGAGAAGTTCCACAAAGCTTTTAGAAGACCATTCCATGAGGTTGAACTTGCACGAGACCATGGTGTTCGATGAGAATGATGCCATGAATTATCCAAGAGAGAATATGGACCACTTAGTGTAGATATGGTAGAAGAAGGTGTTGGTGAAATGATGAAGGAGGAGTGGTGTTTTGAATCTCAAGCAATGAAGACAATTATTCCTCCAAAACTCCCCTTGAGTTTGATGAAGAAGATAATAGAATAGATGGACAACCATTGAGATGGTTAAGAATTGGTTTGTAGATGAGTCCATTTATGAAATAATAGGGGAAGATTTTGAAGTGGTTGAAATCAACCAAGAGTTGCTCGTGGCGATGGTGAAGATAAGCTAAAGCGTAAAGTCGATGAGCCGCCCAAGCTTGAGTTAAAGCCCTTACTCCCTCGGTTGGAACATGCATTTTTGGAAGAGCATGAAATGTTGCTAGTGTTAATATCATCTCCTTTGGAATCCAAACAGGAAGAAAAGCTTTTGGGGTTAAGCACTCTTAAAGAGGCCATTGGGTTTACCCTTGAGGATGGTAAGGGTATTAGGCCATCAACTTGCATGAAAAAAATGTTGTTGGAAGAGGAGGTTAAACATGCAAGGAAAAGACTAAAGCAAGGAATAGGATGAAATGGATTGAGTCGAGCCGGCGACGTTAAAACCAAGCGCTTCTTGGGAGGCAACCCAAGCGTATCCTTTTGTTTTAGTTTAGTCCATTTTGTTTCATTTTGTTTTATTTTGTTTTGTGTTGGTTTGTTTTGGTTTTGGTTTTGGTTTTGTTTTGTGTTGTTTTGTTTCTTGTTTTTGTTTTGTTTGTTTTGTTTCTTGTGGATGTAGAGGTTGATACATATAGTTTGCATGTTTGCTAAGACAAGGGATGAAATGTAAAAAAAAAAAAAAAAAAAAAAAAAAAAAAAAATTTCAAAACCGAAACTTTTTGTGGCGGTTCCCTACCTTCTGATGAGACTTCGCAGTGGTCTTTCTAATCCCTTGTGGTCTTTTTAGCGCATTTTTATACGTGGCCTTTTTGGCGCATTTTTCATTTCTTACCTTTGTTTTTGCAATTTTCTCTCAACCACTTTCATCCACATTTTGCATTTTACATTCTTCTTCAAGTCCAATCCATCTTAAGTGATCCAAACACCTTTGTAAACACATTTCCACCATCAAATTCATCCAAGAATCCAAGGTATGTATGGTTGAACCTTTCAAATTTCATTACGATGATGATTTTGAATTTCTTTAAATATGATTTCTATGGATGATATTTGATGAAATATTGTGTAATTGGGATTGTTTGGGCTGTTTGTTAAATTTTTAGGCTAGGGTGCTTGCTAAGTTTGTGAAATTTCAAGTTTTTCACCATGCACATCATGTGTTTGACAAAATGCCTCAATGAGTTATTTTGGATGAATTGTCAACTTTTTTGTATTCATTTGAAATCCTAGAAATTCATTGATGAATCTTAACATGATGTTGCATATAAAATTGAGTTTTAAGTGAAAAAAAAAAAAAAAAAAAAAAACTTGATGAGTTCTTGAAGCCTAGCTTTGTGCACTCAATGCCTAAACCATTGTGTGCAATTCTGTCATGTGGAATAGTCTTCTTAGGTGCAATCCTTAGTTTAGATGTTTTGACACTTGAGTTGAGTTTGGACGTGAAGATTGTAAATATTCTCCTTTATGTTTATGTTATTGCATTTAGGTTTAAAGTTTATTTTTCTGCATTTTGTTAATTTATTTTCTTTAATTAGTTTTGGTAAATTATGCCTATCACACTTTTGCACCCCCTAGTTTTAGTGCTTAACATGCAACATATCTTAAGTTTGGGGGAGGTGTGAATACGCAATCATGCAACATGCTTTAAGTTATTTCACAATTTTGCAACCGAAAACATGTATTTCTTCTTTCCCACCCGCCCCACCCTTCATGCATGCATTTTTGAAGCATTGAGGACAATGCTCATCTTAAGTTTGGGGGTGGAAGCTTAAAGCTTTTGATGTAACCTAAGTTTGGGGGTGTTTATAGGAAGAAAATACATGAGATTTCATGGGTGAAATTGGCTTAAAGTGAGGCTTTTATTGAAATATTCAAGATGTTGCTTGTTTTGTTTTTTTTTTTGGAACTTTTGAATGGTTGGCAAGTAATGGCTGAAATATGCACCACTTAAGAAACATTTTACCGACCGAATGCATGCGAGAAGTAAAGAAATGAAAGCATTAGTCAATGAAGAAAAATGTTGGACTGAATAGGCATGAAATTTGTAATGCATGTCTTTTGATTCCTTGTATTTGGAGGAAAGTTTTGCATATTAAATGGTGTTGTTATAGTGCACGTCAATGAGGAGTGTTTGTGAGATGTAGTGTATTGATTATGATGCGGTTGCGAGTAAATGTAGTGCCCCTAGTCCACCCTAAAGTTATAGAATTTCACTTCACAAACTTGGAAGATGGCTTAGGCTTGTTACTAGTTTTGCTTATGAAATTTACAGTTTTGTTGAATAATTGCCACTCCGCTATGAGAATGCTCTTGGGGGATGTCCCTTAAGTGAACTCGTATGAGTGGTAGAAGTATAAAAAGCCGGAAAAACTCTTGGCCAAAAAAAAAAAAAATTGTAAATGAGTGAGGAAGTACCCTAAGTATAATGTCATGATGGTTGCTTAAATGTAATGAACATTGCCTAGATGGTAGCATGACAACTTAGGGGAAAGAGGGAATAAAAAGTCTTAAGGATTTCAAGGAAGTGAAATTTTTCTATACAACTTTAGGGCACACTAGTGGCATGATTTCGTGACCTCTACTCAGTTCTTGCACTGCATTGTTCATGAACATTTACCTCTATCACACACACACACACACACATCATTTAATGTGTGAAGATTAGTACAGAAAAACAAGAAAGAAAAGGGTCATGCATTGCATTAGTACGTGCCGAAATTGTCTAACTCGGAGACGTTAAGATGTTTTCATTTCTTAAAACTCTCAATATGCATTGTTCGGTAGAATGGGGCGACGAGTGGTTGCCTAATTAAGCTAGTATTTGCCACTATCAAAATAAAAAAATAAAAAATAAAAAAATAAAAATAAAATAAAAAAATAAAAAAAAATTAGATGAGAATCTGAATATGCATGTCTCAATGAATACATTCCACATATTATTACTATGCGTAGAAAATTGCTTGGGGACAAGCAATGGTTCAAGTTTGGGGGTATTTGATGAGAATCAAATATTCATAAACTTAGATATGTGTTTTTCACGCTTTTGCATAGATTTCATTGAGATATGCCATGTTTATTAGAGAAATCACATTATATTTGTGATTCTCATCTTTTATTGGTTTTGTAGGAAAAAAGGGGTGAAAAACCAGTTATCTTCGGGAGTTCATAAAGTTTGATGAGAATGTCCAAATGAGGTGATTAAAGATGCTATGGAAAGATGAGAAAGAGAGCTAAAACTTTCATGAACAAAGTTTTCTCAAATTCCGAAAGCAAATGGACCAAAACTGGACAAAAGCAGAAGAAGGCATGAACCAAAGAAGAGAAAAACAGGAAGAAACATCAGCCATCTTCCAGAGCTCATAACTCTTGACTCAGACGTCCAAATGAGATGATTCAAAATCCTATGGAAAGATGAGAAAGAGAGGAAAAACTTTCATGAAGAAAGTTTTTTCAAATTCTGGACGGAAAGGGACCAAAACTGGACAAAATCAGAACAACGCGCGAAAAAAGAGATGTTGGGCAGAAACTTTTGAGCGCCGCGGCGGTCTGCAACGACCGCCGCGGCGGTCTCCTGTGCGGCCTAAGAAATAACATTTGTATTTTGCTCCCTAATGTTTTGGAAGCTTCACAATTGCTCCCCAACGTCCCTATGGCTATAAATACCCCATTTTCTGCAGAAACAAGACAAGTAGGATAGGGTTAGGGTTAGTTTTTCATTATTTGCACATTTTCCCCAATCTTGAGGGGATTTTCCTAGAGGCTAGGGTTTGGCATTTTGTGGCTTGAAGACATCCATCTTTGGAGTTGATTTGGATTGCTAAAGTGTTGGAATTTGTTGGATTCACCAATCTTTTGATTAAGGGAAGTTTTTCTTACATATTTCCTATGCTTTCAATTGTTGATTCTCCTTGTGATTGTTGGTTGTTTGAAGCCATGAAAGGCTAAACTATCTTGGGTGATTCTTGGTGTTTGATGTATGGACTAGGTTTATTTTGATTCCTTGTGGGTTGTAGAGTTATGGGCTTGCATTAATTGAAGTTTTTCTACTTGTATTTAATGAAATGACATGCAATGAATGATGGCCACATTTAGTGTGTGTTCTTGGTGTTCGTGTGTGTTTTAGAATATGCATGAATTTAGACCAAAAAGTGGGAAAAACTACCTAGCATTCTCTAAATTGAGGTGTTTGAGACAAGAAACAACTACCATATGAGATTAATTGTGCACTAAAATTGTGTGGAAGCCATAGGTTTTAGTGTGCAAAGGTAGAAGTGAGACCGAAAGGAGATCTTCTATTCTTTAATTCCATTGAGACCGAAAGGAGATGTGGAGTGAAAAATAGGTGGTTTTCTTAGATTAAACACTTGAACTAGGGAATGTGAAGTAGTTGGCTAAAACATCTAGGGCTAGAATTGTGCATTAGAGTTGTGTGGAAGCCATAGGCGCTAATGTGCTCTAGGTGGGGATGAGACCGAAAGGAGATTCCTCATTCTATAATTTCAATGAGACCGAAAGGAGATTTGGAGTGAACGGATGTAGCCACTTAGTTAAGATGCCTTACACTCGGTTGCCCTTAGGAGTCAAAATAGCCTACCCTTGCATTGAACCCAAGGATCACCCTCCTTCCTCATTTGTGTGTTTCTCTCTTTGTTCCAATGGTGTTGTTTTAGTTAGTTAAATATCACTTTCTAAATTATTGCTTTAAGACACATAGATAGCAAATAATTAGTTGCACTTAAATTTTGGTTTTGTCCCCTTCCCTGTGGAAAATGATCCCTATGCTTTACTACAATTGATTAAGTGAGGTTTAGGTGTATATTTGTGTGAGTTTGAGCTTTATTTTGACGCACTTTTGCACACACCGATCCAGCTCACCACATAAAGGACAAGAAGTCTTTCTTTAGGCAAACCAACACATTTCTTACACTTCAGAGATTTGTCCCAAAAATTTGCTACTCTACCATTACAACAATGAGCCAGAAAAAGCATTACCTTTGGCAAATATGGTACTTGTGAGATCAAATCTCTCCCGTTTTGAACTCAACAGTGGGATCTAGCCTAACTATAGGATTAAAAGTATCCCACTCAGAATCCAATATAGTAATAGGCAATTGATCCGATCTTCTGCAGTAAATTCCAAACAGTACCATCAACATTATGAATAACAATATCAACAATGCAACTAGAGCCCAAAATGTAACATTCCGACCAGCATTTGATTGCCTTAATGCTCTGCGACCACCTCTAAACATTTCTGAAACAAAAAGCACAAAATGAACCTATCAAAGCAACTGTGTAATAGGATTTTCCATTTCAAATGAAGGTCATCAAGGGAAAAGAAAAAGTGGGATTTTCTTCTCAACCAGATTAATCCTTAAGAAACAATGAATTCCTAATTCAAACTCTTCTAATCTAGTCCTATTTTTAGCCTCAAGTCAGAGAACCCATCAAGCTTGTGCCTTGTTATCCTCCAAATACTATCATTCCCTAACAGACCCAAATAAAATACGAATCAAATTCCTTTATTTCACTTCCTTTTCTCCTACCTAATCCTTCATTCTACATTCTCTCTCCTTTGTGAGCAGAGTGCCTCCTTTCTCTTTTCAAGAGAAGTCTAGTCTCTTTTGAGTGCACTGGTTTCAGCTAGGTCTCCTCAAAGTGACAATACAGGTTTTCTTGTCTTCACTTGGTGGGTGTCTCTCTCTGTGTTTCTTTTCCCTCCCCTCCAGTGACAATGCAGTTTTTTTTGGTTTTTATGATTTTTTTCTGGAGCACCTCAAACATCTTCTAGCAATTCAGACGCTTTTTAGACTTTTGACCGTGTTTACGGGTCCTACTCCCAAAGACCACATAATTTTTTTGATAGTGAATTACGGTTCCTCTTTTGCTGGCAGCAAGGGGGAGCTTCCTAGTTTTCATAGGAAGCAGGGGTTACTATCCAAACCAGCACTCCATCAGCGCAGCTCAGGATCGGCCGACATACCACCGTACATCTAGTATGGCGGAAGAGTTAGTCGCTCAGTTTAGGCAATGCCAACTGTCTACACAAGAACAAGTAGGAGTTGAAATACAAGAACAAGATGTAAAATGTAGTAAGGAGTTGTGTGAAAGAAGCCTAGCAGGTAAAATCCATGGGGAAAAAATTGTTAATTTTACGGGATTGAAACTCACCTTGTCAAGAATTTGGCCAACCTTACGTTCTTTTTCGGTTATAGAGCATGGGCCCAATCTCTTCCAATTTGTTTTCAATAGCCAAGCCGACAAAGAGAAGATTTTAAAAGGTAAACTCTGGTCCTTTGATCAACAATATTTGGTTTTAAAAGATTGGTCTATGGGAATGAATATATTTTCTGAGGCTTTCAACCACATTGATATATGGGTTCAAATTTGGAATATCCCCACCCACTGGATGTCTAAAGAAACGGGTTTGAAAATTGGAAAAATGTTCCCTAAAACTTGGGATGTGGACATTCCTAATACGGGTAGTAAACAAGGTAGATGTCTGAAGCTGTATGTTACACTAGATTTGGATCAGCCGTTGTTGCGGGTACTCAAGTAAATCTCCAAGAACAACAATGTTGGGTAATTTTCCGATATGAACAACTACTCAATTTTTGTTCCTATTGTGGTCACATTGGCCATCTAGAAAATACCTGTGGGACCCGAAAAGAGGATTGTAAGAACCGCACGCTGAAAGAGAGCCAATTTGGTGAATGGTTGAAGGCAGATTCAGTCAAGAGAGGTTTCAAGCCGAATACCCACGTAGATTCAAGACCAAGAAGTCAAGAGGCCAAACAAACTGTGGCAGTAGTTGCCAACCCTCAAACAGGGGACAGTATGCCTTCCCTCACCCCAGGACTTGTTCAAAGCAAAGGATCCATGAGCAAGGATACACGACCTTCTCCGCAACAGGCCTTGGATTACGAAGCTGTGACACCAAAGGACCTAGTCCATCCACAAATGGAAGAATTCAGCGTGAGATCACCCATATTAGAGGTCATTCCAGCACACAATTTGAACCCCAAGGCACATAACCAAGAACAAAATAAAATGGACTTGGATGGGGTCAGGCAGGAAAATGTGAACGAACTTGCGGAGAAGCAAACTAAGAAGTTTGTTACTCCATATTTTGAAGATGATTTTTCTGCCCTAGAGCAAAACCTTGTTAATGTTCCAATGAAGTTGGTAGCTGCTTCAAACCCTCCGCAAGATGCCTCTAGTATTTTGGAGCTCGAGGTAGAAGAAATGGTGACCAAAGTTCCGGGAATTCGTACTAGAAAATGGCACCGCAAAATTGTTTCCAGTTCTCAGCAATCTTCCGGGGTCCAAACTTTGGTACAGCCACATTATAGTGCAGGAGAAAAACGAAAAGGAAAAATTCAGGACAACAATGAAATGTCCGAAGGTGAGAGGGAACATGAAGGCAGCCATAAAAGAAGGAATAAAGGCATCATCATTCGAGATTTACAGGTGGAGGAAGCCAGCCCTAAATGGCCCCAAGTTAATCAATGAAAATATGTGCCTGGAATTGTAGAGGTCTAGGAGGGCCCTCTACTATTTCTCAACTTAAGGAAACCATTCGGTTCCACCTCCCGGATATGGTATTTATTAGTGAGACTAAACAAAAGGCACCCTTCATCAAAACTTTTTGCAGGAATTTTCGTCTTCAAAACCGATGGAAATATGTTGACCCTTGGGGTACAAGGGGTGGCCTTCTACTATTTTGGAGTGATGTTATGGAAATCAATCAAGTGCTTTCAACAGATTTTTGTTTTGAAGTACAAGTAACTAAGCAGGGAGATCAAGAGCCTTTATGGGCTATTTTTGTATATGCTAGTACGGATTCTAAAGTCCGTAGACAGCAATGGGATTACCTTCAACAGGCCAAAAGCAAATGGGGGAACAAGTGGGTTATCGGTGGGGATTTCAATGATATAGTTGATAACACAGAGAAGAGAGGTGGACATCCCCGCTCGGAGACCAGTTTTCAGCATTTCAGGGACTTTATCAAAGTCATGGGTATGGCAGATCTAGGCTTTAATGGGAGTCCTTTCACTTGGGCCAATAATAGGGCGCAGGAGGGTTTTGTTGAAGAAAGATTAGACCGTTTCTTTGGTTCAGCTGAATGGATACTCCAGCATCCTATGGCGGCAGTCAAACATTTGGAGAAACAATCGTCTGATCATTCTCTACTTTTACTAGTCACTTCTATGGACAAGCCCCGGCAGAAGAAAAGGTTTGTTTTTGACAAAAGATGGATAAAGCAAGAGGCAACCACTGCATAATAGAGCAAGCTTGGAAAAGGACACGGATGGAAATCCAATGTTCCAACTTACTTGCAAAATCAGACAATGTAGAGTTGATTTGCTGAAGTCGGCCACTGCGCATACTAACGCAGCACAAAGGATAAAGGAGATCAAAGAACAAATGGAATGGCTAAGCAAAGCAGGGGGTGACCGAGACTGGAATTTTTGGAAAAAATTGAGAGAGGAGTTACACAAAGCTTACAAAGAGGAGGAAAAATATTGGCACCAAAAAGCACGTTTTCAATGGCTAAAAGAGGGAGATAAGAACACTAAGTTTTTTCATGCCTCTACAGAGCAAAGAAGAAGAGTGAATACAATTAAGAGGCTGGTGAAGGACAATGGACGTATTTGCACCAATCCTGAGGAAATCAAACAGGAAGTTTCTGATTTTTACTCTTTACTTTTTACTACTTCTTCTCCAATGACTGACCCATCTTATTTGCTAGGTATCCCAACTACGATTACAAGAGTAATGAACCAAAGACTAATCAGGCCAATTGAGGATGCTGAGATCCACCACGCTTTATTTGGTATGCATCCAAACAAATCACCTGGACCGGATGGTATGACTCCACTCTTTTTTCAAAATTACTGGCATGTAATTCAAAAGGATATCATCTTTGCCGTTAAAAGTTTTTTTATCCATTCAAGAATGTTAAAGAGTGTAAACCATACACTTATTACCCTTATCCCGAAAATAAAGAACCCAACCCACACAGCTCACTATAGGCCTATTAGTTTATGCAATGTTGTCTATAAAATAATATCTAAGATTCTGGCCGAGAGACTAAAACCATGTCTCAATGTCTGCATTCACGAAAGCCAAGCCGCTTTTGTCCCTGGTAGACAAATCACGGACAATGTTGCCATTGCACATGAATGCATACACCATATTAAGAGTCTTAACAAAGCAAGAAAAGGTTGTATGGCTTTGAAATTAGATATGGCCAAGGCTTTTGATCGAGTCGAGTGGGGTTTTTTATCCCAAGTTTTGCTTAAGATGGGTTTTGCCACAAAATTCATAGACTGGGTTATAACTTGTATAAGTACCTCTTCTTTTTCTTTTAACATTAATGGTGAGGTTAGTGGCTATGTGCTTCCCTCAAGAGGTATTAGACAAGGAGATCCCCTATCCCCTTATTTATTTATAATCATTTCAGAAGTCTTCTCTTTTTTTATCAGAAAAGCTGTAAACGAGGGTACTTACAGGGGAATGAGAATATGCCGTCAAGGACCACTCCTCACTCACCTTCTTTTTGCAGATGATTCACTCCTTTTTGGTGAAGCGACAGTGGAGCAAGCTCAGCACATCCGAAGGATCATATCAGAGTATTGTGAAGCATCAGGACAGAAGGTTAACCTAAATAAATCTTCTGTCCTCTTTAGCAGGCACATAGCAGATCAGGATAAAACAGCCATTATTCAGGTGTTAAATGGGATCAAGGAGCAAAGAAGTGCCCGATACTTAGGTTTGCCACTAGGTATCGGTAAATCCAAGAAAGAAGTATTTGCATATGTCATTGATGCGGCCAAAAGAAGAATAGGTAATTGGAGAAATCAATTTTTGAGTCAGGCAGGTAAAGAAACCCTCATCAAATCAGTCCTAAATTCCTTACCTTTCTATGTCATGTCATGCTTTAAACTTCCAATTGGGATTTGCAAAATCTTGAGTAGTGAGACAGCACAATTTTGGTGGGGCTTTAATGCAAACAATGGTCACAAAATTCATTGGAGAGCATGGTCCAAATTAACTCTTCCGAAAGATTTGGGAGGGCTTGGCTTCCTAGATATCCAAGTCTTCAATGATTCCTTATTAGCAAAGCTAGATACTACCCCCAAGGCACGCTTATGAATGCAAACGTTCAACAAAACGCTTCTTGGCTGTGGAAATGTTGGACGGGAGCAAAATATATTTTAGATATGGGGATGCGATATCAAGTGGGAGATGGAAAAACCATTAAAATTTGGGAGTTTCCATGGTTGGCACATAGACCAAATTTCAAGCCACTACCCAAAGAACAAACTCCAGGGTTACTTGTTTGGTGTAGGCAACTTATGGCTCAGGAGGGGGCACAATGGGATCAAAATCTACTTGAGCAACTTTTCCATCCTGAGGATGCAGATGAAATTTCTAAAATCCCATTAAGAAAGGAGACTGGTCCGGATAAGCTTATTTGGCATCATGATAGGAACGGGATGTTCACAGTTCATTCTGCATACAAGTTTGCTATGGCACAGCACAGAGCCCGCTCAGATATCAATACAGCTACGAGTAGTACCAGTTTGACAACTTCTAAGCGCATGTGGAATAGAATTTGGAATTTGCAGGTCAAAGGTAAACTGAAATACTTCCTATGGCGCTGCTGTCAAGGCATTTTGCCAACCAAGTTAGAATTGAGCAAAAAAAAAATACAGCTTGATCCCATTTGCAGCATTTGCGGAATGCAGGAGGAAACCATTGAGCATGTCCTGTTTACTTGTGCGAGAGCGGCGATGGTTTGGAAACTTTCTCCGGTTTATTGGGATGGTCTGCGTGCTAAACAATCTTGTTTTCGATATTGGTGGGAAGCATTAAGTTCCATGGGAAAAAACTCCATTAGTAAAGACAGGATCAACCTTTCTGTATACATCCTCTGGATGTTATGGAAAACAAGAAATCTTTGGCTCTTTGAGGGAATTGGTAAATCAGCAAAGGAAGTGGTAGATTCGGCTTTTTTGGAATGGAAAGAATACCAAGATATTCTCAATGGTTTCCCATTTTTTTCCTAGGATAGAATCTAGCTCTCTTAATTTTTTACTGAAACAACTGCTCTTGGAGTTTTCTAAACTCTAAGTTAAGCTTTAGAACTTTCGGTAGTACTTCCCCAGCTCTCTTTTTGTCACAAGTCAGTTTTTAAAATGTCTCCTTTTAATCTTGTTGTAGTTTTCTTTTGGCTATGGTTTAGTTTTTTCAAGGTTTCCAAGCTAACTAGTCTGTTTCTCATACTAGGTGACAATGGTGGCTCAGAGGAAACTCAATACATGCAAAGGAGACAGAAAGTCTTGACCGCTGCGACGGACTTGTCACACCGCCGCTGCGGTCCAATTTTGGATGCCATGTTGCTGGACAGAAACATTGGACCACCGCGGCGGTCATCCACACCGCAGCAGCGGTCCGAATCCAAAGGTTTCAAGCCCGCTGGGGAGAGTTTTATGAACGCCGCGGAGGTTCTCTTCACAAACTCGCTGTGGTCATAACTCCAATTTTGCGTTTTCTTTTGACTATTTTGCTGCTCCTTTTCGTCTGCCTAAAGCAATCTCCAGTTGGTATTTTTTGTCCATTTTTTCCAAATTGGGTACCCGTAAGTAGCCTTTAGAGTTTTTTCTGCTCTTTGCATATACTTTGCACTTTGGTCTATTTTTCAATAAATGGTATATTTTGAGAGGGTAGAAACAAAAGGATGTCGGGTTGTCAAGCAACTCCCTCTTTTGGGTCAGCTATCTTTAGCGCCACTACAAAAGGAGATTCCATACACCAGATCGGCTTTGGAGACACAATTTAAAAAGGGTCCCTCTTGGGGAGGATCAAAAGTCAGCTATACTGGTTTTTCTCATGGAAGGTACGTTTTCTTGGCACCTTTTACGGCATCATGTTTTTCTGTTTTAATAAGGGCCGATTTAGATTTTAGTGTGTAATGATATGTCGTGTCTTGATTTTGCTTGGAATATGGGTTTTCTGGTATCTGCTGTTTGGAAGTTATTTTCACTGATGTGAATTGATATATTGTTTTTACTCATCTGCTTGGCACTTGTTCTGGCTGAACTGATAACTTGTTTCCTCAAGTGTGCATCGAGGGCCAAAACCTGTTTGGTAAAATGCCTCAAAGAATTTTCCTATAAGCTACTGCTAGGATAAGTCCTTCGAAGCCTGGCAGAGTGATCTATTGGGGGTTTGTAGGTGTCTATTTCTCGGGTCTTGCTCTTTCAACTTGGGTGGTAGATTGTGGCCACCATACTTCTAGCCGAGCAAAGCAATCTAGTTTCACTATGGTTTGCATCTTCTTTGTATCTCCCACAGAAAAAGCCAAATTGGAAAAAGGAAAGAGGAAGTAGAAAAAAGAAAAAAGAAGTAGAAAAGGCAAAAACAAAAATATCAAAAAGAAGGAATGAGGAAAGACAGTCGGTAGAAAATAGAGGAAGATGGACGAATTTTCCAAGAGGCAAGGAAAGGAAATTAGCTATGAGACAATAGCAATGTACACTCACTGAAATTATGCTTGCCTGGTACTATCCAATCAAAGGGTTCTGTTTTTGTACCCGCCTCCAAATGTTTCGGTCTAGTAAACCCTATGCATTGTACAGCTGGTTCTTGCACTATGATGTTCCTCTTTAATATCTTAGCAAAGTTAGGAGTTTGTACAAACACTCATACACTCCTCCAGTAGTCTTGTTACTTGAACAGAGTTTTTTTCATACTTCCTATTAGGTAGTTGTGGCCTCTTGATCGGTTTTTTTCTTAGTTGTCCTCTTTAGGTAGTTTTGCAATATCAGACAAGAGGAAAAGGAGGAACAATAGGTCATAAAGTTTTTTCAAAAAAAAAAAAACCCCCCACAAAAAAAAAAAAAAAAGAAAGAAAGAAAGGAAAAAACAAAAAGAAAAAGGAAAAGCCAGAGGATATAAAAAATAAAAATAAAAAAAGAGGAAAAAGGGGGAGAAAAGGAAAAGAAACAAAAAATAAGAAAAAAAAGGAAAAAATACAAACACAAGAAAAAAAGAATTATTGTGGCTCTTAATCAGATTTTTAGCTCCAGTTGGAGTCTTAGCTCCAATCTCCAATTGGAGTTTTAGCTCTTAATCGGATTTCTTCTTCTGCTCGCTCTCCCCATCCCCAATATC
Source organism: Gynochthodes officinalis (assembly GCA_020080225.1). Classification (NCBI taxonomy): domain Eukaryota; kingdom Viridiplantae; phylum Streptophyta; class Magnoliopsida; order Gentianales; family Rubiaceae; genus Gynochthodes; species Gynochthodes officinalis. Next base: position 23,803,085 of record CM034615.1, read on the forward strand.
CTTCTCTTATCCTATTTTTCTCTTATCTTTTTCTTTATATCCCAACCTGATATTCCTTGCTTTTTTGGCTTTCTCTGCTGCCAGTTGCTTTTGCTCTCCCTAAAAGTTATATCATACCTCTCTTGGTTGGGATGAAGTTTCCTTTCCGCTTTGAATGTAGGAACATTTCCATGTTTTTCTCTTTGTTTTTTTATTTTTTTCTGTTTTGTGGATTTCTATCTCCAGAAGATATTTTTATTTCCTCGGCTGATTGGGGATTGTTTTAAGTTTTCTTCACGTTTGAAAGCAGGAGAAGTCTACATTTTTCCCCTTTTGTTTTTTCTGTTTTTCCTCTTGGAAAGTTCCCTATCCAGGCATATCTCGCCTCCCTCTAATCTCTCTTTCTCTCTAAATGCTGGTTTCTTTTTTTTTTCTCTCTAAATGCTGGTTTCTATTTGTGAATGACTGATCCTCCACTCAATACTCTAGCTCCATTCTTGTTGGGATGTCGTCTCTCATGTGATGGCACTCTTTTCTTATTGCTTAGTTGTGACAAACCACCTCATCTATTATTGATCTGACTTGACGACAATGGTCCTCGTTTTAATTTTTAGCTGCTATAGTTTAATGAAGTTTTTGGAGAACTGATTTCCATCTCAAGCCGGGACATTGATCAGTACCCCTGTTTTGAAGAATGGCAGCATGAAGATGTGACAGTTCTATTTTGATCATCTCAACGGCTTATATTGTTTTTGTAGAAGTTTCTATATAATTAGTGTTAAAATAATGACTTCCAATTCTTTCATTTGAAGTCCCAAGATATAGTGGCTAAGCTTAGTCATTTAGTTGAAGTTAGCTAATTCCACTATATCTCACATCTTTAATCTGTTGGCAAACTCTTTATTATTATAGGGTTCTCTCAGGACTCAGGCTACGATCCATGTTTCACTAGTCTAAGACTAGGGTTTAGTATTGTAACAAATGAGATAGGGGTCAACATTCCACTATCACATTCTCCTCCTTGGCATTTAATTAAGACCAAGGAGATCATGTAAGCCTTCATTGGCAACTATTTTGTACAGTTCCTTTCCCAATTTCAATGAAATTTTAACTATCGTTTCAGAAAAAAAAAATCCTTCATTCTACATCAACCAAATAAAAAACTTTCCTCCAAGACCATATTAAATAGGCCCACCCAATAGCATTACATTGGCATAGTGCATAAAAGTAAGCTTTCAAGAAGAATTTAAAAACACACAAACAAAAAAAAAATCCAAAAGAAGATGAAATTACCTAGAATCATCTTCCTCAGTGGATCGAGGACATCAAATAAGAAAGAATCAAGAACGATGTTTTTAGATCGGTTTGTTGTTGCCAAATAAAATTTGAAGGCAAAAAGAGCAAATTGCCTCTCTGATTTGAGCAATTAGGGTTAATCTTGAATTCAAATAAAGATCGGATCCATCGGTGACTTGATCGATCCGATCCAATATTTTTTTAAAAAAATAAGCTGACCCGATCTTATTTGATCTGATTCAATCCTATCCAATCCGAAATTTTAGATTGAATGGGATCGGATCAGTGGGTCAATTTTGAATAGGTCTACTATTGAACATATTTCTCGTCTCTTCTCAAGAAATAAATGGGAGAGAATTTGATTTGGTTCTAGGCAATGTGTGGTTGGTAAATAAGCATCGGTTTTTTAGCAAGGTAAGGAAAGTATAGTGAAATATTCAATATGATTCCACAAAATTTAGTTTCGATTAAGTAACAGATTCTAGCCAACTGAAAGGATCTTCTAATTAATCCAGAGATCATTTAGATTCCATTAGTAATGAGGATTCGGAATATCATACATTGATCAATCAAAGAGAGATTCAACAACTAAAAGAAAGATCGATTCTTTGGGATCCTTCCTTTCTTCAAACGGAATGAACAACGATAGAATCAGATCAATTCCCAAAATGCCTTTTTGGCTATTCCTCAATGTTTGGGCTATTCACGGAACATGAGAACCATCCATGACCTTATCTGCTATTTCAAGAATTAATTGTTGTGCTGTTTTCATAATCCCTTCTTGTACTAATTCATCAAATTCCTATGCCAACAAACTAGCCACGCAAGGAGCATTAGTAGCCAGGATCAATTGAAATTGCTTGTGTTGATCAACTCCCAAAGTCTGTAGCTACACCCTCTACTGGTCCTTTTCTTCCTAAACTTTCTACTAGTGTGTCACTATCCTTTCCTCTTTGTCTTCTTGCTCTATAGTCTACACTAAGTCAACTAACAATAAACCACCTTCCTCCGATACTTTCTGCCCTTGCTCTTCAACACCAATTTCAAAATAATCATCACTAGTCCTCATCACCTTCTGCCCTAAGCACTCTGATTGTAGAGAATTCTACAAAAAAAAGTAGCACCTGCTTGCTTAAAGGTTTCAGTTTCACAAGTTTTTCAAGCTCCTAAATATTCTACATCTCCGGTGCATCCTTTAATTCCTATCCTGCTTGACTCAAAGCAAAAGCCCCATCTTTAGCAATCTACCATCTGCACATGTAGACTCCAGCTGGCTTACTGCAATGAACGTTTAGCAATATCCACAACAAGCTTCTCTTCTGGTTGTAGAGTAGATGCTGCCTTTTTTGCCTTTGTGAGCCAAGCATAATCCATTCTTCATCATGCAACCCACCTTCTAAATTTTCCAACTAAACAACCTTATCTGGCCCCTCATTCTTACCAAGCTTGATAGTCTTCTTCACCTACATAGAACTCGACTTCCCTTCGACCATCTTTTCATCTTTATGCAAATATAGGTTTTTAATCAAACATTCCTTCTCTTTATAGCCCAAATGCGAATAATGTGCATAGTATGCTAGGAATTTTCATATATAATTTGCTGCCAGAAACTAGTGTTCTCTCTCATCCTTATCCTTATAATATTCTGCAATGGTTTTAATAGTTCTATTTCCACCTAAATTCCAGCTACACTAGGCTAGTTCAATAGTGCCTTCATGGCATCAACCCTCAAAAGATGCCCCAACAATAAAGTTATGGAAAATAATGCCTCCTTGTTAAAAAGAATCACCCGCAATCGAGATAGTTCCACCCAAATTGGGATAATTGAAGACTCCTTGTCCACATGAAAGCTAGCCATCCAATTTGACACTTGCATTGGATAATTAGAGACGTACCACACCAAAGGGGAAAACAATCTATGAAAATCCTCCTCTGCATGCAATTGAATGAGGATATGTCTTCTATCCAATATGCCTATTTAGAACTCTACCTTCAAATCTAGTTCCACAAGGAATCGTCGAATGCTTTCCATGAATTGCCAGTCTTGGGAAAACTTCCTCACAAGTTCTCACTTAAATGATCATGAGTATCAAACAATCTTCTCGTGTAGGAAAAATACAATAGGCTTCCCCCTATGCAAGCCTCTAGTCAGCCTTACATTATCTTTTGCCACATTATCCTCATCTTTTTGCACCCTAGAATGCATCAAAATTTGAGCAAATGACTTTTGAGGTGCTTCTAAATCTAGGTTTACCATTTTTCCTACCCTAAACCCTAAAAAGGTTTAGGGACTTGTAAGCCCTGGCCCATGGCCAAAAACTTTTGAAAACAACCAATACCTTCTAGTAATCACTCCCAATAACAATGTTTTGTCTAGAAAATAGAGATCAGAAATAGTGAACAATGCAAACCCTAACCAGGCCTAGAATAGACTTATTAGCCCAAAAGAATTAGAGAAAGCTTGAAACAAAAGCCCGAACCCCAAATGCTAAAACTATTAACTTGCTAGGCTAAGAGAGCTTTTTAATAATAGATTTGATCATGGGGGAAAAATTCAAAGAGAGGAAAATGATGGAACATTTATTTTATTTCTACAAACGAATAAAGAGTATCTAAGGTTGTAAACGAACGTGAGCATAGAAAAAGTGAGAATGAAGAGAGTGAAAGCAAAAGTAGAGGCTAAAAAAGAGAAAAAGTGATAATGAAGAGAGTGAAAAAAAAAGTAGAGGCTAAAAAAGATAGAGGTTGAGAGCATGAATAGAGAGAGAAAGAGAGAAATTGAAATCAAAAGTGGGAGTGAGGCAAAAGTTGAGATTGAGGATGAATGAAGAAACAAAAAAAAATAGTAAGGGGAAAAAGGAAATGTATAAAGAGTATCTAAGGGTTGTAAATGAATGTGAGCATTGAAAGAGTGAGAATGAAAAGAGTGAAAACAAAAATAGAGATTGAAAAAGAGAGAGGTCGAGAGTATGAATAAAAGAGAGAGAGAAAGACTGAAATTGAGATCAAAATTAGGATTGAGGTAAAAGTTGAGATTGGGGATGAAAATAAAGGGAAAAAAAAAGAGCAATAGGAAAAGGGAAATGTTGCTAGTCCTGATGATCTTAATATTTCTTTCCCTACTGCTACTAATTCTTTGTTGCACAAAAATGAAGAAGTGTTTATAATTGATAATCTTGAAGAGAGGAAATATTTTCAAAGCAAATCAAGGATATAAGAGCAACCATGAGTTCATGTGAGGTACATGTGCTGTTAGTACCTAAAATGGATAAATCTTGTCAAACATATATTGATTGTAGAATTATTCCCCACATTACGATAGTCAAGATTTGAGCACAAATCTTCTAACGAAAGAGGGGAATGACAATATCTAGAATGTACAGGGGTTGGCACATGATCCACTTATTTGTTGATGGAAGGATTACAAGACTTAGAGCTCGATCAATGAACAAGTTAAGCAAGATACATTGAAGATAATTTGCGCTTGAAGGGAGATTGCATTATTTTCATTCTAGGCATCATGTTGTAATTGGGCTATTTGTAATTAGGTTTAGCCTACTAGTTTACTATGCTATTATTTGATTGCTATGTTCTAAACTTTCGGGCCTTATAAATGGCTTAATTTTGGCCCTTTAAGAAGGTTTGGGCAGCTTGGTCATTTGTTTGGACCGATTAAACCTTGTCAGGGTTGCATCCCTAGTCTAATTGATCAAAGGGTTTTTTAATTTATAAGCCACCTCAAAGTGTATTTGCCAAATTATTGAGAGAATTTAGATCAAATAATTTTGTGAAGTTTTCTTCATGATAGCTTTTCCTTGAGAACCTAGACTTATCAAAGTATCACCTTGTAGTGTCTCTGACTTATCGATCTAATTTTTGGATCTCATGTTGTCCTTCATTCATTCATTATACCAAGGTTCTATTCAAGATATTAGTCACGATTCTTTTATGGGTTCTAAGTCGATTGGAGGTTCTTAGGATTGATTACAACCTGTTCATGGGTTTTTAAAGTAGAGTCTCTTATAGGGTTCACATCACTATCCCTATCCCTCTAAGAGATACAACAACGATCAAGTTGAAATTTGTGCTCGATGTAATTATAATTTGATATTACATAATCATACTTATCAATAAATATAGCGTATTTATAGTGGATCTAAAATACGATATCTTAGGATGCACCCTTGTATTTTTAAAAATTTCCATTACCAGTAGAGTTATACAAGAAGATAAATTCCTTTATAGTACATACAAAAGGCCCACCCATACCATATTGGGCCTAGGCCCTATACTCTTCTCTTAACATTAAAAAACTATTGAAATAACAATAAATAAAATACTAAAAAATAATATACTAACAAAATTGATCAAAAGATTTTTTTTTTTCAGAAAACAACTATTGTACGATTGGTGGAATTAGCTACCCCATTATTATCTAAAATGAACTTAGAGTACACCGGAGAGAGGGACATGTACCATACCTCTCCTAGAATTTTTACAAAATGCTATAAGTAAACTACGCTATAAAGACAGTACATATTGAACATTTGCTTGCCTAACTATCTTTGAAACCGAAAGTTACATATTTGACTCTAATCCATCTGTAACAACCCATTTGCCTCCCTTGGTAGGCAGTCTAGTGATGCATAAAGTTAAAAGTCCTCCTCTACTGTGTGGCCTAGGCCAATGCATCCACCATTGTACTCATATCTTTCTAAAAAATGTTTGAGCTTTGACATCCCTTCTTTATACTTGATGACCTTTCTAGACCACACCCTCAAATTCCATGGCATATCCACATACCCATTCAACACATCAACCAACAACTTAGAATCACTCTCCACAACATATCATACCAAACTTATAGCACAACACCAAGCCTAGTAAAATTGCCCTTATCTCCGCTTGCAAGCTAGTGACTACCTTGAAGGCCATATGATAGGCAAAAATTAGCCTCCCCACTTGATCTCTCATGACTCCCTTAGTAGCACCCAACCCTGGGTTACGCAATGGGCTCCCATCTGTATTAAACTTTAGGGACACCAGGAACGCCATTTAATGCATACAATTCTCAAACAAATACAATCTCATTCTATAGTATCCATCATTTGCAACCAGCCCATGTCCCTAAAACTACATAGATGGAAATTCTTGTTACATCATAAAAGCCAAATGAGCCTCCACCTCGTTGAACAACATCCAGCTAGAAAGTCTTCAACCATTATACCTACCAATATTCCTAACTCTCCACAACCACCAACAAACCAAGGTGGGTATCAACTACAAAGCCAATTTGCGTCTCTTCATCTGTCCTATCCCAAGTTGCAACTTCCACCATGAAACACACTTTCTCAAAGGCCAAACCCCTAAAATTCACTCCCAACAACCTTTCAAAGAAAAACCACAAGCCTTCTGCACTAGCACATGTGGAAAATATATGATCTACCGTCTCTGCCTTTCCCTCATCACAACAGTAGAATTTGGATGACCCTTTCACTCCAAACCTATATAGTACTATATCCGAAGGAATCCTATTTTTCAACAGCAACAGCATGAAAAAAGGCATCTTCAATGGAAGCAAATGATGCCAAATTTGACTACCCACCAATGTCTGGCCACAATGATCCCTAACAAGCTCATAAGCCATATTGACTAAAAATTTCCCAAATGAATCTAGCTTCCAAAGCACCCAATCTATCTGACTCGGGCTCAATTCAATCACCTGAAAGACAACCCACTCAACTATCTTTGGGGGACAAACACTTCTCAATGACCCACCTATCATCCATTAAAACATTCTTCACCTATAACTCCCTATCCACAGCCTCATCCAACTCATTACACAATGCTCTAACCCAGTTCAATCATACAAGAAAGACAACTCACTTGTATTAACATCCCAAGCAAGATGTTCCTCTATTTCTTCTTTTGCCGCCAACATTGCCCTCCAGAAGTGATACAGCTACCAATTCCCCCAACACTATCGAATGAGCCTTGCTACAATACTTCACCTAAAGAACTACGACCATAATGACTACTTATAATGGAATCTTCACCACAACTTGCAATCAAGGCCTTGCCAAACTATGCATGGACCTAAAGCCCACCACCCCTTCTTCCTTCAAGTAGCATAGATCTTGACATTTCCTCCAATGATATATGCTGCAATACCACTCTCACCTCATATGAAGGCTGTAAAAATCCTCTTTAATTGCATGATTACCCTCTTAGAAGGATGCAACACTGATAAAAGGGATATAGGTATTAATGATAACATATGCTTAATCAACAACATCCTCCCCTACTAACAATAATTTTGAAAACCATCCTATGATTCTATTCTTCACCATATAGCCCCATAAACAAATCATTTGTCTTCCTGCCTTTATAAAAAGGGCACCTAAGATACCTTATTGGCAACCTTCTAAATTGAAATCTGGTCACCTCTTCCACCACGTACTCTCCATTGACCCACACCCAACTTATTGCCTAATATAAAGCACAACTTGCTACGGTTAACCAATTGGACCAACATCGTCTCATAATTTGCAATTACCTTTAACTAACCCCAACAACTACCTATCCCTTGAAACAAATATAATAATATCATTAGTTTATTTGCCATGAGTGTAATTACCTCACATCCCCAAGGAACCAAATAAGATGTGAAGCTTCCCATCTGAAGCAATGCATTCAACGAACTTGAGAAGAATTCTGCACCAATTATAAATAATGCCGGGGATAATTGATCTCATTGCCTCAATTCCCGAGATGACTAGAAAAAACCCCTTTGAAGATATGGTTTTATCAAGAATCTTCTCCAGCATCAAATTCACCACCTTAGAAATAATCTTTTACACAAAGTTGCATAAATGTATCGATCGAAAGTCTGCAAAAGTTTGATCAACAGAATTTTTAACAATGCTAACAATGTACTAAAATCATTAAGAAAATTAATAGTTACGAACTCAAAACCATAAATTTTGAAGATTTATAGTTTAATGGCTTATTTGAACATATGAATGAAAATTGAATCAGGTTCTTTTAAAAAATGAGTACTTAGTTAAATGTTTTAAATGAGAGGAGTAAATAGTAACGAGATAATGAAAATTTGGATATGAACTAATTAGATAAGATATAAATAGTTGTTAGGTAAAAAAAAAAGAATAAAAGAATAAAAAATATTAAGCTACATACTGACTTGACATATGAAGAGTATTTCTTGCTAGTTATTTTGAGACTTTAGTATTCTATATATACACATAAGGAGAACCACATGACTACTGGTGGCCCGATTCATTTAAACTAGGAGATTTATTAATTTTTTAAGAAAATATTTTTTTTACTTCATCTGTCCTAAAAAAAGAGTCCACATTGATTGAGATATAAATTTTTATTAGTTATTAGGTACAACTCATTTAATGCACCACTAAATGTATAGTTTTACATTTGTATCATTACTTTCCATTTTGAGTATACATAATTATTATTAGTAAGGATATTTTAAGAATTTGGTTTAAAAGTGGACTCATTTTTTGGAACAAGAAAAAAATTTCAAAGTCGATTCTTTTTTTAGGACAGATGGAGTATTTAGTAAGAAATTTAATATGAATTTGAAGAAGTATATTTTTTTTTCATCTTTTTATTTTAAAAGCTTTATTGTAATTTTAACGTGTTGTATTTTGTTTCTTTTAATCTATGCAGTAATATGAGAAAAATGTGATAAATAATATGAAATTAATAAATTATTATATAAGATAAGTTCATAAAATAGAAATTTTAATAGTTAAGATAATATAACTTAATTGATACTAGGAAACCTTTTGAATAGTGTATAGAAGTTTTTGTAAGTAGTTATTGGTTAAGGAGTAATTTTAATAGTTTATTTTGAGTAATTTTTATATGAATAGCACGCACTTATTAAACTTGAGTAAAACTAGTTTTTTTTTTTTTTTTTAAATATAGAAATGGTAGAAAGGAAATTGTGTTAGTAATTGATAATTGGAAAAACACTTGGCACAAGATATATATATATATAAGTAACTATAATTGAAAATTTTATTAAATGGTGTAAGAGTTTTATGTGATATATGGATGTTGATTATGTTGAATATTTATTAATTATTTATTTTTTAATAGTTAGTAATAAATGTTGATATATTTGCAAGCTACGTTGATACATTATTTATAAGCCACGTGTAACGTGTGCATAAATTATTTATAATAATTGTTGCAGTATTTTGCAAATGTATTGATGAATCACCATTTTCTTGTTATTTTGGCAAAGAAACATATGCCTCCAATAAGGATTTATTGTTGTCTCAAAAATTCTCTTACTAGTTGAACTTAGATGATCAACAGGATTATAGGTTTTCTTACTAGTCCTTATTCTTGTTTTTCATGTTTGATATTTTCATCAAATGGATTTATTATTGCCTCAAAAATTCTCTTACCCGTTTAGTTTAGATTATCCGCAAGATTATAGATTTTCTGTTGTGCTCCTGATGTGCTTTCTTCATTTTCAACTATGGGAACATCTAGAGTTATTTTCTTTGAAGTAGTGAAAGATGAAGGTTTTTGTCCAAGATCTTGTGTGCTTGCAGCTGTTCTAAATACTGGAAGGCAAGCTATTACTGTGTATAGGACAATTTTTTTACTACCTATGAAATTGTTGAATGCTTTAATGTAGAATAATAATTGTAGGTTTTTGAATTTTTTATTTATGATAGTAGGGTTAAATTTTTCTTCTTGTCATACATAAGGAACAAATAAGGATTTAACATATATATTAAAATACTAGTTTATTTTTGAGATTTGTTGTAAAATAGATGTACTTCAAGTTTAGCTTTAATGATATGCGGACATGCCTAATAAGTGTTCAACTTCTTTTTGTTCTACAATGGCATTCAAATGTCTAGTTTCATCAAATAATTTATTTCAAATCGGAACCTATATGAATGATGTTAGTTCTTAAGTTTATTGTAGAATTATAAAGATAATAATTATTATACTTGGTATGATATTTGGGATGTCAAAATAGGAAAATAACTTGCGATGGTTTTCAAGTTGGGAAATCACTACCACACATGTCGGTGGGATTATGTGGGATCGTACAATTCCACCGATCCTACATGATCCTATTGAAATTATTTTTTTTAGGGAAATTAGGCTATTTTTAAACATTGGTCTAATTATAAATTATTCAAAAAAATGACCTATGTATTATTTTGGTCATTTCAAGTTTTTTCTAAATATTTTATAGTTAATTTGTTTTTTTAACAAATTACCATTGACTGCTCATTTTTCAATCCTTAAATCTTTCTATTTTTTCTCCTTTTTTCCTACAAAAAGAAAATGATGACACAATTGTCTTCCAAAAAAAGAACCAAACCTAACCTAAACTATGATTTTTAGGATCTTTTAACTCATGAGACTTTTTAAATTAAGGTATTAATGCCTATTGGCAATTAGGTGTTTGATTTTTTTTCAAAACATTAAAAATGAGATAATTAAAAATATGATTAATTCCGTTACTAAATTAATTTTTAAACTGTAAGTTTTTTATGATTATAAATAAGGAGATTTCAGGAAAAAAATATGCATGGCTCTAGCTTTACATATACTGACTGCAATAAGCATGATATATAATTTGGTTTTATATTCACATTTTTAAAATTTGTATTGGACTTTATTTTCTTATGAAATTTAGTATTATTAATTGAGATTTTGACTATTTTATTTACTTTCCCTATTAAAGTGTAGAATTATTTATGTTGTGATAATTTAAATCATAAAAATGCATCTATACTTTATTTGGTAGTATTATTATTTAGTATAGAATGTTACTAAATAGATAAAATATTAAAGGTTTGCTATTAATTAGGTATTGACAAAATACCGAATGATTATATATCATACATTTTATGATGTGGGACATATTATAATAGTCATAATAGTTTTGGATTTTAATAGATGGTCAACAAAATAAAACATAAGGATTTTAGAATTGTAATAAATATGGTATTTTTTGGCCATTAAGTTTGTTTTAAATTTAGTAATTATTAGTATAATTAGATTCAAATTACTTACCTAATAAGGATTGCCAGAAGTTTTTCACTTTGCTTGATGAATTCATATTTCTACGTATAAATCCACAATAGTAAAAAAACTAGAGAACAATTATAATGTTTATATATGTGTGTGTGTGTATATTGTATGTATATATATTATATATGTATGTATGTATATATTGTATGTATATGTATTATATGTGTATGTATGTATTTATTGTATGTATATATATTATATGTGTATGTGTGTTTATATATATATATTACTGAAGTCCCACCAACTCTATAAGAGATAAAAGTAACCTAATTCACAAAATCAAGGCATTAGGGTTTTAATCATCAAACTTAATATGTGCATAGTACTAATTTTAGATTTTTATATTGTGATGAAATTTGATTTGAGGACCAATCACAAATTTCACGACTAAATCCTCCCAAGAGTTTTAATAATTCACTTATAGCTTTATAGCTTTATAGCTTTTTTCTGCCTTGTGAATGTGGCGTTTTGAACCCATCCCCACAATCCCCCTCATATCTAGGCTATCTGAACTAATGCACCCCAAACTCGCTTGTGCATGGCCGATTCTTCTATTGGAAATTTATTAATCCCTGTTGTAGTTCATTTTTAATTTGATACAATTTTTTAAAAATTATAAGTTATAATATATTTAATACATAATTAAATGTATAATGTTATATTTTTAATATTACTTTTTAATTTGAGTTCTCATCAGCAAAACTAATTTAAGAATATTACTCCAAAATTAGATTTTTTTTTGGGACACTAATTTAAGAATTTTACTCCAAAATTAGAAAAAAAAATTTGGGACAAATTTTTTTTCAAACTATGAACTTTTGTTTTTTTTTTTTTTGGACGGAAGGAGTAATACAAAACTAGTTCCATATTACATACAAAAGAATTCTCCTATTTTGAACTTCCATGGCAGCAATGCATAAAAAATAGTATTCTCTTCGTTTTAAAAAAGAATTTAGTTTTAAAAGATTTATTTATTCCAAAAAAAGTATATTTTTATTGTAAAATTCTTGTACTATTTTTAATAATAATGATGATAATAACTAAATTGAAAAATAAGGATAAAAATGTAAAAGTATATATTTAATAATGTACTAAATGTATTTTACATTATAATTTAAAAATATTGCACCAAATTAAAAATGGAGCTTTTTATGTATATGTAAGTAAAAATTTATTAATTTAAATTAGGTTTCTTCATACTTATTGAATCTTTATAAAGTCTTTCACAATGTTAAATATTAACAAGTAATATCAAAATCAGAACCATAAACTTCATCCACGATACTATTACACAAACTAATAATATCTTCAAATTTGTGGACCTAGAGTGTTGAAAACCAGAAATTAGCTTGACGTGATATTCACTCTTTAGTGCGAAGTTTATCGAGTTGTGCGGGGGGGGGGGGGGGGGGGAAGGTGGTTTAGAATATAGGAAGGAAAAATATGTTTGAAAGGGGTAAAATTTTCACGTGAAGTTTATCGATATAAAAGAAATGTGATGCTTTATAAGCATGTTTGGCCTAAAATTTATTAATTTAATTTTGGCATCCACTTGTTTCCATTCCTGTATTATTTTGTGTGTTAAATATCTTTATGTTCTGAGCTTTTGGCTTTCATTTTATTAGTATGCGAACCAAGACAATTGTTTTTCAATTGTTAATGGTTAAGGCCACAAAATTTTGTTTTTCTTTAAAAAAAAAAGAAGGAAGGACCTTGTTAGAATTTGTTTGTGTTGAGTATAAAGTGATATATTAGAAAATATTTTCAAGAACATTGAAAATTCTAACATCCCAGTCAGAAAAAGGAAATTGTTGATATTGGTGTGAAAGTTTGAGAATTTAATTCAATTAGCCAATCAGCGAGAAGATTGAAGAAATATTGAAAAATAAATAAATAAATTGATGCCAGAAAGAGAGTTAATTCCTTGAATATTGATTTTAAAAAAAAATTAAATTAATATTTGTTTTTTTTTTCATTTTCTATTAAAGTCGGTTTTTGGAAAACCGACTTCAGTGCAAGTATTTTTAATTAAAATTTATTTTGATTAAAACTAATTAATTAGTTTTTGAACCATATTTTATTTTAACAAATTCAAAAAGAATATTCTAGAGCTAAAATCTTCATAATCGATATTCTGCATATCCACTTCAATTTAGAATTATTGTTTAAAAGTTTTTTTTATTAAAACTACTAGTTAATTAGTTGTTTTACCATATATTAATAATTTTTTTTAAATAATGTAACTTTGAATAATAATTTTGCAATAATTTATTGCGTACTATTATGAGTTTTTTCCCAAAAATATAAATTAAATTTAACATTTAATTGAAAATTTATTTTATTTTTAAAGAAATTCATTATTGAGATATCGCCTTCAAAATCGATAGTAAGGATAACAACTTTAAAAATTGCTATTGCAGATAACCACTTTAAAGTCGAAATCCTAGATATCAACTGCAGACAAATTATGAAAAAACAAAAAATTAGCCCTAAACCCTCCAAACTCTAAACCCTAAAAACTCTAAACCCTAAAAATTGCACTCTCAACCCTCAACCCTCGACCTTCAACCCTAAACCCTAAAACATAATCCTTAAACCTAAAAACCCTAACCCTAAACCTGTCGCCCCCTCCCCCTCCATTGGTATTTAAGTCTTCCACTGGTGGATCATCAGGCTCTGTTTTACCTTATAGCACAGCGTCTGCTTCAATCTCATCTTCACAATCTCCCTTTGTTCACAACTAGTTTTTGGTAGTTCTGCTCCTTCCTTTACACCTGCAGCAGGAAATAATGATAAAGTAAACACAAAAGACATCATGGCCGAGGATTCCGTCAAGTTATACATGAAGTTTTTTACATTGATAATTCCCTAGGGTACACTGGAGGTTTTTTCAAAAGTGAAGAATGGAGTTTTCAAGAAACCGCCGAAACTTTCGCCCAAGTTGTGGAAGCTTGTGATGGCTGGCTCTAAAGTGAAGAATTTAAAGTGAAGAATGGAGTTTTCAAGAAATCGCCGAAGCTTTCGCCCAAGTTGTGGAAAGCTTGTGATGGCTGGCTCTAAGAATTTAAAGTGAGGCTCATAGCCTCATAGGCTCTAGTGTTTCATACTAGCGCCCATGCTTGTACGGCTTATTATATGAAATGATGTGAAGAATGTTTGCATGGAAAAGCAAAATCAACTTCTTATGGCAATTTAGGTTAGATTACCTCTCAAAACATAACATGTATTTTTTTCATAATAACATTTGGAATGAGTGAGGAGATTTCACTTAATTAATAAAATAATGGGAAAAATCTTTAGATTTCAACAAGTGACAAAAAAGGAAACAAAATTAATTAAGTCCCACAGGGAGGCTGTCTAATATTCTTACGTAGCTGTCGCCTAGGGGGTTGGGGTTGGGGTTGGGGTTGGGGTGGGGGCTATGGGTTGTCGTCCGTCTCCAGTGCGTTTAGGTCAAAAGGAATTGCTTCATCCATACGTGATTGTGGACGAGAACGCTTTCGACGTCGCTCATAGACCAAATTGTAACGAGTCATTTCAGATGACGTACTAGCGCGATCTGATCATCCTCGTCAAAATTACGACGACGGGAAGTAGATGGACGTCCCGAAGTAGAAGGCCGGCCTGACTCGACGCACGAGCAGACGTATATGGACTCGAATGCGATGGTTGAAATTCACCTTGAAAACTGGCACGTGGCATCTGCATCTGCGATTGTTGAAATTCACCTTGAAAACTAGCACGTGGCATCTGCAGCTGGCGATCCTCCCCAACCATTGTCATAGCACGGTTGGACACGCCATATACATTTCCCATTTGAGATCTGGTATCTACCTCGACATTGGTGAAATCCCGTGCCAAATCATTCACTTGCTCCCAACATGAACCCTGCATATAAAAAAGTGCTTAGCCATAACATTTTTATTACCAGGAAGAATATGAACACTTTAAAAGTTATATAAATACCCAATACGAAACAATTGATCCGGTTGGGCGCAAACCCTGGTCCGGTCGATGCGCGGGATTACCGATAAGCACCCGAGTAATCTGTCAATACCATATCATGTATTATGAGAAATAGTGCATCGAACCAGCTGCAGGCCTGCCTGTCACAATCCGGTCCCTTCGACTGTTCCATTGGTGAACGTAAGCTGCATGCCGTGACATCTAGTTCGTTCCGCTCTTGCCCCGACGATTCACTCGATGCAATCTCACATCTGTGTCTACTGTCGGAGGGATAGTCTGAATATAGCCAAACTGCCGCATAACCCGCCCTGGTAAATGTAGCTCAACTACATCAAAGTTGAGAAGAGGCACGGCTGCACACCAAATAGCATGGCCAAATAAGCAGTATTCTGGCAACTCATACAGGCCGTCACCATCTTGATACGGTTGCCAGATAAACTGTTCAAGAAAGAAGGTTAACAATCATCATTTTTTGAACTAAACTTATGTGTAACGAGCCAATAATTATTCCAATATGTATTTATTAATCTACTTACGTCATCCTCGGCCATATAGTCCAGCCGATCCCGATACATACGCAACACGTGGCATCCTACATTTGCAAAACTCAGACCCGTGTTCCATCTGCAATGAATCAATATACGAGCATATAGAGGATCAGACACAATTTAAAATAAATCAAATATAATAAATCAAAATGTGACCGGTAAACACGTACACGCACGCTCTTGGTCCGAAAGGCATGCCGGGGTAGCCATATCGATGAGGGTCTCTGACATTTCGGTGTTGGGGTCTTATTCGCGGTAATCGCTCCCAGGCCCACACCTGCAATAATCCCATGGGTCCACATATGCCGGCCGTATCTCCCATTGCCGCCCGACATAACGCCCTATATAATGATGCTAGCACGGCGCTACCCCAACTATACCCTGCTGCCGTCGCTGTATCTCTCAGTAGGGGTAGGTACATCAATTTGACCTTCGTACTTGACTTATCCCCCATGATCGACCCTATCATTTGCATGATCCGGCATCTAGCATGCTGTACTATCTGCTCATATGGGGTCTCATCTAGTAGAGGCCGTGCCCGGATATGCTGTGCGATGCTCTTTAATTTCAACTGATCTCCATCGAAATGGTTTGGGGCTGGCATGTAACCCAACAACCCGTAACACAGAGTCTGCCACTCCTCAAGCGTATGAATCGGATCTTGCCCAATCACCGGTTCTCCGTTGACTCGTAAACCCCATAGGGCCGCGACATCTTGTAACGTCACGGTGGCTTCACCAACTGGAAGGTGGAATGTGTGCGTCTCCTGCCGCCATCTCTCCACCAATGCCGTGATCAAAGTCCAGTCAACTTGTATACACCCTGCCATGTATACACCATAAAAGTGCACTTCGTAGAAGACATCAACCACCCTAACATCGAGTTGCCCAACTTTCCACACGTCCACATCTGCCATGTACACTTTCAACCGCTCCATTTCTGGATCGTCCCAAACGAGCTCCGATCGATGACTACCTTGAAGCATTAGAACATCCCGCCGTTGTGCGCCAGGAGATACATCGGCGAACTGAGATGATGTGCCCGCAAACTCCATAACCTGGACATAAGATTCACAATTTTACTACATTATTTGCCAAATCCATTGCCGATTAACACACAACGTCTTTCCCCGTCAATTCAAACACCCCAAAGAAATAATAATAGCAGTGGACACATATTGGAGATTGCGTAATTCACATACGAAAACAAGATCGTGAGTCCATTTTGCATTTTTTACAAACTGACCGAGACAACATAAAACACAAAACGATCGAAATGATAAAATTAAACACGGAATCAATAAAATAATAATACAAAATATACTAATATCACAAAATGGTTTTTTTTACATATCAACGGCTCATGGATTCATAGCTGCCCTATTTCTAAGCCTCTCCATGTTAGGGCATGCCTTCCTATTATGCCCATGTACCCCACATGCCTTGCACCTCTGATTTTTTGCTCGATCCATTTCATTCCTTATACGGGTGAATCTTGAACGGCCCGGACGGTCATTGAGTCTAGCCGTATTGGCGACCAGATAAAAAGGTGCTGGTGGCCAATAGTCCTCGTGGGGCATGGAGTAGAAATAGTTTGAATAGGTTTGCACCATTTTCTCCACTTTATATACCCCATCCACGAGTGTCAAAGCGGGCCGTCGCATTTGAGCGCAAACCTTTTGGGCGTGGGAGCACGGAATCTTGTAAATTGCAAACTTCCCACACGTGCATGATCGGTTGTTAAGGTGTACCGTATGCACGTTCCCTCCTTTGTTACCATGAACCCCCGTCGTTACTTGGTATAAGCCTTCTTCCCTCACAAAGGCCGTCACCTGGTGATATTTGGACTTGTGCTCACTCTGGAGGAACTTATCTTGCACGTTTGTCGGCCACGGATTCTGATCAGCAACATGTTTGTTGGCTTCGATGCGGTGCGAGTCAAAATATTTAACCAATCGGTAAAAAGTCGCACGCGCGCAAGCTGTGATTGGCAATTTCCTGGCACCTTTCAAGACTCCATTGAACGATTCGGAACTATTTGTTGTCATTATGCCATATCGGAAACCACCATCATAGCATAGTGCCCATTTCTCCAGTGGAATATCCATCAACCATTTATGGGCGTCTTTATCCAATGACTGCATGGATTCCATTATCTGAGCAAATTTGCGCTGTTGGTGTGCAGTAGCAGCGCGATGCATCAATTCAGTTAAAACATTATTCTTGAACCGCTGACTGAAGTTTGCTTTGACATGCCGGAGGCAGAACCTGTGGTGAACCATTGGTGGTTGTAATGCAAGGTTGTTCTCAACGGCTCGCAAAATTCCACGGGCTCGATATGAAATTAAACAAATGCCCTCACGGCCACGAATCACGTGACGAGATAATTGATACAAAAATCATGACCAATTTGCTGTACTTTCCTCGTTAACAATAGCAAAAGCCAAAGGAAGAATATGGCCAGCTGCATCAGCACCTACTGCAATAAGGATCTTTTCCTTGTATTTCCCGTATTGAAAAGTGCCGTCGATACTAATTACGGGACGACAGTGTTGAAAACCATCAATACAAGGCCTAAAAGCCCAAAACACCGAACCAAATATGTTGTAATCCCCAATACTATCATCCGTGTGCCACTATTCAACAACGGTGCCAGGATTAGAAGCCTGAAGGGCAAGTAAGAACTTCAGTAATATGGTATACGACGTCTCCCAATTACCATATACCAGTTCAATGGCTTTCCTTCTCCCCAACCATGCCTTCTTGTATGAAATGTTAACTCCGAATGAACGCACATCTTCAACTATGTCGAGGACCTTGTATGAAGCATTTTCCTTAATATTGTTCCGAGCCATTCGGCCAACCATCCCATAATCTAAATTTGGGTGGTCCTCTGGCTGTATCTCGGGGATGCATGTATGTTTCAAATACATCTTTGTGATCTCCCAAAATGTATGTTTCTTTCTCAACGTGGCTCGAACCTTCCATAAACAATTCTTGTCCGCATAATGAAGGCATTGGACAAACCAGCTAGTAGGAGTACTTTCATACACTTTGAAGTACCTGTGCGCACGAATGGACCAACATTTAACTGCATGTTGCACCCCTTCTTTGGTACGGAAAACCATTCCAACCTCTAGTTCTGAGGTTCGATCATCAACCCAAACGGGTCGGCGATAGTCGTCGGACTGGTCGATCATAGAAATTTTGGGATCACCGATGTCCGTGTAGAAGGGAATATCATCGGCAACGGTATCAATCGGTGGATGCGCCGTCTCTCCCTCCTGATCGCCACCACCATCGCCCTTCTCCTCTTCACTATCTTCCAATGAATTCTCATCCCCATCCTCATCTATCCATACATGTAGGGGATCATAGGGAATGCTTAAATCTTCGCATGTGGTCCCCAGTGTGAACGTATCGGCTGCTTGGGCAATTAGCTCGGGCTTAGGCAAGTCTCCGACGAAAGCTGCACGACTTGGCCCCTCATTATAATTACCCTGACTTGGCCCCTCATTAAATTGGCCACAACTTGGGCTTTCATTGTAATTGCCCCCATATGGTCCAATATTAAAGATAGCATGACTTGGACCTTTTTCCAAATTGGCCCTACTTGAATCATCGCCAAAGTGGCCACGACTAGGATCCCCGGGGGCAACATAAGGTGGTGGAAAAGGCGCATCATTCGATATAAAAGCACCATAAGTAAACCATTGATCATTAAGAAGCCCCTCGCCCTCTCTACTTTGTATAAGTTGTGTGAATGACCCAACATTTGTTTGGGGAACCACGGACATATTGTCCTCAGAACAAATGGGATCTGGGCCGCATTCGTAACTTATGTACAATTCAACCGCATTAAGACTCGGACATGTGGTCGGAATGCACAACATCTCCCTCACCGTATCATCATCATCAACTGGAACTGGTATGTATATTATTGAATTACCAGCGCTGCTAAGAGGATAACGGCACATTAATTTCAGCCTAACTTGGCTTCCATCCCATCCAGTAACCCGATGCAATTTTCTCAAAAGTTCAGACATGCTAATATTTTGATCAACAGCAATAAACCGTTTTGGTAAATTACTGTATTCGGAGCCGTTCGGGCTACTAACTATCTCTCCATCCCAGTATAACACAAACCTCACTCGATCCTTGGCCATGTCTATATGGTGTGTGCCATCAATAATAACATAAAACTTACATTAATATAGAGCTCAAAGTTATTGAAGTAAATTTATGGAATTTCTCCGACGACCAAAAAATCAACCAACTAAAATTTTGACATCCATTCAAAACCAAACATTCTCCCAATAACACAAAGCCTTATGTTCAGCAAATCCAACCACAATCCTTTAATCTATATCAACAACACCCCTATTCACAACTGAGCATTCCAATAATAGCATAATCATTGGCAAAAATGGCACATGAATCCAAATCAAGGTAAAACAATCCAAAACATTCCAAAACAATCCAAGTCATCACCTCACAAAAATAACCAACTAACATTTCACATCTATTCATAACCAAACATTTTCCCAACAACATGAACCATTATATTCATCAAATCCAAGCACAATCCTTTCATTGTCATCAAGTCTGCCACTATTTGGAGCTTATTATTCCAATAAGAGCAAACTCATTGAATCAAATAAAATTTCAAATCAATCCAAAACGATCTAACTCATAACCCAACAAGAGTAACGAACTAACATTTTGACATCCATTCATAACCAAACATTTTCCCAACAACATAACGCATTATATGCGTCAAATCCAACCACAATCCTTTATTCATTATCATGAACACCCCTATTCACAACTTATCCTTCAAATAACATCAAACTCATTGGCTAAAATCCAAAACAATCCAAAACGGTCTAAAACAATCCAAAATGATTCAAAAGTAACGAACTAACATTTTCACATCCATTCATAAGCAAACATTGTCTCAGCAACATAAAGCATTATATTCGTCAAATCCAACCACAATCCTTTCATTATCATCATCAATACCACTATTTGGAACTAATTATTCCAACAAGAGCAAACTTATTGAATAAAATTCCACACTAATCCAAATAAAGCAAAATCGCGCCTAGACAAAAGTAAACAACCAACCATTTTGCTGGTTTGTACGTCCAAACAACATTCACAATTATATTCAACAAATCTAATATAAATTCTTCGTTCGGCATCATCAAGCATTACTATTCGTAACGATATGCCAATAATAGCAAACTCAATAAAAATCAGTCCAAGGCACCACCTCACACAAGTAAACAACTAATAGTTGCCCATACATTCATAACCTAATATTCACCAAACAACATAAAGCATTATATTCATCAAATCCGACCACCATTCTTTAACTGACTGCATCAAATCCACTATTCATGACTTACTATTCCAATAATTGGCAATTCAATGAATGAAATTAATAATCAATCCCAAGCATTCCAAATAAAAAATCACCATTCTTTATTCACAACGAAATTTCCAACATCAATTCAAATAATTCTAGCAATAATTAACAACTTTTGAAACAAAATTAACGCCAAATCACAATCATCATATATAAATTGTTTACCTTCGTCGGTTGCTTCGATCCTCGAAAATGTTCTTCGCTCAACTTATTTTCCTTTTCACTACAAATAAAGTTTTTATCAATATAGGATAACTAATTAACAGATTTTAAGTCATAAAATTGAACATACAAGTTTAACATAAAAGTAAACATACAAATTAAACATAAAATTTTACATATAAAATATATTTTAACTTACAAATGTAACATACGATTTGAAATATAAAACAAATTGAACATAAAAATTAACATACAAATTTAACATAAAATTAAACATTAAATTTAACATACAAATTGAACATACAAATTTAACATCCAAATTTAACATAAAATTTAACATCCAAATTTAACATAAAATTTAACATTAAATTTAACATCCAAATTTAACATAAAATTAAACATTAAATTTAACATACAAATTTAACATACAAAATTAACATCCAAATTTAACATTAAATTTAACATACGAATTGAACATAAAAATTTAACATCCAAATTTAACATAAAATTAAACATCCAAATTTAACATACAAATTTAACATCCAAATTTAACATTAAATTAAACATTAAATTTACCATACAAATTTAACATACAAATTTAACATACAAATTTAACATCCAAATTTAACATCCAAATTTAACATAAAATTAAACATTAAATTTAACATACAAATTGAACATACAAATTTAACATCCAAATTTAACATAAAATTAAACATTAAATTTAATATACAAATTCAACATACTAATTTAACATCTAAATTTAACATTAAATTTAATATACAAATTGAACATAAAATTAAACCGTAAATTTAATATACAATTTTAACATCCAAATTTAACATAAAATTAAACATTAAATTTACCATACAAATTTAACATCCAAATTTAACATACAATTAAACATTAAATTTAATATACAAATTTAACATACATATTTAACATCCAAATTTAACATAAAATTAAACATTAAATTTAACATACAAATTTAACATCCAAATTTAACATTAAATTAAACATTAAATTTAACATCCAAATTTAAGATAAAATTAAACATTAAATTTAATATACAAATTTAACATACATATTTAACATCCAAATTTAAGATAAAATTAAACATTAAATTTAACATACAAATTTAACATCCAAATTTAACATAAAATTAAACATTAAATTTACCATACAAATTTAACATATAAAATAAATTTTAACATATAACATATAAAATAACATACAAATGTAACACAAAATTTAACATATAAACCACATACAAATTTAACATCAAAATTTAACATATAAAACAACATAAAAATTTAACATATACTAAGTTAATATCAAATTTAACATAGAAATTGTAAAAAATAAATGGTAATTCACCTTCTAACAAAAAATAGGCTAAAAACTCGAGTGTTGTATTTATTTATTTTTTTTTTCCGGTTGAAGCCTCCAAGGGAATGAGGGGGAGGCGGCTGCAATTCTTGGTGGAGGGGGGGCTGTCAAACAAGTGCCAAGGGGGGAGGGGGAGGGTGCAAGGTGGGTGGATTTGGGGTAGGGGTAGATCTAGGAAAATAAAGGAAAAAAATGAAGGAGGAAGGAGGAGGAAAGCTCAGCTCTGCGGCGGAAATGGAGAGAAAAGAAAGGAATAAGGAAGAAAAGAGGGAAGGAGGAAGAAAAGAGGGAAGAAAAGAAAGAAAGAAGCGGGGGCGAAAATTTAGTCGGTTTTTCGAAACCCGACTTTAAAGTCGGTTTTTCGAAAACCGACTTTAAAGTCGGGTTTCGAACCACGATTTCAGTAGAAAATGAAAAAAAAACCAATATTAATTTAATTTTTTTTTAAATCAATATTCAGGGAATTAACTCGAAAGAGAGTTTACGTGCATGACAAAGAATTGATTTTACCATTAATGAAGAACATGTAGATTAAGTTATTACAAGCAAGAAAATATTTCATATATTGTTGTACATAATAGAATAGAAAACAATTGGAGAGGATAACTTATAATTTATGATATTCTAAGTATATAATGCCCGGGTGTGGGGGGAGGGGAGTGGGTTTCTAAAAAGAAAATACATAATTAACTTGCAACAGTAAAAATAATGATACAACAAATATATCTAATATTTCTTTATTATATATAGATAAATTTAGATTTGATTTTATGGAAGTTTATTTCAAGAAGAGTAATGGTTTTTATAATGGCTTTTCATATTACTGATGTGGCAAATATGAAAAGATAAAATCATTCTTTATTATTTTGTATTTTTTAAGGAGGATGATGAGTGAATTTTGAATTTTTATATTTGCCACATTTGTCACTAAGAAAAGTCACTATAATTAATCACTAAAAGTATCGTTACTCTTTCAAGAAAGACAATGTTGCTATTATTATATTAAATATAATAAAACATAGTTTCTTATTTTAGTTAATTAGTGTTAACTTTATTCAGAGAGTAGGTTGTTTAAGTTGTCTTAGATTTATAAATCAGAATCACAATTACTTGTTAGAAAAATGATGATACACCAGTGAATTTATTTTGTGAAAGTTTTTAGAGGTTAATATACTAGTGAGAAAAAAAAAATAGTAACACTCTTAAAACTGAGCGAAATAAGAATAATTATGACATTTAATCATTATGAGATCAATAGAATTTACTGAAAGTATCATTATTTTTATTAAAATCCTATATATTATTGGTACTCTTAAGTTGTCTTAAGCTATATGTTGAGAAAAGTCACGAGAAAAATTGGAGAGTATCTAAACTTAAGATAAATACATCATGGTAACAAATAATCTTAAATAAAATTAAACTTTCAAAATCATATACCCCCATTTATTACTTCCTTTCTCCTGTAAAAATAGTTCAATTTAGATCGTATATAACTTTTTTCTTAATTATAAGATACAACATAATTAATGTATCACTAAATGCACACTTTTCCTTTTTTGTCCTTACGTTTTAGGTGAGCTATAACCATTATGAATAAAATTAATATAAAAATTTGCTTTAAAAGTGAACTCTATTTTTTAGAACAAAAAAAAGTTGAAAGTAAAATCTTTTTGTGGAATAACTAGAGTAATTTTTATTTTTAAATTATTCGTTAGATTTTATTTTGAACAGTTTGTGTCTTTGATAATTCTTCATTTTAAAGCCTATTTCATATTTATTATTTATTTTCAATGGCAAGGAAATGGTCTTTTTATTTATTAAGTTTTCTTATAAAAGAAGGAAGAGAAATAGTTTGAGAAAAATGAGAATAATTAGAAATTATGTGGACAGTTTTGCCCTTTAATGGATGAAATCAAATAAACTCAACGATTATAGTTAATGAAATGTATATATATATTTCAAATTAGTGGTCATTTAAAAGAGTTAATGGCTAAACCCAAAAAAAAAAAACAAAAAAACAAAAACAAAAGCAAAATTGAAACTAGAGTAGCACTTCGGCTTTTTACCCTTAAAGCTAGTCGTTACTTCTTTTGTTTTAAAGAAAAGTTCACTTTTGTTAAGTACAAATTTTTATTAATTACAAATTATAATACATTTAATGCATGTATATAATTTTTTATTTTTATCTTTGCAATTTGGGTAACACATATCTACATATATTTATTATTATTAAAGATAGTTTTGAGATTTTTATTTTAAAGTGGACTCTTTTTGTTAAAAAATTAAAAGTAATTTTCAGTTGGGACAAAAGAAGCATATTAGTTTTACTTCACTATTTCTTCAACTAAGTTTTGAGTGTTAATATATATTTTGCTGATGCAGTTCTAGTTCTTTTCTTTCAACTGAAATAGATACTTTAAATTTGGACTTTCATGACCGAAATTTTATTTGACCGAACAGAATTGAAATAATATATCTTCCTCCACATATAAATAGTACTTTAAATTTTGAAAAGGTAAAAATTACTTCCAATTACGGAAGTAACGATTTTAGAGATGGAAAAAAGTGTTTTGTCGATGATTGGATGTTGCATGTAATGCAAAAGTAGTAAGACATTATACATTGCGACGGAGCTCTTCAGTCCCCCACAAGGACGAGCAGATATAATAACTAATTTGTACTTTATTTTAATACCGTAATTAAAATAGAATACATATATATATATATATATATATATATATATATATATATAATATAGAGTAAGTAAGAATAAATATAGAATAGGATGGGTAAAACATAGTATGATATAGATTGCTATCATACAAAGTATGATATATATATATTTTTTGAATGATTTGCAGAAGGCGAATTAAATATTTTGTGGTAATTTCAATAGATTGCTATTTATTTCATTTAATTTGAATATTATATTTATTGTTAATTGTATAGTTATTTATTATTTTATTTTAATATTTATAATTTTATGATTTATTTTTTGAAACTCTATTTAAATATGAGTTTTACTATTTTGCATTCCATTTCTTTCTTTTTGAATAAAAAATATTTAGGTAAAATATTTTCAATTATAAGTGGTTTTTTTGTTTAAAATTAGTAATATATTATATGGAGTTCATCACGAAAAATAATTCAAAGAGTTATAAGTTTACATGGTTTAATGTCACTCTGCATTCCATCCCCTAAAAATAAATTAGTGTAAACATTTTGAACAGCATGAGGTAAGTATAATTTTGAAACTTGTACACAACATATTACCCCTCACTACCCTACAGTCTCATCCCTACCCCAACTAAGTTTGGAATTTGAAGGTAATTAAGTTATCTCATCCTAGTCAATTTGTCTAAAATGGGTTGGTTTCACAATGTATCCTTCACTGAGAAAGAAGAAAAAATGTGTGCAAAATTTTCAATGTAACGCCAATTGTAAATCCGAGTTCAATTAAAGCACATTTTTTCTTTGTCAGAACTGCTTCTCTCGCGTCCGAACTTGTTGGATGAATTTGATTTTCGAAGTATAAAAAAGATGTCATTCAAAAAGAAAATATCTAAAACAATTTGAAACATTTTTCAGCTAATTAATATATTATAACAGGAAGCCCATTTGCTCCTCAGGGTAACCGACCTGGTAGGGCTACCGAGCGCTTCAATTGTAAGATTATTAACATATTTTAAACACCACTGTTACTTGTTTTATTACCAAAAATAATTCTAGGAAATAAAGTGATTCTTGTATCGTTTAGACCAAAATAGAATTGGTGCTTTTGGCTTTTTGGACAGGCTGCTTTTTACAGTACTCTAGTTTTTGTCCGCTGCTTTCATCCTAACGTAAAAACAACCCAGGAAATTTCCTCCAAGGTAGATTTTCAACGTTTCCAGACAAAGTTCAGATAGGAAGCTTCTTGGTGGATGTTGTATTTATGGTTTTAAACTTATTCTAGCGATGTTGTTTTTGTTTTATTTAGAGAATTTCTATGATCATAGTTTTTTGTTTTTCAATTTTTATTCTTTTGATTGCTTACATTGATGCTATTGTGACCAACATCTTCTTAAAGGTACTCTTAGAAATAGTTGGATGCTAGCTGCTCGGTTATTTGTCATGGGACGAAATTCTTCAATCTCGAGTTGAAAAGTTAGCAAGAGTTTAATTTAGTTGGGTGTTCCCCAATAATATACTACATTGGAATATATATTGCTAACTATAAGCAGAAAAAGTTTAAAGAGAGTAAAGGATAATTAATTACTTTATTTTGCTTCTCTTAAAGTCTTAATTATTATGTGGGAGCAAGGGACAAGTGACCCAAGAGTATTGGAGCAAGATGTAACTTTTTCCTCCTTCTTTGAGGGGAAAAAAGGAGGGAATTTTAGGAAAAGGAAAAGAAGGTTGTTACATTTTGGAATCGACAAGTATTTAGTACACCAAATATTGAACCACTTGGGGTTGGCGACCAAGCAAGGCAATAAAAGTCATTCTATGTTTATAGCACTTACGATCAAGTCTCAAGTTTGTATTTTAGAACATTTATACCAACAACAAATCCATTAGATATGGTAAAAATAACATCCCATGAAAAAAAATAATGAAAATAGCAATGAACCAATCCTTTACCTTTGTAACTATTTATCTTATTCTAATAACCAACTTACTTTTTAAGTTTTGCTATTTTGTTCTAATCGGAACACCATTTTAAAAAGATCAAAAGTTTCCTTTTTATTAAATATAAAGATAATATAATGATTTCAGATATCCTTCTTTAATCTCCTCTTAGACATGGCATAATCTTAATTAAGGTTTTTTTCATGATAAATTATTAAAGATTGAGTGAAGGGAGAATGGCGCTTTTATTAACATCATTTGTCTCCATTCCAAAAAATTGTGTGAAGATATTCCCATTTCCCAAGCGAATGGAACGGAAGGGTGACCACTATACGCCGTCAAAATCATCTTATGATAGTCAACTAACGGAAGCCTACATTAGAACAAACTAAACAATTTGAATCGGAAAGAAAAAGGAAAAAAAAAACATAAAATGGAGTAAACAAAAAAAAGTTGTCCACTTATTCTAAATCTTCCCATTTTAAAGATAATCTCGGCTCACTACTTGTTTTTCTCATCAGTTATCTCTCCTGAACTTCTTTCTGTGTTCGGCTGATATGAGGTAGAAAATCGTCGCACACATGCCTCAGAAATCAAGTTCAACCCTAGAAATCAAGGTGGGATTTAAGTAAGGTAACACAAAGAAGATACAGTTCACTCAATAATTGTAAGTGTTCCGAATTCTCCTTATGGGAATGAAGCCTCTTGTTTGCAAAGAGATGTGATTTCGACCCAAATGATATGATTCACAATCGGAAGGATCGAAAACACTTAGAAGTTGCCCTTGATATGTCTAAGGGAAGTTTAGACTAGGACAGTGTAAACCACAACCCACTACCTATGAAATAGATAGAAAAGGACGGTATAAACCACAACCCACTACCTATGAAATAGATAGGAACGTTGGTATAAAATGCCACAACCAATTACACCAGAAATTGGTTGATAAGTTTGTAGCTACAAGTTTCTAAGGAGAACTTGAT
The DNA here is from genome assembly GCA_020080225.1 of Gynochthodes officinalis. Classification (NCBI taxonomy): domain Eukaryota; kingdom Viridiplantae; phylum Streptophyta; class Magnoliopsida; order Gentianales; family Rubiaceae; genus Gynochthodes; species Gynochthodes officinalis. The sequence continues at coordinate 23,831,556 of CM034615.1, forward strand.
AAGTTTTAAGTTCTTAAAAAATCAAATGAGATAAACTCACAATTTCTATTGCTAAAACTTTTTTTCAAAGTAGTACAAAGATGCTTATTTACAGGCTAAAATAAGTCTTAAAAATAAATAAATAAATCCTAAGGATCCTAGTCTAGAAGAAATAAATATTAATTTGACTTTCTAACTTCTACAGTAGACTAATAGAAATTCTGCATTTTAACATATTAATTACACATCATTCTGGATGATTTATTAGCTAAGTAAAAGGCACATTGGAATGGTATGTTGACCAAGTGTTGAAATGAGTAGGTTCATGTATCTTGAGTTGGCTTTCAAGACTTCATTAAATACTCCTTTGACTATATTTTCAGCCATGACTTTTCGTCCTTCTATGCTTCAAAATGGATGATTGACCATTGAATTTGAAGTCTTCAACACTTGACTATATGAATATTTGTTGGCTGGAATGCGGACCATCTTTAGGACCAAAATTAATCTTTGACTTGGATCAAATGCACTTTTGAACTTGGACCTTCACTCCATTGAATTTGGTGGGAAGTTGGGGCCAAGTTCGCATCTTTGGCCGCAAAGTTCACATCTTTGGCTCCAAGTTCTCTTCTTTGAGCTGAGTCCAGAACTTCAACTTTGAGTTCGCATCTTTGAGCCAAATGTTGGAAAGTTTGAGCCGAAGGTCGGGAAGTCAGAGTCGAGTTCACATCATTCCCCTCCTCTTGAGAAGGATTTGTCCTCAAATCTTCAGCACCTATATGATAGAGACTTAATTCAAAAACATTGAAGACATTGTGAACGTCGTATTCACTCAGTAAATGAAGTCTGTAGGCATTGCCATTGATGTGCTCTAAAACTTGAAAAGGTCCATCTCCTCTTGGTTGCAACTTGGATTTCCTTTGTGTTAGGAACTTTTCTTTCCTCAAGTGCAACCAAACCCAATCTCCCGGTTCAAAGATGAGCTTATGACGCCCCTTGTTGGCTGCTTGTTCATATCTTAATGTCTTCTCTTCGATATTAAGTCTTGCCTTCTCTTGGATTTGCTTCACAAATTCAAACTTCTTTTTGCCATCTAAATTCAATCTCTCACTCACAGGTAAAGGTGTTAGATCCATTGGAGATAATGGATTAAAACCATAAACAATCTCAGAAGGAGAAAATTTAGTGGCAGAATGCACATTCCTATTATATGCAAATTTAACATGAGGTAAATAAACATCCCAAGTCTTAATTTTCTTACCAATGATCGACCTTAACAAAGTAGATAAAGTACAATTAACAACTTCAGTTTGGCCATCGGTCTGATGATGACAAGTAGTAGAAAACAAGAGTTTTGTACCCAAATTTCCCCACAAAGTCTTCCAAAAATAACTCAAAATTTTTTTATCTCGATTGGATACAATGGTTCTCGACATTCCATACAAACGAATTACTTCTTTAAAGAACAAATCAGCAATATGTGATGCATCATTCGTTTTATTGCATGCAATGAAATGCGCCATTTTTTAAAATCTATCAACTACCACAAAAATTAAATCTTTCCCATTTTTAGTTTTTTGGTAATCCCAAGACAAAATCCATTGAAAAATCAACCCACGACTCTTTTGGAATTGGCAAAGGTGTGTATAAGCCATTAGGTTGGACCTTTGATTTTGCTTTCTTGCAAATAATACAGTCTTCACAAATTTTCACAACAAGACTTTTCATTTTTGGCCAATAAAAATGTTCTTGCAAAATTGCCCAAGTTTTTGCTATGCCAAAGTGTCCCATAAGTCCCCCACCATGTGCTTTCCTAACTAACAATTCACACATAGAAGACTTAGAAATGCAAAGTTTGGACTCTTTAAATAAAAACCCATCATGCTTATAAAATTTTTCACATGAACCTTTTTCACATGTTTGGAATACTTGACAAAAATCAGAATCATCATAATATAATTCTTTAATTTACTCAAAGCCAAGTAATTTAGAATCTAATGAAGTCAATAAGGCATACCTCCTAGAGAGTGCGCCAGCTACAACATTCTCTTTACCTTTCATGTATCGGATGATACACGGAAATGTCTCAATGAATTCCATCCATCTCGCATGCCTTTTGTTAAAGCTTATGTTAGCCTTTTAGAAATTTCAATGATTCATGATCAGTGTGGATCACGAATTCTTTAGCTCATAGATAGTGCTTCCATGTCTTCAAAGCTCGGACCAGTGCATACAACTCCTTTTCATAAGTCGGATAGTTGAAAGTTGCTCCACTTAACTTCTCGCTAAAGTATGCCAAAGGTCTTCCTTCTTACATCAAGACAGTGCCTACTCCAACACCTAAAGCATCGCACTCAACTTCAAATGTTTGATCAAAATTAGGCAAATAAAGTAAATGAGCGTTGGTTAATTGAAATTTAAGCTTTTGAAAAGCTTGTTCCTGCTCTTCTTCCCATTTCAATCTCACATTCTCCTTGATGACTTCAGTTAATGGTGCAGCCAAGGTGCTACAAATTTTAACAAATCTTCTATAGAAACTTCGAGGCTATGGAAGCTTCGCACTTTGCTAACACCTTTGGGAGTCGGCCATTCCTAAATTGCCTTTACATTTTCCATGTCAACTGAGATACCATTAACACTTACAATATAACCAAGAAAATTTACTTCATTAGTGCAAAAGGTACACTTTTTCAAATTGGCATAAAGCTTCTCCTCCCTAAGCACACTTAACACACATGTTAGATGTTCAAGATAATCATTCAAACTTCTTGAATACACTAAAATGTCATCAAAATAAACAACCACAAATTTTCCAATGAATTTTCTCAAAACATGATTCATTAAGCGCATAAAAGTGCTTGGTACATTAGTTAAGCCGAAAGACATTACTAACCATTCATATAATCCATGTTTTGTTTTAAAAGCAGTTTTTCATTCATCACCTGTTTTCAACCTAATCTGATGTAACCACTTTTCAAATCAATTTTGGAAAACACAATTGAACCACATAACTCATCAAGTAAATTGTCTAATCGAGGAATTGGATGGCGATATTTTACCGTTATGTTGTTTACGGCTCGATAGTCTATGCACATCCTCCACGACCCATCTTTCTTTGGTACCAATAAGACTAGTACAGGACACAAACTCATGCTTTTCCGAACCCAACCTTTATTCAATAAGTCTTCAACTTGTCTTTGAAGTTCTTTAGTCTCTTTGGGACTTATCTTATAAGTAGGTTTATTTGGAATGGAAGCTCATAGGACGAAGTCAATGTGGTGTTCAATACCACGAAGTGGTGGCAATCCATTCGGAACTTCTTCTGGAAATATATCTTCAAAGTCCTGCAAAATAGATACAATACTGCTTGGTAGTTCACCGACCAAGTCGTTAATACTCAAATGAGCCTCTTTAAACAAAATCAATACAAAAGGAAGTTGAGAATTTAAAGCACTTTGGATCTCTTTTTTTTTTTTTTTCAAACACACAGAAATTTTCTTCTTTTTCACTCAGAATGAATGCTTCTTTTCTCTCCTTTTTCTTTTCAATCTTTGTTTTGCTGCTCAACTCTTTTTCATTTTTCTTTTTCTTTTCCTCTTTCTTCTGCTTACTTTTTTTTTGCATCTTCTTGTAACCTCACTTGATCTTCATAGATTTGATTAGGACTCATAGGCACAAGAGTTACATTTCTCTGATTATAAGCAAAAGAATATTTGTTAGTGAAACCATCATGTCGGACTCGTCGGTCATATTGCCATGGCCTCCCTAACAACAAATGGCTTGCTTGCATGGGAACCACATCACAAATCACCTCATCCTCATACTTCCCAATGTGAAATGACACGTTCACTTGTTTGGAAACGCAGACTTCTCCACAATCATTAAGCCATTGGAGCTTGTATGGTTTTGAATGCTTGATGATTGGCAAAACCATGGAGATATTAGCCACATTAGTAAAACTCCCACCATCAATTATGACACTACAAATCTTTCCGTTAATGTAGCATCGGGTGTGGAAAATGTTTTCTCTTTGTACCACTTCGTCCTCCATGAATTGCACACCAAGAACTCGCCTCATAACCAATAGCTCACCTTGGATTGGCTCCTCCTCATCCAATTCGACAAGAGTTGGCATGGAGTCGGATTCATCTTCATCTTCCGTCTTGTACTCTTCATCATCCCTTATGATTATTGTAAGCTTATTTGGACATTGGTTTGTGATGTGACCCCTGCCTTGACATTTAAAACATCTAATGTCATGAGTTCGAGAGGTAGAAGGATCATTGTTACCTTTTGAAGTTGTCTCTTTTGGAGTCGTCTTGGCTGACTTCAAGGAAGTCGTAGGTCGTCCCTCCTTCTTTGGAGTACTCGTCTTCCAAGTATTTTGACGCACACTACCTCCTCTTTTGAGTTGTTGCTTTACTTTGACAGCCGTATGTACCATATCCTGTAACTTCACATAATAGTACATCTCAACTCGGTCTTGAATGTCTCGGTTCAGTCCATTCAGGAATCTAGCCATGGTGGCTTCTCGGTCTTCTTCTACATTAGCTCTTTGTAGGAAACCAAATCAAAGAACGTAGCGGAAATTTAAAAATTTTTGGTTTCCTCCAAGGATCCATACAAAGTGAAATCAAATTGGTAGTGAAGATTGTTACCTTACCGGTAGTGTAGCCTTGTTGATTGTTAGAGATTGTTGATTGTCGAATCACAAGCAAAACCAATCTAGCCTTGCCTCTATGGTATCCACATGATCGTCTCCAAACCTCAAGTTAATTGTCAAACAATTAACTAAAGAAAGAAGTAAGAAAATCTCATAACGCTAGCTAGGATTTTGTTACTCGGGTATTCTCTCAAGTTCTCAACTCAAAAATTGGCTTTCTTTCAAGCTCTTCTTATAAATTCGTTTTTGGTTCTTATTTCTCAAATAAGGAGTTGTGTCTATATTGAACAAGAGAAGAAGAAAAGAAAGAAATTTCGTGCACCAAGAAAATCACACAATTTTCTTCAACAAAGAAAGCTTAAAATGAAAACTCTCTCAATGAAAGTGTCCCTTCGGTTTCCTTGATCTGAATTCAATAATTCATCCATGTGAACAGCTGCCCTTTCACATTTCATATTCTAGAAATTGAATTGCAACATGTTGCACATGGTTGCCTTTCCATTTTCCAATGAATGGCTGCCTTTTCATTTTCATAAAATGAATTGCAATATGTTGCCTTTTCATTTTCCAATAAATGGTTGTCTTTTCCTTTTCCAATGAATGGTTGCCTTTTCATTTTCCAATAATAAAATCCATTTTGATTATTATTTAATTAATAAATCTAAAAATCATTTTGGATTTATTAATATTAATAGAACCAAAATCTTTTCGCCTTAAATCCAAAACCGTTTTTAAAACGAAACCCGATAGATTCCTATTCTCAATAGGATTCTTAAATTAAACAAAATTTCATCACATGAATTTTGCACTTCTTTTGGATACGATCTAAGTGTGTGACCCAATAGGTTCTCATAACGTTGGCATTGACATAAAATATATTTTATGCCAAAAGTAATGAGCGGTGTCTAGCAACACATCAATACTACCCAAGTCATGAGAATATTAGTAATTTGACATTACTTTTCTTGTGATAGATATTACCGTGTAATTAAATCCCTTTGCCCTAGATATCATGATTGAACACGAGCCATGGAGCGTGTCATGCTCGTATAGTTCAATCTTTACATTTCTTGATTCTTGAGTAGACACATCTATACAAATGAGCCCGATATCGCATATCGACTCATTTGAGCACAGCCATGCAGTTTATGGTCTTACTCAATCAAGGGGCCCAAAGATATCACTCCCATTATATAGGAGGGGCAAATCCTTTCTTGATCACTCAACATCCCACTACATGATATATTACATATCCAATTACTACTTTTATAGTTCACCCTTTTACGGGTAACGTTTAGTAGTATCAAAACATGTAACTTCTCATGTTGAGATCTCTGAGGATCTCAAGTCTAAGGATTATTTACACCATCATCACTATGAGAAATATTTATGACACTTCATATAATAATCCATGTAATATTTCTTATGGCGGGTCAATCCAGTACATTGTTCTCTAACATATACCCATGTGTTGACTTGATATCTCATATCATAAACAATTTCATCAATCACTACACATACTAGTCTTAATGCATTATCATTGTCCCATTTTATGATAATACTCGACTAGGGATAGTTTTAGAATAATTAAATTCTTGGGACATTATTATGTTTATTTCATAAAACGCAGATATAAGATAAACATAATAATTAGTGCCATTAATTATGAACATTATGATACAATATATGCATATACCATCATCATATGATTGGTTCTTAGGGCATAATCCAACACTTTTATCATTGCAATCTCCATTTCTTTGAAATAATCTTCCACGCTTCTGCTTCTTTGCTTAAGCCTGTGAAGCTTATTGTAGAGATCTCGATAATAGTAACTAGGCACAAATCTCTTTCGCATGATTGCTTTCATTTTTTCCCAAGTTTCAACAGATCTTTCATCATTTCTTCTTCTACTTAGCACCAATTGATCCCACCATGTTAGTGCATAATCAGAAAACTCAATGAAAACAAGTTTTACCTTTTTGAAGCCAGAGTATTGGTGACAATCAAACACAAACTTCATCTTTTTCTCTTACTCAATGTAAGACTTCGGGTCGGATCTACCATGAAAAGGAGGAATTTTTATCTTGATGGCATTAAGATTGTTATCTTCTTTTTGTCTCCTCCAAGTTGGTCTTCTAGTGTGCCCAAAAGATTCCTTATCAAACTCATCATCTACTACATCAAGATCTTCATCTTCCACCCCTTGTGTTTTTTGCCTTCTTTGGATATTGAAGGTGTGGGAACGAGCCATTTGAGATTTTGTCTCCAATTGATCAATTCTTTCATGCAAGGGTTCAAGTTCTTGTCGTAGCAATCTTTTCATTTCTCTCATCAAGGCTTCGATTTGTAAGTTTTGTGGATGATTTTCCTCATTGGAATGGTGAGACATTCCGAAAATCCTATAATCAATAGTTAAAATTCCTCACAAATGATAATCACTCCACTCACACTTTTGTTATCTAATTTAAGGTTCTTACAGAACTGAAAAATTACCAAGAGAGAGAGTGACTTTCACAACTAAAACTTATCAAATAATTTTTATGTTCTTAAGTTGTGAAGATGAATAGCAAGAAAATATGACAAATCAAAGATAAGAGAACTATGAACAATGAATATCAAAGAATAAGAATAGGAAACAAATTGAAGAACAAACAAAGTTAAGAAACAATGAACTAGATGATCAATGGAAATTTAGGCCAAGGTTGATTGAGAAGAACTTATCGATGAATCTTTTAGCAACCTGGTTAACAAAAGAAAATATTAGATCACAACTTCAGGAAATGAAATTTTGTATCCACTTCTTCTATATATATATATATATATATATATATATATATATATATATATATATAGATATCGGCCAGCACTTCTATTTTTATGTAATAAAAATAGAAGTGGAGATGAGAAAGTGATTTCTTAAAATTCTAAACTCACTGCTAGGAACCTTGCTAACCTGTGACAAAACCTACTAAAAAAATGTGAATCTTGAATGTCAAGAAAGTCAAGAATTAAGAAAGGATAAAAATATATATATAAAAAGGAAAACAAGGATATGCAGCCCTTAGAGATGGCTCTGATACCAAATGATGTGATTTCGACCAAAAGATATGATTCACAATCGGAAGGATCGGAAACACTTTAAAGTTGCCTAGGATATGTCTAAGGGAAGCTTAGACTGGGATGGTATAAACCGCAACCCACTACTTATGAAATAGATAGGAACCTAAGTCTAAAACGCCATAACTAATTACACCAGAAATTGGTTGATAAGTTTGTACGAATGCCATAAGTCTCTACGGAGAACTTGATAAGTTCTAAGTTCTAGTTCTTAAAGAACCAAATGAGATAAACTTACAATTTCTACTGTCAAACTTTTTTTCAAAGTAGTACAAAGATGCCTATTTGTAGGCTAAAATAAATCTTAAAAATAAATAAATAAATCCTAAATATCCTAGTCTAGAAGAAATAAATATTAATTTGATTTTCTGACTTCTAGACTAGACTAATAAAAATTTTGCATTTTAACATATTAATTACGCACCATTCTAGATGATTTATTAGCTAAATAAAAGGTACATTGGAATGGTACGTTGACCAAGTGTTGGAATGAGTAGGTTCATACATCTTGAGTTGGCTTCCAAGACTTCATTAAATACTCTTTTGACTGCATTTTCAACCATGACTTTTCATCCTTCTATGACTCAAAATGGATGAATCACCATTGAATTTGAAGTCTTCAACACTTGACTACATGAATATTTGTTGGCTGAAATGTGGACCATCTTTAGGACCAAAAATAATCTTTGACTTGGATCAAATGCACTTTTGAATTTGGACCTTCGCTCCATTGAATTTGGTGAGAAGTTGGGGCCAAGTTCGCGTCTCTGACCACAGAATTCACATCTTTGGCTCCAAGTTCATATCTTTGAGCCGAGTCCGAAATTTCAACTTTGAGTTCGCATCTTTGAGCCGAAGGTTGGGAAGTCTAAGCTGAGTTCACATCACAAAGGCACAATAATTTATCTGGACCTATTTTTCAATCTAGAATTTGATGATTCATAAAATGTCCCTAAGGAAGAACGGGTTTTTTCTCACATTTCCAAGGTGCGATTTTTGGAACACTCCGTCGCTGCTGCACGGGCTCTCCCTTGTGCGGGCGATTGGATGTGCAATTTAGGTGCGATTTGCACCTAAATTGCACTATAGCGTTTTTTTTTTGGTTGCATGTTCTTTGCTGTGTGCGGCAGTAGTCGTTAGGCTATTCAACATTCGCAGGGATCATCCCCAGAGGTATAGGCTGAGAGTTAGAAGCTTTAAGTTTCAGTTTCTTTCAACAAGTGTGTCTTTCGGTGTGCCATTTGAACCAGCAACCTAGTTTGTAAGGCTAGTCGTAGATTGTCCCGATTTAGTCGGGTGCATTTGTCGACCCTCGCAGTCGCTTTTGTAGGCCCTTAGGGCCTTTGTAGTTGTAGTTTTTCATTTTCGGAGGCTTATCTTGGTGGGTTTGGTTAAATCTAACACCACGAAGTGCAATTAATCCTTTTGTGATTTTGTAATTTTGTATTTTGTAATGTGAATGTACTATCGTTTTTGGAAAAAAAAAATCCCTAAATAATGATCTACTCATGTTCAAGCATGATGACTCATTTCGTGCCAATCTGTTGCCATTCCACTTTCGAAGTAGCATAAGAGAATGAAAAAATGATGCATTTTTAGAATGATGAAGAATAGCACATATGCAATAATTTTTTATTGACCATATTCCCAAAAACAAGATAAATTCGCAAAACACGAGAACAACAATTTTTTATGAACCGCATTCCCATAAAAAGTTTACTTTCGAGAAACAGGAAATTTGACTGAAGTCATTATACATACGAGTCTATTTACAAATTTATACCTCATAAATGATAATGGTTGACTTATCATCGAGGAAATTAAAATAAAAGATACTACTCATTGACACTATTTAATTATTAGGCAAAATAATGCTAATTGTCTTTCAACTAGGTCACTGATATATGATATTTTAAAAGTTTTAATTAAACTTTTAAACTTAGGGGTGCTTGTTTTGAGAGTTTGGGAGGGAGGAATAGATTTCAAAGATTCCTTCCGCATTTTTTTTGCTTGGTTTGGAGGTTTGATTACCCCATTAGAGGGTTTCCTCATACCCCCAGTATTGGGGGTATGAGGAGGGGAATGAGTTCCATCAAATTTTTTTAATTAACTAATAATGATTAAAAAAAATTTAGTTTAATATTATAATAAATAATTAATTAATATTAACTAATTAATTAATATTAATTATTATAATTAATAATAATTAACTTGTTATTATTAATTAATAATTAATTAATTAATTAAGATTAATTTAATTGATCATTCATTTACTTAATATTATAATTAATAATTAATTAATCTCATTCATTAATATTAATTGTTATAATTAATGTATAGTTAAAATTAATTAATTTATAAATATTTAATTGATAATATTAATTAATTGATAATAATTAATTATTTAAGACTAATTTAATATTATAATGAATAATTAACTAATACTAACTAATTAATTAATAGTAATTATTACAATTAATTTATAATTACAATTGGTAATCATTCTCATTCCCCAACACAAACTAACCAGCAAAATTATAATGAAAGAACCCACTATTATTCCCCACTATTATCATTTTCATTACCTTTCTCATTCCCCTACACGAACCAAGCATCCCCTTAGTAATTTAACTTTGTTTTCTTGCTTAGTAAAAGTCAATTTAATATAGGATGTTTATTCTTCACCAAATCATATGAAATTCAAAAAGTTTTTTGAATGCTTAAATTTAGAATAGGTGATGCCTGAAAATTTCATTGTCTTTCAAGTGAATTTTAATTGGAGGGATGAAATAAAACCAAATCAGCAAGTTTTAGGATTTAATTAAAACCTTTTGAATATTAAAATCTAATCAAATTTGAATACAAGTTGAGTGACTAATGGCATTATTTATTCAAAAATATTTTATTGTGAAGATTAACTTACCCCATCTTATATACTTTTGGGCAATTTTGTATTTGGAGGACATATAAATAATTGAGTGCAACAAAAATATCCTTTTGTTAGAGAGTGAAAAGAAATATTAAAAATGTATAATCTTTCTTGAGGGATAAAAAAAAAATAAAGTAAAAAAGGGAAAATGAAATCTCAGCATAGAGAAAGCGGACCAGGCAGTATAAATTTTTAAACTAGGCCTTTCAAGTAAAATACTCCCTCCTTCTTAAAAATAAGAGTTCATTTTGAAATTTTTTTCTTATCCTCAAAAAAGAGTCTATTTTTAAACTAAATTCCTAAAATATCTTTATTAATAATAATTTTATTTATTCAAAATTAAAAAATAAGGATAAAAATGTAAAATTATATATTTAGTGGTGCATTAAATGAGTTATATTTAATAATTAATAAAAATTGTATTTTAATAAAAGTAGATTCTTTTTCTGAAATGGAGAAAGTAATAAATTTAAACGTTTCTACATTAGATAAAATTTTAATCCCAGAAACCACTCATGATTAATATTATTGTTAAACCAAAAAAATTTCCTCCATCTCATAAAATTTGTCATCGAACAACTTGGTCACAATTAAATATCTTATATATTTATTCTCAATGACTTTATTTACGCATAATAATTATATATTTGCTCAAAATTAATATTTTATTAAAAATAATACTCTCTAAGTTCTAAAAAAAGTCTATTTTCAATTTTTTGTCCTAAATAAAGAGTATTCTTTTAAATAAAAATTTTATATTACTTTTACGAATAAAAATTATGTATGATCTAAAAATAAAATTAAATATAATAATAAAAAATTACATATTTAATGCTGTATTAAATATATTATATTTTATAATTTTAAAAAATATATATTAAATATAAAATGTAGAAGGGAGTTAAAAACTAAAAGCACAAATAAAGCACTATTTGTTTCTACTTTTCAGCACAACCTTCAAAATGGTGGGGCTAAGCGACAGGCTAATTTGTCGTTCCATATGATTGCAGCATGCAACAACGTACTAGAAAACATTAAAACCAACAACGGAAGCTTCCTGCCAATCAGGTTGGGTGAAGGAGGCGCATGGAACGAAGGGGAAAAATCCAAATTGCTACGAATCGGCATGCAGATGTGAAACTTCGTGGTCGGTTTTCTTTGCGGTGTGTCTTTAATCTCCAGTTGGCACATTTTGCCAAAAAGTTTTCCTAGCAGGGTTTTCAGTTTCTTTGACCACTTTTTCTATCTCGCGCTCTTATTTTTATGCAGCTTAGTGCGTCTCAACAACATCCAATGCGTAATAAGTAAGTGATAATGTTCCATCTATTGATGGGAAAGCTTCTCTAAGGTTTAATTTAAATACTAAGGCATGAAAAGAGGGCAATAACTAACTATTATTTAAGAACGGAGATAATACTCTATTGTAAGAGTTAGAGTGTTAAATATTTTCTCTATTTCAAAAAATAAAAAATAAAAAACATACTTGAATTAGGTACGAAATACCTGATTGCTTAGTTGGTTCTTAACAATAGGATTTGGAAACTTTTTGTTTCATCATATTATTGCGTTAGGTTTATAAATTTTTTATTAATTATTAGATACAATATATTTAATGAATCACTAAATGTATAATTTTATATTTTATTTTTATTTTCAAATTATGGATATACATAATTATCATTAGTAAAAATATTTTAAAATTTTAGTTTAAAAATAAACTCTTTTTTTAAAACAATTTTTTTTAAAAAAAATTAAACTATTTTTTTAGGGATGAAAATAGTAATATTTTTCCTAATAAAAAATATCAAGTGATATGTAAAATTTATAAATTTGTTTGACTTGTTCTCACATCTTCAATGCGATACAAGAGTTGTACTTCTAATATTTAGGTGAGAACTATCAATAATCCTTCAATCTAGTTTGAAGTTTAAAATCAATATTTGTTTTAACAATTTAGATTATGTTGGGGGTTTTTTTTTTTTTTCCTTATAGCTTACAGACACGGTGGGAATAGTTGTAATTAGGGGTGTTCATCGGTTCGGTTTTCGGTTTATTCGGTTTATTCGATTCGGTTTATTCGGTTTGACATTTTGGAACCCCCTAACCGAAAATCAAACCGAAAACCAAATAAAACCGAATAAACCAAACCGAATTTCTTATTCGGTTTTTGGTTTTATTCGGTTTAAACCGAATAAAACCAAATAAAACCGAATAAGAATTCGATTCGGTTTATTCGGTTTTATTCGGTTTCACAAACCGAATAAGGAATTTGGTTAACCAAATAAACCAAATTTCTTTTTTTCTTTTTTTTTTAAAAACTTCACAAATAAATTAAATAATTCGGTTTCAAATCAAACATTCATAAATAATTTTTTCAAATTCGGTTTCAAACATGAAACAAACATTCACAAAGCATTACAAATTTACAAACTTCCTTAACTCCTTATGAGTTATGACTTAGTACTCATCATTTGTAATTGTAATATAAAAATCATTTGCATATTGTAATTATTAATTTATTATTGTTATTACTCAAAACTATTAGCCTATTACTTATTAGCCTATTAGGCATTAGCTAAGTAACTAAGTTACTAAGTTAGTACTTATTAGTTATTACTCAAAAGTCAAAACTAAGATAGTAATCATAGACTCATAGTATTATTTAAGTTAATGCCTAATTAGTAATTTATTCCTTATTTACTTATCACTTATCAGTGTTAACTAAGTTAGTATTAACTTATGTATATTAAGTATTATTCAACACTAAGTTAGTATTAAATAAGTACTAACTAATTTAGTGCTTAGTTCGTTAGTAAACTTAGTACTCATTATTCATTAATCATTATTAGTTATTAACATATTACTATAGCTAAGTTAGTATTAAGTATTAACTATGTAACATGTTAGTACTTCTTAGTATTATAAGTTTAACTAGGTTAGTATTTAGTTGTAATAATAATTACTTGATCAATAATAACTAATTATAAGTATTAATTATTATGATATTTGACTCGATTTAAATACATATAATTAATTTGCAAATTATAAATAATTTAGAATTTTGAATAAATAACCATTAGTAAATATTATATAGTTATAATTGATTACTCAAAAACTCAACACTCAGTTATTTAATAGTTAATACTTAGTAATCACCTAGTTAATAATAATAAGTTATTAATTATTGACTATTATATTGAATAATTGATGATATTATGAATATATATGATATTGATTCTAATTAAATATATAAAACATAATAATCGGCTAATTGCATACTATATAGTTACATGCTAGTACGCTATATAGCCTACAGCCTACAGGCTTTACATCTTCTAGATGCTTAACATTTTAACAACTTTGTCAACTTATGCATTATTTTATTTTTCTTTATTTGTAATTTGATATTTCATATTTGTTTAACTTTTAAATAAATTGATAAATTAAAATTACTGTATAAACTATACTAGTATATAGTAAAATTATTTAGTATATAGTTTAGTATATAATATATAGTAAAATTGTTTAGTATATAGTATATAGTTATATACTATATTAATATTACTATATATTCATTATATTGTCCATATCATTATTCATTAATGATAACAATAAATATAGTTATGTACATGATAAATTTTATAAAATAACAATAAATTTTATAATAACAATATAGTATATTAATGAAAACAATATTAATGATAGTATATTAATGATAACAATATAGTATATAATTCTATACATGATAAATTTTATAATAACAATAAATAAATTATACAAAAATATATATACATAACTACAAAGTCTACAATAGTTTTATAAACTATAAACCATAACTATTCTATAAAATAACATATATTTATATTTATACTTATATATATAAAATATATTTATAAATTTTGAAATTTGGTTTTATTCGGTTTATTCGATTCGGTTTCATTATTCGGTTCGATTTCCTTATTCGGTTCGGTTTCCTTATTCGGTTCGGTTTTCTTATTCGGTTCGGTTCCTTATTCGGTTCGGTTTATTCGGTTCGGTTCGGTTTTCAGCACCCCAAACCAAAAACCGAATAACTTATTCGGTTTGGTTAAAACCGAACCGAATAAACCGAATTCATTTTCGGTTTGGTTTTTTTGGTTTTTCGACTCGGTTTTTTCGGTCGGTTTATTCGGTTTAACCAAACCATGACCACCCCTAGTTGTAATCATTTCTTCAGTCTGTGAATGATGAAAGCTAAGTCCGCAACCCAACTAAGATCCAATGAGATGGTCTCAATCCAAGATTCTTCGTATTCCAAATTGGTAATTATTCCTACAAAATAGATCTCGAAGTGGTTTTTTCGGGGTAAATTCTCCGATGCCTAAGTTAGAACCTTAGTCGGAGTATATTATTTTCTGAGTTTTTAGAGAATGTCCCCATACCTGGTTGTTTTCCAGGTTTTTATATACACTCTCCTATCATTCATGGGATTTGTTCTCACGTATTGGCACGTGGAATATAGTTGTAACTATTGATTGCACACCACAATATACTTCCATGATTATAATATGTTGTTACGACTTTCAAGATTATAGCATGTTGTTACACACATGTGGATAAGCATGACTTTACTAAATTCCACCTTCATGGTCTGGAACTCCAAGATCTTGCACACTTAGTGTGATTTTAGTGTGTCCTTATCGAAGTCCGGATGTAAAGCATGCTATCGAAATTCGAACCTTCGACATTTGCTCACTGCAAAGGTCTGAACTTCGCATTTCGTAGAGGTTTGGCCTTTAGCACTCCGAGGTCTCGTCTCATCGTGCTGAGATCTAGCCTTTGATCATATAGTCTGATCTTTAGCTCCAAGGTCTCGCCTTGGTTTAAGAAGGGACTTTGGGAGTTGGATCCCATACACATTAGTCTCCCTACCTGGTGATATTTCCCCCTTATCTATCATCTTCCATGATTTGGGGAAATTGATTGCTACAGCTCAGTCTATTAATTGATTATCTTCTATTTTATTTCTCCATCATTTGCACCTATGATTGCCGCATATAGTTGTGCCCATGATTGCCACATACTGTTATGCCCGTGATTGCCGCATACTGTTGTGTAAATTCCATGTTCATCATAAGACCTTGGCGTGACAATGTCAGGTTGAGGTCTAGTCATGATGAGGATGCTTCTTCTAGGAAGATAATGGTAGTGGAACCTTCGAAGAAAAAGGTTGAGAAGAGATGGCCGGGGCTAGGATCTCAGTAGGGTGACGGTCCAGGGTATGGAGAACCATCAGAAAAGGTTGGCCAAGATGACAATGGCCAGCCTTAATAATGATTTGGCTTCTATAGTGCCACAAGTGCAAAAGTGCTGACCTTGGAGGCCTCTAGACATGAAGCCGAAGTTGCTCAGCTAAGGGGTGTCAAGTTGCATCTCTGAAGGCGACGAGGAATTTGGAGAGAGAGCTCGCTTTTGTTCTTTGACAGCTAGAGGAGAGTGAGGCCGAGGTCTAGAGACTTAAAGGCATCAACCAAGGAGAGTTTGCAAAGTTGTTAGTGAAGAAGATCTTTCACACACAAGACTTTGGGCTATTTGTGGTGAATTTATCCCAAGCATGAAGCGGCCGTCGAGATTCAAAAAAAGTTCCCAACTCTTAAGTTAGAAGAGCTGTGGCGCTATGATCCTGAGGCTATGGTGCAAGCGGATAAAACATATGTTGATATTGTGAAGGGATTTGATGCTAAATTTGAAATGCCCACCTCTAAGGATGTTTGGGATTCCACCCCGTAAGATGTTTATATTCTCCCGACCCTTGAAGGTGTTTGGGATATCACCCCATAGGATGTTCATGTTCTGATCCACCACTTGGCATTCCTCTTTTTAATTTATACGAAATATGTTATTTTATTAACTAATACTTCAAACATAAAAGCATAAAGACCATTGACCTGAGATCCGAACCTTTGGTATGAGATCTGGACCCTTGGTTTGAAATCCAGACTTTTGGTTTGAGATCCGGACCTTTGATTTGAGATCTGGACCTTTGGTCTGAGATTCGGACCCTTGGTTTGAGATTCGAACTTTTGATTCGAAATCTGGACCCTTGGTTTGACATCCAAACCTTTGGTCTGTCACATGTCCGATATCCAAATTACAAAAGTTCCCAGTTCTAGCTGAGATCCTATATATATCATAAGCCCCTCAGACCTCGGCATGACAATGTCGGGCTGAGGTCTTGTCAGAACTAGGGTTTTTAGTTCCTCTGTTTAGTATGTGTCTTCCAGATAGGGTTAGTTAAGAGGAGAAACAGAATAAAAGAAAAAGAAAAAGAAAAAGAAAAATGTAAACTCCTCATATATGTGTGTATTATGCTTAAATTAATAAGAATAAATAATTCGAGATCCCTACCCCGAAGGGTGTTTGGGATCTTTGAGTGAGTTGAGATCCTCATCCCTGATAGGATGTTTAAGTATATAGCTTTTTGGTTAATTTTCTTGTATTTTTATGCTTAAACTACTTATTAAATTGTATTTTTAGAGAAAATACGAAGAATCTACAACAAATGTTGGCTGCACAAAATTGGAAGCAAGAAAGGACAAAACAAGAGCAAGACAAAATCAAAGGAAAGCAATTTGCAATCTTGGCACTTTGATAGTCAATTCTGGCGGCTGCACAAGGCAGGAACAACAAAGGAAGAAAGAACTCCAATTGAATTGCTGCAGCCGAAGATAACTTCTGTAGCCTCAAGAACCGACAGCTGCACATGATAGAAAAGTCAACAGCATGTAAGCAAACAAGAACCGTGCAAACAAAGAAAAATGGAAACAGAAAGCCGAGCGGCCATAGAAAACAGAAAGGACAGAAAAAGGAAACAAGATTGAGAGATTGATTTCGGGCAAAAATTTGAAGAAGACAAGAAATAGTGCTGGACAACAAACAGGAAACGAACGCCAAAGACAAAAGGGAAGCAAGCAACTGAATTGGGAAACAAAGGCTGAAGAAAAAGAAAAGGCCAAAGAAAACAAGACCAAAAGCTGAATTTAGGAACAAAGTTGCAAGCTGCACAATGGAAAAAAAAAGGAGACTTTCTTAACATTAAGCTGCAGCAAAGTGGAAGTAGAAGACAACCGCAGAAAGGAAAGCTTAGCGCAAATAAGAAACAAAAGTCTGCTACACTTCAGGCAAGAAAGAAAGACTTAAGCTGCAAACTAATTTGGAAACAACATATGGTTGGAATTTGGAAATAAAAGAGACCAAGTTAAAGATGAAGACAAAGAGCAAAGCAAAGAAGGAATCGGGTTTGCAAGATTTAGAAAGAAACAACCAACCTTTGGCTCTATATAAAGAAGACAACCGAGAACAACAAGAAGGAACCCATTCTTCGGTCCTTTGTCTTGTTTTTCTTTCTTTCATTAGTTAGGAGTAGCAGCCTTCCTCGGTTTTTCTGCAACAAATTTTCAGCCATCCTTTTGTTGTTTTCTTCAGTCTTTCTTCGTTGTTTTGTTCTTGTTGGTTGCAGTAGTTTAGCAAATAGAAACAGCCGCCAAGCTTGACTTGCAAAGCAAGCAGCAGAAATTTTTTTTCTTTCCTCTAGAAGCTTCGGGTGAAGCAAACAAAGCAGCAGCCCTCACATATTTTATGCTGTTTTTGTCTTCTTCTTGTTTTCTTTAGTTTATTTTAGTTATCAATTTTAGCTTTCTTTTATTGTTTTAGTTTTTAGTTTTATTTAGCAATTTTAGTAAAAGTTTTGTATTTTGTTATGAAAATTTTGGCTAAGTATTATTTTTAAGTACCAATCATCTACGGCTTTTGTTTGGATTTTATCTTTTATTTTTCTTTTCAATCATGTTTAAATTTTTGGTGATATTCTTTTATATTAATATGAACTAAATTCTTTTTCTAGGGTTTCGATGTAGCCTAACAATGAAGTCTTAATATTTTTCTATTAATATAATTTGATTTAATTTTCTATGGTTGAGTATTTATCTTTGTGCTTAATGCTTCTAATTACTTGATCACTAATTAGATGATTTGTTAATCATAACGAACTGGAAGGGGAGTTATGTGTCAAGTTCATTGAGATAAATGCCATAAATTGCATGTAGGATAGGAATATACCTGCATGATTTGTGTAGTCGCTAAATGAGAATCCATAGAAATTAATGACTTCATAATTGTTGTAATTTACATAGGAATATAGTGAATTAGCAATTAGGGGGATTTTTATTAGATCTCGGGAGGGACTAGTAAATAAATTAGGGAATCTCGAATATCAACCAGGAAATTAAATTAGATTATAGAAATAGATTAATATTAGGATGGATTAGTTAAGGTGAAATCGAAAACCCTAGATCTTTTGTCAATTTAATCCATTAACTTGCTTTGTTTAGTTTTTAATTTTAGTTTTAATTAAGTTTTAAAATTACTTTTAATTTAGCTTATTCATAAAATATTTTTTTTTCAAATAAAGTTAGAACTATTTTAATTTCGGTATTTAATAATTCATTAGTCTCTGTGGGAACGATAAATTATATTCACTCTATATCACTTGTTAACGATCACGTGCACTTGCGTGTAAAATTCGCAACAATCCCTTACGTTATTTGAGATTTGATAAACGTTGACTTTTTCTCAACCCGTGATGATGTGGATTCGACTTAAAGATGCGGATTCGACTTAAAGATATGAATTCAGAGTCAAAGTTTCGGACTCAGCTCAAAGATGCGAACTTAGAGCCAAAGATGTGAACTCTGTGGCCAAAGACGTGAACTTGGCCCCAACTCCCCATC
Source organism: Gynochthodes officinalis (assembly GCA_020080225.1). Taxonomy (NCBI): domain Eukaryota; kingdom Viridiplantae; phylum Streptophyta; class Magnoliopsida; order Gentianales; family Rubiaceae; genus Gynochthodes; species Gynochthodes officinalis. The sequence continues at coordinate 23,851,015 of CM034615.1, forward strand.
CAATTCAATAGAGCGAAGGTCCAAGTTCAAGAATGATTTGATCCAAGTCAAAGATTAATTTTGGTCCTAAAGATGGTCCAAATTCCAACCAACAATTATTCACGTAGTCAAGTATTGAAGACTTCAAATTCAATGGTCAATCATCTATTTTTAGGCATAGAAGGACAAAAAGTCATGGCTGAAAATTCAATCAAATGAGTATTTAATGAAGTCTTAGAAGAAAGCTCAAGATACATGAATCTACTTATTCCAACACTTGGTCAAAGCATCATTCTAATGAGCCTTGATTTCAACTAATATATCATCTAGAATTATGCGTAATTAATGTATTAAAATGCAGAATTTTTGTTGGTCTTGTTAAAGTCTAGTCTAGAAGTTAGTAAGTCAAAATTAGTATTTATTCTACACTAGGATATTTAGAATTTTTTAAAGACTTTTGTAGCCTATAAATAAGCATATTTGTACTACTTTGAAACAAGCTTGAGTAATTGAAATTGTGAGTTTTATCTCATATTTAGGTTCTTTGAGAACTTGGAACTTATCAAGTTGTGGCGTTCTCCGAACTGATCAACTTGCGGCGTTCGATCTAAACTTATTAACCAATTTTGGTCTAGTTGGTTGTGGCTTTTTATACCAAGGTTCCTATCTCTTTATAGATAGCGAGCCGCGGTTCACACCTATCCAAACTAGCATCCTTTAGACATATCTTGGGCAACTTTTCTAAGTGTTCCCAGTCCTTCGGATTTGAATCACATCATTTGGTATCAAAGCCATCTCTAAGGGATTGCAAATCCTTTGTTTTCCTTTTTGATTTTTATCCTTTCGTATTCTTGACTTTCTTGAAAATCAAGATTCACATTTTTGTTAGTGGATTTTGTCACAGGTTGGCAAGGTTCTTAGCAATAGGTTTCGATTTTATAATTCATGATTCACATTTTTGTTAGCGAGTTTTGTCATAGGTTGGACAAGGTTCCTAGCAGTGAGTTTGGAATTTAAGGAGTCACTTTCTCATCTCCACTTCTTTTTTACTTTATTCTTTTTAGAAAAAAAAACGTGAAAAAAAGAAGAAGAAAAGAGGCTAAAAAAAAGAAAAGAAAAGTGGTGGCCGAATATTAAAAAAAAATATATGAAAAAAGAAGAAGTGGATACAAAAATTTCATTCCTTAAAGTGTGATTCCTTTGAAATCTAATATTCATTTCTCTTGTTATCCAGGTTCCCAATAGATTCATCAACAAAGTTCTTTCTTCCCAATCAACCTTGGACAAATTCCCATTGTTCATCTAGTTCACTACTCTTCTTATCTTTATCTATCTTTCAAGTTGCTATCTTCTCTTATTCCTTGGTATTTAATTTCATAACTTTAAAGAACACAATTTTTTTTTGAGAACTTTTAGTTATGAAAGTCACACTCTAACTTGATAATTGCTCAAATGAGTTCAATAAGAACCTTAAGAGGGGTAACGAGTGTAAACCTTATTTGTGAGAAAATTTGAGTGTGAGTGGAGTAATTATTATTTGTAAGGATTTTTCTTGCAGGATTTTTAGAATGTCTCACCATTCCAATGAGGAAAATCATCCACAAAACTTACAAATCGAAGCCTTGATGGGAGAAATGAAAAGACTGTTACAACAAGAACTTGAACCCTTGCATGAAAGAATTGATCAATTGGAGGCGGAATCTCAAATGGCTCATTCACACACCTCTAACATCCAAAAAAGACATAAAACTCATGGGATGGAAGATAAAGAGCTTGATGAAATTGATGATGAGTTTGATAGGGAATCTTTTGGGCGTACTAGAAGACCAACTCGGAGGAGACAAAAAGAAGAAAACAACCTCAACGCCATCAAGATGAAAATCCCTCATTTCAAGGAAGGTCCAATCCAAAGTCCTATATTGAATGGGAGAAAAAGATGGAATTTGTGTTTGATTGCCACCACTACTCCAATTTCAAAAAGGTAAACTCGCTATCATTGAGTTTTCTGATTATGCATTAACATGGTGGGATCAATTTGTGATGAGTATGAGAAGAAATTGTGAAAGACCTGTGGAGACCTAGGAGGAAATGAAAGCAATAATGAGAAAAATATTTGTGCCTAACCATTACTATTGAGATCTTTACAAAAAGCTTCAAGGCCTAAAACAAGGAAGCAAAAGTGTGGAGGATTATTTCAAAGAAATAGAGGTTGCTATGATAAGAGCCAATGTGAAGGAAGATCGGGAAACAACCATGGCAATATTTTTGAATGGTTTAAATCGTGACATCCAAGATCAAGTGGAAATGTACCATTATGTGGAGTTATAAGATATGGTGCACACAGCTGTCAAAGTGGAGCAACAACTCGTGAGGAGTGGTAGTACACGTCAAAGTACTTGGAAGAAAAGTACTTCAAAGAAGGAGAAGAAATCTACAACTTCCTCAAAACTAGAAAAAACAACCCCAAAGGAAGGAACATCGAAAGGTAACAATGAACCCTCTACCTCTCAAACTTGTGACATTAAATGTTTTAAGTGTCAAGGCAGGGGTCATATCGCAAGTCAATGTCCAAATAAGCTTGCAATGGTAATAAAGGATGATGGTGAATATGAAATGGAAGACGAGCAAGATTCAAATCCCATGCCATCTCCTATAGAATCGGAAGAAGAAGAGTTACCAATTCATGGTGAATTGTTGGTCACTAGGCGAATCCCTAATATGTAAGTCAAGGAGGACGAAGAGGCACAACGGGAGAACATTTTTCACACAAGGTGCTATGTTAATGGGAAGGTATGTAGTGTCATAATTGATGGTGGAAGTTGTACTAATATAGTTAGTGTTTCTATGGTTGAAAAGTTAGGATTGCCTACAATAAAGCACCCGAAGCCATACAAGCTCCAGTAGCTTAGTGATTGTGGAGAAGTTCATGTTTCCAAGCAAGTTGAGGTGCCATTTCGCATTGGAAAATATGAAGATGAAGTGATCTGTGATGTGGTTCCCATGCAAGCAACCCATTTGTTATTGGGGAGGCCGTGGTAGTATGATAGATGTGTTAGTCACAATGGTTTTACTAACAAGTACTTTTTTGTTCATAATCAAAAAAGTATAACTCTTGTACCTATGACTCCTAGTCAAATCTATGAAGATCGAGTGAGGTTACAAGAAGATGTAAAAAAAGAAAGTGAGCAAAAGAGAGTGAGAAAAAAAAGAATGAAAAGAGTTTGAGTGAAAAGAAAGAGTTGAGTGGAAAAAAGAGTGAAAAGAAAAAGAGCAACAAAGAGAGAAAAGAAACACTTATCTTGAGTGAAAAGGAAGAAAATTTTTGTATATTTGCCAAAAAAAAAAAAGGGGAGATCAAGAGTGCTATAAATTCTCAATCACTTTTTGTGCTTATTTTGTTTAAGGAAGCTCATTTGTCCACTGTTGATTTGGTTGGTGAACTACCAAGCATTATCATTTCTATTTTGTAGGAATTTGAAGATATATTTCCCGAAGAAGTTCCAAAAGGATTACCACCACTTCGTGGTATTGAACATCAAATCGACTTTATTCGGGGAGCATCAATTCCAACCAAGCCTGCCTATAAAACGAGTCCCAAAGAGATCAAAGAGCTTCAAAGGTAAGTTGAAAACTTGTTGGATAAAGGATGGGTTCGGGAAAGATGGATCATGGAGGATGTGTATAGACTGCAGTGCTATGAACAATATAACGGTAAAGTATCGTGATGAAATCCTAAGGGCCGAGACAACTACAACTCCACATGAAGCCGAACATGAAGCTAGAACTTCATCAGCAAGGCGTCCACACTTTAATCCTTTACAAGGCATTGGAGAGCCTATGACTAGATTAATAACTAAGAGAATGCAAGTTGCTTTAACCACACTTATAACCGAGTTATTTGAAACTCACGAAATTAAGGCAGCAAGGTCGACCAATTATAAGTCACCTATTGTCATTCTACTTAGTGTTGTAAATGATGGATCAAGTATTTCCATTACTTGATCATGAGTGACTTTAGAAGCTTCCAAATTCATAGCCATGAGGTTTAAAGAAACTTTCAAATCTAATTCAAGACTTGAAGAGCACAAGACTTGGCCGAATACAACACAAGCTCGGCCAACTCAAGCCAGCCGAGTCTTGGATTAGTTTAACAAATTTTAATTGGTTGTTTCTTTTTATTAAACTAGGAGTCTTTTCTTTTAAGTAATTAGTTCTCTAAAAGGCGAGGAATTCTAATCCTTTTAGAGGAAAGATTAGTCCCCTTGGCCGTGCATTGTTTTCTTTAAATATAGGCCATTCGGCCACAAGCAAAACACAGATTTGATTCATTACAAACCAGAGAGCTTTGTTTATTTTCTTTGAGTTCTAGTTTAGAACTTGTTTTGAGTCTCTAAGGATAGCCTCTTAGGTTCATGTTTAAGCTATTTTGTTGAGATTCTTTCCCTCAACAATTTGAGTATGCCGGTTGGTTCCAAGGATAGTCCAATTCACATTTTGAGTTTTGGATTGATTCTTCAGGTGTCAAGTGAACAAAAAAAAGGTCCTTCTTCAAATCTTGGAGTTGGTATCTTGTTAAGAAAGACTAGTTCAGCCTAGAGGACAATACTAGGACCAATATTCTCATAATTGTTTCGAATTTTAATCTTTAGTTTAAGATTCGTATAATATTGCCATCCTATTCCTCGATTAGATGATTTGCTTGATGAATTATATGGAGCAATTATCTTTTTCAAAATTGATTTGAAAAGTGGTTACCATCAAATTAGAATGAAAAAGGGTGATGAATGGAAAACTACTTTTAAAATAAAACATGGTTTGTACGAATGGTTAGTTATGCCTTTTGGCCTAACTAACCCTCCAAGAACTTTCATGTGCTCAATGAATCATATTTTGTGTGAGTTCTTTGGCAAGTTTGTGGTTGTCTATTTTGGTGATATTTTAGTATACTCAAGAAGTTTGAATGACCATCTTGAACATCTAACGTGTGTTTTAAGTGTGCTCAGGAAGGAGAAGCTTTATACCAATTTGAAGAAGTGTACCTTGTGCACTAATGAGGTTAATTTTCTTGGTTACATTGTAAGTGCTAATGGTATTTCAGTTGACATGGAAAAGGTGAAAGCAATTCAAGAATGGCCAACTCCCAAAAGTGTTAGTGAAGTGCGAAGTTTTCATGGCCTTACAAGTTTTTATAGGAGATTTGTCAAGAACTTTAGCACTTTGGCTGCACCTTTGACTAAGGTATAGTTCGTAAGATCGAGATTCTACGCAGGATCGATTCGGGATAGCAAAATCGGATCGTAGAATCATAAGATCCTACAAAAAATAAGGAAAATTTTATCATTATTCATATTATATCACCTACATTAATTTTTTTCACAAAATAAGTTGTGTATTTGTATTAAATTGTAAAAAATCAATATTATAAAATATACGATGTATACGCGTTCTGAATTTTGTCCAAATCCTATTTAACAACAAACATCTGTCATTCAATCATTCAATCATTCAACCACATTCTACACAAAATAATAATAGCACCAAATAAAATATATAATGTATCTTAAATCACCAAAACATGAAAAATTTCACATCCAAATAGACAATGTAAATAAATCCATTAAAGTTTTAGCTAAAATATTAAATTTAATAACAAATTAAAGTACAACTCAAATTAAAAATATGAATATTTTTACACAAATTACATATCATTCTCATCAAAGTCATCATCTCTATATTTATCGAAAGATCCTCTTGATTTATAATTATCAAAGTGCATATCATCATTATTGAACTCATCATCATGGTCATCACAATCTTCATTTTCAACTTCATTTAGACCAATGATGGTCATATTATCTGCATTTACATCTTCATCTTCGTCAATTAATTGAAATTTGTTCATTTCTTTGACTTGTGGTTGTGGCCTTTTGCCACAAGTTCTGCTTGGTTCAAAATCATCTACATAAACAAATATAATCCAATTATACATTAAAAATATTTAAATAAGTAATAATAAAACTTACAAATTAAATTACTTACTAGCCCTCATGATATTCTTTGTAATAGAATTAATCTCATTATCCTCACTTCCTTCTTCTTCTGAAGTGTCGTGATTTGGATTTTTATCCAAAACTTTCAACCATGTTTTTCCCATTGGTACCATTGGATCCTCTATCTTTGTTATCCACTCATCATCAAAAGGAAGGTCTTCACTTGTATCTTCAATTAATGAAGACTTGGTAGATTCTCTCTTCCTTTGTTTCTCTTGCAATTTCAAATTGTACATAACAAAAACCAAATCATTCATTCTTTTCTGTGCTAAGCGATTTCTTATTTTCGAATGTACCTAAAATTTGATGTTAACAAATAGTTAAACAAACTAAATGCCTTCAATAAGAGTGCTTACAAACAAAAAAAAAGAAAAAAAATTACAATATTACCAATTCAAATGCATTCCAATTACGTTCACAGCCAAAAGAGCTACAAGTCAAACTTAGCACTCGAATAGCAAATTTTCGTAACTCTGGACAATCATCTCCGTAAGAGAGCCACCAATCAGCTATAACCAAATAAAACAACTATTAGCAGATTCTCATATTGTCCAAAATCAATTAAATTCAACAATACGTGGAAAAAATCATATTTTCAATATATTAAATTACTAACTTGGGGACTTCTTATCTCTTGTTTGAATAGCACCATCGATTCCAAATAATCCATATGAATTTCTAAATTTATCTAGTTGCAATTCAATTTTTGTTTTTTCATCCGCATCGGAAATCATTCTATACATACACTCATACAAACCACGTTTAACATTCACATTTGGTTGAAAGTTTGAGCTGTAATGAAAATGAGGGTTCAAGTAATATCCCGCAGTATGGAGAGGTTGACTAAGCATTCCATCCCATCGCTTGTCAATTATGGCAAAAATAGGCTCATATCTACCACAAAGAATAAATTGAATAATTATATAATCATTTTAAAAACCACATTAAAATCTAATAGAGATTTATAAGTTACTAAGAAACACAAGTGAATAATTTACCTTTTCTTAACGTTGTTCAAGTTTGCCTTGATTTCTTCCTTTGTTTGCTCCACTGCTTTATACAAAAAAACCCATAGTGATAGGGGTTAAAATGTCTTTTTTATTGTTAATATTTTCTCATTATTATTGTGATTTTAAGGAACATTATTTGATGTTTGTTATGTTTTTGTTTTAAATATGGAAAATGTTAATTCGGAGGAGAAATTGATAAAAGAAAAGAAGAAAAACTATATTGAAGAAGAAAAGAGAGACAAAATTTCAAAAAATACCAAGTCTTTGCATTAGGTGTTGACTTGGACAATTTGTGTCAAAGAGGGAGACTTCATAGGGGACAAAACAAAACAAGAAAGACAAAAAAAAAAAAAAGAGAGAAGAAAAAGTCAAGGTAAAGGTGAAATTCTGGAGGCAACAAAAGAAGAAAAAAACAAAAGAAAACAAAAAGGCAAGAAAGAGGTTGAATTGGAGTATAATTGTGAACAAGACAAAAGTCCAACCACTTTTGGACTTTGGCTGAAAGGAATATGCAAAAAAAAAAGAAAGGAGAAGACAGACGCCCTCTCTCTCTATGCTGGGAAACTCACGTTCTTTTCTTTCTTTAGTTTTAGAAATTTTCTTAGAAAATTCCAACAGCCATGTGTGTTATCATGAATGGCTAAACTCTGTTCTCTGATTCAAGGGAAGGATTGATGGTTAATTTTTCTTATTATGTTATGATGTTTGGATTTTTTTCTTCATTTCTTTATCTTTGTCTTTTATTTTTAATATGAGTGGCTAAATCCTTTTTAGGATTTTTATTCCAATTTGACCATGTGCTTGTTGTGATTAATGTAAGTTGTTAGTTCTGATCCATTGGTTATTGTTGTGCTTAGTGTCGTTTTACGTTTGATCACCCTAAGATTGAATCAACACTATAGAACTTGATTAAGAGATAGGTTCTGTAAGATTAGGCAATAACCTGTTAATAACTTAATTAGTTGAGAGACAATTAAGTGGTTAATATTGATTAAAAGGTTGTGCATTCAAATTGGAGTTAAAAGACATTAGGTTGGTGAGCGCCGTCAAACTTAAGTTAATTAATTATCAATTAATCATAGATACTTTCTGAGAGGAAGATCTATGGTTCTTAAGATCCTTTCAAGATGGATTACAATTAACATAGACCTTGTTGGTTAATCAATCTTAATAAATGGTCAAAATTGAGAATAAGAATCCTAGTTTTTACATTTGATTGAATTCAATTTTTAATTTGGTTAGTAATTTTAGTGCAAAACCTGATTTTGGTGTCTTAATAAACATAGTGAGTATTTCAATAGTCAGTTTTAAAAATTCTCTGTGGGATGATATCTTAATTTACTACTTGACACGACTCTATACGCTTGCAGAAAATAGCATGTCAAGTTTTTGGCGCTGTTGTCGGGAAATTTTGATAAAATTGATATTGTTAAGAAAATTTGTGTTGCTTGATTTAGATGTTATTTTAATTCTGTTGTTAATTGTGGTATTGCAGGAATTTGTTTAGTGTATGCACATCACACGAAGTGCAAGCAAACAAGGATTTTCGTTGATACCACTTGATTTGGAGCTAGAAAAGACAGTTCGTCAGAAGAAAAAGCAACAAAGCAACAGGAATGGAAGGGACAATGAAAGAGATGAACCTCCTAAAGGCAAAAGAACAATGCGAGATTTTATGAGTCCTAATGTGCAAGGTGACCAAATACCAATTGTAAGACTAGTTGTTGCAGCTAATAACTTCGAAATTAAGCCGGTAATGATACAGATGATTCAGAATTCACCATTTCATGGCCTGCCACATGAAGATCCATTTGGTTATATGTCACGATTTTTGGAGTATTGCTCCACTTTTAAGATGAATGGAGTACATCCTGATGCAATTCGGTTGATCATCTTTCTATTTTATCTTATGGAAAAAGCAAAGAGATGGTTTACAAGCTTACCACCCAACTCCATCAACACTTGGCAAGAGCTCTATACAACTTTCTTTAACAAATACTTGCCACCTGCAAAGGTGATGAGGATTAGGAATGACAGTAACTCTTTCTTTCAAAGAGACGATGAAACATTCTTTGAGTGTTGGAAAAGATTCAAGTACCTCCAACTGCTGCATCAATATTGACTCTAACCGCATGATTGACTCATTTATAGAATGATTGCCCCAAATCCCATGCAGAAATCAATTGAGGCGGACATTGTTTGTGAACACCAGAATACGCTTTAGATCTCTTTGAGGAGATGGCCAATATGCAAAGTTTGTGGTCTAATGAGATGACCATTTCAAAGAAGGCAGGACTAATGGAAGTAGACAATTTTACCATGTTGAATGCAAAACTTGATGCTCTCACAAAAAGGATGGACAAAGTAAACGTTAATGTAGTATCCTCATTATCATCCTCTTGTGAATTATGTCAAGGGGGCCATCCAACAATAGAGTGTAGAATGATGCAAGGAATGTCTACAGAAGATGTCAACTATCTGGGGAACTTCAAGGGACCTCAAAACCAAGTCTATGGTAATACCTACAATCCAAGTTGGAGAAACCACCCCAATCTCTCTTGGGAAAATCAAGGGAATAACCAGTGGCGACCATATGCACCACCAGGGTTCAAAATGCACAACAATCTCAACATCAGTTTCAACAAGAAAAAGGGGCAGTTTCAATCAAAAGTAAAATGGATAAATTCATGGATGTTATGACAGTAACGATGGGTCAGCAAGATAAAGCTCAAAAGAGGATGGAACAAATGATTCGAAACCATTCCTCTTCTATTCATAATCTAGAAGTGCAAATGAGGCAATTAGCAGATACCTTATTAACAAGAAATCAATGTGCATTACCAAGCAATACGGAAAGAAATCCAAAAGAACATGTAAAAGCTATCACCTTGAGAAGTGGTACAGAGATCCAAACCCCTAAAGCAACAATAGACTATGAAGAAAAGGAAAAGGATGGGAAGATAGAGCAAGAAAGTGAATGGGTTGAAAAACATAAAGAATAGGAAAAGATGGTGGAGAACACAGTTATGACAAAAGCACCACCACTTCAACCATATGATCCTCCATACCACATCTACAAAAGTTGAAGAAAAAGGAGCATGATCAGTAATTTGCAAAATTTTTGGAAAGATTTAAGACTCTCTACATCAATATGCCTTTTGTGGAATGTCTAGCCCAAATGCCAAAGTATGTAAAGTTCTTAAAGGAGTTGATTTCCAACGAAAAGAAGTTGTAGGAATTTGAGACAGTCACACTTACAAAGAAGTGCAGTGCAATCATTTCTAATAAACTTCATTTGAAAAGGAAGCAATCAGGGAGTCTTACTATTCCATGTTCTGCTAGAAATTTAACATTTCAAAAATCTTTATGTGATTCAGGTGCTTCTATTAACCTTATGCCTTTGTCAATTTACAGGAAATTGGAACTCGGAGAAGCAAAACCAACAAACATCCGATTACAACTGGTAGGCAGGACAATAAAGGAACCAGAAGACATAGTAGAATATGTGCTTGTAAGGGTTGGAAAATTCATCTTTCCAGTAGATTTTGTTGTTCTTGATTTTGAAGAATATGAAAATGTTCCATTGATCCTTGGTATGCCATTCCTCTACACTGCCAAAGCAATTATTGATGTTTATGATGCTACGTTGACATTAAGAGTAAGAGAGGAGAGTTGTAAGTTCAACAGCTATCAAGGTATGAAATATCCTTCTTATTATGATTTATGTTTGAGAGTTGATCTTGTGAATGAATGCGTGAATGAAGTCCAACGAAAGAGGTTGGCAAATTGTGATGAATTGGAGAATATTGAGAAGTTTATGTAGGTACAATCTTCCCACGATGAAAAATACCTTAAACACCATACAAATTTTTCTCAAATCCAATTATCGAATACTGAACCTACACTACTATCAATCATAAAACCACCAAATGTAGACTTGAAACCTCTACCTCAACACTTGAGGTATACTTTTCTTGGAGAGAATCAAACTTTACCTGTGATTGTATCCTTTAAACTTACCCAAGACCAAGAAGAATTGCTTGTAAGGATGCTTAAAATGAGAATGAGAGCAATTGGTTGGCAACTTTTTGATATAAAAGGAATAAGTCCATCTTATTGCATGCACAAGATTTTGATGGAAGAAGGATACAAGCCAACCATTGAAAGGCAAAGAAGGCTCAATCCAAACATGCAAGAAGTGGTGAAGAAAGAGGTGGTTAAGCTATTAGATACTGGAATTATTTACCCAATTTTAGATAGTTCATGGATAAGTCCTATCCAGTGTGTTCCAAAGAAAGGAGGCATGACCATTGTCGAAAATGAAGAAGGTAAGCAGATTCTAACAAGAGTGGTGAATGGATGAAGAGTATGCATTGATTATAGAAAGTTAAATTCTGCTACAAGGAAAGATCACTTTTCACTACCATTCATTGATCAAATGTTGGAGAGGATAGCAGGGCATGCTTTCTATTGCTTCTTAGATTGCTATTTAGGTTACAATCAAATAGCAATTGCTTCAGAGGATCAAGAGAAGACGACATTCACATGTCCCTATGGCACATTTGCTTATAGAAGGATGCCATTTGGATTATGTAATGCTCCAGCAGAGATGCATGATGGCAATATTCTCAAATTTGGTAGAAGAAATCATGGATGATTTCTCAGTCTATAGAAGTTCTTTTGAAGGATGTTTGGAGAACTTGAAGCAAGTTCTTACACGGTGTGAGAAGACAAATCTAGTGTTGAATTAGGAAATGGTGGAAAAAAGAATTGTACTTGGACATAGAATATTAGCACAAGGAATTGAAGTGGACAAAGTTAAAGTAGAAACCATTGAAAAGCTTCAATATCCCATCAATGTTAAAGGAGTTCGCAATTTCTTAGGACATGCAGGATTCTATCAACAGTTCATCAAGGACTTTTCAAAAAATTTTAAACCGCTTTGTAAGTTACTTGAGAAAGATTCTCCTTTTGATTTTACTAATGCTTGTAAATTGGCCTTTGACAGGTTGAAAGAAGCCTTGATATCAGCTCCTATAGTTGTATCACTTAATTGGAACCTTCCATTCAAATTGATGTGTGATGCAAGTGATCATGCAATAGGAGCCGTACTTGGCTAAAGAAGGGAGAATAAACTTCATGTCATCTATTATGCAAGCCGAACTCTAAATGATGCACAACTTAACTATGCCACAACCGAGAATGAGATGCTAGCAGTAATTTTTGCTTTTGATAAATTTAGGTCTTATCTTTTTGGTTCTAAAGTTACTGTGTATACAGATCATGTAGCACTAAAGTATCTCTTAAACAAGAAGGACTCAAAGCCAAGGCTCATTAGATGGGTACTTCTTTTACAAGAGTTTGACATTGAGATCAGAGATAAGAAAGGATCAGAGAACTTGATAGTTGATCATCTCTCAAGATTGGAGTTAGAGCAAGAAGAAGAAAATGAAACTGAAGAACCAATTCAGGAGCTATTTCCGAATGAGATGTTGTTGGAAATTCAAAGTTTAAATGTACCATAGTTTGCTGACATTGCTAATTTTGCCTTAGGTGTAAAGTTTTCGGAAGAATTCAACAGTCAACAAAGGAAGAAGCTCATATATGACTCTAAATTTTATTGGTGCGATAATCCGTATTTGTGGAAGCTATGTAGAGATGGCATGATAAGAAGATGTGTAGGAGAAGAAGAAACCAATTCAATTCTGCAACATTGCCACAGAATGGTCAATGGTGGTCATTTTGGTCCACAAAGAACTGCTAAGGTTCTTGAAGCAGGGTTCTATTGGCCTACATTATTCCATGATGCTAGAAAGTTTGTACTCAGTTGCAATGCATGTCTAAGGAGTGGCAACATTTTAAAAAAGGATGAAATGCTTCAATCTGGAATTCTAGAGGTTGAAATATTTGACGTATGGGGCATAGATTTCATGGGGCCATTTCCTGTTTTAGACGGAAACAAGTATATACTTGTCTGTGTGGATTATGTATCCAAATGGGTTGAAGCTCAAGCATGTGTCGTAAATGATGTAAGAGTAGTTTCCAAATTCTTGAGAAGACTCTTTGCTAGGTTTGGGATGCCTCGAGCTATCATAAGTGATAGAGGAACACATTTTTGTAACACGAATATGGAAGCACTGCTAGCTCGTTATGGGGTAAGACACAAGATCGCCACTCCATACCATCCTCAGACAAGTGGACAAGTGGAAGTAAGCAATAAAGAATTAAAGTAGACACTTGAAAGAACAGTGAGCAAATCAAGAAAAGAATGGGCAAGGAAGTTGGATTATGCTTTTGGGCATACCGAACAGCATTTAAGACACCTATTGAAATGTCTCCATGTAGGTTGGTTTATGGAAAAACATACCATCATCCTGTAGAAATCGAACATAAGGCATACTAGGCAATCAAGGTATTAAATTACAAATGCAAGAAATCTGCTAAAAAAAGACTTTTACAATTGAGTGAATTGGAGACAATAAGAGATATGGCATATGAAAACTCCAGAATTTATAAAGAACGTACAAAGAGATGGCATGATGCCAAGGTAAAGATTAAGAGTTTTCAAGAAAGAGACCAAGTGTTTCTATTCAACTCCAGACTTAGACTATTCCAAGGCAAACTAAAGAGTAGATGGTCAGGACCATTTATAGTGAGCCATGTATATCCCTATGGAGTTGTCGAAGTTTGCAATACTCAAGGAGAAATGTTCAAAGTGAATGGTCAAATATTGAAAGTCTACCATGGAGGTGCATTGGACAATTCATGCCAATCGGCCTTCTTAACTGATTCAACTCTTTGAAGAATATGATAGTCTAAGCTAATAGACCTAAAAGAGCGCTTCTTGGGGGCTCAACCAAGTTTTTCCATTTTTATTTGTATTTGAAATAGTTTGTTAATTTTCCTTTAGAAAGAAAAAAAAAGAAGAAAAAAAGAGAGAGAGTTGACATAATGATTTTTCCATGTTACAGGTATAATGGCAGAGAAATCATGTTGCAGGAAATAGAAAGTTGGAAACCGAGCATGAAAAGTCATGCCACAGCATGGCTAAGCAGAAAGGATTTTAAAAAGCTAAAAACCGCAGCATGAAAAGTCATGCCACAGCATGGCTAAGCAAAAAGGATTTCAGAAAGCTCACAATCGTAGCATGGAATGTCATGCCACAACAGGGTTTAGCAGAAGGATTCCAGAAAGCTCACAACTGTAGCATAGAATGTCATGACATGGCATAGTTCGTAAGAATATTTTTGTCCATAAATCTTATGGTCACAACATGAATACTCATGACATGGCATAGCTTTCTCTATATTAAAAATAAAAATAAAAATTTCCAATCTACTTTAACCCTAGGACGTGTCTACTCTGTATTTTTTTTTTCTTTCTATTGTCGCCTCTCCTTCCTCCTTCTCAAAACATAAAAAGAAAAGTCTTCTTCTTCTTCTTCTAACAACAACATCAGATATCTTCTCATCCATTTGAAATTGTTTAGAGGGTTGTGCAGAATTTTCATTCACCCACAAAGTTACGCCACAGCAAGCATATTTGAGGCGATTTCAAATGGTGACCCAACAAAATCTAGCAAAGTTTTGACAACAAAAATAGGGAGTTCTTTCTCTCACTTTATTTGGTGAATTTTGTTGGAAATTGGCTAGAATTTTTGTGATAAAATTCTATGCTTGTTTCTATTTGGTGATAAAATTCTATGCTTGTTTCTATTTGGTGATATAATTATATGCTTGTTTCGGTTTTCTGGTGATTGTGCTTGTTTCGGTTTTGGATTTGTGGTGATTTTGCTGTTATTGTTCTTCATAGTGGATTGATATTTTTTTTTTACTATTATTTGATCTTTCAAAATGCCCTCTAAGAAAAAACAAAAAATTAAAACATTAGCTAAGGCGGCAAGATTTGATTCCAGTAGATTTGTCAGTAAAGCCACCTTTGATATTTTTCAAGAAAACGGAACTTTTATCCCTGAGAGAGGAATTAATGTGCCTGGTCCAATATTTGATAGCATTAAACACTATGGTTGGGAAAAGTTACCAGAACATCCTGAGCCTGAAATAATATCTATAGTAAAAGAATTCTATGCTAATGCCACGGCTAGGATAGGTAATCAATCATGTATTTGTAAGAGGAAAACTGGTGGCTTTTGATTGGATAACCATTAATGCATTCTATGGCCTACATGACATTGATACTCGTGATTTTATACAACTTGTTAACTCAGAATTTGCTTGGAACCAAGTACTTTACTATTTGTGTGTTGAAGGAACCACTTGGTCATCATATAGTTCTAATAACAGAGCTAGTTATTTTCCCACAAAGGCTATGGGTAGTGAGGATAGGGCCATGTATATGTTTATTTCCTCTAGAATCATGCCTTATGCACATCTCAGCGTAGTCTATAGGGAGCGGGTTGCACTACTTTATGCTGTAAAAATGAGAAAATCCATTGATGTGGGTAGGTTAATTCTTGAGGCTATAGTTGGTGCTATAATGGATAATAGTCTTGCTCTACCTTTTCCTTCATTGATTACTTCCTTGTGCAAATAAGCTGGGGTTCCTTGGGTACCCATGGAAATTCGTGAGCAGCATACAAAAGGGGTCATTAGTAATAAATCTTTTAAATATATGAAAGAATGATTAGTTGTGCTTGTTGCAAATAGTAATGAAGTTGTTCCTCCACCCTTAACCCCTCCTAAACCTTCTTTAGGAGCAAGAATAAGAGATGTCAAAGTAGCAATAAAAGACTTGCGTTCTGAAGTTAACATGCATTCTAAACGTTTTGGTACTTTTGTTAGGTATTTTCAGCAAAGTAATGAAGCCATTATGGGTGTCCTGACGAAGTTAGCCACAAAACAAATAGTGCTGTTAACGGAGCAGTTGCAACTACCACCAAATCCATTTTCAGATGAGGAAGAAAAAGACCAAGAGGCATCACGCTCTTGAAGGGGAGTGAGTATTAAATTTTGTTTTATTTCCAGCCATTGGGGACAATGGCTGAAATAAGTTTGGGGTGGTTGTTCTTGTGCTGGTATGGTGTTAAAATTTTTGTGAATCATGCTTAACTATTTGAATGTCTTTCTTGCAATTTCTAACTCCTTGATACTTGTTTCGAATACCTCTTAGTTAGCATGCATTAGGGGTTGAGTTGGAAAGCCTGAAAAGGAGCAAGTGTGATTAGCCTTGTTTTTAAAATTTTGTTTAAGCATCTCGTTAATTTTGATGATTGAATTGAATGAGGATGTGCAATATTTGATACAATGAACCCTTTGTGAGTATTTGAACCAAGAGTATTTTCTTTTCCTTGCTCACATTTTTCTTTGTTGAGTGATGTTAAATAGGCCATGTTTATTCTAGAACTTGCTTTGTTATGCATGTCAAGATCATAGTGTGGATTTATGCTTTGAGATGATAAGGGCATTTAGGATGAATCGTTTAAACTTTATCAAAAGCTTACCGTCTATACATATACCCCTAGTTGACCAGTTTGAGCCTTGACTTTTCTTTGTTTTTAACACCACCTCATTAGCCTGAAACTGTTGTTTTTGTTTACCATCGTTGAACCATTTTGTCAAGAGTATGTGCGAATGAAATGCATGATAAAATTGTTGTTGTTTCCAAAGGAAAGAACCACTGAAGAGAAACGCAACAAAGAAAGAAAAGTGTGAAAAAAAATGGGAAAAAGTGAAAAAGTACTCCCTGAAAAGTTTGGACAAAGTAAATGTTCTCTGTGTATACAAAATGGTCCAACTAAGTGTGAAAAAAAAGGGATATCGATCTTGAAAATAAAGTGGTTCTAAAATGTACTTGTGTTACTTTTGAATCTTGTAAAGAAGTTCCTACATATCTTGAGTTGTGTAGCCTAAATTTTACTTTTGTATATCTACTTTTACCTAAGCCTTGTTACAACCTATTTAAGTCTCTTGATTTTTGCATTGATTTATACTTGTTAGTGGTGGAGATGTGATATATAAGAAAGCCTACGGTAATGACCTGTTATATTTGATTTGAATGCTAAATGAACCCCTAAACACTTTGAGTGATTAGAGTGCAACATGTGAGAGGTGATCAAATTTTGTGCATTTGATTTCGATAAAATTGTTGGGATTAATGAGATGCTTATGTTTTGTGAAGAAAAAGGGTTATGAGTATTTGTTTTTTGACTTGTCATTCCAACCTTGATTTCTAATGTGTGATAACTTTGGATTATTTGCAAATGTGTTGAAAAAGGAAAAGAAATGGAGCGGAAGATGTTGAGTTAATGTATGCTTGAAGACAAGTATGATTTAGGAGTGGGGGAATTTGATAGGGGTTACAATGTCCTTTTTATTGTTAATATTTTCTCATTATTATTGTGATTTTAAGGAACATTATTTGATGTTTGTTATTTTTTATTTTTTTTTTGTAGAAATGAAAAATGTTAATTCGAAGGAGAAATTGATAAAAGAAAAGAAGAAAAACTATATTGAAGAAGAAAAGAGAGAAAAAATTTCAGAAAATATCAAATCTTTGCATTAGGTGTTGACTTGGACAATTTGGGGAGACTTTATACGGGTGAGATTCTGGAGGCAACAAAAGAAGACAAAAACAAAAGAAAACAAAAAGGTAAGAAAGAGGTTGACTTGGAGTAGAATTGTGAACAAGACAACAGTCCAGTCACTTTTGGACTTTGGCTGGGGGAAAGAGATGAAAACAAATGGAAGGAGGAACACAAGGGGCGGCCTTCTCTCTTTCCATTGGAAACTCATGTTCTTGTCTTTCTTTAGTTTTAGAATTTCTCTTAGAAAAATTCCAACAGCCATGTGTGTTATCATGAATAGCTAAACCCTATTTTCTGATTCAAGGGAACGATTGATGGTTAATTCTTTTTATTATTTATGATGTTTGGATTTGTTTTCTTCATTTCTTTATCTTTGTTTTTATTTTTAATATGAGTGGCTAAATCCTTTTTAGGGTTCTTATTCCAATTTGACCATGTGCTTATTGTGAATTATGCAGGTTGTTAGCTCTGATTCATTGGTTATTGTTGTGCTTAATGTCATTTTAGGTTTGATCACCCTAAAATTGAATCAACACTATAGAACTTGATTGAGAGATAGGTTCTGTAGGATTAGGCAATAACCTATTAATAACTTAATTAGTTGAGAGATAGTTAAGTGGTTAATATTGATTAAAAGGTTGTGCATTCAAATTGGAGTTAAAAGATATTAGGTTGGTGAGAGCCGTCAAACTTAATGTTAATTAATTATCAATTAATCATAGGTACTATCTGAGAGAAAGATCTATGGTTGTTAAGATCCCTTCAAGATGGATTAGAATTAACATATACCTTGTTAGTTAATCAATTTTAATAAATAGTCAAAATTGAGAATAAGAATCCTAGTTTTTACATTTGATTGAATTTAGTTTTTACTTTGATTAGTCATTTTAGTTCAAAAATTGATTTCGGTGTCTAAAAAAACAAACAGTGAGTATTTCAATAGTCAGTTTTAAAAATTCTCTGCGGGACGATATCTTAATTTACTACTTGACACAACTCTGTGCGCTTGTAGAAGATAACACGTCACCTAGAATACAGACTTCCTTCTATATGTTTGTTTTCTATATGTTTTGTGTTTTAATGATGTTGGATGCAGATAAAATGGTTGCTGCTGCAAGTTCTTAGAATCCAACTCTTGCTGGCGCGCTGACCTGTCTTCAAAGATGTGCTTCCAGTGGTAGTTGGGAGGTATAATTTTTTTTTTCACAATTTCTTTTCATCGTAGTGCTGAAAAATTTGTTGCAACAAGCTATTCTTTTATCTGCATTTTACACTTATATAGTTTTCAATTCTATAGAACTGGGACAAAAAGTTTTGGTTCCTTGGACTGGTAACATGATATTGTAGCATACTTGTTGGGTGGCTTGCCAAATCAATCAAATATTTAAAAATAGGATACCCATTAGACCTGTAACAACCAATCTTGGAACCTATGTTCTCCTATTACTTGGTTAGGTTGCAAAGTAACACTGGTAGTTCCTGATTCTGAAGCACCTTATGCATCAGAGTTGTCAACTCTAGCTAGTCTAATCTGAAGGCACTTGAAACTCTTTATTTCACCATAGATTTTTGTCCTTGTGCATCCATACCAGCCGGCTATGAATGCTTCACATGGCTTGCAAAAGAGCAGAGAATTACTACTTATGTGCAACAGAACATTACTCTTAAGCCATTTAAGTGTAGTTTGAGAAGTAATATCCTTCATGGGTTTCTCTTTTTGGCACTTTTCGGAGAAAGTTAGAGCAAAGGCATTTCAGAGTTTTCATGTTTTAGGACACCTGTTGGTAAGAGAGAACATGCCTAATGTTTTTTTTGGTTTCCGTATCCTATTTTTGTCTTTTTCTTTCATATCATTTCAACTTAAGTTCACTGTGTTATTCCCTAATATGAGTTCACATGGTTAGATAAACTGATTTTGATCTTTTCCATATCTATTTCCTGTTCTTGATATCATTTTAACTAAATTTCACTATGTTACTCCAAAATATAAATTCAAGTAGTCTGCAGACTTATACTGATCTATCCAGACCTGACATGGTCTACTTTTTCCAGCCTATGAAGAGCATTCATTAACTTTTCTTTATAATTATTGTTATTAAAGTTTTTGTGTGTTCTAAGTCCTTTGTACCATCACTTACTTCCAGGTTCGTATTATTGCTGCTCAAGCTCTTACAACAATGGCAATTAGATCTAGCGAGCCTTACAAGCTGTAGGTCTATGAGTTTTTAGAAGGAAGTCTATATGTTCTGCTCAAGCTCTATATGTTTTTTTTTCTTTATTAGTAGTCAATGTGTTATTGTCACATGTATGTCTTGTTTCCTCTTAAAGAGTCCATTCTCTAGTGTTGACAACTAAAGGATGAATGCTTTTGATGGTGTTTTAATTAGATAATTTCCTCACATATACAGTGGTTTTATTGGATTACTTGGCTTTCTCATCGCAAGGTGTTGTTTAAGGAAAATCTTTCACTTTGCAGATTTATGGACTTCCAATTAAAAAAGAGGCTGTATATGGTGCCTTAGATAAAGGGATAGCTTGGGGGACTAAATTTCCATTGATTGCGGCAGCTAAAGCTCTAAGAATTTTGAGGAAAAAGAGACAGTGAACGCGAGTAATTCAAGTATGAAGCTTGAATAATTTGGTAATCTTTAGGTATGTACACAGTGGACAGATGATAATGCTCTTCACACTTTGCTGATGGTATTTGGTAATCTTTTTTGTTCATTATATTATGTGACCCTTTTGTATTTATGGAACACTGTTATATGGTAGCTTTATGTATGAAACATTAACAATGGTTGCTTGGCACCAATATTTTGAAGGTGCTTTTTGTAAATGTGGCTCTACCTCTTTTGAATTTTAGAGTCGCTTTTGGAATGTTACTCTAGCTGTTTTCGATTTTTCTTGCTAGAAGTGGGATGTATCTATTAGATAGCTCTAAAGCTTTTCATTCATTTTTCCTACAAGATGTAGGATGGATATCTTGTTGATTCGCTACCACTTTTTGGATGATATTGTCTCTTGTATAATGTTTTAGTCTTGCATTCCTATGTAGTTGAATTAATTACTTTTCACATTTGTGCTATACACTTATCTTTTTTGTTGTTAGTGCAGTTGTGGTATTTATTTTTATGGATGTTTATTAATCTTGGATGTTTATGGATGTTGGATGTTTTGGACTTTGAGTCATAGCAACTAATGCTACTTCACCAAGAACGTCATCAAAATAGTCATCGTTATTTGATTTTTCTACTTTTATTTGTTATTGGAGTAGTCGTGGTATTTATTTCGATATATGTTTATGAATGTCACATGTTTTGGATTCTTCGTAATCATGAGTAATGCTATTTCACCAAGAACATCGTCACAAAAGTTGACACTAATTTATTTTTCTTCATAAATTTCTTGACATCAAATGCAGTCACCAAAATATATGTTGTCACCAATTTCTTTTGTAATTTTACAATTTTCTTATAACAAAATTTCATCACTAAAATAGTGGATGAAATTACTTTTATTGACAACAATTATGGTCACCAAATGTCATCACTATTGCGTTCATTCATTCACTTCTTTGCTAACGAAAATTTTTCGTCACCAACGTGGACTTATTCAGTGACGACATTCTCGTCACCAAAAGTCGTCACTATTTCGTTTCAAATTAGAACATTTAGTGACCACTTTCTTTTGTCACCATTTTTGTCACGTGACCTAAACAGTACTTCGTGACCACTTTTTGTTATCACCAAATTCGTTGACTTTATAGAACTTAGTGACGACAAATTTTCGTCACCATGTCATCACTATTTTGCGTTGACTAATCGACCTTTAGTGACCAGTTAGAACATTTGGTGATGACAAAACAACCCTTTTAGTGACCAAAATTGTCGTCGCTAATTGGTAACCATTGCGCATACGGTCACTAAATTGACCTTTTAGTGATAATATTTTTACAAGTGGTCACTAAATACTTTTAGTGTCGGAAGCATTAGTGACAAGAGGGTGACCACCCCTTTTGTCATCACTAAAGACTTTTAGTGATGACAATTGCACTTTCAGTGACCAAAATCAACTGGTTACTAAAGGTTAATTTTTTTATAGTGATTTGAGTGTTGAACCCCCCCCCCCCCCCCAAATTTTTTTCATTTTTGTGGATCGAAATAATCTTTCTTTCCTTTTGCTTGAATATTTCCTATTGAATTTTGTATTTATTATTTCTATATAGTATATAGAATAAATAGCATTTGGATTTTCAAATAATAGAAATCATCATTATATCTAGAAATTTGTATATCTATAAATTTGCTGGAACAAAAAAAGGCCCGACTAGTGACTACTTGCCTAGGACTGCTCGTGGCAATAAAGAGGGCCTTTCGAACAAAATCAACACAAGGTGCTCTTCGATCTTCTTTAGTTTTTCTTTTATTTTTTATATTGTTGGCATTTTTGATTTCTTATATGATATGTTATTTATCGCAATGAAATTTCTGATAAAAGTTGTACATATTTATTCGATATTAAAATACATAGTAAAATACTAGATAGAAAGAAATATTTCTTCCTTTTTGTCCAATCTAATCTAATATAGTAATTATCTTTTTGAATTAGGAGAGATGGCTGAGTGGACTAAAGCGTCAGATTGCTAATCCGTTGTACGAGTTATTCATACCTAGGGTTCGAATCCCTCTTTTTCCGTTTTCATTGATGACTTGATTTTTTTACAAAAATTTGCAAATCCTTTGTTCTCAGTTAACCATAAAATCCTAAGAAAATGTAAAAGAAAACCCACTTTTTATTCTTCACACCTAGACTTACTTATGTACACCTCGCAGCTATTGGAAGCTAGCAATACGCAACAAGCGAAACAAGACCCAAGACTTAACTTCCAAAATCACTAGAACTGGCGGAATTGGGATTGATGGATAAAGCGTCGCCATAACCTAGGGTTCTACTAGATTGATAAGACTTAAAGGCACCACAAACTGGTCAAGTTTGATAAG
The DNA here is from genome assembly GCA_020080225.1 of Gynochthodes officinalis. NCBI lineage: Eukaryota > Viridiplantae > Streptophyta > Magnoliopsida > Gentianales > Rubiaceae > Gynochthodes > Gynochthodes officinalis. The sequence continues at coordinate 23,873,597 of CM034615.1, forward strand.
CCCATTGTTCTTTACAAGAATTAAGAGATTAAATCACTCAAATACTCAAGGACGTAATGCCACAAAATTTTCTCAAACGTCTATCTTCTTTTTTGGCCGATTAGCCTTTATTTATAGGATACAAGGATTGTTAAAAAGGTAACAACTAAAAATCACAATCCTAATCTAATTTCTAAAGGAGAAGGGTGGCCAAATGAGCCTTAAAACAAAAAGGAAATAAAAACCCTAAAGCCAATTGGACTTGGAAGTTTGGCCTTTGGCCCTTTAAGGTTTTCTTTAAGCTTACAAATTTGGCTACTAAAATTACATAATAATTTCACTATTCATGACACTATTCACTATTCACATTTTGGCCCTTCAAAAATTAATAAATTCCTAAAAATAAAGCCACAAAAATTAATTAAATAACTTGGTCTATTATCCCACTAGAATTCAGCCAATGCAAAACTAGTGTTCTTCAAATCGGACTTACAATAAATTAATGATTTACAAGTCTTGGCCTCATGCTTGATGAGCTTGAATGTCTTGAATTTAAACCACTTAATGGTTTCTTGAAATTATATAACTCTAACTCTCGTTATTGGCCTTGTGATATGCCTTAATGGATCAAATGTTTGGTGAGTAAATTGCACGGCTCTTGGATTCCGATCAAGTAGGTTGAACAGCTCCCAGATTCTCATCAATTATGCGCAGGATCATTAGATAGTGTTGACACAAGGTTTATAAACTCAATTTTATAATTGATTTTGATGATAACAAACATTAAATTGAATTTTCATAATTAATTTTCAAATAGACATTAAATGAAATATTTTAATTTGATGGATTCAAGATAATATGCTTCGAAGAGATTGATATAATTTTTGAGATGTTTTTACCTAATTTGGATGAAGAAATAAAGGAATTTCAAAGTTTGGAGTAATGGAAATTAATGAAAGATAAAGACTTGAACTAGAAGGTTAACTTGAATGAAAAGAGAAATGAGATATATGTTATTATTTTTATGATATCTAAAGATCTAACGGTTTAATTATTATAAAATTTTAATATAGTAAACTGGACTTCCATATCTACAACTTTACTTAATTAATAATTTTCTGGATCCGAAGTTTAGATGTCCAAAAATGACCTGAAAAATCAGTTAGTACAAAAGATACTTTAATTCTGAATTTTGGAGCTAGTCTCGATTTTTTAGGCATAACTCAAAATTTACAGCGTTAAAAATTCTTTATTTTGGTGTGTAAAAAGAAGACTTATAAAGATACAATTTTTTTATTTTAATTTTTCTCAAATTAGAAAACCATCATGGTGAAATAATATCTTTACATGTAAATATAGATTCAGATTGTTAGGAAAAGTTATCTGAAGCTAGTCTCGGTTTAGAGGTTATATTTGAAGATCTAACCGTTGAATGAAACTCAAATTTGTCCAAATGATAGTCAACTTTTACAAATACAAAGTAATTACTATGAGTGATTGTTGTATATGGACGTTATGAAGGTTAAAAACGGTCACAAATGTATCTTGAAAAATCTGAATCTGAAAGGAAGTATTGGAAACAAGGAAATTCAAATTCTTTGAAAGGCAAAAGTGTATTTTTGCTTAGCAACAGCCATTTTGGAATTTTTTCCTATAAATACAACCTCAAACTTAGATTAATGCAGAAGAGCAAGAGAAGAAAAAAAGTTAAGGCAAGAAAGAAGTGCTTACAAAGAGAAATAAGTTTTTGAGTGAATTCTTCTCACAATTGTACTTCATTTTTCATATTCAACTTGTGAGAGTTTTGTTCTTAGTTGATTGAGTTTTTAAATGCATCATTATTTTTGTAAGAAATGGAAATTTATTACCCTTTTGTTTTTTTGAGAGTTGGGGGAACTCTTGTTGATCTTGGTCCAAGTGTTAGAACTAAGATAGGAGATATTCTTTGAAGGAGACTTGTGGAGTGATAAAATCACTTGGTGTGAGTGATTCAAGGATAGAATCACTTGATAAGGTTTTCTAGCACTTTTGGAAGCTAGTTTGTAACAATTTATTCAAAGAATAGTGGAGAAATCTCAAGGAAGGTCTTGAGGAGTGGATGTAGGCAAGATTGGAGTCGAACCACTATAAATTGCTTGTGTTTGTTTCTCTTCCATTCTCTTATATTTATTGCATATATTATCACTTAATCTTCATTTGAAATATGTTTAATCTGTTTTTGTGAGTTTTCCATATTTGATTATCATTTTCATTGTGATATACTTGTTTTACGGGTGGAAATTTTATTTGTAATTTGTTTTAAGCAACTTTATTCACTCCCCCCCTCCCTCTAGTGTTGCTATTTGGGACAACAAATAGGAATCCAAAGATGAACAGAGACAAAAAAAAAATCACTACTATGTAAACAAAGAGTATGAGAGTAAGCATTATACAATCTTTAAGATAGTTTTTTTTTTGGAAAAAGAGAATAAATCCTCCAATTTCTACCTCATATGCTATTTAGATAGCAAGAAATGAGGTTCTTTCAAAAAATAAATAAGAATTTACTAAATTCATTCTCTAAAACTTATGTGATCTTAGCAATTGTTAGAATTTATTTTTTTTTTGAATAAATCATGAATTTTGTAGGAGATTAAATTATTAAATTAAAGATCTCATCGAAAAATTACAAAAGCTTGCCAAACAAAAGTGAAGAGGCAAAAGAAGACAAGTATGGCTTGCATAACATCTACAATTGGATTCAAAAAAGCAAAGGCCTCGGACAATTTTCCGAAGAAAAAATTATGTGAATAAAGGGCAAAATAAAGAGAGATACAAATCAAACTAAAGATATTAAGCATAACATACATTTTATTCCTGAAAATAATTATATTTTGATTGATATATTGATATAAATTGATATAAGGAAAAGGGACAAATTAAGATAGACAACAAAATTCTTCTTTTGAACCTATCCAATCAAAAATTCTCCAATTCGCAAAAGAAAATAGAAGAAATTGTACTTTCATACAATATCTTAATTGAATTATATCTAATGATCAATAAATGAAGTTGAATTCTAGATCCACACCTATCAAAATGCTATTAACAATCTAACGTATTCTCTAGATATTTATATTGGAGTTGACAAATAACTACTACAAATATTACGCTTTAATTGGCAATCTAAATGGGGTGTGGTCAAGTGGTAAGGCAACGGGTTTTGGTCCCACTATTCGGAGGTTTGAATCCTTCCATCCTAGAGGATATCCATTATCTTAGAATAGAAAAAAAAGGATGATTTTTTTTTAAAATTTAAAGTCACATTTTCGGCGGAATGCCTTTATTTCTTCTGATTTTTATCTGTTATGAATCATACTCTTTTTCACAAACTAAACCCAATCTAGTTCAAATGACATGTAGGTTGGCCTTTTCATCATATGTTCAAACTCTTTCTATTTAGGATTAAGAAAGTTAGTTATTTAGAAAAACCTCTTGTAAATATTCTTTTTCTTTTCGATTTTATTAAAAATTTAATTTTCAATAATCTCATCTATTACTTTTTTATATTGTAAGTAAATGGGGTAGTCTAATTATTTATGATTTTTTTTCGAATTCAAACTATTTTGATTTCGTAATAAAATTCACTCAAACTTAATAGGAGTAAACATCTGGTGTCTTCCCACTAGTCGGGTGTCTTCCCGCTAGTCGGGTTTCAATGGTTCTTTTTCCCGCTCGTCGGGTTGCCCCTCGTGGGCTTTTTCTGCCCCTTGTGGGCTTTTGGCATCATGGGTTATCGCGTTGGTAGCCAGTTGCAACACCATGAGGATTCCTTAGCCCTTGTGACTATGTAAATTGGCAATTCATGCCTTGTTAATACACTATCGTTTCCAAAAAAAAAAAAGTCTAGACCAGGAACGGAATCGCCCTTTTCATTTTTATTATGTCCCATTAGTCCCATAGTCTTGGTGACCAGATAAGAGTTAATCATTAATCGAAGGTATTAATTAATATTAAAATACATGCGTCTACCTAAATTACATTACCAAAAATGCAACAAAAATCCAGTGTTATATTATGTCTAACTAATGTAGTTCTTTTGAATATCATTTGTTATAGAAAAGAAAGTGAGTAAAAGTTTATCATATATACATTTCTTGTTCTATTTCAATAGAATAACAAAACAAAAGTCTTTTTATTTTGTGAAAAAAAATTGTGATCCGAAATTTTGAATATAGACTATTTAGAATGGTGGCAGGTTAGTTGTTCATTCAATTTAATAGATATAGATATGAAACCAACTCTTTTTCCTACTTTTTGTTGTATTGAGTTTATTATTCAATGAATATTAATAATTAATATTACAAAAAAGGGGACTTATACTTATCTTTTTTCTATGATGATCAAATGTGGCCATTACTCTTTTCTTCAAATAACGATAGCAACACCTTTTTCATTATGTTAATAATTCTTTAGAAATTAGGTCAAATCTTTGATACGTGAAGATAAAGATTCTAATTCCAAAATTCAAAATTTTAAGAGTTCTTGCTAAAACTTCCTTTGAAAAATATTTACTAATATATCTATCGAAGAAAAGAGTCTAGATTAGGGCATATACAATTAAATCAAGGACTAATTAAATCAATGACTATGCATGATTTCACAATTGAATCAATTCCATACCAATTCCAAATTAAGAGGAATGTGATGCTAAAAATTCATTTGAAATGATGTGGTAGAAAGCAATGTGCGACTTGAAGGTCCCAATTCATTGTGGATTCTTTTTTTTATCCACCATTTTCTATTTCTATATGAATTGAAGGTGTTTGACTCAACATCAGTTGATAATGGAAATAGTCCATGATGGAGCTCGAGTAGAACGTATTAATTCATTTTTAAGAGGAAGAATCCAGGGTTAATGCAAATCTATATATTAGAACAATTTCGTGATATATCTTAGATAAAAAAAAATCGAAAGAAACCCATTCGAGTAAATTTGCCATTCAAAAGGAAAATTAGTTGGAATGAATCCAATTTTTTCATCCAAAGCGTATTACATGGGAATCAATTGTTCATAAGATTCTTGGATAGAAGCAAATCCAAAATAAAATAAATAATAAATAAAGGTATGTTGCTACCGTTTTTTAAAGTATTAAGAAGCACCGAAGCAATCTAAAACTAATGATTGATAAAAGATCCCAAAACAAGGAAACACATGTTAATAACTACTGAGCTAGATTTCAAAATCCAAATATAGTTTTTAAATGAGAGACAAACGAAATGGGGGGTGTTAAGACCACTCAATAAATGAAATTGCTTGACTATTGTTCTTTGAGCTATTTAAGAGTTATTTAATTTGAGTTATGAGTACGAATGATCTCTTTTTTCTTTTTCATTTCAAGAACAAAGAAGAAAAAAAAAGATTTAAATCATAGTCTAATTGATTTGATGATTTTATGGATCCTTTTGTCATTAATTAGAATTCTATATATAGATAAAACTTCGGATCAAATTCATTTTTCTCGACTGGTACGAGGAGAAAACTTCCTATACGTTTCTAGGAGGGGTGTTATTCATCTACATCTATCTCAATGAGCTATCTATCGAATCATTGCACTTGATGTTCGATCTCGAAGAGAAGGAAAAGATCTTCAAAAAGTGGGTTTTTATGATCCGATAAAGAATCAAAATTATTTAAATGTTCCTCCTATTCTATATTTCCTTGAAAGGGGTGCTCAACTTACAGAAACTGTTCAGGATATTTTTTAAAAGGCGTGGGATTTTAAGAACTTTGCCCTAATCAAAGTGAATTTAATTCAAATTAAGGATATATAAAAAATGAAGGGGGTATTAACTTTTATATCACTTTGTATAATCTTTCTCAACTCTTTTTTATTTACCTCACCCCCTCCCCCCTCCCCCTCCTCCCCTCTATCGCTTTCTTTCTAGTTATCATCCCTTTCCATATTTTGTAAAATAACAAAACCTTATAATAAAATGAAGGGGGTTAACCTTCCTTATTCTGCTTGGTTTTGTTAATCCATTTTTGTTAATACATTTTTCTTTAGTAATTTTTCACACCTATTTTATTCCTGCATCTTTGCTTTGTGTATCTGTGTATCTATGTAGAATAGAATTAGATATGCGGTTGCAATATAACATAATTTGATAATTTTTTATTTTGACTATGTCAATTGACTTTATTTTATTTTGTTTTTTTCCGTAGATTCTTTTCGCGCCATTTATATTAACAATAGTTTATCAAACAAATAAAATTCATTATGATAAGTGAAGTGGATCTACTTATTTCCGTCCCATATGTTTGTTTGGTTTTTTACTTTAATGTCATTCAAACCATAGTTCCTTGATATACGAGATTTTTTAAATTAATTAAATAAAGGAGCAGATAACAATAGTGGTGGTCTACAAATTTTGACATTTATGTATATTTGTGTTTGCTTTTATTTTTATCTAATTTTATCTGCTAAGTTCCTATATTTAGATTTGATCTATTCATTTTCTTTTTTTATATTATGAATCCATATAGAAAATGTTTTTTGATTTGCTAGCTCAACCTTTTGATTGATTCATCCAATTTCTTTGGTTAGTTTATTTTCATTCTAATTGTATCTATAATACACATCTCTTTTAATTTTGTTATTTATCTATTTGTCTTCGGGTTGCTAACTCAATGGTAGAGTACTCGGCTTTTAATTGCAACTAGCCTCTTTTACATATTTAGATGAAGCATGGGATTCGCTCATACCATCGGTAAAGTTTGGAAGACCTTGACTGATCTTAAAAGTGAATGACTGGAAAAATAGCATGTCCTGGTTAAGCGAGAGTGTTTCATTCTTTCCAGATTAGTACAAAACAAAAACCTGGTTGGAATTCTTGGGACAGAAGAAAATAAAGTTGGTTCAATGAATAAATGGAAAGGGCCCTGTGGCTTCAATTAATTATAGGAAGAGGCAAAACAACGAGCTTCTATTTTGAATTTGAATTATTTCCTTATCTAATTAGATGTTAAAAATATATTAGTGCCTAATGCAAGATGGGTTTTTCCCATGAGCAGATTTGCTGTTTTTCGAATTAATCCTAACTACTCTAACTCTCCATTATGAAATAGAGATATGTGTGTCAAAGAAGTAGTATATTGATAAAGAAAGTTTTTCCAAACTCAAAAGAGTGATTTGGTTGAAAAATAAAAGATTGCTAATCATCTTGCTATCCCAGGCATAGCCTAAAAATGGAAAAGGTGAGGATAGAGAATATGTTGATAAGTTTCTACCTGCCTCCGAGGTATCTATTCTTATGAGAATACTTTGTTTTTGAATATATCGCATTATGTATCATTCAAAAATTCCCAAATCTTCTACCTTCATTTCAATTATACTATTAAATGGACGAAATCCAAAGATATTTACAGCTTGATAGATCTCAACAACCTGGCTTTCTATGTCCACTTATCTTTTAGAAGTATATTTACGTACTTGCTAATGATTTTTAAATCAATCTCGCTTGTTGGAAAATTCAGGTTATTATGACAATAAATATAGTTTACTACTTGTGCAACGTTTAATTACTCGAATGTATGGACAAAATCATTTTCTTATTTTTGCTGTTGATTGTAATAAAAATCAATATTTTGGTCGTAACAAGAATTTCTACCCTCAAACGATATCAGAACGATTTGCATTTATTGTGAAAATTCCATTTGATATAATATTAATATCTTCTCAAGATGGGAAAAAATATTAAAATCTCATAATTTACAATCAATTCATTGACTATTTCCTTTCTTACAGAACAATTTTTTACATTTTAATTAAGTGTTAGATATACTAATACCCCGCGCTATCCATCTGGAAATTCTGGTTCAAACCCTTCGTTATTGGGTAAAAGATGCCTCTGCCTTGCCTTTATTACGATTATTTTTCTACAAATATTGAAGTTGGAATACTCTTAGTGCTACAAATAAAAAACCCCATTTTTCACCGAAAAGAAATCAAAGATTTTTTTTCTTATTATATAATTCTCATGCGTATGAATACGAATCCATTTTGGCCTTTCTCAGTAACCAATCTTCACATTTGCGATCAACATCTTTTGTATTATTTCTCGAATGACTCTATTTTTATGGAAAAAAAAGAATGTCTTGTAAAAGTTGTTGCTAAGGATTTTCAGGTTAGTCTATGGCTATTCACAGGCCCTTTCACGCATTATGTTAGGTATCAAGGAAAATCATTTTTGGTTTCAAAGGGGTACACCTCTTTTGATGAATAAATGGAAATTTTATCTTGTCAATTTTTGGCAATATCACTTTGATATGTGGTTTCACTTGGGAAGGGTTTATTGATGAGAATCAAATATTCATAAACTTATATATGTGTTTTTCACGCTTTTGCATAGATTTCATTGAGATATGCCATGTTTATTAGAAAAATCACATTATATTTGTGATTCTCATCTTTTATTGGTTTTGTAGGAAAAAAGGGGTTAAAAACCAGTTATCTTCGGGAGTTCATAACGTTTGATGAGAATGTCCAAATGAGGTGATTAAAGATGCTATGGAAAGATGAGAAATAGAGCTAAAACTTTCATGAAGAACGTTTTCTCAAATTCCGAAAGCAAATGGACCAAAACTGGGCAAAAGCAAAACAAGGCAGAACCAAAGAAGAGGCAAACAGGGAGAAAAATCAGCCATCTTCCAGAGCTCATAACTCTTGATGCAGACATCCAAATGAGATGATTCAAAATTCTATGGAAAGCTGAGAAAGAGAGGAAAAACTTTCATGAAGAAAGTTTTTTCAAATTCGGGACGGAAAGGGACCAAAATTGGACAAAATCGGAACAACGCGCGAAAGAAGAAATTCTGGACAGAAAGTTGAGACCACCGCGGCGGTTGGGAAGACCGCCGCGGCGGTTAACCTCCGCCTGCAATTTTCCATTTTTCATTTTGAGTCCCACAAGTTTTTGAAGCCTCACAAATGTTCCCCAACATCCCTATGTCTATAAATACCCCATTTTCTGCAGAAACAAGACAAGTAGAATAGGTTAGGGTTAGTTTTTACATATTTGCATTTGTTCCCCAACTCACACCCGTGAGTGTCATTTGGCCCTTGTGGCTCATGCAAACTTCAATCTTTGGTGTTGTTTTGGCTTGTAAGGTGTTTGGATTTGGTTGGAATCATCACTCTTTTGATTAAGGGAAGTATTTTCTTTCAATTCCTTGTGCTTTTAATGGCTATATCTCCTTGTGATTGTTGTTTGTTTGAAGCCATGAGAGGCTAATTATCTTGGGTGATTCTTGGTGTTTGATGTATGGGTTAGGTTTATTTTGATTCCTTGTTGGTTGTAGAGTGATGGGCTTGCATTAATTGAAGTCTTCCTACTTGTATTTAATGAATTGATATGCATTGAATGGTGGCCACATTTAGTGTGTGTTCTTGGTGTTTGTGTGTGTTTTAAAATATACATGAATTTGGACCAAAAGTAGGAAGAACTACCTAGCATTATCTAGATTTAGGTGTTTGAGACAAGGAATAACTACCAAATGAGATTAATTGTGCACTAAAATTGTGTGGAAGCCATAGGTTTTAGTGTGCAAAGGTAGAAGTGAGACCGAAAGGAGATCTTCTATTCTTTAATTCCATTGAGACCGAAAGGAGATGTGGAGTGAAAAATAAGTGGTTTTCTTAGATTAAACACTTGAACTAGGGAATGTGAAGTAGTTGGCTAAAACATCTAGGGCTAGAATTGTGCATTAGAGTTGTGTGGAAGCCATAGGCGCTAATGTGCTCTAGGTGGGGATGAGACCGAAAGGAGATTCCTCATTCTATAATTCCGATGAGACCGAAAGGAGATTTGGAGTGAATGGATGTAGCCACTTAGTTAAGATGCCTTACACTCGGTTGCCCTTAGGAGTCAAAATAGCCTACCCTTGCATTGAACCCAAGGATCACCCTCCTTCCTCATTTGTGTGTTTCTCTCTTTGTTCCAATGGTGTTGTTTTAGTTAGTTAAATATCACTTTCTAAATTATTGCTTTAAGACACATAGATAGCAAATAATTAGTTGCACTTAAATTTTGGTTTTGTCCCTTCCTGTGGAAAATGATCCTATGCTTTACTACAATTGATTAAGTGAGGTTTAGGTGTATATTTGTGTGAGTTTGAGCTTTATTTTGGCGCACTTTTGCACACAGATCCCGCTCACCAAATTTTGGCGCCGTTGCCGGGAAGGGCAACGATGAGTTTTAAAGTGTTCTAATTGTTTGTTAGTTTTATGTTTTTGTATATATTTAGAAAGAGTTGTTTGTGTTGTATATATTTTCATTTTTAACGTTCAATGGCGAGCAGGAAAACAAAGAGAACGGTTGTTTGGGAATTCTTAGAGCCTAATTTCAATGCTTGTGCATTAGAGCCATGGTTCAACAACCGTATAAGTGCTTACCAGTTGAAGGTGAGCTACCAATTTCAACAAGGGGATTCCTAGAGTTTGATATCGGCACAAACATTAGTGCTCAATTGGCGGCATTAACCGATAGGATGAATTCATTGGAGGCGAGGATGAACTGAATCCGGTCTTAATATGTGGACTTTGCCAAGGAGACCACCATACGGATCAATGTGGTGGGCAGACTGAACCCTCAACTTCATGAATAATTTTGGGCAGCAAGAAAATTTCAACCAAAATTGGGGCAACAATGGCAGCTACCAGCAGAAAATCAAGGTTGGAACAACCAAGGAGGTGGTCAAAATTGGAATAATCAAAGCAATCAAAGTTGGGACAATTTGGGGCCATCGTTTTCTAACACATCATGGCAAACTTCAGGATTTGGGAATCAAATGAATAATCCCATGGATGAAACCCAAATTTTGAAGAACTCTTGATGAAAAGATGGAAGAAATGCGACTTAAGATGGGAGAAATCCAGCTTGAGATGAGAAGTTCCACAAAGCTTTTAGAAGACCATTCCATGAGGTTGAACTTGCACGAGACCATGATGAATGATGTGAATGATGCCATGAATTATCCAAGAGAGAATCTAGACTACTTCCGAGAAGATATGGTAGATGAATGTATTGGTGAAACTGTGAAGGAGGAGTGGTATCTTGAATCTCAAACAATGAAGGCAATTATTCCATCCAAAGTTCCCCTTGAGTTTGATGAAGAAGATAAAAGAATAGATGGACAACTTAGTGAGATGGTTAAGAATTGGTTTGTAGATGAGTCCATTTATGAAATAATAGGGGAAGATTTTGAAGTGGTTGAAATCAACCAAGAGTTGCTCGTGGCCAGTGGTGAAGATAAGCTAAAACAGTCCGTCGATGAGCCAGCCAAACTTGAGTTGAAGCCCTTACTCCCTCGGTTGGAACATGCATTTTGGAAGAGCATGAAATGTTGCGTGTTAATATCATCTCCTTTGGAATCTAAACAAGAAGGAAAGTTTTGGGGTTAAGCACTCTTAAAGAGGCCATTGGGTGTACCCTTGAGGATATTAAGGGTATTAGCCCCTTGTTTGGCATGAAAAAAATGTTGTTGGAAGAGGAGGCCAAACATGTGAGGAAAAGAATAAAGGAAGGAATAGGATGAAATAGATTGAGTCGAGCGTGACGTTAAAACCAAGCGCTTCTTGGGAGGCAACCCAAGCGTATCCTTTGTTTTATTATAGTCCATTGTGTTTTGAGTTGTTTTGATTGTTTTATTTTAAGTCCATTGTGTTTTGATTTATTTTGTTTGTTTTATTTTGGTTTTGGTTTTGGCTTTGTTTGTTAGGTTTTCTTTAGTTTAATTTTATTTTGCTTTGTGTTATGGATTAATTGAGTGTCATATGTTCATGTGAATGTAGAAATTAATTCACACAACTTACATATTTTTTTTTATTTTTTTTATCAATTAAAAAAAAAAAAAAAAAAATTTTGGTCAAGACTAGCATTAAATCTTCTCTTTGACCAAGAAAAGCTCTATGACCCAAAAAGACTCTTAAACTTAAAACACTTAATCTGAACATTAAAAATGCAGAAAACAACTTAAAAAGTCTTCAAAAAATAGCTGGAAATTCATCCAAAAATTCAGCTCCCAAAATGACCTTCAAACTTCTAATTTAATTCTTTGACTAGTCTTCACTCCTTCACTTGCTAGTTGAATTTTGACCAAAGAAATCAGATGAGACCTTCAAAATACTCCATAACTTCGTCCACTTCACCATGCTTTTGATCCTTAGAAGCTTCTTGAATTGTCTTGAAAATTTATCACTTGGTGAGTTGAATTTGGACTTGAATTGTGGGCTGTTTTTGGGCAGATTTGTTGACTGACTTTTGGGACTTGGGCTGAACGAAATTTGCATTATTTTGGACCAAATAAAGTGGTTAAGAATCAGCAAAAACTCACTTAATTAGCCCCTTTTGAATCTAGGTCCAAGACTTGCAAAATGTTGTAACAAGTGGGCTGAACTTTGGTAGCATTGGTCCTTTCTTTGTCATGGACTTGAATGATCAAATTAGACGAAGATTCCTCCATCCTTTTCTTCCTTAAACGAGTAATAGGACCAGCCATGCCATCAAGTGCATGAGGTGGAGAAGGAGTCTCATTTTGAAAAGCATTATTCACAACTTGATCTTCATTGTTCTTGTCTTTGTTGTTATCATGATGGGATCTTTGGAGCTCATCATCCCCTCTCTCTTGGAAAGGATTCGTCCTCGAATCCAAAGGATCTGCATCAAAGTCAAAAGGAGATAAATCAGAGACATTAAAAGTAGAACTTATACCATAGTCTCCGGGAAGATCAAGCTTGTAGGCATTATCATTGACTCGTGCCACAACTTGGAATGGTCCATCTCCACGGGGGTGTAATTTAGTTCTTCTTGAGGCTGGAAATCTCTCTTTCCTCATGTGTATCCAAACCCAATCACCAGGTTTAAATACAACCTTCTTACGCCCTTTGTTAGCATTCTTGGCATTTTGCTCATTTTTCTTTTCAATGTTTGCACGAGCTTGCTCATGCAACTTCTTCACAACTTGACTTTCTTTTTGCCATCCAAACTCACTTGATCCTGTATAGGTAAAGGAGATAAGTCTAATGGAGTCAAAGGATTAAAACCATACACCAATTCAAAAGGAGAAAAATTAGTAGAAGTGTGTAGTGTGCGATTGTATGCAAATTCAACAATTGGTAAACACTCCTCCCAACTCTTCAAGTTCTTCTTAATTATGGCTCTTAGTAAAACACCCAAAGTTCTATTAGTTACTTCCGTTTGGCCATCAGTTTGTGGGTGACTTGTAGTTGAAAATAAAAGTTTTGTTCCCAATTTTCCCCAAAGTGTTTTCCAGAAATAACTCAAAAACTTCACATCCCTATCAGAAACAATGGTCCTAGGGACTCCATGCAGACGGACAACTTCCTTGAAGAACAAATCAGCCACATGCTTTGCATTATCGGTTTTTCTACAAGCAATAAAATGAGCCATCTTTGAGAATCTGTCAACAACATCAAAAAGTGAGTCCATTCCTCTTTGAGACGTAGGCAAACCAAGAACAATATCCATAGAAATGTCACCAAGGAGATTGAGAGCAGGAGTGGAGTGTACAATCCATGAGGAAGAGATTTAGATTTTGCTTTCTTACAATCAAGACAAGTTGCACAAATTTTCTCAACATCCCTTTTCATGTTAGGCCAATAAAAATGTTCATTCAGAATATCCAAAGACTTTAAAACACCAAAATGGCCCATCAAACCTCCACAATGTGCTTCACGCACCAAAAGCTCTCTAAGTGAACAATAAGGAATACACATTTTATGTTCTTTGAACAGAAATCCTTCATGCCGATAAAACTTATTAAAAGAACCCTTTTCACATGCAGCAAATACAATGGAAAAATCATGATCCTTATCATACAACTCCTTAATGTACTCAAATCCCATGATAGAAGCATTGGCAGTAGTAATCAGAGTGTACCTTCGAGAGAGTGCATCAGCCACAATGTTCTCTTTACCTTTCTTGTATATTACCACGTATGGAAAAGTTTCAATGAATGAAATCCACTTGGCATGTCTCTTGTACAAATTCTTTTGTCCCCTGAGATACTTGATAGATTCATGATCGGTGTGGATCACAAACTCTCTTGGAAGAAGGTAGTGCTGCCATGTCTCCAAAGCTCTCACAATGGCATAAAGCTCTTTGTCATATGTTGGATAATTCAAAGTTGCTCCATTCAGCTTCTCACTAAAGTAGGAAATAGGTCGGCCTTCTTGAAGTAACACCGCTCCAATCCCAATTCCTGAAGCATCACATTCAACTTCAAAAGTTTTAGAAAAATCAGGCAATGCTAAAACTGGAGCATTAGTTAAATCATGCTTCAATTGTTCAAAAGCCTTTTGTTGAGAATCTCCCCATTCAAATTTCACATTTTTCTTTACCAATTCATTAAGCGGGGCTGCCTTTGTTGAGAAATCTCTAACAAACCTCCTATAATAACTTTATAGCCCATGGAAGGATCTTACCTCAGTCACATTTGTGGGAATTGGCCATTCAAGAATTGCTGTCACCTTTGCTTCATCAACTTGTAGACCATTAGAATTCACAATATAGCCAAGAAAGATAACTTCTTCAACACAAAAAGTACACTTTTTCAAGTTTGCAAATAGTTTTTCCTCACGCAAAGTAGCAAGAACAAGCTTAAGATGTTCAACATGTTCATCCATGCTCTTACTATAAATCAAGATATCATCAAAATAGACAACAACAAATTTTCCAATGAAACATCTCAAAACATGATTCATTAGTCTCATAAAAGTGCTATGAGCATTAATTAATCCAAAAGGCATAACAAGCCACTCATAAAGGCCAAATTTTGTTTTGAAGGCCGTTTTCCATTCATCACCCTCTTTTATTCTTATTTGATGATAACTAGATTTCAAATCAATTTTTGTGAAGAACTTAGCACCATGCAACTCATCAAGCATATCATCCAATCTAGGAATAGAATAGCGATACTTAATGGTGATTTTGTTCACAGCCCTACAATCAATACACATGCGCCATGAACCATCTTTTTTAGGAACTAAAATCACAGGAACAGCACAAGGGCTAAGAGACTCACGAATATGTCCTATGCTTAGCAACTCATCAACTTGCCTTTGAAGTTCCTTGGTTTCCTGTGGATTTGCACGATATGCTGGTCTATTTGGGATGGTAGCTCCAGGCAGGAAATCAATTTGATGTTCAATCCCTCGAATTGGAGGCAATCCTTTAGGTGCTTCATCAGTCAGCACATCTGCAAATTCATTCAAAACAGCAACAATTTCTAAAGGCAAATTGTTAGGTAACTCATCAAGGACAAGACATTCATCACTGTACAAAAGCATGATGATTGGCTTGTGAGAATTCAAGGCCCTATCTACATCTCTCATGCTTGCAAAAAAGGTGCCTTTTGTCTCACTTGCCTTCGGCTTCTCCTTTGTTTTCCCACTCTCACTCACTTTGCTTTTAGCCTTTTCATCTCTTGCTTTTTCACTCTCACTTGACCTTTTCATCTCACCCTCCTCTTTTAGCCTTTTCTCTCTCATTCTCATTTGTTCTTGGTACACTTGTTGTGGAGAAAGTGGAACAAGAGTAAAAACTTTATGATTATGAACAATATGATACTTGTTGGACTTTCCCTTGTGATCGGCATCACGATCAAACTCCCATTGTCAGCCAAGAAGAATATGGCCAGCATGCATTGGTACTACATCACACAAAACTTCATCCTCATATTTTCCAATTGAGAATTTCACCTTAGCTTGCCGATTCACCCTTAGCTCACCACTATCATTGAGCCATTGCAAACGGTAGGGACTAGGATGTACTATCATAGGCAATCCAAGCTTGTCTACAAGATAAGAGCTAACACAATTAGTACAACTTCCACTATCAATGATGAGCATGCATACCTTATCTTGAACCTTGCATCTTGTGTGGAAAATAGTACTCCTTTGCTCTTTATCATCCAATCCAACTTGTGCATTCAATGCCCTCATAATGACTACAATCTCATCACCACTTGATTCAAATTGTTCACCTTCATTTTCAATAGTCGGCTCCTCCACTTCTCCTTTACTTTGGCTCAAATAGGAACCATCTTCTTGCATAACCATGGTTCTGGAATTAGGACATTGAGAGGCTATGTGTCCCTTCCCAAAACACTTAAAACAAGTGAGCTTAGAAGTAGAAGAAGAGGTTTTACTTGAATCACCATTTTCAAACTTCTTAGAATCAAATTTCTTTGGTTCTTCTTTCTTTTTACCAACATCCTTTTTATTCCAACTATTGCTTTTCCAAGATGATTGGTTGGAAGAAAACTTACTTGAGCCTCCTTTTCTTTTCAATTGCTTTTCTACCTTTTCTGCCATGTGCATCATTTCTTCCAAATCCATATAATGTTGTAACTCAACAACATCAGCTATCTCCCTCTTGAGACCACCTAAGAATCGTGCCATGGTAGCTTCTTCATCTTCCTCAATATTAACTCTTGTCATAGCTACTTCCATCTCTTGGTAGTATTCTGCCACCGTTTTGGATCCTTGGGTAATTCCCTGCAATTTGTTGTACAAGTCTCTATAGAAATGTGAGGGAATAAACCTTTTCCTCATGATAGACTTCATGTCCTCCCAAGTCTCAATAGGCCTTTCTCGGTCCCTTCTCCTAGAAGACACCAACTTATCCCACCATGTTAGCGCATAAGACTGAAACTCAAGTGAAGCAATTTTTACCTTCTTTTCCTCAGAGTAATCATGAATGGAAAAGATTTTCTCCACCTTTGTCTCCCATTCCAAATAAGCTTCAGGATCACTTTTGCCATAAAATTCAGGAACCTTCATCTTAAGACCCATGAGATTGTTATCCATGCCACCTCTATGATTTCCTCTCCTTTCTCTTATTGGTGATGCATTTCCTACATCATTTCTTCTTCGCCTCATTAAGGATGATGCTTCTGATGATTGAGAACCTTCTTCATCACTATGGACCGATGGTGGTGGTTTTCCTCCAAGCTCTTGGAATCTAGTTTCCATAAGTGCCATGCGTGCCATAACTGCTTCCATTGATCTATTGAATTGAGCAGTAATTTCTTCACCAATTGCTCTCAACTGTGCAGTTTGATCAACTTGATCTGCCATAGTAATTTGTGAATCAAAAAAAAAAAACTTTGAAGAAAGATTAGTAATTCCTCACACCCTTGTACCCCTTTTCCCAATATATCTCAACCCAAATTTGAATGTTGTACACTTGTTTTTGGCTAAATATAGTGGGGGTAGATACACTCTTTTCTTACCAGTCTTTTCCTTTCACTAGCTTTTGGTGAGAATTGTTCAAACCTTACAAGATGCTCAACAAATGACTTACTTGGCAACAAAGAAATTAAGAGGTCAAAGAAAAGATAGCATGCAAATATCATATAAAGAAACAAGTAGAAGAGAGAATAGGAGTAGAGAGAAACAAATGGTGTTAGGACTATTGTCAAATTTTTTTTTTTTTTTGATAAGCAACAACCTTCAAAGCTCTTGCAAACTTTAACCTTCAAAGACAGAACAAAGGAATTTAATAGCAAGAATTATGATAATAAATAGTAAATGGAGAAACGGAGATAAAAAAAAAAGATATGATCAATTCAAGGAGACTAGCTCTGATACCAAACTGATGTGAATCCGGGAGGACTCAATTTAATTGTAGAATCGTCCCCGAATGATCTAGTGCAAAACGCCAATCTCAAATGAACACAACAACAATAGGATGAACCTATCACCTTTGAATCATACTTGGAGAAAGAAGTCTTGAAATCTTCCAAGCAAAAACAACATAACCAAACTAGACCCAACAACAATAGGATGAAACCTATCACCTTTGAATCATAATAAGGCTAAATTGAATTCACTATTCCCAACCCCTCTAATCTTCAAATCCAACAACACTAGGATGAACCTAACACCTTTGGATTATGAAAGGAAAAGAAAAAGCTGAGTAGAGGCGCCACAACTAAAAGGAAGAGTTTTAGTTGATAAGCCTTGTAAGTTTTGCAAGCAATTTTGCAAGACTCAAACTAGCTCACTAAGAAACTAGTAAAGAAAGGAAAAATCCTTAAAGTTTATTACTTCAATCCAATTGAAAATGCTTAACCAAGGCCCCTATTTATAGTGTTTCAAGAGGGACCAAGGTTGAAAATTACAAAAGGATTAAAGTAGTAAATCTGAACTTTTTGGTCAAGACTAGCATTAAATCTTCTCTTTGACCAAGAAAAGCTCTATGACCCAAAAAGACTCTTAAACTTAAAACACTTAATCTGAACATTAAAAATGCAGAAAACAACTTAAAAAGTCCTCAAAAAATAGCTGGAAATTCATCCAAAAATTCAGCTCCCAAAATGACCTTCAAACTTCTAATTTAATTCTTTGACTAGTCTTCACTCCTTCACTTGCTAGTTGAATTTTGACCAAAGAAATCAGATGAGACCTTCAAAATACTCCATAATTTCGTCCACTTCACCATGCTTTTGATCCTTAGAAGCTTCTTGAATTGTCTTGAAAATTTATCACTTGGTGAGTTGAATTTGGACTTGAATTGTGGGCTGTCTTTGGCATTTGTTAGTGACTTTTGGGACTTGGGCTGAACGAAATTTGCATTATTTTGGACCAAATAAAGTGGTTAAGAATCAGCAAAAACTCACTTAATTAGCCCCTTTTGAATCTAGGTCCAAGACTTGCAAAATGTTGTAACAAGTGGGCTGAACTTTGGTAGCATTGGTTCTTTCTTTGTCATGGACTTGAATGATCAAATTGGACAAAGATTCTTCCATCCTTTTCTTCCTTAAACGAGTAATAGGACCAGCCATGCCATCAAGTGCATGAGGTGGAGAAGGAGTCTCATTTTGAGAAGCATTATTCACAACTTGATCTTCATTGTTCTTGTCTTTGTTGTTATCATGATGGGATCTTTGGAGCTCATCAGTAATAAGAACTGATTATCAAATTTTAAAACTTTTTTATAAAAAAGAAATGATGTATACATAGCGAAAGCCATGTGCAATGAAAAATGCAAGCATGGCTTGGGGAGGGGTGTTTACTTGTTTAATTTAACAAGAAAATTATTGACTCCATCTAACTAGTTTCGAGTTTGAATCTCGGGCAACCCACTATTATAGCAAAATTTTATATATATATATATATATATATATATATATATATATATATATATTATTTATTATTTTGTTTTTTAGCCATTTCCAAAAAATGTGAAGCGATTGAGATCACTATTGGTGTGTTTTTTGCACTAGCACATGTGGAAAATATATGATCTACCATCTCTGCCTTCCCCTCATCACAACAGTAGAATTTGGATGACCCTTTCACTCCAAACCTATATAGAACTATATCCAAAGGAATCCTATTTTTCAACAGCAACAGCATGAAAAAAGGCATCTTCAATGGAAGCAAATGATGCCAAATTTGACTACCCACCAATGTTTGGCCACAATGATCCCTAACAAGCTCATAAGCCATCTTGACTAAAAATTTCCCAAATGAATCTAGCTTCCAAAGCACCCAACTATCTGACTCGGGCTCAATTCAATCAACTGAAAGACAACCAACTCAACTATCTATGGGGGACAAACACTTCTCAACGATCCACCTATCATCCATTAAAACATTCTTCACCTATAACTCCCTATCCACAGCCTCATCCAACTCATTACACAATGCTCTAACCCAATTCAATCATACAAAAAAGACAACTCACTTGTATTAACATCCCAGGCAAGATGTTCCTCTATTTCTTCTTTTGCCGCCAACATTGCCCTCCAGAAGTGATACAGCTCCCAATTCCCCCAACACTATCGAATGAGCCTTGCTACAATACTTCACCCAAAGAACTGCGACCATAATGACTACTTATAATGGAATCTTCACCACAACTTGCAATCAAGGCCTTGCCAAACTATGCATGGACCTAAAGCCCACCACCCCCTCTTCCTTCAAGTAGCATAGATCTTGACATTTCCTCCAAATGATATATGCTGCAATACCACTCTCACCTCATATGAAGGCTATAAAAATCCTCTTTAATTGCATGATTACCCTCTTAGAAGGATGCAACACTGATAAAAGGGATATAGGTATTAATGATAACATATGCTTAATCAACAACATCCTCCCCTACTAACAATAATTTTGAAAACCATCCTATGATTCTATTCTTCACCATATCCAATAGCCCCATAAACAAATCATTTGTCTCCCTGCCTTTATAAAAAGGGCACCTAAGATACCTTATTGGCAACCTTCTAAATTGAAATCCGGTCACCTCTTCCACTACGTACTCTCCATTGACCCACACCCAACTTATTGCCTAATATAAAGCACAACTTGCAACGGTTAATCAATTGGACCAACATCGTCTCATAATTTGCAATTACCTTTAACTAACCCCAACAACTACCTATCCCTTGAAACAAATATAATAATATCATTAGTTTATTTGCCATGAGTGTAATTACCTCACATCCCCAAGGAACCAAATAAGATGTGAAGCTTCCCATCCAAAGCAATGCATTCAACGACCTTGAGAAGAATTCTGCACCAATTATAAATAATGCTGGGGATAATTGATCTCCTTGCCTCAATTCCCGAGATGACTAGAAAAAACCCCTTTGAAGATATGGTTTTATCAAGAATCTTCTCCAGCATCAAATTCACCACCTTAGAAATAATCTTTTACACAAAGTTGCATAAATGTATCGATCGAAAGTCTGCAAAAGTTTGATCAACAAAATTTTTAACAATGCTAACAATGTACTAAAATCATTAAGAAAATTAATAGTTACGAACTCAAAACCACAAATTTTGAAGATTTATAGTTTAATGGCTTATTTAAACATATGAATGAAAATTGAATCAGGTTCTTTTAAAAAATGAGTACTTAGTTAAATGTTTTAAATGAGAGGAGTAAATAGTAACGAGATAATGAAAATTTGGATATGAACTAATTAGATAAGATATAAATAGTTGTTAGGTAAAAAAAAAAAGAATAAAAGAATAAAAAATATTAAGCTGCATATTGACTTGACATATGAAGAGTATTTCTTGCTAGTTATTTTGAGACTTTAGTATTCTATATATACACATAAGGAGAACCAAATGACTAGTGGTGGCCTGATTCATTTAAACTAGGAGATTTATTAATTTTTTAAGAAAATATTTTTTTTTACTTCCTCTATCCTAAAAAAAGAGTCCACGTTGATTAAGATACAAATTTTTACTAGTTATTAGGTACAACTCATTTAATGCACCACTAAATGTATAATTTTACATTTTTATCATTACTTTCCATTTTGAGTATACATAATTATTATTAGTAAGGATATTTTAAGAATTTGGTTTAAAAGTGGACTCATTTTTTGGAACAAGAAAAAAATTTCAAAGTCGATTCTTTTTTTAGGACGGATGGAGTATTTAGTAAGAAATTTAATATGAATTTGAAGAAGTATATTTTTTTTCATCTTTTTATTTTAAAAGCTTTATTGTAATTTTAACGTGTTGTATTTTGTTTCTTTTAATCTATGCAGTAATATGAGAAAAATGTGATAAATAATATGAAATTAATAAATTATTATATAAGATAAGTTCATAAAATAGAAATTTTAATAGTTAAGATAATTTAACTTAATTGATACTAGTAAACCTTTTGAATAGTGTATAGAAGTTTTTGTAAGTAGTTATTGGTTAAGGAGTAATTTTAATAGTTTATTTTGAGTAATTTTTATATGAATAGCACGCACTTATTAAACTTGAGTAAAACTAGTTTTTTTTTTTTTTTGTAAATATAGAAATGGTAGAAAGGAAATTGTGTTAGTAATTGATAATTGGAAAAACACTTGGCACAAGATATATATATATATATATATATATATATATATATATATATATATATATATAAAGAAGTAACTATAATTGAAATTTTTATTAAATGGTGTAAGAGTTTTATGTGATATATGGATGTTGATTATGTTAAATATTTATTAATTATTTATTTTTTAATAGTTAGTAATAAATGTTGATATATTTGCAAGCTACGTTGATACATTATTTATAAGCCACATGTAACGTGACATAACATATATAAGCCACGTGTAACGTGTGCATAAATTATTTATAATAATTGTTGAGTATTTTGCAAATGTATTGATGAATCACCATTTTCTTGTTACTTTGGCAAAGAAACATATGCCTCCAATAAGGATTTATTGTTGTCTCAAAAATTCTCTTACTAGTTGAACTTAGATGATCAACAGGATTATAGGTTTTATTACTAGTCCTTATTCTTGTTTTTCATGTTTGATATTTTCATCAAATGGATTTATTATTGCCTCAAAAATTCTCTTACCCGTTTAGTTTAGATTATCCGCAAGATTATAGATTTTCTATTGTGCTCCTGATGTGCTTTCTTCATTTTCAACTATGGGAACATCTAGAGTTATTTTCTTTGAAGTAGTGAAAGATGAAGGTTTTTGTCCAAGATCTTGTGTGCTTGCAGCTGTTCTAAATACTGGAAGGCAGGCTATTACTGTGTATAGGACAATTTTTTTACTACCTATGAAATTGTTGAATGCTTTAATGTAGAATAATAATTGTAGGTTTTTGAATTTTTTATTTATGATAGTAGGGTTAAATTTTTCTTCTTGTCATACATAAGGAACAAATAAGGATTTAACATATATATTTAAATACTAGTTTATTTTTGAGATTTGTTGTAAAATAGATGTACTTCAAGTTTAGCTTTAATGATATGCGGACATGCCTAATAAGAGTTCAACTTCTTTTTGTTCTACAATGGCATTCAAATGTTTAGTTTCATCAAATAATTTATTTCAAATCGGAACCTATATGAATGATGTTAGTTCTTAAGTTTATTGTAGAATTATAAAGATAATAATTATTATACTTGGTATGATATTTGGGATGTCAAAATAGGAAAATAACTTGCGATTGTTTTCAAGTTGGGAAATCACTACCACACATGTCGGTGGGATCATGTGGGGATCGTACAATTCCACCGATCCTACATGATCCTATTGAAATTATTTTTTTTAGGGAAATTAGGCTATTTTTAAACATTGGTCTAATTATAAATTATTCAAAAAAATGACCTATGTATTATTTTGGTCATTTCAAGTTTTTTCTAAATATTTTATAGTTAATTTGTTTTTTTAACAAATTACCATTGACTGCTCATTTTTCAATCCTTAAATCTATCTCTCTATTTTTTTTTTCCTTTTTTCGTACAAAAAGAAAATGATGACACAATTGTCTTCCAAAAAAAGAACCAAACCTAACCTAAACTATGATTTTTAGGATCTTTTAACTCATGAGATTTTTTAAATTAAGGTATTAATGCCTATTGGCAATTAGGTGTTTGATTTTTTTTCAAAACATTAAAAATGAGATAATTAAAAATATGATTAATTTCATTACTAAATTAATTTTTAAACTATTAGTTTTTTATGATTATAAATAAGGAGATTTCGAGGGAAAAAATATGCATGGCTCTAGCTTTACATATAATGAATGCAATAAGCATGATATATAATTTGGTTTTATATTCACATTTTTAAAATTTGTATTGGACTTTATTTTCTTATGAAATTTAGTATTATTAATTGAGATTTTGACTATTTTATTTACTTTCCCTATTAAAGTGTAGATTTATTTATGTTGTGATAATTTAAATCATAAAAATGCATCTATACTTTATTTGGTAGTATTATTATTTAGTATAGAATGTTACTAAATAGATAAAATATTAAATGTTTGCTATTAATTAGGTATTGACAAAATACCGAATGATTATATATCATACATTTTATGATGTGAGACATATTATAATAGTCATAATAGTTTTGGATTTTAATAGATGTTCAACAAAATAAAACATAAGGATTTTAGAATTGTAATAAATATGGTATTTTTTGGCCATTAAGTTTGTTTTAAATTTAGTAATTATTAGTATAATTAGATTCAAATTACTTTAGGAAAATAGTTTTCATATAGGATCTGACTATCAAAATGTGGTTAGTTTTAATTAGTATGGGATTCTATATAAAGGTTTTAATGTAATAGATTTTAGATGGGGACTATTAATAATAATTTTACAGCAAGGGTTTTTATTGAAATTGTATTGGATTACCTCTCTCCATGAGTGCGGTCTTAGTGTTTTCCTCATTTTTATGAAACTAGATGGGTAGGGATCATGTATATTACCTTTCCGTTATCTTGTGTCGTGTCATTTTATAATGTTAATCATAATATAGCATATGTACACAACTTATTTTTGTGAAAAAAACTAATATATGTAATAAAATATCAATTATTATAGTTATTGTGGTCATATTTTGTAGAATCTTACGATTCTATGATTCGATCCCATCGATCTGATCCTGCTACCCAAATCAATCATACATGGAATCCCAATCCTACAAACTATGCTATAGGGTGCTGCTATGTTGTAAAAATGGTTTTTTTTTTTTTTTTGGGTTAAAGTATGGTTCCCGAATAGATGAAAAACATGTCATAACAATCATCTTGATTTTGAAAGGGACTGGGAAAGTTAACTCACGTAAGTTGTCTGAATATTTGGAGCCTGTTTAAAATGGGCAAGGAGATTTTCAAAGTGGTTGACATATTTTTCTTTCCTTGAGATTGAAGCAATTTGGAGGCCGTAAGGGCTTTTTGCTGGATAAGCTGTGTAATTTGTTTGTGGGCATGAAGCAAGTATTCTGGGTTTTTGTCAAACCAAGTTTGCGTTTGATTTAGTTGGACTGATTTTGTATTAAATTCTTTCTTACTTCTGCCATTTAATGTATACTTACCTAATAAGGATTGCTAGAAGTTTTTCACTTTGCTTGATGAATTCATATTTCTACGTATAAATCCACAATAGTAAAAAAACTAGAGAACAATTATAATGTTTATATATATGTGTGTGTGTATATTGTATGTATATATATTATATGTGTATGTATGTATATATTGTATGTATATATATTATATGTGTATGTGTGTTTATATATATATATATTACTGAAAAACTAATAGATGGCTTCCAAAAAATTTTGAAAATAATGAGAGCATGCTTCGTGACATCTAGGAAAATATTAATAGATCAAAAGTAAGATTCGATGGCCACATTTTGCAAAACAAATTCCTAAATTTTTGGTTAGGATGGTAAGTTTTATTTTATGATTTTGAATCGTAATATTTTCTAAAAGACTTTCCTCCCCTCCTTCCACCAAGATGTTTAATAAAAAAGAGAAAGGGTGATGACTTTCCTTTATTAGTTTAGTTTAGTTTATTTTTTATTTTATTTTTTTTGGAAACTAATACGTTGATGTAAATTGTACGTCATACAATCAATGTTTGTTAAATCGAATCGAACTTGCCAATCCAATTGGGAACCGGCTATGTGTATAGTTTGGTTTTGTATAAAAAACCAGTTTTAAAAAATTTGGTCAAAACCGATCAAATTTTAATTTGACTAATAAAAATTGGAGTTGATTCGGATTTGATCGGATTTTTTTTTTTACAAAAAATAATTTTAATTTTTTAAAATTATAGTTTGACTTCAAATTTTTAGAAAACTCGTTTTTTATTAATTTTTATATTAATATTTTGAATTTTTTTACTTATAATTTTTTTAAAAAATTAAATATATCAAATATTTATGCAAAAGCATTCTTATAATTTTTAAGATATTTTTTACTTAAAACATTTTTATACTATTTTTTAGAAAATTATTTAATGATACAATTAAATTTCATACAATTTATACTAAATTTAAATTTAATTACACTAAAAAAATTAAATAATGTACCTCTAATATATTTAAATATTAGTGTTAATATTTTATAATTAATTTATATTTATTATATTAGTGTTAATTTTTATAAATATTAGAGTTATTATATTTATTAATTTATATTTTATTTATATTTAATGTAACTCTCACCAGAAAATGCATAGTAAGGCTTTATAAATTATAGACTCGCAAGATAAGTAGGAATGACAATTTTTGGGTTCGGGGTCGGATTTCGCAATCCTATCTCCGACCCCAAAATTTTAGTTTGCCCCCGAACCCGATCAGGTTTTAACCCTAAACCCCATCCCCCCTCCTGATCGGGTTTCGGGTTCTCCGAGAGGACCCTAAACCCGACCAAGATGATTAAACTCAAACCCTGAATTCGTAAATGGGTTAAACTTGAACCCGAACCCTGAACCCCATAAATTTGAGTTATGCCCTTCTTCTGTTGCCATTTTCAACCTATATATGGGAATTATCAAAATCAGAGCTATAACTAAATTAAGAAAAAATAGACAAAAAAACAGTAGAAAAAATTGACCAATAAACGAAGCCCAAGTAGTTAAACGAAGCAAAGTGGGAAACTTTGTTCTTGTTTGTAATAATTCCTATTTTGGCTTATTATATCTTAGCTGTACTTAATAAGAATGCGATAACTGTGGCCTCCTTATATTTTTCTACCAATCCCTAAACTGATAATAATTTATGATGGCTTTCATCTTCATTTCACGACATATATGGTATAATTTTCAAACAAGAAAAGTTAGACATCTTTTTATTCTGCACGCAAAGGGCTCAAAAAAACAACCAAAAGGGCAAAAGCAGCAAGGCAATACACCAATAAGACATGGTCTATGATCTTTTATTGTGCTGGCCATAATCTAATATTTGGACCTATTCAGAGTACAAGAGTTTACAAGGTGAAAATGTAGGAAAGCGCATTATTTTATGAGCTAAAACGGAGTCAAAGCAAAGGAGTTTGCTGTTTGAATCAATCGCCTTGTTTAGAGGCCTATTTTTAGACTATGGTTGATAATCAAATGGAATAATTTAACTATGGCTGTGATGTGGGAGTAATTATATATATACTATACACTACTTGCTTTTATACAATCAACCAAAACAATTCAAAAAGAGACCAAGAGCACAAATGTTTCCCATCACACAAAAGACCCAAATTTCACTCCTAAACAACCATTACATAAAGACGTAAATAAAGGGGAAAAAATTCTGTTTCTTCGTGAAATTCTCCTCATTGATTCTATTTGTGGGGCATAACTTCAGAAAGTGATCAGCCCAGAAAGCAAAAAAACTCAAGAAACTTTTACCAAATTGAAGAGACCAACAGCCAACAAAATTATTAACCATAGAAGCAATTAAACCCTTAACACAACACATGAGAACAACTTTCAGCAATTTATTCAAAATAAGCAAAAGAGTAATCAGGCAAGCGTATCACTGAGGTAAAATTAGGAAAATTCAATGAAGGGAAAGTGAAATTTGGCTTAACAAAATCTTTCATTTTAAATGAAAACTGCAAGAGAAGAGACACGGCTCAAAAGGGGGCTGCAGTCAAACGGGGTTTCTTGTGAGTGATTAAGTCGAAGAGGACAACCGAATAAAGAGAGGGGAGAGAGAGGCGGGGAGATGCCGGCTGAGGCTCTAGGAAGGAGAGTCAGGGAGAACAGATCTGGTGATAGAGAGGCAGGAGAACTGAAAGACAGGAAGGGAAGGGGGCAATTGGCGACTCGATGATGGGGAAGGGAAAATGGAAAAGGGAAGAAAGGGGTTAGGGTTTGCAAAAAAATTATTTTGAGCAGTTTGATGTTCCTAATTTTGAAAAGGGTCTTGAAAGTTTTTTTTTTTTTTTTTTTTTTTTTTTTTTTTTTTTTTCGAAACGATAGTAGATTAATAGAGGGTCTTGAAAGTTGAAATATCAAATTAAAGCCAAAATATCCATAAATTTTAAAATTGATATAAAATTCTAAATACCTGCCCATAAACTTTAACACAAAGCTAAAGCTGACGGAATAATTGCAAAATCTTCATTGCCAAGTCAATTAACCTATAAAAAGGCAAACAAATGTTGGTGTTGTTAATTTTCCAAGTATTTTTATTTAGCAATTAGGATTGGGTCTTTTCAATCTAAATTTGATTCTTGTGTTAGTAATTCGGTTGCAAGTCCCATAAAGATAAGTACATATATCCCTTATCACTCTATTTCAAATTTCATGTGGCTGGATCACCATACAAATATCAGGAAAATGCCAATACAATTCAATCCTTATTTTAATATGTTATTAATTTTCTTTTCTTGCATTTTGATTATGAAATAAAAGTATAAATAATTTTTTTATTCATTTAAATAAACTATCAAAATATGTTTATGAAATCTAACTTTATTCAATCACATCCTCAAAATATGTTTATTTCTTTCAATTGCACCATTAATATTTTAATACAAAATTTAGTCAATTAATATAAAATTTTATACTAATATGATCAATTAATAAATCTATACATATTATTTTCTCTATTATTTTCCAATTATTTTATCTTCTTTTTAAATAATTTTTACATTTTTTAATAAATTTCTTTTTTTTTCTGATTTAATATATTAATATTATTATTACGATTTTAATATATAATTATCAAAATTATAAACATGTTCATTTCTTTAATTCTTATATTGTATTTAATCAATTTTAATGTATGAGTAAAACTAATATAAATACATGTCATATGTAATAGTAATACAAAACAATTGGTCAAATGCTCAAAACACAAGCATTTAGTTAATTAGTTCCATAATCTTATATATATTTTGATAAAGTACATATAAACAAGATATGAAGCAATAATTTAATGAAAAAATTAATAAATTTTTTAAGATTAGTGTATATGAAGCACTAAGGCCATATATCTTTCAATAAAGAATATTCAAATGCTTTTGCATTTTCTTGCAAATTGAAACATCAACATCTATTTTCCAATGATTGTTTTATGGAAATATACAATGTCACAAAAATTATTAAAAGTACAAAATGATGTCACTATATAGAAGAACATTTTTTTTGTTATTTAAGTTTATTTCATTTAAAATTATAAATATGTTTTTTTATTCAATTCTTATATTATATTTAATTAATTCTAATATATGAGCAAAACTAATATAAATACATGTCATATGTAATAGAATACAAATCAATTGATCAAATACTCAAAACACTAGCATTTAGCTAATTAACTCCATAATCTTATATATATATATATATAACACTTCTTATATATATAAATATAACTCAATGTAATTTGTATGAATGATGAATCATTCACTTTATGAGTTATAAATTTAATGATTACTTAATATGTTTGTATAAATGTATTGATTATAACTCATAGCTTACAATATCAAATAGTTAATTAGACTTGCAAAGCATAGTTAGGACATATAAAATACTTATTAATTATTTTCTTAATATGATTACATGAGATAAGTGGTTCATTTACTAATTAATATGTAATAATAAAAAAACCTTTTTTCAATTTAATTTATACTGTATTTTCTATAATCCTATTTCAATTACAATATAATAAAAATTCCTTAGTTCTTATTTAAAATTCTATTTGTAAGAAAATTGTCTTAGAAAAATTAATAAAAAAGTCATTGGTGATGTGAAGCTGTATTTTATCAAAAATTTAATTTTCTTCATGAATGTGTAATTGCAGCAAATGAAATTCTAAACATAAAATAATATTACAAATACATAAAGAGATTAGGGATCGCGTTTTTTTCCAGTTTTCCCCGAACCCGGCCATATGGGGTCAAGTTTGGGGCGAGTATAAGTATCCCCATATCGAGCCCGACCCCGGATTTTATTCTAAATCCCAAGCCCAAAAAACACCCGGTTAACAGAGTTTTGATTAAGTTTGGGATGGGTTTAAATTGCTATTCCTAAGAGGGAGAGTAGAATTATCTTAAATTGAAACAAATAAATATAAATCACCTTACAAAATGTCACTTGCGAGTGAACAATGTGTACGCGCAAAAATGAACACATAAAGAGAGAACAGAATTTGGTGAAAGGTTTAAAATGATCTGACAGTGAAAACTACATAATGACTTGGAAAATACATTTTAGGAAATGCTACTCATTTTAGCGCGAAAAATTAGTTTAGCTATAAAAGCTCGCAAGTTTTGAAAGTACAATAGAATGTGCTCAAAGTGAATAGAGCGCTAGCATCGTCCATATGCACTCTCTTCTGGATGTGAATTCCAGTTGTAAAGACCCTTCTGGATGCGTACTGCCTTTGTAGAAATTGTACCACATGATGATATACAGTTGACCTTTCTATAATTTATCTGAAGAACTACTACCTAATTGAAATAAATTACTCCTACCTTCCTTGGAGTAGAAAGGAATGTGAAAAAGGAAGAATGATGCAAAAAGCCAAAAAAAATTTAAGGTAACTAGTTGAGAACCGAAAAACAATTTAACCGGCATAATATTCATAAAGGTTGGAAACCCACCAGCTCAAAGTACGATTTACCAAATAATCTAAGCTCTTTCACCTCACTACAAAAGCATCATTTCAAATGACGATACTGTCTATTCCAAAATGAAAAGTTTTGAATGGGTACGATAACCAAGTTTACAGCCTTCTTCCACGCCTACCTCCCTTTCTCCGAGTGCTATCTGTTGGAATTGGAGTCACATCCTCTGGGACCAAAAAACAGTATAAAAAGAATTAGTTAAAATACACTCAAACTTTGAGCTAGTGGTTGAGAGTCTCAGATCCAGTTACAGGTTTCCTCTTACAGGTTCTGATTAGGAAAGCAAAACCAATAGCTAGCATAAACCATCAACCAAGAATAAACTTCTCTTCACAGTTCTGATTAGAAACTACCAGAGTTACAGCTTTAAGACCAAAAGTTAGCTATATTCAACTTCTGAAATTTGCTGCATTCCAATGTATAAAATTATTTGCCAATACATAAACCAACTGAAGTTCAATTCAATAAGAGGCTTATCATTCAGTAAGAATGTCCAGCTGCACTTGCAAAAGAAAATTTTTGGCTATGTTTGGATTGATATTCATTCACAAAAATGTTTAATTTTCTCAAACAAATAAAACATCCAACCACCTTTTTATCTCATTTCAAAACTTAAAATTTTCATCCCAAATTCTACTCATATAATTCTAAAAATTTTCCCTTGAGTACACTTTTTATTCTCCCTCCAAAATACTTTCTTACAAAAAAATCTCACCAAAATTTTCACACATTCCAATACAAATTTTTTTCAAATAAATCACAATCCAAACATAACCTATATGTCTTGTTACATTTCGTTGAGGGGAAAAACAAAAAGTGACACACACAACAGATAACCAAAATTCAAGCATATTGACCCTAATTTCTGATAATCCCAAGTTCCCAACAGCAGTCAACTAAAAGTGTAGTTCTCATGTAACTCCCATTCCACAGATCAAATTTTGACATGAGAAATGATGCATCTACTTTGATTGGATCATACTGTATTCTCTTGAATTTTCAAGCTAACCCCATTCCAAACCGACCCCAAACACATTCTGCCATCATAAAAATAACATTCATCTCAACCACAAAACATAAAATGTGCAACATATCTAAATCAAAATGTACTCAGAATCTACCAATTCTTCTGATCTAAAAAATTTGTACCTATCCGGCCAATTTTCATTCCCGACCGAGCAAGGGCACGAAGAGCTGACTGAGCACCAGGGCCTGGAGTCTTTGTCTTGTTACCACCAGTTGCTCGGAGCTTGATATGAAGAGCAGTGATGCCAAGTTCCTGCAAAAAACATTAACAAAAAAACCTAAAAATCATCGGAATTATGCAGCAAATGATAACTTGACAATATCCATAGAATTATGTAATGACTATGACCAGAAAGGACATGAATGTGACAAATGCACAAGCACCTAAACTATTACTGCAGTAATTAGACCCTACATCACTTTCACTTGGCATATCAATTTCTTTAACCATTGTGAGCAGCAAATTAAAGACATGAATAACCTTGCATCTTTGAGCAACATCTTGTGCTGCAAGCATAGCTGCATATGGGGATGACTCATCTCTATCAGCCTTGACTTTCATACCACCTGCAGAAGCATGTCACAGCAATAGAATCAATTTTCACCTAGCAAATAAACGCTCAAACTGTAACTAAAGAATGTCGCAATACATCCAGTCAAAAATTATACTACCACCAAATGAAATTATTCAGGCAAGGAAATAAATAATAGCAAATCCCAAGAAGAATTGTAGTCATGTAAGAAAGCAAATGTAACTGAAATGTAAAAACAACTTTTAGTGTAGTTCATTAGACATAATAAATTTGGATATACTGGAAAGTCTTCTTATATGAACAGCTATCTCAATACCGTTACAAACTAAATTTCACATTAAAAAAAAAATCTCTGAGCTGCCTTTTCAAGGCTCACATAAAAAAAACAACCTTCCACCAACGCAATATGAGACTTTCCAATCATAACTAGACATGCATTTTTGAGTTCACCACTAGCTAAATTAAATTAAGTGGGATAAGAGGTCACTCTTTAAGTTTCCTCTCCTCTAAATGAAGGTTTATGTGTTAATAAAAAATGAATGACACTGAGTGAATTTCAGCGTTTTTAAATTCTCTAATCGCCAGAGTTTGTATATTATGCCAAAAGTTTCTAATTTCATCTCAAACCTTAGCAAACAAAGGAAAAGAATTACCAGTAATGCGGACCATGGTTTCCCTCCCAGACAAATCAGTTACATGCTGCACCCAAAAGTGAATTATCAAACAAAATCCAACTTTTTTTAAGGCACATTAATTAGACCGAAAGACAAAGTTTTTTAACACCATACAATGAAGGTGTCATTGAATGAAGCGAAAACGTGCGCAACCCCAAAAACTTGCTCTCCGTCCCTTGTGGCAGGCCCAAGTGTCACATTCTCTTCCTTTTGTTCCCTGTTCCTCCTCTTCGACTGCACAAGCATTCATCCCAAATACGCTAGAGTTATAATTAAATTAAAACATCAAGTATGCAGATACAATTTTTTTAATATTCCATAAATCGATAACCCCAGATCCATTAAACCTCACTGAGACGATCAAAGGATCAAAGCATCAAACCACAATCAGAAAGGGGACAGTCATTTTTCCTTTCATGAATCACATGTTATCTAAAATTCGTTAAACTTTATGAACCGTTTTAGCTGCAGACGATACTAACAAACAACTAGACCATTATTCATATAGCCAATAACATTCGTATTAACCAATGAAATAGAGCGACAAAAAAATATGAACGTTCACAGCATAACTTGTTCCACTTATGTTTCACAAGATTCCAAGCATGTAAGTGTATGTGTTAGCCTGCAGTTGTCAAGGAGAGATTAATCCCTTACCATTTTCTCCCACGGCCAGTTGAGAACTTGATGCAGCGGTGCTAGGGTGGGTGTAAATTGTGCCGTCTGAGAAAACCCTAGCAAGTCATAAAATTGAGCATAATAGCGTCTTGAGGTGCTAGGGTTTTGTAGTAAGGCTTTAAGGACTCATGCTATGGGCCGGGCCAATCAAGTTTGTCAGTCTGTATTAGTAATTGAATTTGATGGTCTCGAGAGATGTCCGACCCAATTTCTAGTCCTGGAGCCTAAGTGCTAGTTTTAGCGTATTTGAGTTTCAGAACCCATTAAGACCGTGGAAAAGTTAAGGGATTACAAATATAGCAGACCCTAGCTTCATTTTTTACAAATATAGCAGATGTGCTTTTTCTTTTTAAAATATAGCAAATTAACTGTGTTTGACCATGTAAAAATACCATCGTGTCTCTCAATATAGCAAACTGCATCGTTAAAACTTCAGCTCACCATTCTTGATTCATTATTCTTCATTCTGAATATGTGAGGATCATCGGTTCAGCATCTTATTTGCCTGGGTTGAACGGTCTTAATTTGAATGTCATTGTCGCTGTGTAGATATAAGCTTTCATAAGTTATCATTAAAACCAAAACTCGATCGACGAACATGGACTATTTCCACTAGAAATTGGTTGTTTTATGAACTTGCATCTGATATAAATTTCAAAGTAAAAAATTATACATTTGTTTATGTATTCCACAATTTTGTCGACATTTTTGTCCACATTTTAGTCAACATTTGTTTATGAGTTCTATATTTTTGTCGACATTTTTCATTCTTGATTCACTATTTTGAATGTCATGAATGGTTGCCTAGTTCAGCATCTCAATAGCAAACTTCATTGTGCGAAATCAGCTTACCATCCTTGAAACACAAAATGCTCACAAATGCAAATTTGCTATATTTACTATCACACGGCATGTGTTTTATAGCATAGCCTACGAATTGATGGTCTGATTACGAAAGAATGTAGACGAAATGTAGATAGGTAAAGAAGTGGAACAAATATCGATCAAAATAGTGATCAAAACATAAATATGAAAATGTCGATCAAACTGTGGACCAAGTGTCGATAAAATTGTCGACCAAATTGTTGACTCACTTGTTGATAAAACTTCTTGAAAAAGAAAACCAAATGGGCAGTGCGATCCAAATGGGTTCTTTTGCAATATTTAATGGTTCAAATATAGAAATTAATGGAATGGAATATTGCATTTATTTTATTCTTCAAATTGTTGTGTTGTAGTAATATAACATTATGTTTCCTTGTGAACTTGAATACATTTTAGTATTCAATAGAAAAAAGAAAAGAACGTCATTAATTGTTCTCCCTACTAACGAGTGGATTTGAGCAAGTTTGCTGGTTGTGTCCGCGCTGTCCACAATGGCCACATTTCTTTTGAACCACATGCTCGCTGGTTGAAGGAATTCTCTTTTTCTTGCGCTTACCACTCTTAGCCTTCGATTCCGGTGGTGATAGTTGAAAAGCTAAAATATCTTCGGGCATAGTCCAATCTTTAGGATCACCAACGGGCATAATAGGATCTGCATATGCACCTAAAAATGCATGTGTGTAATAAAGTGGTGAACATAAGGTGTAATGATCAATTTGTCGGCACTGAGCTATAGTTAATGTATGCACACAAGGGAGTTGATCCATATAAAACACTTTACACGTGTAAGTTTTCTGAAGCAAATCGACTGTAGATGCACGGTTTGCAATGTCTCGTACACATCATCGATTCATGTCAACCGTCTCCACAATGTACGCTTATGCTTCTCTCATCTTAGAGCCGATTTTATCTTCAATGTATGGGGTTATCATTGTTTTCACTTCGCCAGCTGCGGTACGCCTATAGTGAAACCACCTCTGAAGAGTGTTGCGGATGTAATCGACCAAAGAATGGATAGGTAATTCTTGGGCATCTTTCAACAATGCATTTAGACATTTTGCTATGTTGCTCGTCATATTGTATACCGTCGCCTACTAGAATGCACCATTAACCATCATTCAATCCCAATTTCTCTTAAATACTTGCTCACCCTTGGATTTTGTAGTGAAAGATTTCCAAACATCTCATTGAATTTAACCATTGTTTAAGCCTTTGCAGCCTTAAAGAATAATTGAATCCCATTTTCGTGTTTGAATTTTGATCTTAGATTGTTACTCTATGGTAAATACACGTTCCATGGAACGATTCTGGAAAAACATTTGCAATACTTTTTGCAATGCTCTTATGTCGGTCTGAAACAAACACCAAACCATCCATATCGTTGCCAATTGCAGTCTTTAGTTTTTCTAAAAACTAGTCCCATGATGCGTCTTTTTCGGAATCAACAATTCCCCATCCAACAGGATAGACTTGGTTATTACCATCTATGCTAGTTACAACAAGTAATGATCCTGGATATTTTCCTTCCAAGAAATAAGCATCAATAGCAATAACTCGTCGCAGGTGGGTGCGAAATCCCCAAATAGATGCACCTAATGCAAAAAACAGATACTTGAATGTACCATCGTCTTCTCTACTTATCTCAATAAACGTTCCAGGGTTTACCTCGTTCATCACGTGTAAATAAACTGGTAGAATCCTATATGAATCCTCAAAACTTCCTCTAGCTTCATCCAATGCAGATTCTCTTGATCGCTACGCCTTTTGGTAGGTAATCTTAACACTCAACTCTGTCCAAACATCGGAAATAATTTCTTTAGGTCTATACAGCCGACACACGTCCGTGTACTTACACTTGATCCACGAACCAAGTACACGGCTGTTAGCCTGCCGATTATCACTTCGGACCAAAGATGATTGGCATGTATAGGTGTTGTCATATTTAGTGATCCTCCAGGCTTCCGAATTCTCAATGGCAACTGCATTCAACATCCACTTACAATTTTTTTCCTTACACCATAAGTACCAGAACTGGCTATTTGCCCTTACAATCTTCCACTCGAAGAAATTTTTCATGGCCAGCATAGATATCCTCATGTACAAATGACGCCTGGTCTCAAATACATCATTTATTTAAACATCTACCACTATGGATAATCTATCAGACAAGGTACCAGCATCCGCCTGTGATGAATTTGTTACGTCCAGACAATGCATGGTCTCTTTGATCGGCTTTACTATCGCCTTCTGTCTTGTTTCTACAGAAACTCTATGTCCATGATCCTCCCCAACACAGGTTTGATTAACCCAATCCTCCTCCTCATCACTATCTTCATCAATTTTGTTCAGTATGGTCAATATTTGCTCATCCATTTGTCTTGAATGAATGACATTGTTAGTTTATATTGAACTATCGGAGCTCAATCACTTCATCGGCAAGTTGCTAGCTCTATCAGCATTTGTTGCTCCAACATCTTTGACGGTAACACATAATGGTATCCGTATGACCTCAGAACGTTTTATAATGTGATTCAAAAAACACTGGACGTGAAGATCATTCTGTATGGGCAGGACGGCGATGTTTGATGGGTACTTGGGTAGGTATTCGATCACTAGGTTATTTCTTAGCGCCGGGTCTAAATCCATGATACCCATGATGGTATCAACCACTTCCGAGAAGCTCACGTCTTCTTTCAACAAAATACTTTCAATCTTCTTGTGGTTCACGAATCTATGTTCATTTGTGACTGGATCGACTATCCATTCTCCGCCAACTAACACATGGACAGACCAAATACTTAGGTGAGATATTCCTGCAATATGGCAATAGAATGCTGTTAACTCAGTAGTGGAAATGACCAATGTATGCCCAATACAAATGAAACATATAATTATGTCCCACGGTGAATAAACTCATACAAGAATTACGTAGGGTAATGAAATCAGCAAAAACAACAGTAAATAGTGGACAATATGAATACTCCTTACCCGAAATGTAGCCTGACGAATGAAATGCTAGGAAATTGGAAATGTGATAGATCGATCACTAGTTTGGAAATCTGATAGATAGATTTCCCTCACTAGCGCGTACAGATGTGTTCTTATGATAAGATGAAATAATATAAAAATTCCCTGGCCCTTTTCCTTTTCCTTTTCCTTTTCCTTTTCCAGCGCAGAACTGACGACGTCGTCTCATGTTTAGGTCGTTCAAAATTGCAAACAAAATGTCGATCAAACTATCGACTAAAATGTCGAGTAAAATGTCGAATAAACTGTCGACCAAACTGTCGACATAATTGTCAATTAAAATGTCGACTAAAATATCGACCAAAATGTCAACAAAAATGTCAATTGAATAATTTGTCGATTAATTTGTCGTCTTCAATGTCGACTAAAATGTATCTGTAGTACAATGCGAAGAAATTGAGAACCAGAAGCTTCACTGCATTGAATTTAACACATTTACGCAGGGAATATGACACATTTTTCTGTATAATGTATAATGTATATATTTACATTGTGTAATGTATATATTTACATTTGAAACCTATAATGTAAATGTATATATTTACAAGTA
This sequence comes from Gynochthodes officinalis, assembly GCA_020080225.1. Lineage (NCBI taxonomy): Eukaryota > Viridiplantae > Streptophyta > Magnoliopsida > Gentianales > Rubiaceae > Gynochthodes > Gynochthodes officinalis. Next base: position 23,911,367 of record CM034615.1, read on the forward strand.
ATTATCCATTTATATTGTATAATGTATGTATTTCTTATATCAAAATTTACATTAACAACGTATGGAACAACTTGTATGTCATTTTTACTTTGTAGGTTTCTTTCGACCTTTTTGCCTAGCTTGTTACCTAACTTTCTTTCTATCATCCGGCTGAAATTTATTCTACTCGAACGCGTGGGCAAAAAGCGCGTACACCATTTGTTAACGCATTTTCAAAGTATTCGTTGGTGTTATTGTAGTGAGCAGCTCGCCATGGATAATACATTCGGCCCATTTTAAAACATAAATACCACAATCGCCGCTCCTGCATATATGTGAAGACATAAATTGAAGTTAGCAGTCACATACTGTGATTAAACAACTGATCCGTTAGTATACAACAAATGTCGACTTACGTCGGTTCTTGGTGCATCGTATTGGGCTCTATCATGACATCTTATCTGTCCCCCAGTGGAATCCATTTGGAGTAGTGTGTGTAAAAATCATAAGCCTCGAATATCTTGGGCATTGTCTTCACTAGGTACTCTAATTTCGGAACTACAATGTCCCCTTGAGGTGATGGGTTGTACACATGGAATAACTTTTCATATATGTCCATCTTCACCGACATCTATTGGTTGCTATCAATGTGGCAGGGGAATAAAATCAAATCCAAATTCCTTAGGTCGTGTGGAAATAGAATATCACCAACGAATTGCGTAAGTGCCAAATCATCGACGTCCACCTCCTTATTAGTGTCGTGTATTATCTTTATGCTAATCGATAAAATAAAGAAGGAAAACAAGGGCCTCATGAAATGAGTGAGTTAACATATGACAAATTTTTTGGCTAAAATATTTAAATGTCCAACTTACATCGAAATATGACTCCATAATAGATACAGTTGAGTCGCCAATATCAAAGATATGTTTACGTAGCATGGAAGTATACAAATCAATTTGCTGCAAAATAAAAAGCATGAGAAAGAGGATAAATTCATACTAAATAAAGTAAGTATGGACAATAGATCAAATGTAGAATATTACGTGATCGGTGAGTCAAAAACCCTGGGTTCACATTGACTCGAGCATTTCCGAGTCCAACAAAAAAAGTGGGGTCCATAAGTAGCGGATGGGTGAAGCGATTATCCATTCCTTCATTTCCAATTCTTGTTCATCGGTGGAAGGCAAGATGGAAGAGTTAATTAGCCTCTCTTTGATCGCTTTTAGGTCACGTGACGACCCCAACCCATGATGGCTTCCTTAACCGTAGATGTAGTACCCCTGTCTTTTATCGGCAGAGGTGGAGCACTATTTGCAGGGTTGGTGGCTTTAGACGAAGGAGTATTGTGCTCAACAGTTAGCTGTTGGACAATATCCATTACATCGACTTCTTCGTTTGCTCGATCCAATGCTTGCTCCTTATCAGCTTTATCATCCTTTTTGCCATCTTCAAGGATTTTATCCCCCTCGCCGGGGCCTGAATCCCCCGAATCCCCCATTCGGGGGCCTATACCTCCCTCACTTGGGGCTGAATCCCCCTCACTTGGGGCCTCTACAGGGGCAGAACCCCCTTCTCCAGGGGTAGAACCCCCCTTTCCAGGGGCAGAATCCCCATCTCTAGGACCTAAACCCCCATCTCCAGGCCCTGAACCCCCATTTCCAGGCCCTAATCCCCTTTCTCTAAGGCTTGAACCCCCTTCTTCAGGCTCTAATTCCCCCTCTTCATTGCCCCCATTTCCACTGCCTGAACCCCCCTCTTCATTCCTATCACCAGGAGAAGTACTGGGCAAAGGTCTTGATTGTGGACTCGCTGATGGAGGAGAAGCATCCTTGCCAATAAGTTTGTGTACATATGCACTATGCTACTCGAATTTCGCAGACATCTACTCAAGTTGAATAGTCAATCCATTTACTTTAGAATCCATCTCAACCTTCAGACTCTTGAGCTCCGCTTGTGTATCTAATAATTCTTGCTCAGTCATACTCTGACGTTCAAGCAGCTGCGTGATTTGGGCATTTCTGGGATGTGCTTTAGCCTCGACCTCATAGTGCACTTTTGTTCTCTTTTTTACTCTAGAAACATCTTCTTCTCTAATCCTCTTCCTGTATGATACATAATACGTTGAGGACTCTCTTTCTTCTCCTTCTTCTCCTGATTGGTCAGCCCCCTCATCATCCGTTTCATCTTCCCAATGCAAAAAATGTTCTTCTTCTTCCGGTGTTGGCTTTATTCGTGTTACTAACACTTTCTGCATATCATAAACGTATTACTCAAAATTCACAGTAAGGATAGAGGTGACTATTGCATAGGTAAGATAGAGCAAGACAACATATGATTACAAACCTATCATTTAATTACATAGGTAAGAAAACAATAATTTAAATACAAAAATAACTTAGTAATAATAAACAATTACACAAATCTTACCTCCCTGTCGGCAGTTTGTTTTTCCCAAACTTGCTTTCGTTCTTGTTATCTACGTTGTGCATTCACAGCTTTCTATCTGAACATCCTCGGCTTTACCCCATCGATGTGGACCTTATAAACCATTTTCAGATGGGGCATTACCTCATATGCAAAGACCTGAGACATTGAAAGATAAATAAGAAGAAGATGTGGCATTATATGTATTTATTTAACAACATAAACCGTGACTTAACAGGGGCTCGGTAGCCTTACCCCCAATGCAGGTGGGAATCCTCTCAGAGTGTAAGTCCTAAGATGTGGGTGACTAGTTTGCTTCAAGACATTTGTCATGCTCTTCCTAGCACTATCAACGGTGGCTCTGTATGATAGTTCACCCCACGACATTGCATCAACCGAGGCCAATCGCATGCCAAATGAAGTATCTTGTATTCGATTTTCGTTCTCTTCGCCAGGCCATTGATTGATGTGTATAAGAGCAAGAATGTAAGGCTAACGACATCAGTGTCTGGATAAGTTGAGTTGATGCGATCGTAAGTCTTTAACACTTCATCATACGTGGCTTCCTCGGTTGACCCCAAGGGTTTAATGTACTTGGTTATTGATGCAGGACCATGGGGGGCATGGTATTTGCCAAAAGCAGACTCAAAATCTCCCATCTTGAGGCCCGTGATGATGGCAAACTCCCTCTTGCCAAACTTCACCTTCTTACCCGCGAAATTGAAGTATATACTATTATCCCATGTGGATTTCTCGTCGGGCTTGAGTTGCCTCATCAGTGCGGAATGTATGATCTGTTTGCACCACAATGTATGCTCATAGTCAAGAGCGATTTCAGCGAGACTACCTCCTTTCGCAGTATTTGCTTCTGCGTCTCCGTCATCTTGGAGCGGATCAACTTCATATTTGCTTCGTAGTAGTAGTACTACGAAACCTGGGCGTTGAAAAACTCTCCTTGAATGACCATTCTATCCTTTAAATGTTCCTACATATAACAACAAGCTTCAACATTGTAGTCCACATTTTGCTCCACACACTTATCAACAGTTAAATGTTAGCCAGATTAGTCATGCATTTATATGTTTTGATGAAACAACAATATATTTTTAGTCTGGATAGTTAATTGGTCACATTACTCGATAATGCAAGCAACATTTACATTACTAGATAGCGCTAACTGATAAATCACCCAGCTGAACCAACACTTAATACTTCATTCATAACATTTGATACAAAGGATAATGCCGATGTCGAAATGCGAATTAAAATCTAAAAGGTTTTTATGTCCATATATACAAGGTTTTGATTTGATGATCCAAATACATTTTGTACCAATCTCACAACAAGAATAAGTGGAGAAAATAGGTGTTAGATCCATGGAGTAGTAGAAGAATTAGGGCTAGTGATTGTAAATAGTTTTCAAAGGGAAGGTTTGCAGTGATTGTAAATAGTCGACAGTTTACTTGATACATTATTCGAGATTTTACTCAATACTTTGGTCGACAATTTACTCAATACATTATTTGAGATTTTACTCGATTCTTTAGTCGACAATTTACTCAATACATTATTCGGGATTTTACTTGAAACCTTAATCGATGGTTTACTCGATATATTATTCGAGATTTTTCTCGATACTTTAGGCAAGATTTTACTCAATCAAACACTCGAGGTTTCACTCAATGCTTTAGTCGAGAGTTTAATCGATAGTTTACTCGACAGTTTACATTCGCTATACTTCTCGAGTAAAATGTCGGCATTTGGTCTCGATATATTTCTCCTCAAACAGTTTATGGCTAATATTAACATTTGCAGGCGAGTATTCTTTCGACCGTTTGTTGTATATGAACAAAAATACTATGTGATAAAACCCTAACTAGATTCAAATAAGCAGAAACAAGCAAAACAACAATCAGTTAGTAACTCACCACCAATAGAGAAAGCTTCAAATATGCAAAACTACAATAACAAAAACATCATACTTAGAAAAAACTGACCTTTTTCTTTTGCACGTTCTTTGATTTCTCCTCCATTGTGTCAGATGATGGGCGTCCACCTCTCTAGTGCGTGCCATTGATGGTGTAGGTAAGTAATGCTGAATAAGAACGAACTAAGGTAGAGGGTGAATTGGTCTGGAAATTGCGTTGGAGAGGGCACACTGAATCGGTTTAGAAGTAGCGTAACTGAAAATGAAGGCGAATAACTGAATGGGAGTGGGAGAACGAATAGGTGCGATTTCAAATGCGATAGCATTTTCGTAGTTTTAACCTGCCGAGTAAAATGTCAACAAAAAAGTCGACAAAAATATAGAACACATAAACAAATATCGACCAAAATGTGGACCAGAATATCGACAAAATTGTGGAATACATAAACGAATGTATAATTTTTTACTTTGAAGCTCATATCAGATGCAGGTCCATAAAACAACCAATTTCCAATGGAAATAGTCCATGTTCATCGATCGGGCTTTTTTTTTCATGATAACTTACGAAAGTTTATATCTACATAGCGACGATGACATTCAAACTAGGAAACTGTTCAACCTAGGTAAATGAGATGCTGAACCGATGATCCTCGCAAATTCAGAATGAAGAATAATGAATCAAGAATGGTGAGCTGAAGCTTTAACGATGCAGTTTGCTATATAAAGGGACACGGTGATATTTTCACATGGTCAAACACAGTTGACTTGCTATATTTCAAAAGGAAAAAGTGCACCTGCTATATTTGTAAAGAATGAAGATGGGCCTGCTATATTTGGAAATCCCCCAAAAGTTAAGGACCTTAAGGTAGTGAACAGAGCATTTTCTAGGTGCTTATTGACATAATTGACAAGCAAGTTAGCACTTAGTTGTGATTAAATAATAATAATTTGATCTTCCCTCTTTTGATGAATTCTTGGGTTTGAACCTAACAAATAATATCCCAAGCAAGCAAGTGCTCATATTTGTTAATTAAGTTGGAACACACCATATTTAAGTCATTGGAGAATCAACTAAAAGGAACATAATATGAATATTAGGGAAATGACTAATATTTTCTAGAAACAAATAGTATATGAATAGAAATAGATAATTGAGTAACAAGGAATCAAATTGTTGTAGCCTTGAAGGTACAATTTGAAACCTGAAGTTCTTGACCAAAGAAAAATAGACCAAAATCATGCACATAGTTAGAATAAAAACCATAGTGTATATGATCAGAATTCTACACAAAATCGATTTAGGGTAGTAGGATCAAATTGTAAGATCATAAGATCTTAAAAAATTGAGAAAATATAATTTATAAATTGTTTTTAAAGGATTTATTAACCAATATGTGAATAGATATGTAGAAAATTCATGTATAGTTTATAATTAAATCATCTTATTTCAATTTTTATTTCTTATAACATTTTATATGATTTTCTCAATATTTCAATTACTGTTGCGATCAAAAGGGTATTTATGTCTAATTTGTTTATTTATTGTTAAAAGCCAATAAAGTATGATTAAACTAATTAAGTTATTTATATAATGATAAATCTTAATTTTATTTAGATATGGAAAACTTTTTGAGTAAATTTAACTATATTTTTATTCACATAAGGTAAAAGAAAGTAAGAAATATTTTGAAGAAAAAGTAAATGTAGATTATTAAAGTATAAGATTGATGAAAGAAAAATTGATCTGGGCTGAGTTAAGCAAATGCTAGTAACAATGTTTAATGACAAGAGGATTTCAGATTTAGTAGAGACAAATAATTCGATCGGAGTAGTTGCTGAACCATACCACATCATTCCGGCAACAACAAAAGCTGCAAAAAAGACAGCAACAATACTACTGGAAAGGACGGTTTCAATATTTCCCATATGCAATCCTTTATATAGACGCTATGGTGGGTGGACGCTAAGATGGAATAACCCCGCTAATATGCCCAATATACCTGCTGCAATGTGATGAGAGGCTATTCCTTCCAGAACAAAAGAATCAAAACCTTCTACACCCCATGCCGGATTTACAGGTTGTACTTTTTCGTTAGCTTGGAAGGCTAGGGGTTATAATTGACGTTGATTTAACATTTTGAATGAAATGTCTCTAATTCAAAACCAAATCAGAAACTTTGATTTCATTCGGCTCCTTTATGGATGTGAACAATATTGCAAAAAAATTCTAACCCATAACATCTATGTCAACTTTTTGTCTGAATAGAGAAAAAATGACTCGCTTTCTAGTACCGATGGCGTCTTTAGAGTATACCGAATCAGTATAATTATCTTTCTTCTGACATAACAATGCAATTTGAATCAGGAAGTGTTAGATAATTCTTTATGGAATAATAATGAGAGTATACGAGCATTATCAAAATAAATTTTAACATAAGATTTTTATATCATTTATTGGGTTAAATAGATGTTACTTTTCTATTTTTATATGCTTTTAGGTAAAAGAATTTCATAACTATAAAGAAATCAAAAGGATGATTAATTTTGAGGAAATTTTATCAATAGTGCAACCTAGAAGTGAAAAATGTTTGAATATGGAAAAAGGGCAATTTTGAAGTCAGGCTTTAAAGAAGTGTTATTTTTCTTCTACCAAACTAAATGGGGAGATCTTGGATACTTTGGAAATTTTTTTTAATGTTTTTCAAATCTTATATTTTTAGTTTCTTCTGAAATAGCTGGCATATAGGACAAAATTGAGGATGATATGAAGATATAACGAAATTTGTTGATGACTAACACATTTTGAGAAAATGGTAATATTTTGAGATAAAAAAAAATTCCAATTTTGATGAGTTTTGAAGTACTAGAAAAATAAAAAGAAAATATACAACTTTTATATAGAAGTCAAAGCCTAATTCTCCTAGAAAAGCCTTAAGAGTCAACCGAAAGAAGCACTAGTGCATAAGAATCACCAGAACCTAACAAGTAGGGAAAGTTTAAAAATAGTTAGGCTATCAACATGACTAACACACAATGGCAGCATGACCATGCCTAAATCAAAGTGTTGAAATTGTGATTTGTGGCCCTTTTTGACATTTTCAAGTGCTTTTTGTACTAACTTGGGCTATTTATTATTATCCCCATCCCAAAAAAAGAATTCAATTTTAAGAATTTTATTTGTTCCAAAAAAGGAGTCCACTTTTGGTGTAAAATTCTTGTATTACCCTTACTAATAATGATAATGTATAATTCAAATTAAAAAGTAAGAATAAAAGTATAAACTTATATATTTAATTGTGCATTACATATGTTGTATCTTATAACTTAAAAAAAGTTGTACAAAATCAAAAGTAGACTCTTTTTTTAGGGAGAGAGGAAGTATATAGTTTTTAAGTCTAAACTCTTGCAAGTACCCATTATAGCGATTATTTTCACAATTTTTATACTTTTAAAGACAAAATTAGATCTTAGATATATGTAGGAGTTTTTCATAGTTTTGAAAGAATAAATCTCCATTTTTAAGATCTTGGTTTTTAATTTGAAGTTTAATTTGTGGATTTGATTTTTTCTTGTTAAGAAAAGTCTCTTGCACGTTAAATTTGAATATTTCATTCAATTTCTTTAATTTGGATGTGCTATTAGTAATGAGTGGCTAAATTTCTATAATTTCTAAGATTTGATGATATTTTTTTTTATTTTGTTAATTTATACTATGGGTCACGTAGATTAATGTCTAATATAGTATTTTAATGTGAGATGCATGCAATTCATTAGGCCCTCATAGATTGTGTTATGGGGTTTTGTGCTTGATAACTAATTTTCATAAAGGATTAAATTTTGATATTAAGATCATAGAGTCTCTAACCTAAAAATAGGTAGAGAGAATTGATGAGTTCTTGATTATGAATTCTTCTTCATTTCAATGGTTTGGTAGAATAGAAGTATTTACGAGATCCATTATATTCTAAAAATTAGAAGTTATAGTAAAATAAATAAATACCCCACTGTTTGTAAGAACGCGTAGCTAAATTGACCAAATTATTGAGTGCTAAATTTAGTGTGGATTGCATTTCAAAATGAGCTTTTGCGCTTTTTAGGTAGTAGTTGTAAGATAAAAAATATATTGAAAACTGTAAAAGTGTCTTGAAAAATACAAAAGCACGTTATAATTTTTTTTTAGTTTCTTTTGATCTATTCTTTCAAGTGTATCAATTCACTTTATTTATTTAGTTATTTTGGTTTGTTTACTCATTTTTTTAAAAAAATTTTAGTAAGTAGTTTTAATTATACTTTTATTACTTTTTTCAAGTAAAGCATTATTTATTTAGAGAAATAACATTTTTCTAGGATCATCTACTTCCACTAGTGCAATTGACAAATGTGTACTTGCATTTATATTGTTTTGAATTAGGTTAATTATTACTTGAGTATTTGTAGCATTTATGCTATATTTTTATAGCCTAACCTATACAATAAATTTTTGGCATAGTTGCTAGCAATGTTAAATGTTTTGAGTGTTTATTTGGTCAAGTTGAATTTCTTTAGTTTTAAATTTGTTGATTTTTAGTTATTTTACTACTCCTTGGCTTTCCTATTGTATCTTTTGATTTATGGATGAATGGATGCCAAGAAAAATGGAAGGGTTCCAAGATGAGCCTACATTTTTTCAATTACCTACTCAAGAAACTTATAAACAAAATGACATCATTGGGACTATATACCTCAATTTTTTACTAAGTCTTTGGATCGTGGAATGGTTAGTCATAAAAGAGAATAGTATTAAGTAGAAGGAAGAATTTTTTTGTTTCATTTTGAACTATTATAATCCCCACTTTCAAAATTATTGTTTTGAATGGGGTTTACATTTGTCTAAACCCTTGTATCACTCTCATTCAACTCAAATTCCTTTCTTGATAGTTCATGAGTTTTCTAGATATAATCTTTTATGTTAGAATGCGCAAAATGAGAATAATTTTGATGACCAATTTATGGAATCTTATAAGAACGATCTCTACTCACTATCTAACTACCACCATCCTAATTGGAATAATTTATCAACAACATCTTGGGGTGGCCATAAAAGGGAATTTGATTAACCAATATATGCCTTTGGGTTTTCTATACAAGCATCATATACATATGCAAATAGTCAAATTTAAATGAGGCATGGTTGAGGGAGAGAGAAGAAAAGTTGGGACACAAAAGGCTTGAAAATCTAGAGATTATCAAAAAGTTTAAGGCTAGATTGGAGATGTTGAAGGCCTCCCTTAACCTTGCTATTTTAGTTGTCTTACCTTTGGATGAGTTTAAGGGTGAAAAGGAGTATAGTTTGAGGGTAAAGAGAAGTGTGAAAAGAAGAAAAAGTTTGAGGAGAGCAAAGATTTATCAATATTTTGTATGAGAGAAAGTAAAAGAGCTTGGTAAGACTTCTTTGTCGATAATATCAAATGGAACCAATAAATGAGGTCAAATATATAAGAAAGTGTGAAAGATGCATGGTACAATGAAGAATTTATGATTGACAATACTTTGTGCATGAGGGCTATTGCAGTCTGAGTCCTTCAAAAATTTACTCTAAGAGATTCCTTATTATAATGGAGATATTTTTCTTATGCTATAGAGATGGCTACTCCAATAACTCTTATATATAACTTGAAGAGTGGAGAAGAATAATGTCTAACTAGGAATTTTAAATATAGAACTATTTCTTATTTCCTTTATATTAATATACTTTATTTATTGGATTGAACAAATGCATGGAGTTAAATCTTTTTGAGTTCATAAATTTGGTGTGCTTGATGCTTGTTTTCTATCTCTGTACTACTTTTCTTCCCAATATGTTGAATTATGTAATGCTTTAAGTTGTTGGAAAAAAGTTGAGGGTTATTTGCTTTTTAGATTTTATATAGCGTGGGAAAGAAATACATAATGCTTTCCAAAGTTAAGATTAAACTTCTATTCTCTATAAGGGGAACTTAATCATGATTTAGTTGTTCTCTAATGGTATTTCTTCCTAAATTTTCATCCTCTCCAATTCCTAAACAGTTAAGATTCTTTTAATTCTCTAGTTTAAGTTTGGGAGAGGGGCAATGTGTATAATGAAATTGCCAACTATTCCCTTTGTGGAATTTTTAGTGATAATGACAATGCACATTTTAAATTTGGGAAAAAGAACTAGTTGATAATCTTTAATGAATTTTTCATGTACATTTTATTTATTTATTTATGCAATAGGGATGTGTAGGACCTTAATATTTATTTTGTTTTGTGCTATTTATTTTTTTTTAATGTTCATTTTCTTTTTCTAAACTAAGTAATTTTTTTTCTTTTTTTATTTGCAAGAATGAAAACTTTGGATGGAACTAAAATATTTGTGGTTTAAGCAAGGATATGGATGAGTTAGACTCATTAGCACATTGATACTCTATATAAAAAGAGAAATCTAGTTATCGAACCTTAGTTTTTTCTTAGTAAATATGTTTTTTTTAGGGCAAAAATATTGGAAGCCACTAAACTTTTGAAATCGTATACTTTTGGCCACTTATCTAACAAAATTACGTGAATAGCCATTAACTCGTAAATTTAACAACCCATAGCCATTTCATTACTTTCAACTGTTAAAAGCCAAACGATAGTGCTTCCAAGTGTTTTTTTACAAGGGCAAAATGATCAATTTCCTCTCACCTTCAAATATAAGCTTTTTAAATCAATTTTATATTAAAATATTTTAATATAAAATAGTGTATTAAAATATTTTTAAAAAATATTGTACTCATTATCCCAAAAAAATAGAACTTACTAAAACACTTACCCATATTTCAGAATGCAAAATTGACCATTTTGCCCTTGTCCGTTTGGCTTTTAACAGTTGAAAGTAACAGAATAGCCACGGGTTGCCAAATTACGAGTTGAATGGCTATTCGTATAATTTTATTAGATGAGTGACCAAAAGTATCCGATTTCAAAAGTTTAGTGGCCTCCAATGTTTTTTTCCCTTTTTTTTCTTTATCGTTTTTACATTTTAAGTGACATTGTAGTGAATCTATGATTAGTATAATAATAATAGTATTATTAGTTAAAATGGGTAAAAATGTTATAATTTTTCTTTTTTTTTATCTTTTTTGTGTGAAATAAACAATTTCCACATAAATGATAAGATAGTCCTTTTAGACTTATATGTAGACTAACAAAGGGAAGCAAATTGTATTACCAATGAAAGAAATGACCAAATTCTCATCTTAGTAGTGTAAAATTGAGGTGTTGAATTCAAAGTAAACCATTACTTAGATGGAATTTTGTTACCTTAAATAAAACACGATTTTTACATCATTTATTGAATTAAATATATACTAAATTTGTGCTTTTATTTTTTTTAGATAGAAACATTCCATAGATATAAAGAAGTCAGCAAAATGATTAATTTTGAGAAGATTCCATCAATGATGCCACCTAAAGGTGGAAAGTTCTTGAATATGGAACAAGGGTTGTTTGGAAGCCATGTTTCAAATGAGTGCTTCTCTTCTTCTATTAAACCAAATAGGGATATCTAGGATGCTTTAGAAAACTCTTTGAATGTGTTTCAAGTCTTATGTTTTGACTTTCTCCTAAAACAATTAGCATCTAGGTCAAAATTGAGGATAATGTGAAGATACAATGAGTCCGATTGATGACTAACACATTTTGGAAAAATGACCATATCTTTGAATAGAAAAATCAAATTTTAATGATTCTTGAAGCATTAGAAAGATAAGAGGAAGAGATATACTATAGAAATCAAACCCTAATTCTGCTTGGAAAATCCTCAAAAAATAGATTGAAATAAGCACTAGTGTATAGAATCAAGAAAAGATAGCAAGAAGGGGAGATTTTGGTATAGCTAGGTTGCTAGTGTGACTATGCTCGAACCAAAATGTTGAAATTGTGATTTTTGACCCATTTGAATTTTCTTGACACTTTTGTGCTAACTTGGACCATTTATTATGAAGCCTTTAGATTCAAACTCCTATGAATATCCATTATAGGGATTATTTTTATAATTTTTGTACTTCTAAAGACAATTAGATTTCAAGGCTAGGTAGGAGTTTTTCATGACTTGGAAGAAAAAAACTACATATTTGAAGATCTTTGGTTTTGACTTGAATTTGAATTTGTGAGCTTCATTTCTTCTTGTTAAGGGAAGTTTTTTACACCTTAAATTTGAATCTTTTGCTCAATTTCTTTAATTTGGTAGTTATTTCATTAGTTATGAGTCGCTAAATTTCTATAATTCATAGATTTAATGATGGATTGTTAATATTTCTCTTTATTGTATTGATTTATATTATGGGTCATGTGAATTAATATTTAATATCATGTTTTAATGTGAAATGCATACAATTTATTGAGGCCTCATAGATTGTATGTTGTGGATTTTGTGTTTGATCATTAACCAAAATTTTGGTACTAAATGATAGTATCTCTAGCCTGGGAATAAGCAGAGAAAATTGATGGGCTCTTAATTATAAATTCTTCTTCATTTTAATGGTTTAATAGAATAGGAATATTTGCCATGTTTATTCCATTCTAGTAAATTTGAATAGAAGTTACAATGAAAAATAGACTATTGCCTCATTGTTTGTAAGAATCTATGGTTAAATGAACTCAATTATTGAGAGATTGACATTATATATCCTAGTCATTTCTTAGTAATTATTTATAATTATTTTTTTAGGTCTATTTCATCTAGTTTTTAGAGTGCATTACTTCACATTATTTATTTAGTTGTTTTCGTTTATTTACTTTCTCATTTTAGTAAGTAGTTTTAATTATTTACTTTTATTTCTTTCCTTCAATTTAAGCATTATTTACTTATAGTAATAACATTCTTATGGGATCGTCCCTACTCCCATTAGTGCAATTGACAAACGTATACTTGTATCTATATTGTGTGGAATTAGGTTAATTATTAATTAATTATTTGTAGTATTTGTGCTGTATTTTTACACCTAACCCACTCCAACAAATAACAAGAGTAATTTGAAGAGTTGAAGACATTGATGTTGGCTAGGGATTCAAGAAAATTTGATTTTTATTTTATTAGTTTCAAGTTTTTTTAGTGCACATAAAGATAAGTTGAAGCTGTAGTAGTGAGGATGATGAAACTCGCAATAGTTTTAAAAGCATTTGAAGTAGCACATCTACAAGAATAAGCTATAGAACTTAGTTCAAGTAAGTTCAACAATAATGTGAAACCTGCATTTAACTCTAGATGAAGTTTTGTGAAGAATTTAGGATATTACTCTACATTCTAGTTCCTAGTACAAAATGGGAGAATACAACTAACACTGAAACTTGGAAGATCATTGTTGCAAAGTTCAAAAGAGGAGGAATTTGGGATTATGTTTTAAGTTTGGTGAGAAGTATAGATTTGGACATCAAGCAAGATGAAACATCTTATTTCATTATTGCATATCTACTAGAAAACTTGTCTATTATGACATAATTATAAAGACATTTTCAATAAAATGCCTCAAAAGAATATCTAATAAGGCATTTAATATTAATAATATCCCAACTAAAAAAATTTAAAAAAGAAAAATATCTATTAAGGCATTTAGAAAAATAATGTTATAGTTGGATTAATGGAACGACATCATAGAATTGAATTCCTAATTTGTAGAATAAATACCTTAAACCATCCACCCTTTTACAAGCAATGACTTAAAGCCTCCAACCCCCAAAAAATAGGTAGAAACAACTGTAGTAAGTTTCTTAACGAACTCCAAGCTTTTCGCAGAAACAATTGAACTAGAATTTGCTCCTCAGTTGTATTTCTGAAATTTGAAAAAAAACTTGAAACTCCCCGGCCGTAGCACTAAAATTTGACCAAAAATATCTGTAGCTCTATAATTTGACTACAAATTCCAAAGCTCCTTGGCTATAGCCTTGAAATTTGACCAAAACTTCTAAACTCCTTGGCTATAGCTATTGTTGGTAATATGCTCTAACGTTTGGACCAAAAATTCGAACTCTAAATAACTGAAATTTGTTAAAAGGCTTGAAGCTTGCTTCGTTTAACTGTTGAAAGAAAGGTAGTCTTCTTTCCTCTCTTTAGCCTCTTCAATTATGAAAGATTAGTTATATAAATTGCTTTTGTATTAACTATTTAACACATATAATTATAGTCTAGTATTTTTGCATACGGTTATTGATTTGTGCCTTCAAGTTGTTCGTTGAATTTTATGAACTAATTTTGTTGTCGAGTTGTTATAAAATATCTATTTTATAATATCTTGACATTTTTAAAATTTTCTATAAAATTTAGATTAGAATTTATGTAAAATATATTTAATTCTAAACATAGTTTAATAGTCAAATCTGTATGCACTTGTATTCAGTCCAATGGTCTAACCATATCGTGTAGTCGGCTATTAAGGTTGATACTAGTTCAAATAAATACACAACTTTCTTGGGATTAAATAATTATTCTGAGCCTACCATTCATTCATTCTAACCTTTTGCCTTTACATTTTACTAGTTCTGTGCAATTGCATTAATGTTCTTCAATATTTGCATAGATGTAATCGTGTTTTTCTGACCACTTTTTCAAACTTCTTCAAATTTGAATTTTAGTGACATATGATCCAACCTTTGTTGAAAAGGGGGTGCTATTAAATTGAATGAAGAAAGAAAGGGAATGATGTTGGCCTAGTTGAATTAATTGACAATCATATTAAGAAAAATCCAACCTCCAATATGAGGGATTGGATGGTGCTTCACATGTGTGTTGATCTAACTTGATTCTCTTTGTAGGTACAAAAATTACCATTGGTTTTCATAACTTTTGTTGCTTGGAGCTTATTTGAGGTGAACTACTTACCTTATTGAAAATTCTATTTTATATAGGGTATTTTTATTAATTATGGTTAGAAATTGGCTTGTGTTTTGATTTGTTTTCACATATTTTGGCCAAATTATCCTTTGATTTTATGAGTTCCAAGTTTTCAAATATTTTTAGAACTTTTGAGCATAATCTTGAATTTTCTTCTAATTTGAGGATCAAAGGACTAACTAATTATTTTGGGACTACTTTATTGTCAAAAGCCAAAGCAATTAGGAAAAGAAGAAGCTATGGGACAAGCTCAAGAAACAGCATAACAAGAAGACTCCTTTAGCTGCAACTAAGAAGACAAAACCGTGACAAGAGTCATCTACAATTTGGAAGTAGAATACGAGCTGAACTAGGAAACCAAAGTAAGCTGAAACGATTTGGAAACAAAGAAGACAAAAGCATGCTTTAGCCAAAAGAGAAAAGGAAGTCAGCTGCAAATTGGAAATAGAAGACAACAGCTGCAAGAAGAAAACAAAGCTGAGTACAAATTAGGAAACAGAAAGCCGAGCAGCACATAGAGGAGAAGAAGGAACTAGAAACCGAAAACAACAAGAAGAAACTGAGCTGCAGAGGAATTTGGAAACAAAGGAGGAAAAAGGAAAAGACTTCTTCAGCTGGGCTGCAATTTGGAAACAACATACGGCTGGAATTTGGAAACAAGAAAGAAAAAGCCGATTACAATTTGAAGATGGATTTGGAGTTTAGGAAATCGACTTCTCTATATAAACAACACAGCCGAGAGAGATAGAGAGGAGCACTTCATTCTTTTCTTCTTTTTCTTTAGCTTCAATTTAGATTTAGCAGAATTTTCTTTTTCTTTCTGGTTTCTGTTTCGGTAGTTAGCTAGAGCAGCCACCCGATTTCTTTTGTGTTGTTTTTCTTCAGTAGTTTAGAGAACAACTTCGGTGCAGAACTTCAGCCACCGTTTGTTGTTCTTCTTCCTGTCCTTCTTACTTTTTAGTAAGCTTTTCTTCTTGATTTCTTGTGTCGGTTTTCTTCAGCAAATCCAGTTGGTCACTGGTCTTTCGTTTCCTGGACTACACACATCCGTCCCTTTCTTGTTTTTATTTTGTTTTAGTTTGTCTTAGGAAAGATATAGACCACAGCCGCCAACTTGGACTTGAGTTGAAAGCAGCAAATTGTTGTCTTGTTTCTCTTTGGAAGCTACGGGTGCAGAAGAACAAAAAGGAAGCAGAATTTTGTTTGTTTGACTTCAAGTCCTTGGTTTTTGTCTTTTCTTACTTTAATTAGTTAGTTTAGCAATTTTAGTTTTCTTTTCTTGTCTTTAATTTTAGTAGTTTTACTTCTTTTGTTTTTTTATGAACTTCTAGTTGTGTTTTAATTTCAAGTATTAACTATTTTAGAGCTTTTATATTTATTAAATATAAGTACTTTCATTTTAAGAATTTATTTTTAATTTTAATTATGTCTACCTTTATTTTTGTTGTTAGTCTAAATTTCATTATGTTCTAAATTCTTTTGTTAGAGATTAGATGGACTTAATCATGAATAATTAATTCTTAAGACTTGTTCATGCAACCTATATTTCAATTATGAGTTTAATATCATGTTCTTAATGCTTTTAGGTAATTGATCACTACGTAATTGATTTTTGATGCTTGTTTGATACCGTGTGGAGATAACATGCATGTGATATTAAACCGTGAATTCAATTTAGACCATAATAATCTAGGTTGTTCATGTGGTTTCGGTAGTAAAACTAAGTCATGGCTACTTAGATTGAATCCAGGAATTTCCATAGTTCCTAATGCATTTAGAAATCTAAATTAACCTAGACCAAGTGTGTGTTGATTTTAATCTAAATAGGGTTATTAGACCGATGTCGGCTATTAATTTACATTAGGGAAATTTCACCATCATAATTTGCAATTTAATTTAATTGCATGACAAGTCAAGAGAGTTAATTAGGATTGATTAAGTGAAATCGAAATCTCTAACATCTTATTTGTTGCTTTTATCAATTGTTATTAATTTTTCCTTCTTTATTTTAATTTACCATAAAACAATTTAATTGGCTAGCTTATTGTTGAATTAATCATATTGGTAAGTAATTGGTTAGTTTTAAACAATTCTCGTGGGAACGATACTCTACTCACCACTTTATTACTTGTTGATATTGTACACTTGCAATTTCACTGAACACTTATTTTCTCCTTATCTATGTTAACTTGAGATGGCTTAATCATGTTGATTGTTATCTGTTAATGAATGTAAATTGTAGTTTTTGTCTTCCTTGGACTCTTTTTTGGCTTGAACTTCTTTAGTGAGCCTATTGAACACTTTTTAAGTCCAAATCGAAACTCATAACAACGTGCCAAAAATGATGACCACTATGGATTTGGGTTTGCATCATTGTAGAACTTTCATAAACACTTTGATCAAAGTATTTTTTGGTTAATTACAACCTTTATAGGCTAATAAACACTTTTATCATCATAAAGGTTAAGGACTGGACTTTATACACAAGAGAACAAATGAATATTCTAAAATACATGTTGCCAAAGTTGGGCCCCACTTTCTTTAGCCACTAAAAAGGACTAGTTCATTAACTAAGCAAATCCACTTCAATGCTAAAACTCCGTTATTGCCTTATGTACTTTCAATTGCACTCATCAAGATGGTGACTCTCTTTGAGTATTGATTTTGAAATTTAATCCCATGAATAATTTTTTAAAAGAAAACTTTTAAATAGGCACCATCGATAATGCAAATAATGCAAAATGCACCATCATGGGATAGACTATAAAAAATTGCATAATGCCTTGAAAGATGGATAACAGTAAAGGGTGATAATAAGCTAATTGAGCAACAAAATTTAAGTTAGACTCCAGTACTCTGCAGAGTTTCAATATGGAGAGAAGTTTCATCCATGAGAATACTTAATGTAATGCCCTCACATACTGAAAAGTCCTCTAAAAAATTAATGCTATGCAAACAAGCCTTTGATTACAAGCCCAAATTAATTAATATCTTAAATTTAATTACCAATGAGCTTTGTACTTAAGCTGTTAATGCGTTAAAAACCACTTATTTTAATGTTTTTGGGCTTGCTTAACTTGTAGGTTAGCCAAGACATGTCTTTCTAGGGTTTTTGTTTGTATTTTTTTTTTATGTTGTTTAATTTCCTTTTAATGATTTTTAGAAGTTATTTCCGATTTGTTTAGTAGATTGCTTGACCAACTTGTATGGGATCTTGCTAGATGGTTTCTAATTTGTTTAAAAGTCAAGTAATTAGTATTGTTTCCTAAAAGATTTAGGAAGAGTCTTGTAACAAATAGGCAATTTTTGGGCCAACATTCATGATGGAAACCTAAGGACCGAGACAACTATACAAGCCAAGACAACTCCACAACATGAAGCTCCCAAAGCTTCATCTACAAGGCGTCCACAATTTGATCCGTTGCAAGGCATTGGGGATCCTGTGACTAGATCAAGAACTAAGAGAATGCAAGCTGCCTTAGCAACTTTTATAACCGAATTTCAAGCTAAGGAAACAATGAAAGATGAGACAATGAAGACCAGCTCTCAATATGTCATTATGATCACTATGATTAGTGTTGTAAATAATGAGCCAAGTTTTTCCAATACTTCTTCATGATTGATAGGACATCCAAGGTGATTAGAGAAGCTTCCAAAACCATAGACATGATGATTGAAGAATCTTCCAAATCCAATTCAAGAGTGAAAGCTCCATTTGGCCAAACATAAACAAATCGAATCCGCACTTGGATTATAGTTTAGGAAGTATTTCCTTTTCTTAGAATAGTAGTTCCTTTAGTAATTATTTTTTTAGGTAGTTAGTTTCCTAAAAGGCAAGGAGTTATAATCATTCTAGAGAATAGAATTCTCCTTTGGTCAAACCATTGTTAGTCTATAAATAAGGCCATCGGCCACACAAACAAATACAACTTATTCAATACAAACTTGAGGGCTTTTTTACTTTTCTTTGAGTTCTAATTTTAGAACTTGCTTTGAGTCTTTGAGAATAGTCTCTCAGGTTCAATTTAAGCTATTTTGTTGAGTCTCTTTCCCTCAACAATTTGAGCGTGCTTCTTGGTTCCAAGGAAACAGTCCAATCGCGACTTTGAGTTTGGATTAATCATTTGGGTGTCAAGTGGACAAAAGCAAGGTCCTTCTTCAATCTTGAAGTTGGTGTCTTGCTAAAGAAAGAACCAGCTGAACCTAGAGGACGATACTAAGACCTACACTCTGGTATTTGTTTCGAATTTTATACGTTGGTAGAGAATTCGTATAAGTTTGGTATCGGAGTTGCCTTTGAGTTGCTCATTTAGTTGTTCATATCTTTTTGTGTTATTTGCTTTGTTTCCAACTTATTGCTTTTGTGTGCTGTAAGTATTGTTTTGCCCCTTGAATTTTCTTATTTCTCTTCTTATTTTTCATGCTTAAAAATGAAAAGAAAAATCTCCATCTGCTTGAACTTCTGTTGTGAATTCTGCCCAATTTTTTTTCATTGCCTGTTCTTATGTTAAACCTTGTTTCTGTGCTCGGTTTGTTGGAGTACATAGTATCTAATTAAAATAAACTTTTGTTTATTGATTGTTGCTGCCAAAAGTGAGTTCTAAATTGAGAAATTGAGTGCTGAAAAAATTGAAACTTGTTGAGAAAGGAATTTTGCAAAAAACCAATCATCATATGCTTCAAGTTTCTACCCAGTTCTGAGTCTAATCTACTCATGTGAATATTGCTTGATTAAGAAGGCTTCATCTTATTGAATTTTTCTATCAAATTGTGCTTCAAAATCGTGAAGTTGACTACTGAAATTCTATATGAAAAACCCGATAAGGAAGCAAAGAAAAACCCACCTCCAGTCTGAAATTTTGCCTCGTCTGTACTCTGTTTTGTTTGGTGTGAATACTGATTTACTAAGGAGGTTTTAGTTTATTGAGTTTTGTTGTTGAGATTGTGTTCTAAGTTGTGATATTAGCTGCTAGAATTTGGAAACTTGTTGTGAAAGAATCCTACCAGAAACCGAAAACCAAATCCTGCTTGAAATTGGAATTGATCAAGAACTTAAGTTGCTGCAAAGTCTGATTTCGGATTATTCTACTGAGTAGGAATAATTCAAATTCACAAAATTTACTCCACCACAAGCGCATAGAGAACCACTTTGCATATTCTTTTCGGTTTTTAAACCCTGTTTCCTTTCCTTGAAAATTCAGTCATAAAAATTATTTCTTGTTCAAGATTCTTGTTTTCGTTGTTTGACCTCATAATTTTTCTTGTTTCTTTCTTGACCTCTAAAATTTTTGCTCTTGCTTAATTTGAATTTGATTGCCTATTCTTTGTGACTCTTGAAGTTTGTCTGGGTTAGAACTTTTAGGAAAGTGATAGAATGTGAGTGAACCTGCTCAACAACCCCATCACAATAAAAAAGAGAGCTCAGCCTTACATTGGTGAGAGATTCATACATTGGGAAATTAGTTAGAGGGAGGTGAGGTAGGTTATTTTATTGCTAACATTGTTTGTGCAGAGATGGCTACAAACCCAAAAGAACAAGAAAAAGACATGAAGGAATACCTTAAGGGCTTAGCTTCGGCTCTAGGATTAGTCCATAGGAGAATTGATCAAATGGAAATCACAACGGATCAAGTTGCATTCGTAAAGGAAGCATCCAATTTGGAAGCAGCCAAGGTCGAGGAGCCTCAAGAAGTTATTCAAACAAACCTTAGGGAGAAAAAGAAAAAATCCAAAAAGGATGAAACAAGTAGCTCATCCGAGGAGGAAGAATCCGAGACTTCAAGTTCAGATGAGGATCATTATTCTACAAAGAGTAACAGAAAATCCAACAAGGATGACAATCTTGCTAGCATTAAGTTGCAAATTCCAGAATTTGAAGGCAAGAATAATCTGGAAGCATACATGGAATGGGAGGAGAAAGTTGATAAAATTTTTGATATTCATGAATTTTCTGAAAGAAAGAAAGTTAAGTTGGCTGTGGTAGAATTTTTTAGACATGCATCTACTTGGTGGCGAAGAACTTGTCACCAAAAAGAAGAGAAGTTCAAGCAGACGATCTCATCTTGGATTTCATTGAAAAAGATCATGAGATAGAAATACGTTCCCCCTCATCACAAAAGAGAGTTGTTGCAAAAGCTTCAAAGCTTGACTCAAGGGAACAAAGTGTAGATTACCACTTCAAAGAGATGGATCTTGCCATGCTACGTTCTAATGTAGAAGAAGATGAAGAAACTACAATGGCAAGGTTCATGAATGAACTTAATAAGAACATTTCTCATATAGTTGAGTTGCATCAATATAATAGTTTTGAGTAGCTATTACAAATGGTTGAAAAGTCAAGAAGCAACTTAAAAAGGTGCCACAAAATTTGAGGAGTTCCAACCCGAACAATGAGTGGCGCAACAACAACAATAATCGCCAAGGTGGTACGTTTAATTCTTCAAGTCCCGAGAGCGCTCCATAGAGAGGAGGTTCAGTTTCCATTCCAACAAATGGGAAGAAATTTGCACCACAAAATTCTTCAAAGGTAAGTAATCCTAAGCCTTTTTATAGTTCAAATAATACTAACACTAGTTCTTTTATACAATGTTTTAGGTGCTTAGGCTGAGGACATATAGCTTCTCAATACACAAACTCATGAACCATGACCATCTTAGATGATAGAACCTATCAAAGTGAGAGTGAAGAGGAGTTAAGTAATCAAGATGAAGACATAGCCACAAGTTATGAAGAGAAACAACCGATTGGTGATTGTTTGGTTACAATAAGGGCTTTGAGTGCTCAACCCAAGGAGGACACCGAGGATCAAAGGACAAATATTTTCCATTCTAAATGTTTTATTAAGGATCAAATTTGTATGTTAATTATTGATGGAGGATCTTGTACTAACCTAGCTTCTACTTACCTTGTAGATAAATTGAAGCTCAAATGTTCCTTGCATCCGAAACCATACAAATTACAATGGATGAATCAAAGTGGAGAACCCCGTGTCACAAAGCAAACCTTGGTAAGCTTTACCATTGGCAATTTTATTGATCAAGTTCTTTGTGATGTTGTTTCTATGCATGCTACTCACCTACTATTGGGATGACTTTGGGAGTATGATTGCAATGCAAGTCATTCCGGGAGGACTAATAAGTATCACCTTAACAAGGATGGAAAAGCCCTCACACCAGCACTATTACCACCTTCGGAAATTAGTAAATTTTAGCAATAACAAAGGGTGAAGCAAATGGAGTGGATAAGAGAACAAAAAAAGATTGAAGAAGGTCTGAAATCTGCTCAAACATTGAGTAAACATTTTCGTCAACCTCTAAAGGTAAGGCTTTGGTACTCATGAGTGAAACCGAAAGTATACAGCCATCTATTGAAAATTTTAAAGGTAGCTTCTATGCTTGTATGAGGGATGTAGGTAGGGCTTTAAATGCAAGTAAAGATTTTGTGCTAATTATTTTTCAATAATCATTATTTACTAATGAAGAGCTACTGAGTGACTTGCCTTTGCAAGTCAAAGTTGTTTTGCTAGAATATGAAGATGTTTTTCCAGAAGATCTCTCTAAAGGAATACCACCTTTAAGGAGAATTAAGCATCAAATTGACTTCGTTCCTGGCACAGTAATTCCCAACCGGCTAGCCTACCAAGCTAACCCTGAAGAGACCAAAGAGCTCCAACGGCAAGTTGAGAAATTGCTAGATAAAGGTCATGTACGAGAAAGTCTTAATCCATGCACAGTTCTAGTCATCCTTGTTCCAAAGAAGGAAGGTACAAGTATTGGCGCAGTCTTTAAAGAAGAGGGCCGACCATTAGCTTATTTATCTAAAAAATTGAATGGTGCTGCTCTCAATTATCCAACTTATGACAAAGAACTTTATGTAGTCATTTGTGCCTTAGAGACATGGCAAGATTATTTGTTGGCCAAAGAATTTGTTATTCACATTGATCATGAGTCTCTAAAGTACCTGCATGGGCAAGGTAAGTTGAACAAGAGACATTCCAAGTGGAGTTCATTTCTCGAAACATTTCCCTATGTTATTAAGTATAAAAAAGTAAGGAGAATGTTGTCGCTGATGCACTTTCACGAAGAAAATCGGATGATGCGAAACATTAGCTGACTTATTCTTTGAAGAAGTCATTTGGCTCTATGGGGTTCCACGAACCATTGTTTCAGATCGAGATGTCAAATTCTTAAGTTATTTTTGGAAAAATCTTTGGGGAAATTTGGGCAAAAAGTTTCTATTTTTAACCACTGGATATCTACAAACCGATGGCCAAATAGAGGTAACAAATCATACTTTCAATACTTTATTGCATTCATTGATCAAAAGGAATCTTAAAGATTGGGAGGCATGCATTCTAATTGCCGAATTTGCTTATAATAGAACGGTCCATTCTACCACCAGTTATTCCCCATTTGAGGTTGTTTATGGTTTTAATTCACTAACTCCTCTTCACTTAGTGCCATTGCCAAGCAATGAGCAAGTGAATCTAGATGGTGCAGCAAAAGCAAAGTTTGTTCAAAACTTGCATGAGAAGGTACGCCTTCAAATCCTCAAGAAGAACAAACATTATGCTAAAGTTGCCAATAGAGGGCGAAAACATGTAATTTTTCAACTTGGGGATTGGGTGCGTATTTACATGTGCAAAGAAAGGTTTCCAACTGAACGAAGAACTAAGCTTCATCGTCGAGAAGATGGTCTTTTTCCAAGTTATTGCTTGTGTGGGCAAGAATGCATACAAACTTGACCTTACAGGTGAATATGGAGTTAGTGCTACATTTAATGTCTCTGACCTTTCATTGTTTGAGTTCGATGATGAGTTTATGGACTCGAGGGTGAGTCCTTTCAATGAAAGAAGGACTGATGGAAATCTAAGGGCCGAGACAACTACACAAGCCAAGACAATTCCACAACATGAAGCTACCAAAGCTTCATCCACAAGGCATCCACAATTTGATATGTTGCAAGGCATTGGGGGTCCTATGACTAGATCAAGAACTAAGAGAATGCAAGCTACCTTAGCAACTTTTATAACCAAATTTCAAGCTCAGGAAACAATGAAGGATGAGGCAATGAAGACTGGCTCTCAATATGTCATTATGATAACTATGATTAGTGTTGTAAATGATGAGCCAAGTGTTTCTAATACTTCTTCATGATTGATAGGACAGCCAAGTTGATTAGGGAAGCTTCCAAATCCATAGCCATGATGATTAGAGAAGCTTCCAAATCCAATTCAAGAGTGGAAAGCTCTATTTGGCCGAACACAAGCAAATCCAATCTGCACTTGGATTATAGTTTAGGAAGTATTTCCTTTTCTTAGAATAGTAGTTCCTTTAGTAATTGTTTCTTTAGGTAGTTAGTTTCCTAAAAGGCAAGGAGTTCTAATCCTTCTAGAGAATAGAATTCTCCTTTGGCTGAACCATTGTTAGTCTATAAAGAAGGCCATCGGCCACACAAACAAATACAACTTATTCAATACAAACTTGAGAGCTTTTTACTTTTTTTTTGAGTTCTAATTTTAGAACTTGCTTTAAGTCTTTGAGAATAGTCTCTCAGGTTTAATTTAAGCTATCTTGTTGAGTCTCTTTTCTTCAATAATTTGAGCATGCTTCTTGGTTCCAAGGAAATAGACCAATTGTGACTTTGTGTTTGGATTAATCCTTCGGGTGTCAAGTGGACAAAAGCAAGATCCTTCTTCAATCTTGGAGTTGGTGTTTTGCTAAAGAAAGAACCAGTTCAACCTAAAGGATGATAGTAGGACTTACACTCTTGTACTTGTTTCAAATTTTATACTTTGGTAGAGAATTTGTATCAATTCATTCTATAAACATAGGGAATTTCGTCTGTAAGGAGATCATTCATCAAGAATAAAATTAGTGAGGTTTCTTCCTTTGCTTGCGAGTTCTTTTGTGAACTTGTTTAGTCTTGCAAAGTTTTCTTTGTAAAATCCTTTTTGACTTATCAGCTAAGCATGATCCTCTTAGTTGTGGTGTCTTATAATCAAAGTTCTTATTCTAATTTTTTGGGAAAGGGTTTTGGTTCAATTTGGGATTCTTAGCTCAATTCAAGAAGGTAGTTATTGGGACTTGATCTTTGACAAACAACGGGTCTTAAGGCCATCTTTGAGGTTTGTATCATACAATGTCTCATATCTTTATTTAGCAAGTTGTGTTCATCTAAAAGGTTAAGGACTGGATTGTGTAACACAGAAATGATGATACATTTGGTTGTAATAATCACCTTTCAACCTCCCAATAGTCCCCTCAAGAGTTAAAGCTAGATCTAAGGGACATTCTTCTAGTTTTGAGGACCACTATGAGAATAAGAAAGAAAAAGAAGGAATTAGAATGGGAAAAACAATAACACATAAGGTCTACAAAACTTTGTTCTATATATACTTAATAAACATGATTTTGAATCCAACTGATGAATATACATAATAAACATTTTTTCCTTAATAAACATGTTTTTCTTAATAAACAAATTTTAAAATATATTTAATATTTTTTTTCTAAATATACTTAATAAACATTGTCCTGAATACACTTAATAAACATTTTTGTGTTCTTAATAAACATTTTCTTTTGGTGTTAGATTACACCATTTCCGACAATGATTGGATTTGTGTGTTCCAAAGGAGGAAGGAGGGTTTAGATTCAAATCTTTGGGAGAGATAGCTAAGGCATTTGATTGAAAATTGAGGTAGAGATTCCAATAGCAATTGTCTTTATGGGCTATTTATCTAAAGGCTAAATATGTGGGGGGAGGATTACACAACTTTAGCAAGTTCACCAGCAATCGTATCACATGTCTGGAGGCATATGCCACAAGCTTGAGAGCTGGTGGAAAAGCAACTAGCTTAGGACATTAAGTCAAGCCAAGTATCATTTCTACAAGATAATTAGTTAAGGGATAGACCGTTAAGAAATGTAGTTGAGATATAGGGCGATTGGAGGGTGGGGGATTTCATAGTAAATAATGCATAGGATGCTAAGAAGTTGTGATTGATCGTGCACCATGACCTTGCGGGAAATTTTTTGGATGTGCCAGTTGAGCTAGTGGAGGGGGAAGATGATCAAATCACATGGCAGTCAATGGTGTCTGGACTTTTCATGATGCAGTCAGCCTATGAATTACCCAAAGTTAGGGAATCGGTCATACTTTTAATCAGTTCTAGTGGCCAAAAGGCATTGGTAAGTCCATGGCAAGGTTCATGTCATTAATGTTGAGAGGGCATGTGCCGATGGATGTGTCTTTACATAGATTTGGGGTAATGGGACCATCAAAATTCTTTTGCTATATTCAACCTCAAGTGAAGGATATTAATCACTCATTTTCCTTGGGTGAGTTTGCAATGGAGGTCTGGGGCAATTTTGAGCAAAAGGTGGGCATTCAAGGGGTTGCATGACATGAGTACAATCATTTTATGAAGGTATGGAATGCTAGATATGAACAAAAAATGGTAAAGGTAGCCTTGGAGATCCTCTCTCAAGTTATTCTTGGGTGCTTTGGAATGCCAGGAACTTCTATCGATTTCAGAATAGAAAGATGTCAGTGCATTATGCGATTAGAGAGGTGGAGTTTTTGCTAATGAAGAATATATGATAGAAATTTCCCAATCTTGATCTCTGAGGCAAAAATTGGAATAAGTTTTTGGGCACCCACACAGCTTGACAATGAGGCTACATGATATAAGTATGGTGGAAATTTTTGAGTTATAGGGGTTTTAAGTTAAATACAAATGAGAGCTCAACGGATAATGAGAAGGAGTCATTTGGGAGAGGGGTGGTGCTTGATGGTGTGGGACTGTTAGTTTTGGCTTATTTGGACTATTTTGGGGCTAGCTATTCCATGATGGTAGAATGTCGGTCCCTTCTCCTTGGCTTAACACTTTGTCAACCAATTGGCATCTAGATAATTGAGGTAGAGTGTGATTCAAATGTGTTAGAAGATATGGTGAATGAAACGGCTTCGATCCCATAGAGTTTGAAGGTGTATTTTCGGAAGATATCAAGATTCAAGAATTGGTTATTTCATTTACTCATTGCTATAGGGAGGCTAATGCTGTGGTTGATGTGAACCCTTAGGGAACTTGTCCTAAAAACCCACAAATGGAATGGATGGCCCCAAAAACAACCCACCAAATAATTGAATTTTGTTCCAATGTGGGAAAAACCTTGGCCCCAACCCAACAATGTAGATTGTAACGTTGGTATAACTATGGATCGAAGCAACGTCACAAGTTAAGAGAACAAATCTTAACTTGATAAGTTGCAAGAGTAGCACAAGAACAATCTTATTGCACTCCAAAAAGTTCTTAAAAGAACTTGAATTGTGAATTTCTCACAAAATAAAAATTTTATTCTCTCAAAATTGGATTCATAATGGCTGCCCATCTTGTCCTTCTATAAGAAAAGAGTTGGTCTAATCCTTACAAGAATTGAATTCTAAAGATGTCCTATGAATGGTTCGAGTAGATGTTCTATAAGAATCCAACCATTAAACCTAATTATAAACTAATTCTAAATCAAGAGTTTGGCCTTAATACCACTTGAAAATATTCTAGGAAAACTCATAAAAATTTGGCCATACTAGTTGATTTAGAGTAGGAACAAATAATACAAGTAGAATTAGGATACAATCTCGAGTTTTGACCCCAAATTCAGCCATGTTTTGTGAATTTCGCCCACGCCCACTTTTTGGGCCTCTCCTTTGTGTTTCTAATTAATTAAGGGCTAAATACAAGGCCCATTGTTAATTACAATTAATATTTTAATGATCTTGAACTTGTAATAACCAAACTTGAACTTTTCTTTAAGTTGAACTTCTTGAATAAGCCCATTAAGAGCCTCTTTAAATCTTTTAGCTCTAGCTCTTGTCATTAGCCCATGAGCACCTTTGAAATGGATCTTTGAACACTTTTTGGAACCCAAACCCAAATTCATAATGGTATAAAAAATGATGACCACCATGGACTAGGGTTCATATCATTCCCAATTTCCTTGAAAAGATTTGTCCTCGAACTTTAACAACACCCTTGGGATGAAATCAACATATTTTGACTATCTTAGGGATTGGATATAATAGTTTGGCAAGGGAAATTGATGTGTTGTCAATTTAGCTCTCTTTGATCCACTCTTGTAGTAGCTTTTACCACAAAATTTTGAAGGCTCCAAGTGTGTGTCGTAGTGTGGTAAAATTGTTTGTCTCCAAACACAAAGTCGAGGTGTGGAACTTCCAGAACTTTAGGAAGTCAAATGGTTATGGGAAATCCCATCCAAAAACCCTGCAAAAAAAAAAAAGAAAAGAAAAGAAAAGAAAAGAAAAGAAAAGAAGTCTTGCAAAACAAGATTAGTAAATAATCCTCTCAAGTCATTGCCTTCTCCGCTTTCTTCTAATAACGGCTTTTCTCTCAAAATTTTTCTCACTCTTTCTATTGCCCTTATTTCTTTTCCCTTGGATTTTACTTCATACTCACCCTTGGTTGTTAGCTCAACTATCTCGCTTTTATTTTCATTCTCTTTGACTTGTCTTGCACTCTCTAACTCTTTTTTTCCTTTTCTCACTCTCATTTACTCATTGTATAATTGTTGAGGTGACAAAGGTACAAGAGTTATCTTCTTGACATTCATTATGAAAAAATATTTATTCATATCTCCATCATGAATGGCTCTTCGGTCATACTCCCAAGGATGGCCAAGAAGTAAGTGACCACCATACATTGGGACCACATCGCATAGAACCTCATCTTGGTACTTGCCAATGGAGAACAAAACTAGCACTTGCTTTGCTACTCGAACCTCCCCACACTCATTCAACCATTATAGACGATAAGGCCGATAATTCTTAGTCACAGGTAATTTCAACTTCTCTACAAGTGTAGTGCTAACCATATTAGTACAACTATTACCATCAATAGTCATCATGCAAACTTTATTCTAGATGTGGCAACGAATATGGAAGACGTTGGTTCTTTGCTCATCATTGTTTTGCTGTATTTGCACACTAAGTGCTCTCATTATTACAAATGCTTCGCCTTCAACTGGTAGCACTTTTTCTTTTTGACTTTCTCCTTCTAAAGGCAACATTGCCTTATAGTCAGACTCTCAATCATTCTCACTTTCATATATATCATTTGATTTAGTAGACACCTTTGACTTTTGAGTAATGGTATTAGCCTTTGTTGTACTGGGAGTGCTAGGAGTAGTAGCATTCTTAGTTTCTATCTTTATATCTTTCCTGGGACAAGAACTTCGCCAATTTGATGAAGGATATGAAGAAATCTGCCTGGAGAATCTTGATTTCTTAATTGCCTTTCAACCTTTTTAGCCATGTGTACTATCTTTTCAATAGTCAAGTAATATGCAATTCTACTATATTGGCAATTTCCTGATTCAATCCTCCTAGGAATCGAGCCATGGTTGTCTTAGGTTCTTCTTCCACATTAGCCCTAATCATAGCTATCTCCATCTCTTTGCAATACTAATTAATGGTTGTGGACCCTTGAGTGATTTCTTGAAGTCGTTTATACAACTCTCGATAGTAATGAGGTGGCACAAATCTTTTACCCATGATTGCCTTCATCTCCTCCCAAGTGTTGATGGGTTTTTTTCGGTTTCTTTTTATAGAAATAACCAATTGTTCCCACCAAACAATGGCATAACCTGTGAACTAGACTGTAGCTAGCTTAACCTTTTTCTATTCCGAGTAGTTGTGGATATCAAAAACAAGCTCTATCTGCTTTTCCCATTAAAGGTAGGCTTTTGGATCACTCCTGTCTTGGAAGGGTGGAATCTTCAACTTCATGTTCCCAAGGTTGTTCTCAACTTTTGGAATACCTTGTCTTCTTTGGGTGTTATGGGATGCTTCAGATTCATTTTTTCCATAAGCCTCCTCCTCTTCAAACAAGGGATTCTGGTATGTTCGTTGATATTGTGAAACTTCCTTTGATCCTCCCTTGCTGCTAAATTCAGGGGCTATAAGTTTTTCATTCATTGTCTCCATCATGAGGGTCAATCTTGCTAATATTCCCTTTTGATCTAAGATCTTCTTTTGTACTTTTGCCATGGTCGGTTTAAGTGTTGGAAAAAGATATCTGAAGTATCCTCACAAAAAATTTTTTCCTCTACCCAAAACCTATACTATGCACAACCCTACTGTTTCTCTATTTGTTTTTTGGCTTTTATACTTTTGAGGAAAATCACTCAAACCTTTT
Organism: Gynochthodes officinalis; assembly: GCA_020080225.1. Classification (NCBI taxonomy): domain Eukaryota; kingdom Viridiplantae; phylum Streptophyta; class Magnoliopsida; order Gentianales; family Rubiaceae; genus Gynochthodes; species Gynochthodes officinalis. Next base: position 23,941,784 of record CM034615.1, read on the forward strand.
ACCTCTCAATTCACAATTTAAAGTTCTTAATTGAACTTTCAAAAGCACACCAAAGTTGTCAATGCATTACACTTGAGACATAAGGTAGAAATAAAAACAAGTAAAGAAACAAGGAAACACAAAAACATAAGCAAATATGAGTTGGATGAGAAGAGATTTCAAGTAGAGAAAGTATTTCCAAATCCAAGTCGGATTAGGATTCTGAATCCTGGTTAGGGTATGATTCCTAGTCAGAATAGGATTCCTAAATGAAGTAGGACTCTGGGTTAGAGTAGAAGTTATAGTTGGAGTAGGATGCTGGAGGGTATGGTAGGAGTTCTGGTTGGAATAGAATTCCTAATTGGAGTAGGAGTTGTAGTTGGAGTAAGACATTAGGGGATAGGAGTCCTAGTTGGAATAGGATTTCAATTCTAGTTGAACTTGGACAATAGATATTAGTTGAGTTGACAATAAATTTGGGCTGAAGTAGGATTCCTGAATTCAATTGGCAATCAAGTAACTCAACTCAAGTTCTTTTACAAAAAGAACAAATTCAATTCTCACTTGGATTAGAAAACAAAACCGAATCCAATTTACAAAAGAATACACAACCTATTTACAATTGGATTTGGTTTTTAAAATGTAATCCACTTAGGAAAAAAATTTAGAATAGAATAGGATTGCAAGTTATAATAAATTAGGGTAGAAAGAAATAGTTAGTGGCTGTAATTGGATCAAAAAACAAATTAGACATGAAGAAGGATTGCGAAAAAAATTTGAGGGCAAAATTAATTCAATGGTGGCAGTTGTCCAAACAATTTTCTTCAAGAATTTCGTTCAAAAAAAATTCAATATCCTTCAACAACAAATTCAAAAATAATCACAAATATTTACAAAAGATCAATAATTTTAAGGAAAATATTTACAAGAAGAGTGGGTAGAATATAAGAAAAAAAAGTTACAAAACGTGAATAGTAAATGTAAACAGCACCTGCAAATAGTAAAGGTGAATAGTGACAATTTTTTTTTTGATAGAAAATTGATTTCTTGAGAATGAAGAATTTTGAGTAGCAACAACAACAACAACAATTCAGATAGTAACAAAAAAAAAAAAGAATGGAAAGAGTGAAGAGAGATCACGAGTTGGAAGAACAAAAAAACAACAAAACAAAGATTAAACAAAGACAAGAACTACAAGTAAGCACAAATAGGATATCAACAATTCTAAGGGGTTACCCAAATTGCTCTGATACCAAACTGATGTGAATCCTTAGGGAACTTGTCTTAAAAACCCACAAAGAATTGAACTTTGTTTTAATGTGGGAAAAACCTTGACCCCAACCTAACAATTTGGATTTAAACCTTGGTATAACTATGGATTGAAGCAACACCACAAGTTAAGGGAAAAGTCTTAACTTGATAAGTCACAAAAGTAGCACAAGAACAATTTTAATGCACTCAAAAATTTCTTAAAAGAACTTGAATTGTGAATTCCTCACAAAATAAAAGTTTTATTCTCTCAAAATTGGATCATAATCACCACCCCTCTTGTCCTTTTATAAGGCAAGAGTTGGTCTAATCCTTACAAGAATTGAATCCTGAATATATCCTATGATTGGTTGGATTAGATGTTCTATAAGAATCCAACCATTAAACCTAATCATAAACTAATTCTAAATTAATAATTTGGCCTTAATACAACTTGGAAATCTTCTAGGAAGACTCCTTGAAATTTAGACTAGAACAAATAATACAAGTAGAGTTAGGGTAAAATCCGGAATTTCAACAAATTCAGCCATGTATTGTGAATTTAGCCCATGCCCAATTTTTGGGCATCTCCTTTGAGTTTTTAATTAATTAAGGGTTTAAATACAAGGCCTATTGGTAATTACAATTAATATTTTAACGATCTTCGACTTGTAATCACCGAACTTGGACTTTTCTTTAAGTTGAACTTCTTGAATAAGTCTATTAAGAGCCTCTTTAAATCTTTTAGGTCTAGCCCTTGTCATTGGCCCATGAACACCTTTGCAGTGGATCTTTGAACACTTTTAGGAACCCAAACCCAAACTCGTAATGGTATAAAAAATGATGACCACCATGGACTAGGGTTTGCATCAGTGGTAGATGGTTTGTTTAAGCAAGAATATGAAGCTAGACACTTTTGGTCTTTAGATGCATAGAGGAGATCCCACACTGTGTCTGAAACCCTTTTTCCTTAGATAGGGACTAGATTTGTAACTTCAAGTTGGTTGAGTTTTTCTTTACTATAGCTTTGGGTTATTCAAGTAGCAAGTTAATGTCACCCACTTGACCCTTCATTCATGAAGAGGTAAGGCTCATTGTCCACCTCTATACTGTAATTTTTTTTATTTCTCATGGAATAAAAGAGTAACTAAGCCCACTAACTGCATAAGGATTGTTTAATTTTTTTTTTCTCTTTTTGGGTGTCAAAAAGATGACCCTAGTTGTTGTTGTTTTTTTTTGAATGAGGATAGAGTTCAAATTTACATCCTCATACAACACAATCATGCTACTTACGAAGGCTAATAGTGGATTTTTAGCTGCATCTAATTTAGTTCTTAAGCAAACAATGATAAAGTTGACAAGTTAATGTGCATATGATCAATATTACCTCTCTATTTTTCCTAGTTCAACTTAGATAATGGGAGATTTAATGATTGAAATTTATCTGGAGAACAAAAATTTGAAAAAATAAGTGATTGTTGGCCTATAGTTTCACCAAGCTTGGATGAGTTGATTGATAATTGATGAGCGAAATGTGGATTTAGATGGTGTTTAATGAATCTAAAATTTAGAAAGATATTTTCATTCAAATACTTTTTTAGAGCATATGCATCCTAATTTTTTAAATTAGTATATACTTTATTTTGATTCATTTTATTTTTTAATGCATGAATTGTGTCTCGTTTTTCAAAGTTTTTAACTTACATTTTATCTTAATTTATTACGTCTGGTTTTTCTTTTCTTTTTTCATTTAGTGCTTGGAGACACCATTTTGTTTTTGAACAACTGAATAAAAAGTTGGATGTCAAAGTCAAGAGTAAGTGAAAACTATCAAAAGGGACTTAGGTCTTTCATAAACTTTACTTTTAAAAATGCAAATATAATGGTATGATTTTATGTCCATGCAAGCAGTGCAAAGTTGGTACGTGTGTGTGATAGAATAGGAGGCACTAGACCATTTGATAGTTAGAGGATTTATTCGTGGGTACACATTGGATAGCTCATGGAGAGCTTTTGTATAATTTAACTGTTCATCTATTTTTGAATTCCAGCATGATTATCTTGCATGATAGGAGCAAGGTTTAGTTCATGGTGTTTTTGGGGGTGCCACAACAAGATGTTATCATGTAAGATAGAACATGATAAATAGAAAATGCTAATGTACAAGCTGAAAAATTTTATAAATGAATTGATGCCTTCCAAAACAAACTGTATGAAGGATGTGAATTTTTTTTAAAACTTTCATTTTTAATTCATGTTTTGCACTTAAAGTGTCTTGGGAGATGGGCTAATAAGCATTTTGATATTCTTTTAGACTTGGAGAAACATTTCGCGATGCCATGCCCGATTTACCTAAGTTGTACTATGAGGTTGAGAAATTGATGAAAGATTTAGGACTTGGTTATGAAAAAATTGATACTTGTCCAAATGATTGTACACTATACTGGGGTTGAATGAGAAAAAAGTATCATGTAAGATATATAAGGAATCTAGGTGGTGTGATTCAGACAAGGATCCTATGGGTGAGAAAAAAAGAATTACAAACAAGGTATTATGGTATTTTCCACTATGACCTAGATTGCAAAGATTGTTTATGACCACCAAGACGACTTCCCATATGAGATGGCATTTCAAAAGTTGTATAAAGGATGAATGATAAGGATAAGGATAAGGAAAAGGATGACCTTAGGTCCAAGTTGATGGGTTATTGACATCAGATTAGGATTATTTCCCTTATCATGGATGGAGATAAATTGGACTCCTATTAGGACTCTACTACAGGCAAGACATCTATATAGGGCACATCAGGCCACAGTAACAGGTAACAAATTCTACCCATACACAAAGACATTCTTCAAAACCCTAGACTGACTTGATCGTCGAAATGTCTTTTGAGACATCGTCCCCACCTTTTTCCAGGTCAGTTGGCACATTGGAGATTCATCAATGGTTATATGAGGCATTCTGTTGATTCCCCTACATGGCTATCAATTGACAATACACATCCAAAATTTGCTAAAGATCCTTACAATATTTGATTAGGGTTGGCTTTAGATGAATTTAATCCATTCAAAAATATGAGTATGGCACACAACACATGGCTTGTGATTTTGAAGTTGTATAACCTTCCACCATGGATGTGTATGAAACAAATACATTTTATGTTGTCTTTATTGATTCCTGACCATTGGCTTTTGGGAACAACATTGATATTTATTTACAACCTCTTATTGAATGATTTGTGACGGTGGGAGTTGAAATATATAATTCATTGAGGAACAAAAATTTTCAATTACATGGACCATTGTTATGGACAATTAGTAATTTTTGAAGACATGCAAATCTATCTAGATGGAACACTGAAGGTGAATTCACTTTTCCTCTTTGTGCACATTCACATAGGTTAAGAAATGATGGAAAGTATTGTTATATGGGTCCATGGAGATAAATGGATAAGTAATATGAATATCAAAAAAATGGTAGACTCTTTGATGGTAATGTGGAGTATGGATGACCACCACCTTAACTATCAGGTAATATAATGATAGATGAATAAAAAAATTGTAATATTAAATTTGGAAAGATGGTTGATGATAATCCAAAGTTGCTTTTCAGTTGGAAGAAGAGGACTATTTTTTTTTTTAAAATTGCCATACTAGAAAGATAATGTGGTGTATCACAATCTAGATTTTATACATATTAAGAAGAACATCTGTGAAAGTATTTGTGGAATCTTGTTGGACATGGATGGTAAAACAAAAGATAATCTAAAATCATGCATAGATTTAAAAGAAATGAGGATTAGACTAGAACTTCATCCCATTACAAAGAAGTCTGGCAAAGTTTATTTACCTCTTGCAACTTTTACAATGAACAAGAAAGAGAAAACCATGTTTTATAGGGTCTAAAAGGATTAATGTTCTCGATGGGAATGAATCAAATATATCACGATGTGTTCAACTAAAACCACCTAAACTTGTTGGCTGAAAATTTATGATTACCATATTTTAATACAACAATTGTTGCTTGTGGCATTAAAAAAACTCTTCAGAAGTAAGTGCGGTTGCCTTTGATTAGATTAAGTAATTATTTTAGAGAACTATGTTGTAAAGTAATTTCTCCCCCAGATATAATTCACTTAGAGAAAAACATAATTGTAGTACTTTTTTAGTTAGAGATGGTATTTTGACCATCATTTTTTAATGTTATGGTGCATCTAACTATTCATTTAGAGACGAAAGTAAAGCTTGCTAGGTTAGTTTATTATTGTTGGATATATTCAATAGAAAGGTGATTATTAATTTTTTTTGAGTGCTTCATCATGATTAATTTTATTCATCTATGAACTATATAAAAATTGTTTCATTGGAATAGCAATGTTTTTTCTTAATGTTGACTATTAAGGTACTTGGGCACATTGAAGTCATGTATGCATAATCGGAGCAAACTAGAAGGTTTGATTGTTTAAGGTTATTTAGCTGGAGAATGTTTGACATTATGCTTTTTATACCTAGCAGATTATGTGGAGTCAAAGTTGAACCACACACCCAAGAGAGAGGAAGAAAATGTGAGTATTGCATTCGGATTAAATATATTTAAAATGGAAGGTCGTGCTCTTCGAAAAGCAATGGCTACAAACTTTAATGATGCAACATTGAAAAAGGTGCGTCAATATGTGTTATTTAATTGTAAGGCTCTTAGATCACAATTGAGTAACTTGGTTTAATTTAGATTATTGAATTGTTTATTCTAAACTTTCGACTTGAGACAATCTAATAGTTCTTAAATTTTCAACCCACATCATGCAATTATTGAACAAATCTACTCGAATGTTGCATGCATTCAAATTGAAAACATTGATAATGAAAGTTTTGTTGAATGTTTTGCCCAATGCATAAGTTGCTCAAACGATAATAAAGTTAGAGGTCTCATATTGAATAGATGATATTAAGGTTAAAGATTTCATATTGATAGCAGCCATACTGGATTGATAATTTTTTTTTTGTCCATAGGTGAAACAGTTCCAAATGCCTAAAGAAAATTCAACAACAAGAGATACGAAATTGTTTATTGGTGGTTCAAACTTCATAAGAGTAAATATGAAAATTTTATTATGAATGGCTTTAGGTTTCACACTAAAGATTTGGAGAGTAAAAGAAAAACACAAAATAGTGAGGTAATTGTCAATGTAGCAACATCTACTTTTTCAAGTATAAGAGACCAAAATCCAAATCTTAAGTGATTTATACTACTATTGAATTTTGACAAATATCATTTATTTAGATTATGAAGGAGGACGTAGGGTTGTATTGTTTGAATGTGATTAGGTGTCAAAAGGAAAACTATTGAAATAAGATGGTGATGGTTTTATTTTGGCCAATTTTATGACTGTGAAACATCACAATGAGCCATTCATTTTATCATCCCACGTTGAACAAGTATTTATGTGCAAGATCCAGTCAAGGCAAAATGTCATGTAATTATATCTATTACTACTAAAGCAGATTACAAAATGTAATCTGTTGCTGATGTTGAAATATACTCGCAAAGCAATATTTGTAGCCCAGTCATTTATAATGAGAGTGAAAAAATCAATTGGATTTGTGATGACATGTGACGAAGGCTATATCCGCAACTTGCTTGGATAATGTTGATCCAGAACTCTTCATCTTCTTCGCTAATATATATGCCTGCAAAACAAATTTCGAAGTGGTTTTACGAGGTAAATCCTTTGATGCTTAAGTTAGATTTTGTATTTCAGTCTTTATAGCTCTCAGAAAAGGCTCCCCCCTTTACTTGGCGGCTTGCCTAGCTTATATATCTCATTTCCCGAATTTGTGAGATTTGGTTGTAACGGGTAAGCATGTAGGTTACAGTTGTAACAACTACGTACATTGTTATGTTTCTCTATGATTATCACATGTTGTTATCTTTTTCTAGATAATTATGGTCTCAACAAGTCTCCACTTTGTTGGTGTAATTCGAAGTTTGGTACACATAGTCCGAGGTCCCATACACTTAGTGTAATTGCGATATACTTTTATACCCAAGCCTAAAGGTTGAGGTCCAACTAGAAAAAATGCCAATTGCTAAGATTTGGACCTATAGCGTGTCAAGATCAAAGTCCTAGTGTGAAGATCTCGCACATCTTTGAATTCCCAATGATGCTATATATATCAACATGGAAGGAATTGAAGTTAACTGTAATTTGTGAAAGCATTGATGGTGGCATGGGCTTACTTGATCTCATTAATTTGACATTTGGTAAGTGCTCATCATTCTTTAGACTATATTTTTTAAATACTAGTATTCTTTAGTTTCCTTTAGTGATCATTAAGCGAAAAGGTCCTTAGTTTAAATCACCTTTTTTCTAGTTTTTATCTTTTTCATTTTTGAAAGTAATATTAGTGGGGCCGCTCATGTTGGGCAACTCAACCCACGTAGCCTACAACTACAAAGGCAAAACATTAGTAGGGCTCTTTCAATTACGTTTTCTTTGGGCAGAAAACAAGAAACAAACAAAGAAAAGAAAAATAAGAAGTTTTTTCTAATTCTCTCAAAAGGTGCAAAGAAAGCATTTAATTTGTGACAAAACAATGTATGTTGATTTCTTGATATGCCTTTATCGATAAGTGATTCAAGTATTTATTTCTAGGAATGTTTCCGCACAAATTCGTTTAATGGAATTAGTTTCCTTCATTGGTTTCAGACCTAGGTTGCTTATTTCCTGGTCATTTAGCATGTTTAATTAATGATTAAATACAAAATTTAAGAATTGATTGAATGTTTATATTTTTTTGTATGAATTTGTTTATTTTAAAGTATGATTGTCAGCCCTTATTGTGCATTTTTTATTAAGAAATTCAGAATGTTATAAGTTGTAATGTTTGCATATTTTGAAACTAAACATTACAGGCTTTCAATTGGTATATAATAAGTGTAATTTGGATGAAAAACGAGATAGATATGAGTCTTCAAAGTCTCGGGTTTATCATGTTTGAATATGGAAATTTGTTTTCCACATTTCAACATGATCAAATGACCATGTTTGATTGCCTGTATCTCTCAAAATTTTTGGTTGTGATTTACACCTCTTGTACACATAAAAACTAGACATTTCAGGCTTTAAAATGACATATTGTATGACCGATTTGGACTTAAGATGAAGGAGATTCGAGTCTTCAAAGTTGTAAACTTAACATTGGAAATCTGAATTTTGGTGGCCATAGAGAACAGGGAGGATGGCGTGTGAGCCCCACGGGCCAAGTGGATGATGTGGCAGGCACATGAAGAAAAAGAAAAAAAAGAAAAAAAGAAAATCTTTCCCCCTTTCTCATTATTTGGTTGTGAAGAAGTGTTTGAGATATTCCAAATGTTTAATTGTATCTTAGATTATTGGTTAATCGTTCATTCTGTATTTGTTACAGATATAATGGTTACGATTATTAAAACTCCCAAGATTGTAAGGACACACGCATAGAAAATGATTATCCAAATGTTGTGTTAGGAATTGGCTAATTACTATTAGGATGGAGTTGTTAACATGCTTGACCATGTTATCACAGTAAATGTGAAGATACAAAAACTCATTTGGAAAGGGCATCTTATGGCTAAGTTTAAAAAGTTTGAAACCCCAAAAAGCACTCTTCCTGAGAATTGGAAAGTTGTTGTTGAAGATCTTTGGCAACAAGAAGCTATGAGAAAAAAGACGTCCTCATTATGATTGCTTTGTCGAAGCCTTTTTGAGAGAATACATAAAATATGGGGCCAGAAAAACATCGATTCGTTCGATGAATGCATCCTCAAGCTGATCTAAAGGATTTGCAATGGTCATTCTTTGGCTAGCAAATCATAAAATTACTCTTCCCAAGGACTTTTATGATTCAATTCCTGTACTTCTTAAGATTATAAAATCTTAGATTTTTATTTCTTTAGTTAGTTGTTTGGTTGTACTTAGGAAAATCTTTTATATTCTTAATACTCTATTTGTAATTTCAAGTTGCAATGCAAATTTATATATGTTTATGATACATTTATATATTGCTCAACTTTGTTTGAAATTAAAAGTATGCAATTTATTTCATTTGAGTAGGGAGTTCTAAAAGTTTTAGTAACTTTAAAGAACTAAATTTTTACCAATTAATTATATTAATGATAATTTCAAATTACTTTTTTAGATGATGATTGGGAACATAGTGAACTTTCGATTCTAAAACCTTCTTATAAATTTTTTAAATATAATTAATGGCAAAATTAATGCATTTATGTTGGGCATTAATAATTTGTGCATATATGTCTGTAGAACTCCATGTTTGACATTGACTTTAGCTTCTAAGAATATCGTTGTTAAACTCAATAAAGTAGAGAAATTGAACGGTGAAAATTATGAAATCTGGAATATGAAAATCTAGTATGTGCTTGAAGAGCAAGAAGCACTAGAAGCTCTTAACTAGGTTATGGAAGAACCTAAAGATGGAAATACTATACAACACAGAAGGGGCAAAGAGGCATTTACTGTATGGAAAAAGAAAAACTCTATTACTCGCATTATGTTACTGAGCAGCATGGATAACAATGTTATGCGAGAGTTCAGGCATTTTCAGAATGCCAAGGATATGTGGGCTGCATTGGTAGCTAGATTTGGTAATACATCAATTACTAATTTGAGACAGCTTACTGTAAGGTTTGACTCTTACAAGAATCCTCATGAACAAACCATGAAACAACACTTGAGGCATATGTCAAACATGATAAGTGAGCTGAAGATGCTGGTCACATATTGACTGATAAGTAGCAAGTGCAAGTAGTGATCCACTCATTGCCCTAAAGCTGGGAGCATATGAAAATCCACTTGACCCACAATGAGAGCATCAAAATTTTTCAAGATTCTATACGACATCTTGAGATAGAAGAGGATCGTCTTCTGGTGGCTAACCAGAAAATGTTGTTTATATTGCTAATTCTAGCCCAGAAGGAGCTTCAGGCTCTAAGTGTAAGCGTCATGGTGGATTTCAGAAAAGGAAGGGCAAATGAGGTAATTCTTTAGGGTAAACGCCAAAGTTTAACTGACAAGGAAAATGAAAGCATCCTTTCAAGAAAAATATTTCAAAAGTGAAATGTTATAACTGTGGCAAAAAAGGTCATTTTGCTCGTGATTGTACCGAGCCAAAGAAAGTAAAAACCCTTTGTATTTTTGAAAGTACAACTTATATATCAAGTTCTGTTTTTCTAATTGAATTTCATCTTTTGTGGACTGTAGACTCAGGAGCCACAGACCATGTAGTGAAAGACAGGGATGCCTTCGTGGAGTTTTGACGAGTTCTACAAGGAACTAAGCGGATATATGAAGGAAACAACTTTAAAGTGGAAGTGAAAGGAATTGGCACCTGCCAATTAAACATGTGTGGTGGTCACACATTGTTCCTACATGATGTCTTATATGCTAGGAAATACGTCAGAACTTGGTTTCTGTGTTGGTGTTAGTTAAACTTGGTTTTAATTTGAACTTTCATAATAATGGTGTTGACTTGTATTTGGGAACAGGTTATTATGGTTTTGGATATTTTCTTGATGGTTTGATTGTATTGGATGTGAAACACAATGATATTAATGTTTGTTATTCTTTATTTACATCAACTTCTAGAGATAATGATGTAAATGTGTGGCATGCTAGACTTGGTCACATTGGCCAACACCGAATGAAAATATTAGCCAAATAGGGTTTACTGGGCACCATTTGTGAGTATTGCCTAGCAGGAAAACCAACAAGGAAACCATTTGGAAAAGGAGCAAGAGGTGAATTTACTTTGCAATTAATCCATTCTGGCATCTGTGGTCCAATGAATGTAAGAGAAAGGCATGGGGCATATTTCATCACATTTCTTGATGATTACACTTGATTCGGTCATGTCAATTTGATTTCTCATAAATCTTAGGCATTAAGTTGCTTTAAGAAATTTATGAGCTTGGTAGAAAATCAATTGGACAAGAAAAAAATAGCATTAAGATCTGATCGAGGTTGAGAATATTTATCTGATGAGTTCAGAGATTTATGTGATGAAAAGGGAATAGAACGTCAATTGACTATTCCAAGAACTCTTCAACAAAATGGTGTTGCGGAAAGAAGAAATAGAACCACTACTTGAAATGACTCGGTCTATGATGGCACAAGCGAATTTGCCAATCACCTTTTAGGGTGATGCCTTGTTAACTGCTAGCCACATACTTAACCGAGTGCCATCTAATCAGTCACCTCCGCTTCATATGAGTTATGGACAGGTCGAAAGCCCAATCTTGATTTTTTTATACCTTAGGACTATGTTGCCTATACTCACGACTCCTCAAATAAGTATGGAAAATTAGGTGCAAGAGGTAAAAAGAGTATTTTCATAAGATACTTTGAGCACTCAAAAGAGTATGTGTTTATAAGTGAGCAAAAAAGTGGGAGTGTAACCGAGTATGAATCACGTGATGTCACATTCTTAGAGAATGAATTTCCTAGAAAGGGTGAGATAGGTGAAAATCTATGTCTATATGAAACTCTGGAATAAGATAATGGGATTACTTCAATAGCAGGAGTTAACACACCATCATCTCATCCAAGTGGGAGCAATATGAGAAGTGGGGAATTAAATACGAATTAGTCTCAATTGCAACAACTTGATGAGATGATACCACCATTATCTATTCTGAGTGGGGGCATTATGGAGCATAATGAGTTACAAGGTGAACAACCTTCTATATGATGATCAAATCATCAAAGCATTCCCCACTGACATTTTGACATTGAAGGGGAAGCCTTCATGATCGCCCCAAAAGAAGAGGATGAGCCAAGGAATGTAAATGAGGCTCTGACATGCCCTGATAAGGAAAAATGGATAAAATCAATGGAAGAGATTGAGTCAATGAAATCAAACCAAGTTTGGGAATTGGTTGATCTTTCAAAAGGATGCAAAGCCATTGGGAACAAGTGGGTTCTCAAAATAAAATGTAAATATGATGGCTTGATAGAAAGATATAAGGCTCGCATTGTGGCGAAAGGGTATAATCAACAGGAAGGAATTGATTGTGAAGAAACTTTTTCCCTTGTTGTAAGGTTTACCTCAATTTGCCTTATTCTGGCAATAATGACAAGTATGGATCTTGAATTCAATCAAATGGATGTAAAGACAACTTTTCACAATGGAGAATTAGAAGAAGAAATTTACATAGAACAACCCGTTGTTTCATAATGGAAGGCCAAGAACAAAAGGTGTGTCAACTTTTAAGATTGATATATGGCCTTAAGCAGTCGTCGAGACAATAGCATATACATTTTCATGATGCCATAATATCATATGACTTTGTCATGATTGGTGAAGATCATTGCGTATATATCAAAAGATCCAAAGATCAATTTGTGCTTTTATCATTATATGTTGATAATATAATATTGCCAGAAACAATAAGGAGTTTGTGAATACTGTGATGAATTGGTGACCTTCCAATTTTGAAATGAAAGACATGGGTGAAACTGTATATATTCTTGGAGTTAACATTTCAAGAGATCATTCAAAGAAATTATTATCTCTTTCACAAGAGACATATAACTAAAATCCTTGAATGATTCTATATGCAAGATTGCAAACCCATAGATACTCCTATTGCAAAAGGTGAAGGTTTGAGCCGTAGACTATGTCTTGAGACTCCATAAGAACAGGAATGAATGAAACATGTTCCATATGGTAGTGCTGTTGGAAGCTTGATGTACGCTATGATGTGTACAAGACTTGACATTTGTTTTGCAGTTAGAATGGTGAGTAGATACCAACCAATCTAGGTCAACCACATTAGATTGCCGTTAAAAGAATATTGAGGTATCTGAAAGGTACTGCCAATTATTTGCTGTGTTATCAAAGAAATAATTTACAACTTGAAGGCTATACTGATGCTAATTGGGGAGGAGATTTAGATGAAAGAAAATCTACCTTTGGATTTGTTTACTTACTATATAATGATGCCATTTCTTGGAGTATTAAGAAACAAACATGTATAGCCTTATCAATAATGGAAACAGAATTTGTGGCACTTTTAGCAGTAGTACAAGAGGTTGTTTGGTTTAAAATATTTTTTGATCACTTAGGTGTTGCTAAACGTGATGCAAATTCACTTTTGGTTAACTGTGATAGCTAAACAGCAACAACATACACTAAGGATCTGAAATTTCATTGTAAGACCAAACACATAGATACCAAGTATAATTTTGTAAAAGATATGGTTGCACAAAAGGCAGTGAACGTAAAGTACATATCTACGCATAGAATGATAGCAGATCTTATGACAAAACCATTCCCTAGAGATGTGTTTCTTGATCATGTGAAATTTCTAAGATTGCGTAGAAGTTAATGTACTGAATATTTTGTATTTCTCAAAAGTTTACAATTTAATGATATTTTCTTATTTATTACTACCTAAGAGTTTATTCAACATTTATGCATATTAATGCTTAGTGCATTATATTATATTATCGAGAAAGTATGTCAGACAGATGGAAGATTAGCCCACTCACTCGGGTAATCACCTCTATTACTACGTGATAAATAAAGATGAGACAATTTTAAACTTATTATCTAAATGATAATTGAGAGCTCAAGATTAAAATATGAACGTCGCCTTAATAAAGTGTTAGATGAGGTCATAATATTGATTATGTCTGAAAGTGAAGTAATTCACATATTTCACTTTATCTGTTTTTAATGCTGGATGTGAGTTTTGATGGATTGATATTTAAAAAGGAGTAGATATGTGAACTCAAGTTAAACATTGGAAATGTTTGAACTCAAAACATATGCTTCATGGGAAAAGGAGAAAAATACCATAATACGTATTTCATACTACGTATGAATGATTTGACTACTATGAGTTGGTGAAAGCTTTGATCTTAACTTTCAAGTCGTGTGAGACTCACGAGGATGAGATTTTCTCATTCGAGTGCCCTTATGGCTCTTATCTTATTTTAAAATTTTTTATTCAATGTTTGTTATCTTAGAATGTTGCCCATGATCATGAATGATGTGATCTAACAAGAAATTTCTTAAAAAGTGAATTAAATTGAAATTGAGAGATTGAAGAAAGAGGAAGATCAATTTGTTAATTGTCATATTCTATTTTGTATTCATAGTTCAACAATTATGATTATTTTGAGTTTGATCATAATTGTGAATACAATATATGATATTTAAAGAGACCAAGAGAAATATAATGTGATTGATTGGTCTAGGGAACTACATACAAGATCTACTCTAAATAATTATGCCCAAATTTGAGCCGCTATATATTCCTAATAGATGTATGGCAACTAGCTCTCAGTGTATGCTAGTCGCACGGATTATTTGCTGGTATGAACTTTGCAGAGAAGTGAGAGTTATGGTTCCATCATGGGCGAGTGGGAGATGAAAGTAATATTAGTGGGGCCGACCATGTTGGCCAACTCAACCCATGTAGCCTACAATTGTAAAGTTAGGTGTATGAAAATAACTGCAAAGGCAGAACCTTAGTAGGACTCTTCCAATTACGTTTTCTTTGTGGCAAAAAACAAGAAACAAAGAAAGAAAAGAAAAATAAGAAGCTTTTTCTAATTCTCTCAAAAGGTGCAAAGAAAGCATTTAATATGTGACAGAACAAGGTATGTTGATTTCTTGATATGCCTTTATCGATTAGTGATTCAAGTATTTATTTTTGAGCATGTTTCCGCATAAATTCGTTTAATGGAATTAGTTTCCTTTAGTTTTAAAAGTATAAGTGTGCTGTTAATTCCATTATCATGTCCAATGTGTAGATTATATGTTGTTTTAAATGTATGACTATTGTAATTGATGTTTCTATGTTTAACTATGTGTTGTACACTTAATCTCTTGTAATTATTGTCAAATGTGTTTTGATGGTAGATTGTAAATGTATTTTAGGAAAGTAAATATTTGAAGTTCCTTGGTTTTATGTGGAACCCTCTTTCATAGGACATGGAAGTTGTTGCTGTCATAACAATTGCCCTTTCCAATGGAAGCGTAAGAGCTTTTATATATATATATTTTTTTCTGGATTTCATATTGCTTAAACTCTATTGTTTTTTAGAAAAAATTCATGGTTTTTTTCTTTACGTCAATTCATGGTTTTTGCTTTACTTTACTTTTGATCAATCCTATTGTGACAATAGATTTACTCTCTGGTTTTTTTTAATGTTTAAAAAAGTGTGACTACCTAGTGGATATGGCCAGCATTGCAGATTCATCCAAAGCTATGCACTACATTTGTAGAGCTTTCTAAGGGAGATTATATAAGGGTCAGTCTTTCATTTCTCACACTATGAAGCTCCAATTTTTTTTAGGCCAGGGAGATCAATAATAGGACAAGCTAGGGGATGCATTTAGGTGGATTAGTCCAAGGTAGCAATGAAAGAAAATTTTGGGAAATTTTTTGGTGTTCT
The DNA here is from genome assembly GCA_020080225.1 of Gynochthodes officinalis. Classification (NCBI taxonomy): domain Eukaryota; kingdom Viridiplantae; phylum Streptophyta; class Magnoliopsida; order Gentianales; family Rubiaceae; genus Gynochthodes; species Gynochthodes officinalis. The sequence continues at coordinate 23,957,472 of CM034615.1, forward strand.
TGAGCCTGGTTGTCATTGCATGACATGTTTAGGAAGTTAGTTAGTAGGCTATCTGACATTGCGGGTGTAGCAACTTGATATCAAATGCGAAACCAAGACAAATGATAATGTATTCGTTGCAGTGGTTGCCTCGATCAATATCAAGCCTCAATTGGCAAGGCCATAGATGCATTTTATAAGCTTAGCAATACCAAGAAGAAGATTTAGACTTATGACTTTGATGTTATTTTAGAGCAAGTGTACCAAAGTTGCAACTTGAATTAGTCTTTGAGCGAAAAGTTGAGGTTGCAAAAGTAGTGGAGAATGAACTCAAAAAGGCTATGTCTCATTATGGTTATGAAATAGTTTAGACACTTATTGTAGATATTGAACTAGATGAGCAAGTTAAAAGGGTCATGAATGAGATAAATGCAGTTTCAAGAATGAGGGAAGCTACAGTCGAGAAAGTGGTAACTGAGAAGATGTAGATAAAGCAACTTGCAGGGGAAGTAGAATCAAAATATCTAGCTAGACTTGGCATAGCACACCAGCACCAAGCCATTGTAGATGGACTAAGGGAGAGTGTGCTTAGCTTTACCTCAAATGTGCGGAAATTTGCAAAATAGTACTTTTGGCAAAGGCATTTGCAAATATAGCACCAAGACCATTTTCCTTGCAGATATAGCACTTTTTGGGTCTAATCCTTGGCGAAAAGATACCAATGCCCCTTCATTCACCAAAAAAAGGCTTGAAACATTTGCGCCTAAATAAATAACCCCCTCTCACCGATCGGCTGTAATGGCCAATTATCCTTCATTATTCACTGAATCTACAACCCCATGAGGTTGAACTCATGTCTACACTTGAAACCACTGCATGAACACGAGCAACACAAAACTAGATGAGCCAAAAACTAGTTAGCCGAGAACACAGAATTGGATGAACTGGACATATATCCTTCATCCTTCATTTAAGCTTCGTATTTGCTATCTCGCAGGGTGTGTGTACCATGCATATGTTTGTTTTTTTCAAAGTCGAACTGGGTTTGAACAAGAAAGGTGGGAGCATATGTCGATAAATATGTCGATCAAGATTGAGAATTAACATATGTCGAGATATATATCAAGAATTAAGGGCGTAGAGAAACATGTGGAGGAAAATGTCGATCAATATGTCGAATAAACTTTCGAAAAATATATCTATAAAACCGTCGATCAGTTCGTCAATAAAGTTGTTGAATGTATGTCAATAAAAATGTCGACAAATAAGTCGAGAACTGCATTTTTTCAAATGTGGGATTAAAGATGTCTTTGACCATTCCAAGATGGGCGATTTAAATATCGTATTTCTTTTATTAACAAATTTTTTGTTTGTATTAATAAACCATCATGTATGGTTGTTTTGGTTGCGTAATTAGCTAAAATATTCATGGAAAAAAAATAAATTAGGCAATTCTTATGGAAATGAATAACTATAATATTGAATATTGAATATCACAAAATGTCATCACTTTGTATGATGAAAATATTGGAAGCAAGTCTGAGACCATCCAACAAGTCGAGACAACTCCACACTTGAGACGTACACACTTTGATCCATTACAAGGCATTGGAGGTCCTATGACTAGATCAAAAGCTAAGAGAATGCAAGCTGCCTTAGCAACTCTTATAACTGAATTACAAGCTAAAGAAGCCATGAAGAAAGAGGCAATGAAGACCGGCTCTCAATATGTCACTATGATCACTATGATTAGTGTTGTAAATGATGAGCTAAGTGTGTCTAATGCTTCATGATCAATAGGATAGCCAAAGTCCTTAAAGAAAATTCTAAATTCATAGCCATGATGATTAAAGAAGCTTCTAAATCCAATTCAAGAGAGGAAAGCTCCATGGCTGAAAACAACACAAATCCAATCTACACTTGGAATAGTTTAGGAAGTATTTTCTTTTTCTTAGAATAGTAGTTCTTTTTAGTAATTGTTTCTTTAGGTAGTTAGTTTCCTAAAAGTCAAGGAGTTCTAATCCTTCTAGAGAATGGATTTCTCCTTGGCTAAACCATTGTTAAATCTATAAATAAGGCCATTGGCCACACAAAGAAGACACAATTTTTATGAATACAAACTTGAGAGCTTTTTGCTTTTCTTTGAGTTCTAATTTCAGAACTTGCTTTGAGTCTTTGAGGATAGCTTCTTAGGTTCATGTTTAAGCTATCTTGTTGAGTCTTTTTCCCTCAACAATTTGAGCGTGCTTCTTGGTTCCAAGGAAATAGTCCAATTCACAACTGGGTTTTTGGATTGATCCTTCGGGTGTTAAGTAGACAAAAGAAAGGTCTTTTTTCAAACTCGGAGTTTGTGTCTTGCTAAAGAAAGAACTAGTTCAACCTAGAGAATGATACTATGACCTACACTCTGGTATTTGTTTCGAATTTTATTCTTTAAGCTTAGAATTCGTATCATTGTATCCCTACAAACGAATGGATTTGAGCAAGTTTGCCGATTGTGTCCCCTCTCTCCGCACTGACCACATTTCTTTGTAATTTTCTACTCACTTGTTGATGGAATTCTAATTTTCTACTCGCTTGTTGATGGAAGTCGTCCATATCATTGCCGATTGCATCCTTTAGCCTTTGTAAAAACTACTCCCAGGATCCGTCATTCTCAGAATCAACAGTCTCCCATTCGACTGGATAGAGGTTGTTACCGTCCATGCACGTTGCAACTATTAATGATCCAGGATATTTTCCTTTAAAACAAAAAAGCATCAACCACAATAATTGGTCACATGTGGTTGCAGAATCCATGAATCGAAGCTCCAAATGCGAAAAATAAATATTTGAATCTTCCATTTTCTTCAATACTTAGCTTAGTGAATGTGCCTAGGTTTATTTCATTCATCACGTGTAAATAGGATGGCAGTATCCTATATGCACCCTCATAATTGCCTCTGACTTTGTGCAATACAATTCCCTCGATCGCCAAGCCTTGTTGTATGATACGTTAACAGCCTTGTTGATTTCACATGGCCTATATGGACAATATACATATGTGTTTACACTTGATCCACGACTCAATTACTTTGTTGCATGTTGCCGATTGTCAGATTGAGCCAACGGGGATGACATATATGGGTGTTGTCATATTTAGTTATCTTCCAGGCTGATGAATTTCCAATCGCCGCTGCATTCAGCCTCCACTTGCAATTTTCATCATTACACCTTAGGTACCATGCCTTGCTATTTGCCATAACAACCTTCCACTTGAAGAAATGTTTCATGGCAAGCATAGGCATTCTCATAAACAAATACGACCTTGTCTCGAATACCTCTTTGATTGCAACATTTACCACTGCTGATAACCCATCCAAAGAAGATGTAGCCTTATGCAAGGACGTTATTGCCTTAAAGCAACGTATGTTTTCTTGAACTTTTTGCTCACCCCTCTGCTCCCTGTTTGAAATTATTTTTTCATCCTTCACAATGATGGTTTCATCAACACTATCATCATCCTCATCTCAACCTCCAGGATCTTTATCTAGTATTGTCAAAATATTTGCATCCAACTGCCATGAATGAATTACATTGTTAGTCCATATCAGACTATTAGAGCTCAAATGCTTTATGGGTGAGTTGCTAGCTCCATCTTTTTTTTGTGTTGCTCTAACCTCTCAAAGGGTAATGCATATCAGTATCCTGGCACTCTCAGATTGCTTGATAATCTCATTCAGAAAACACTGCATGTGGTGATCGTTCTTGATGGGTAGGATGGAGATTTTTGATAGGTACTTGGATAGGTATTTGATAACCAGTTTATTATGTATTGCCGGATCTAAGCCCATAATAGATATGATTTGATTCACCATTTCCGAGAATCTTCTTTTAGCAATATAGTTTCAATGCCCTTATAGTGCATGAATCTATGCTCATTCATCTCTAAATCAACAATCCATTCTCTCCCATATAAAATATGAATAGACCAAACACCCTGGTGCGTCATGCCTTACAAAATACAAAATTAACCTAGGAAAAAATTTACATTTTCTTTGTGGTTATTAGAAGACAATGGAGGAACAATTGGTTGTTGATAGGATCTTCTTGAGGTGGGTACTTAAATGGATGGTTTAGGGAGATTTGCAATGAAGTATCATGGCCATTCGAAGTGAAATGCATATATATGAAGTTTGATCAATAAAAATTCTGAAATCCATTCCCCATGCCGTAGTCACGATGAATGTAGGGTCAGCTGTCAACTGTCAACACATTGTCCTCAGCAAATCAGAGTCCTATGATAAAACCTCCGTATCCAAATAGCAGGCTGGTCTTGCTCTTATTCACCCCTTCATTTCTTGCTCATCCTGGGGAGTTGGCTGCACAACTAACACACTACACGATGCTAGGCTGGCTACTTCTAGGGCAAATGTCGGCCATAGATTTTGCCCCACCGAGACTTTATCTGTCAGAGATTTCGTATCCTTCTCTTTCATGGGTGATGGTGGAGCACTCTCTGCCGGTAGGATCGCTTCGAACTAGGGGGTATATTGTTCATCAATGAGTTGATGAACAATATCCATTACGTTAATGACCTCTTGTTCTCTTTCCACGGTACGCTTACCCTGAGCCGACGCATCATTAACCCTGAATTTAGGCCCCTCATCATTGGCCGTTTGATCATCATTGGCCCCCTTGTTCTTGTTTGAAGGCCTATCTCTGTTTCCCCTGCTTGAGGGGTAATGGAGTCATCATTTTTTGGGAGTTGTTGCGCTCCCTGGTCATCTATGCTAGAATCATCATCATCGTTTGGAAACAAACTGGATTCAGGCGTACATTGCATTGCCATTAGATGGTGAACGTACTCTGACAGATTATTCATGGTGTGAGTCAACCGCTCAACGGTAGCATTGAGACTATTCACATTGTCCTCCATTGCAGCCGATCAAGCATGCTCGAGCACGAATTCCTTTGTTGTCTCTTTCATTTCAAGCTCATACTTTCCCAGACGTGCCACCATTTTATCACTGAAAGCCCTTTGTTTCAAGCGTCTTTCTGCCTTGGTCAACCTCTATATTTTTTCAAGTTCAGAAACTTCGTCGTCTCGTGCTCTTTTCCTATAAGACACGTGAAAATGGTCTACGTCCATTTGTTCGGAATCTACTTCATCTCCTCTGAACTCCCCTTCCTCGCTAGCCTTTTCATCTTCTTCCTAACCCAAGAATTTTTCTTTCTCTTCAGGCGTTGGTTTTATTTGAGTAACTTTTACTTTTTGAAAAACAAAAAATAAAATTAATCATTAATATAGTCGGCAAACTAATTATCAAACATTAGCTAATAAGCAAAACATACCTCCCTGTCAACTATTCTTTTTGACCAAACCTTCTTCTTTTCTTAATCTCTACATTGTGCATTCAATCCTTTCCATATGCACATCCTGGGCTTGCATCTAGAGGTTTCGACATTTTCCACCATCTTGAACTGCTCAAGATGTGGCATTGTCCACATTGAAAGAAAAATTAGCATAACTGAAAATGGAGAAAACACCACTAACAACATCCAAGATTAAGATGCGTTCGGTATCCTTACCCCTAATGCAACTGGGAATCCCCCCAACAGTGTACATCTTGTGTTCCAGGTGTCATGTCTGCTTCAAGGCATTGACAATTGCCTTTTTAGAACTATCCACAGTGGTCTTGTACATTTCATCAAACTCTCTCCAATCACAGGCCAAATGAAGCAGCTTGTCTTCGACTCTAGTCCTCTTCGGCAAGCCTATGGTGGAGGTGTATATAAGCAAGAGTGTTAAGGACACAACCTAATCGTCTGGATAAGTGAGTTTATACGGTCATAAGCCTTGAACACTTCATCATATGTGGTCTCATATCTTTGGCCCACATGCTGTAGGTACTTTGATATTGAAGAAGGACCATCTGGCAATTTGTAATTGGCATATGTAACCTCAAAGTCTCCCATCTTCAACCCAGTGCTGATGGCAAACTCCCTCTTGCTAAATCTAACTTTCTTACTCGTGAAGTTGAAGGCAATGCTATTATCGACCTTGAATTCCTCGTCCGCCTTAAGTTTGCCTCAACAACATGAAATGGATGATTTGTTTGCATCAAAATAGATACTCCTCGTCAAGAGTAATTTTTGCAAGACGACTTTCCATTCGGAGCATTTGTTTTTGCGTATTCGTCAATTTCGTCCGGATCCTCTTCATATTGGCTTCGTAGTAGTAGTACTGTAAAACCTGGGCAGAGAAAAACTCCCCCTCAATGACCAATTGATCCTCGAGAAGTTCCTGCACGAAATAAAGGTAATCAGTAACAAATCGGCCTAGTTCTTGACATTGTTGACATCTTGTTTAGTTATCGACATTTTTCTGTACATAATAATCAACATTTATTTCAACAAAAATTTTGACATATTTTTCAACATATTACTTGGCCTAGTTCTCAACATTATTGACATATCATTTCATTTTCTACATAGTTATGGACATATAGTTCGAAAAATATGTCAACAAATTTCTTGACATGTTTAGAAGATATTAAACATGGTTTTCAACATATCAATCCATTTTCAATTGTTTTTTAGATAGTTTGGGCCAAACTAGTTCAAATTTAGGAAAAAATAGACTATGTACATGCACGATTTTACAGTGTTCGAACAAATTGCAAAGCCGATTGCGCTAAAACCCTAACTTGTTTAATTCTTCTAATATCTTCTAAGATTTATGCGGGGTTAATCAGCCAAAATGGAACATTTATGCCGTAAAAGTAACAAATACTAAGTTAAATTCCAACCAACCTTCTTAGTCTTGTCTGTCAAATTGTGAGATTTCTGTTCTTCCATCTTCTTTTTGCCAGATAATGAGGCTCCACCTCACGTTTTTGCCATTGATGCTGTTTATGCTTGAAGTCTAGAAAGGTTGTGTGAACTGGGTGTTGAATCGACGAAGAATTCCGGAAGATATTGTGTGAAACGGGTGTTGAATCGACGATGAACTGAAGTAGCAAAACCTATCGACTATTTGTATGAAATCAGTTAGGCGCATTTTCCAAATACAGGGGCATTGTTATCTTTTTACTAGGGGTCAAACCCAAAAAGTGCTATATTTGCAAGGAAAATGGCCTTAGTGCTATATTTGCAAATGACTTTGCAAAAAGTGCTATTTTTGCAAATTTCCCCAATTATGCTTGGGATAACCACCCAAGATGTCACGGACATGGTTTTTGTAACTCAGTATTTTTACACAATGAAAGAGATTGGTACATCTTCAAAATCTTCCTCTGTCTTCATTCCTCATGGTCCAGGGGCTGTGAGAGATATTGCTTCACAAATTAGGGATGGCTTGCTTCAAGGGAAGACAGGTAGCCTGTGAAGCCCACATGATATCTTCGGCCTAATAACACATTTATCATCTAAGATCTTTGAGATTTCAACTTTTGAAAGTCACAGCTTGTAAATTATATGTTTGATTGGGTAAGACTTTAATTGTATGCTTGAAGAGCTAAAGAGTTTAGTCACGTGCCTAGTGATTCTAGATGATTACAAGTTCTGCTAGGGATGCTTTTTCAATGTTGTCTGCATATCTGTAGAGAGCTTATATGATGTGGCGTTAGTTCTTGTAAACTACCAAGTACTGTTTATTGGGTGTTTGTACAATTGCATTCCACTTGTGTATAAAATTTTTTCTTGGGAGAAAAAAAGAAAAAAAGAGATCATCTCTACTATCAGTTTCAATGAGAAGAACAATGCTAGTAATACAACAATTGCTCGCATGGCTTGTCTAGCTCCGAAAGTAAATGTATCTGATCTGATTCACTAATGTTTTTCTTTATTTCTAATTTGTCTTGATAAATTATCCTCTTTTTTTCCCTCTACATTTGCCTTTTGAAAGAATTAGCTAAAAATTTCTAGTTCTACCTTTAGAAAGGAGTAGTTGTAAATTTGCATGTTCTGCCATTACAAAGGAGTAGCTGAAAATTTGCATGTGTCATATTTGATGGGCAAAATACGGTCAACTATATGTGAAGATTCGGTTGAAGGGAAGAAATTGACTTTCAAGGGCAGAAATTAACTATATATGATAATGCTGTTCAAGGGAAGAAATTAACTTTAGGTGAAGATGCTGTCAAAATCCACTTTGAAGGTGATTTTGACTTAGTAGTTGTGCGTGCGTTTTTTTTTTTTATTTAACAATCTTAATCCATTAACGTAATGAACAAAATAAAATTTTTTCTTTTCAAATTTATTTATTTCAATATACTTTTTCATTCACATTAGAACGTTTGAGTTTATGGTTTTAAAATAAAAGAAATTTTTTCATAAATTAGTAACATAAAATTACATATAATTTAGTCATGAGTAAAATTCTAATTATTTTGTAATGTAAATGATGAAGGCCAAATTCTCCAATACCTAAGTCAGAGTGTAGTAATTTTCAGTTATTAGAGCGTGTCCCCATACTTGATTGTCTTCAGGGTTTTGTCTACCTCTCTTCGCCATTCATGGGATTGGTTGTCATGTATCAGCACGTTGGCTGTGGTTATAATTGTTGATTGCATGCTGCAATATCTTTTTTCGATTATCGCCTGTTGTCACATGTTTGTGGATAAGCATAGCTTTGTTGAGTTTCCACTTCATGGTCTGGGACTCCAAGGTCCCAGACACAGTGAGATTTTAGTGTGTTTTGGTTTTTATCTTTTATATTCAGAGTTCAGAATGTAGCTATAGAATATTCTCGTGAAGCCTAGGTCTTTGGCCTTTACATGCTATAGATGTCCAAACCTTCGCTCTGAGATCTCGCCTTGTCGCTAAGGTCTAACTTTTGATCTGTTGATGCAGTCTTGGCTACAAGGTCCCGTCTCATAGTTGAGGTTCAACCTCTGATTCTTAGGCAGAACAAAGATCCATCTTTAAGTCTTAATCTAAGATGTTTAAAATTGGGTCCTATACACATTATAAGTGCCCTAAGACCTTGGTGTGGTAATTACAGGGCAAGGTCTTGTCCACTGTATGCTTTTAGTGTGTTTAGAGAGCGAAAGAGGGGTAATGATTTTAGTCACCGTATTCATCGCGGATTAAGACTTATTGTGGGTCATACAAGCTGTTAAAACTCGTATTTTAAGGGTACAACATTTAATATTGTAGGTCCCTAGGAGATTTGGTTGAGTTACACATGGAAGTCTAGTGGTTTCATATAGAAAGTTGTCTCTTTTCGTCTCTAGGTCTCTTAACTATCGTTTTCTTTGCATTTTTCTCTCAGAAAAAGTTGTAGTTTTTCTTTCCGGCAAGAAGTTGTGTGATTTGGACAAGTCTCCGACAAAGTAAGGCAAATTTATTCATGTTTCATCAAGGAAATTTTAATAAAAAGTAAGTATGAGCTCTTCTTACTCTATGTCTTCTGGATCTTCTAGATGGGAGGAAAAAACTGAATCCCTGGCCGGAGAGGAGGTTAGTTCTTTTGGCTCGTTTGGCCAAGGGAAGTTGTTTGATTATGACATTAGGGAGTTAAGTAGGGGTAGGCCATCAAGAAGAAAAAGGTTATTTGTGGTGTCTAGTTCGGAAGAGAGGGGTAGTGCCCCTAAAGGCACGAGGGTTTCCTCTAGGGTTTTGAGTTTATTCTCTGAGGAAAATGAGGAATTCGTTACACCATCAGGGGTGGTGTATTCTAAAAAATTTACTCCCACTGCTGAGACCGTTTTGATGATTTTCGGGGAGTTTGAAGTTAAAGAATTGAGGAAAATATTTCATATTCCTAAGGAATATAGGGTGAGGGCAGCAGGTGCTGAGAGTGGTCTTGTAATCCTCCTATTGGGTACATAGCAGTTTATAAGGAACACCTAAAGGATGGTATTAGGTTTCATATGTGTCAGCTTGTTGTTGACATCTTGATGCATTATAGGATAGTGTTGGCTCAGGTGGCTCCCAACTCAGCAAGAACCATTATTGGGTTTGAGGTATTATGCCGGGAAGAAAAGATAAATAGTTCAGTAGACCTCTTTAGGTACTCTTATTGCATGAAAAAGTCTACAAAATCAATGGGGTATTTCACATTTTTTCGAGATCTCGGAGTAAGGCTGTAAAGCCTTCAGCCTATCATGAATAGAAGCGGAGATTTTTTTTTTTTTTTGTGAAGTTGAAAGCTTGTGGGTTGGAAACTGAATGGTTCTACAAAGATACTAATGATGCATATCTAGACTGAAAAAGGAAGACTCCTCGGGACCTGTGTATATAGAGTTCCATGAGGAGAGGATAGACAGTTACACCGAAGAGGATCTTGTTTAGTATAAATTGAGCCCAGCTATTATTGAGATCGGATCTTTGATTGTGCAATCTATCAGAAAGGATGAGTCGAAAGGGTAGGGTTTTTATATCTTATGGTGAATTTTATTGTTGTTGTGGTTACTAATTCGGCATAAATGTGTTTTGTTTTGCAGTGGTGAAGTTCAGCAGATCTATCAAGAATAAGCTAGCGAAGGAGGCGGAGTCAGGTGCTGATGACGTCATTTTTGTGAAGAAAGTGAAAAAGGGAGAGCCTTCGAAGAGGAAAGCTGGTGAAGAGGTGGCTGGGGCGTTCGCAAGGGGAGTTCGCAAAGTTGTTGGTGAAAAGTGTTTTTCACTCCCAAGACCTTGGCGAATTTGCGGTGAATTTGTCCAAGGCTACTAAAGAGATATGGAGGCATAAAGCAGCCATCGAAATTCAGGAAAAATTTCCAACCCTAAAGTTGGAGGAAATTCCTGGCTACTATCTCGAAGCCATGGTAAGGGCTGACAAGGTGTATGTGGACACCCTAAAGGGTTCAATGGCTCTTTCAAGCTGTTGCAACACCTAGCATCTCGTAGCTCACCCATGACCTTGGAGGAACTAAATGTTTGTGAGGTGGATGAGGATCCTGATCTTCGGGCTGTAGGAGGTGAAGCTCCGAAGAGCCAAGCTAAGGCAAAGACTTCAGCTTAGGGTAGAGGAAATCAGAATGAGTCTAGCCCCTAGGCCATCTTTGTTTCATTTTATTGAGTGTTTGTAAGGATAATTGCTTTTATTAGCCTTAATGGGTGAAGTTCTAATTTCTATTTAATTTTTATTATATCAGGATCATTCATTATCATCAAAGGCTGTTATTACTAATTTGGATGAGAAAATTAAGACACTTGAAGCTGCACATGCTGAGCTTCAAGACACCATATTCAGGCTAGGGAATGAGAAAAAAGAGCTCAAGGGTCAAGTTGCCTATCTTGAGTATTGGAATCGTAGTTTTAATGAAGACAGGGTACAACAGTAGTGGGCAATGGGGGATTTGACTCTTAGGGAAAGATCAATCATTTTAGAAAATGAAAGGAATAAGGAGAGAGTTGCAAAGCTCTCTATTAAGGTTGAAAGTATTACCTCTGAGTTAAAGGGTAGGGATGAGGTAGTTCATACCATGTTGGAAGAGCTTGATAAGAAGTGCCAAGAGATCTAGGGTCTCCAGGGTGTGTTTGGGCCGAACAAACAGCAAATCTTTGAATTGCAATTTGAATGCAAGACTTGGAGATCACAGATTGTATAGATGGAGGCTCATCTGAGGGAGGCAAGTTTGAAGACGACATCTACAGACAAGGTTAGGAAGGCTTTGCTATGTTCAAGGGGAAAGAAGTAGTATTTAACAAGTACCTTCAAGATAGCATTAAGTATGAAGAAAGGAAAACCAAGGGAAAAGAGAAATTATAAACTCTTCCTATTTGCACTTTGTTTATTTAATAAAGCAATTAAATCTTTATTATTTGGAACCTTTGAGTGGTCTAAGATCCCTAACCCTTTTGTATGTTCAGGACCTTTGAGGGATCTGAGATTCGCACCCCTTAGAATGTTCGGGACCTTTGACAAAATATTAACTTTCTCTCACCTCGTAGGATGTTCTATTTTAAAACCCTCATGGATGTATATATTCCCCTCACCGCTTAGGATGTTATGAAGTTCGCAGCTAAACTCAGTTGAACTGAGGTTACACGTGATTTCCTCGATTTAAAATTTAGCAAAGCAATTTCACCACCTTGAACCGAGTTTAGGGAAGTCATTATTCCCCTATTCAATTTAGAAAGATTAAATATATAAATAACATTTTATTCATTGAATAAAATATCAAATAGAAAAAAAAAACGTTTTAAATTGCTAACATGCCAAATTTGAGGTAACAAGTTCCCCTCCATTGTGGCTAGATGGTAGCTTCCAGATTTTGATGCATCAATGACCCTGTAAGGGCCTTCCCAATTGGCTTCTAGCTTACCAAGCTTCTGGGCTCGGCTTGCTTCTTTTTCACGCAAGACCAAATCTTCTAGAGCAAATTCACTAATTTTCACTCGTTCATTGTAGCACTTCACCATATCTTGCTTGTACTGCATTTCTTTAATTGAGGCTAAGTCTCAACGTTCTTCTAATAGTTCCAGGTTCAACTGGATCTCTTCCTCATTAACCTTAGCATTAAAGGCTACAACTTTGGGACTGGGAACTCCAATCTCCGCTGGAAATACAGCCTCTGAGCTATATGTTGCCATCTGAGGTGTGGTGGGATAAGCCCACAAGACATTTGGGAGATTTTCTACCCAATCCTGTTAGGTGAATTGCAAGTGTACAATATCAACAAGTAATAAAGTGATGAGTAGAGTATTGTTCCCACGAGGATTGATTTCAATTTAACCAATTACGTACCAAATTGACTAATTCAAGAACAAGCTAACCTATTAAAAAGCTTTCATGCAATTTAACTAAACTTAATCAAAGAATGAAAATTTATAACAATAAACAAATACTAAAAATTTACCAAATTAATAAAGATGTTAGAGATTTCGATTTCACTTAATCAATCCTAATTAACTCTCTTGACTTGTCATGCAATTAAATTAAATTCCAAATTATGATGGTGAAATTTCCCTAATGTAAATTAATAGCCGACATCGGTCTAATAACCCTATTTAGATTAAAATCAACTCACACTTGGTCTAGGTGAATTTAGATTTCTAAATGCATTAGGAACTATGGAAATTCCTGGATTCAATCTAAGTAGCCACGACTTAGTTCTACTACCGAAACCACATGAACAACCTAAATTATTACGGTCTAAATTGAATTCACGGTTTAATATCACATGAGCACACGCATGTTATCTCCACACGGTATCAAACAAGCATCAAAAATCAATTAGGTGGTGATCATTACCTAAAAGCATTAAGAACATGATATTAAACTCATAATTGAAATATAGGTTGCATGAACAAGTCTTAGGAATTAATTATTCATGATTAAGATCCATCTAATCTCTAACAAAAGAAATTAGAACATAATGAAATTTAGGCTAACAACAAAAATAAAAGTAGACATAATTAAAATTGAAACAATTTCTGAAAATTAAAGTAACTATTATTCAATAAATAAACACAAAAGTATAAAATTAAAGACAAGAAAAGAAAAATAAAATGGCTAAACTAAACTAACTAAAGAAAGACAAGAAAAGACAAAACCCAAGACTTGAAGTCAACCAACGTTGCTGCTGCTACTTTCAACTCAAATCAAGCTTGGCGGCTGTTTCTATTTGCTTACTAAACTACTGAAGACAACAAGAAGAACAAAACCACGGGAAAAACAAGAACAAGAGACAATTTACGATTGAATTTGCTGAAGAAACCCGAAACTAAAACTAAAGAAAAGAAAGAAATGAACATGGGTTGAAGAGTAAGCAGTCGGCGGCTGTTTAAAATTCTACAAACCCGAAGTTAGACGGAATTCTATACTGAACTAAAGAAAAGAAAAGAACAAAATAGAACTTGCTGCTACTCCTAGCTAATGATCGAAAAGAAAAACAAAAGAAAAGAAGTCTAGCTGTTGTTCTAACAAAACAGAAAACAGAAAGAAAAAGAAAGAAAATTCTGCTAACTCTAAACTAAAGCTAAGGAAAAAGAGAAAGAATGAAGTAAAAGAAGACATGAAAGACTCGATCATTTGCTTCTTCTTTTATAGAAGAACTTGGCTGCTTCTTATTTCCAAATTCTGCAAACCCAAATCCTTCTTTGTTTTCCTTTTTGTCTTCAACTTGTCATCGGTTTCCTTTGTTTCCAAATCCCAGCCGATTTTTGTTTCCAAATTTCAGTCCCGCTCTATGTCATTCTTGCTGCCCGGCTCTTGTTTCGTAATTTGTACTCAGCTTTGTTTCTTTCTTGCATCGGTTGTCTTCTATTTCCAATTTGCAACTAACTTTCTTTTCTCTTTTGGCTGAAACACGCTTTTGTCTTCTTTTTAGTAAAGGAATTTCCTTTGTCCTTTATTTCCTAATTGTGTGGCCAGCTTGTAGTCTTCTTCCAGCTGAATAAGTTTCCTTTTTGTTCAGCTCAGCTATTGTTTGTTGTTCAGCTTTTCTTTTCTTCTTTTGCTGCACGGCTTCTTGTTCTTGTAGCTAGAGTATTCTTTTTCTGTTGAAGCAATTTGGTCAAGCTTTGATAAGCTTTATTGGCTATAAAGTAACAAAATAATGCCTAGATAATTGGTTAGTCCTTTGATCTTCAAATTAGAAGAAAAATTCAAGATTAAGCTCAAAATTTCTCAAAATATTAGAAAACTCAGAAATCATAAAATCAAAGGATAATTTGGCCAAAATATGTAAAAGCAAATTAAAACACAAGCCAATTTCTAACCAAAATTAATAAGAAAACCCTATATAAAATAGAGTTATCAAATCCTCTTTTGCTTTATCCAGCAGAGTTTTGAGTCCCTATAGTATAGTCCGATTTGTGACTTCAACTTGACCGTTGGCTTGAAGATGCGCAACGGAAGTGAAGTTTTGTTTGATCTAAAGTTCTTTGCACCAGGATCGTCTACAAACTGTTTCCCATTGTCTGAAATAATGATATGAGTGATACCAAATTTACAAACGATTTTGCTCTATACAAACTTCAGGACATTTTTTCTGACGATGATAGCCAAAGGCTTAGCTTCTATCCACTTAGTGAAGTAGTCAATTACGACTATTAGAACTTTAAGTGTCTTGGAGTTTCTAGAAAGGTCCCAGAATATCAATTCCCCATTGAGTGAAATGTCAAGAACTTTGGATGTTGATCAACTCCATTTGAGGTTGTCAGATTATAGGAACATGAAGCTGGCACTTAACACACTTCTTCACAAAATCATGAGCATCTTTAACATAGTCGGCCAATAGTAACCCCATGAATGATTTTCTTGGCAAGCATGCGGGTCTTATGTGGCTCCCACAAGACCCGAGGTGTGCTTCTTAGAGTATGTTATCTGCTTGCTGAGACCCTACACATCGGAGGAGAGGATGGGGGTAAGATCATTTGTAAAGGATGCCGTCTTGTATGACATAGTGATGTACCTTTAACTTCAATTTTCTCACCTCATTTTTGTTATCATGTAATTCCCCATTTTGCAAATACTTCCATATAGAAGTCATCCAATTATCTCCTGCCTCCTTAATGGTCATGGTGGCCTTTTCTTCAACACTTTTGCAAGGGATTATCTCCACTAGGACCTTTTTGTTCAGATGAAAAAGGCGGAAGATGCTAGCATGCTTATGGCATCAGCCCTTTTATTTTTGGATTTGTGGATTTGCACAATCTTAAAGCTATTAAAAGAATGGCCAAGATGACGTACCTTATCAAGATACTTCTTCATTTGGGGTCCTTTAGCTTCATAAGAGCCTTGTACCTAATTGACAACTACTTAAGAGTCGTTGTACAATGCATACTTCTTTCGTTTTCATCATCTGCGCCCTCTGGACTGCGTAACAAGAATCTCGCTCCACTGCCATCTTCGTTTGTGGCCCCATCAACATATAAGGTCCAGACCTTTTAGTCTTCCGTTTCTTTCTTTGTTAGCGTGGGCAATGTTGAAGGGCTGGCCTTTGAGGTCTCTGTAGTAGCCATCTCTGATATAAAATCTACGAGGGCTTAAGCCTTTATTGCTGTTCGAGGTTGGTACTGGATATCGTGTTCCCCCAATTCTATAGTCCACTTCTAGCCTTTTGGAAGCTTTTGGCTTAAAGAGTATTTGCTTAATGGGTTGATAAGTGAGAACAAATATGGGGTGAACTTGAAAGTAAGGTCTCAACCTTCGATCCGCATGAATTAGGTCCAAGACTATTTTCTCTATCAGGAGATAACTTGTCTCGGCTCCTTGAAGGGCGTAATTGAAGTAGTAGACTAGTCTTTGCATGTTCACTAACAGCATTATCTAAGGACGCCAAGTATATGTGTAAGACCCCACTAGGTACAAGCACCGTGAGTGCCGTCAAACTTGCCAAATGTCTCTTTAACTCCTCAAAAGTTTTTTGGCAATCTTCATTCCACTCGAAGTTCTTGACTTCTCTTAGGGTCTAGAAGAATGGGAGATGCCGATCCGCAGATCGTGATAGGAATCTAGTCAAGGCTACCAACGAACCAGTTTATTTTTAGACTTCCTTTAAAGTTCGAAGAGGTGTCATTTTTGGGATGGCTTTTATTTTATCTGGGTTGGCTACAATTCCTTTTTTACAAAATATTTCCAAATCCTACCCCAAAGGTACACTTTTTAGGGTTCAGACGCATTCCCACCTTCAACATGTAGGAAATCAAATACAGCATGCAGTGGAGTTTTAAACTCTTTTGATTTCCTCCAAGGATTCTTACAAAGAGATTTCAAACCCGTCCTGAAGAGTTATACCTTTATCGATAGCGGTTGATCTTTCTTTTATGGAGAGTTTTGCTTGTCGAACTACAACAATACCCAGCAGAACCTTGCCTTTACAGTATCCACATGATCGTCTCCAAATTCCAAGTTAATTGTCACACAATTAATCAAGGAAGAAATAGCAAAAGAACCAATGGTGTTAGCCTAGAATTTTCTTTCGATTTTCAAGTTGTTGAAGCTTTTCAAGCTCCAGACTTTCTTGTTTCCTTAATAGAAGTGTCAGCAATTTTCTTTACAATAAAGAGCCACAATCTTGTTCTTCAACAAGAAAGATGAGCCACGGTTTTCTTCAACAAGAAAAAGATCAACTGCGGTTTTCTTCATCAAGAAAAATTCAGCCACGATTTTGTTCACGAGAAAAATACTGCCATGGTTTTCTTCATCAAGAAAAATCAATCACAATTTTCTTCACAAGAAAAGGCTGCTACAGTTTTCTTCATCGAGAAAAATCAGCCACAGTTTTCTTCACAAGAAAAAGGCTGCCATGGTTTTCTTCATCAAGAAAAATTAGCCACGGTTTTTTGGCTGGAAAATTTTCTGCAAAATTTTTCTTTCTGAAGGAAAATAGCTTCGACTTATTTAATGCAGAAAATGTGAATTCTTAATTCTCACGTTTTGTTGGAGGCTGTTGAAACTTTATGTCCAAATTTATAGAAAATAGATTAGGGTAAAACTTCTTCTTAAGAGTTTTACTTGAACTCCAAATTCTAATATATTTTAGAACTTTCTAATGTTTCAGCTTTCAAAATTTCATTAGTTGTCAAAACAAGAATCCCATCCTTATTTTTCTTCTAATTTTTGGCCAACTCATGAATTAATAAATTCAAAACTATTTTGAATTTATTAACACAAAACAAAACCATTCAGAAACCAATGCCAAATACCGATTCAAACCAAAAACCTTTTAGAGTCCTATTCGCAATAGGATTATTAAATTAACTAAAATTCATCACATGAATTTTACACTTCTTTTGGATACGATCTAAGTGTGTAACCCAATAGGTTCTTATAACGTTGGTAATGACATAAAACTATTTTATGCCATAAGCATTGAGCGGTGTCTGGCAACACATTAATGCTACTCAAGTTATAAGAATGTTAGTAATTTGACATTACTTTCCTTGTGATAAATGTTACCATGTAATTCAATTCCTATATCCTATATATCTTGATTAAACATGAGCCATGGAGCATGTCACACTTGCATAGTTCAATCTTTGCATTTCTTGATCCCTAAGTAGGGACATGTAAGCAAATGAGCTCGATATCACATATAGACTCATTTGAGTACGGCCATGCATTTTATGGTCTCACTTGATCAAAGGGCTCAAAGATATCACTCCTATTATATAGGAGGGGCAAATCCTATCTCGATCACTCAACCTCCCACTACATGATTTATTACATATCCAATTACCACTTTTATAGTTCACCCTGTTACGGGTAACGTTTAGTAGCATCAAAACATGCAACTCCTTATGTTGGGATCTCTGGTGACCTCGAGTTTAATGATCACTCACACTATTATCACTATGAGAAATGCTTATGACACTTCATATAATAACCCATGTCGTATTTCTCATGGCAGGTCGATCCAGTACATAGTTCTCTAACAAGTACCTACGTGTTGACTTGATATCTCATATCATGACACATTTCATCAGTCACTACACATACTAGTCTTAATGCATTATCGTTGTCCCATTTAATGATAATACTTGACTAGGGATAATTTTAGAATAATGAAATTCTTAGGACATTATTATATTTATTCATAAAAAGTAGATATAGAAATAAACATAATAATCATTGCCACTAATTATGAACATTATAATACAATTTATGTCTAAACCACCATTGTATGATTGGTCCTTGGGGCATAATCCAACATAACATGGTTTGTAGGGTTTTCTCCAGATTTCTGGGTGCGTTCTCACTTTTCTTTGATTTTGTCACTATGTCGTCCACATATACCTCCAAGTTTGTACCAATCTGATATGAAAACTCCTGATTTGCCATGTGCTGGTAGGTTGCTTCTACATTCTTCAACCCAAAAAAGCATCTTTGTATAGTAGAAAACTCCTATCTTTGTCACGAAGGCAGTTTTTTCGGCATCTTGTTCAGCCATCGGAATTTGATAGTAACCTTTGTAAGCGTTGAGGAACATAATGACCTCGTACCCCGAAATGGCTTTGACTTTCTGGTCGATCACCGGCAAGGGATAACAATCCTTCGGGTAGTATTTGTTGAGGTCGGTATAATCAATACACATCCGCCAACTATCATCAGGTTTCTTGACTAACACTGGATTAGATAACCAAGTAGGGTAGAATACCTCTCTGAGGATATCAAACTAAAATAGTTTTTACACTTCTTCATTGACCACCAAATTCTTGTATGGAGCCAACGATATTTTCTTTTGTTGCACAGGCTTAACCCTGGGATCGATGTTGAGTTTGTGTGATGTGAACTCGACTTTGACTTCCCAACATTCGGCTCAAAGATGTAAACTCGGAGTAAAGTTGCGGACTCAATTGAAAGATGTGAATTCGGAGTCAAAAATGCGAACTTTGATGCTAGAGATGCGAACTCAACCCCAACTTCCCACCCAATTCAATGGAGTGTGGTCCAAATTAAGATTACATTTGATCCTAGTCAAAGATCAGCTTTGGTCGTAAAATTGGCAAATTCCAGCCTATCAATTATTAAAATAGTCAAGTGTTGAAGATTTCAAATTCAATGGTCAATCATCCATTTTGAGGCATTGGAGGACAAAAAGTCATGGATGAAAATTCAGTCAAAAGAAGAATTTAATGAAGTCTTGGAAGCTAGCTCAAAATGCATGAATCTACACATTCCAACACTTGGTCAATGTACCATTCCAATGTACCTTTTATTTAGCCAATAAATCATCTAGAATGGTGTGAAATTAATATATTGAAATGCAAAATTCTATTAGCCTTGTCAAAATCTAGTCTAGAAGTTAGAAAGTCAAAATTAATATTTATTGTTCTAGTTTCTAGACAAAGATATTTAGGATTTTTTAAAGACTTTTGTAGCCTATAAATAGGCATATTTTGTAATGAAATTGTGAGTTTATCTCTTCTTTGGGTTTTTTGAGAACTTAAAACTTATCAAGTTTTCTTAGGAAACTTGTGGCGTTTGACAAACTTATCAAGTTGTGGCATTCGATGAACTTATCAACTTGTGGCGTTCAAACTAAACTTATCAAACAATTTGGTGTAGTTGGTTATGGCTTTCTTATACCAAGGTTCCTATCTCTTTATAGATAGCGGGCCGTGGTTTACACCAATCAAATCTAGCATCCCTCAGACATACCTTGGGCTACATTCTAAGTGTACCTATTCCTTTCGGATTGGATTCACATCATTTGGTATCAGAGCCATTTCTAAGGGTTGCATATCCTTTGTTTTCCTTTTTGATTTTATCCTTTCTTATTCTTGACTTTTTTGAAAATCAAGATTCACATTTTTGTTAGCGGGTTTTGTCACAGGTTGGACAAAGTTCCTAGCAGTGGGTTTTGATTTTATAATTTAAGATTCACATTTTTGTTAGCGGGTTTTGTCACAGGTTGGCAAGGTTCCTAGCAGTGAGTTTGAAATTTAAGGAGTCACTTTCTCATCTCCACTTCTTCTTTTTTTTTTAACTTTATTCTTTTCAGAAAAGAAAAGAAAAAGGCCAAAAAAAAAGTGCTCTCCGCATATTAAAAAAAAAGTGAAAAAAATAGAAGAAGAGGTGGACACAACAAAAATTCCATTTCATGAAGTTGCGATTCCTGTAAGATATAATATTCCTTTCTCTTGTGATCCAGGTTGCCAAAAGATTCATCAACAAAGTTCTTTTCAATCAACCTTGGATAAAATTCTATTGTTCAGCTAGTTCACTACTCTTCTTATCTTTATCTATCTTTCAAGTTGTGATCTTCTCTTATTCCTTGGTATATTCAATTTCACAACTTAAAGAACACAAAAATTGTTTGATAAGTTTTAGTTGTGAAAGTCACACTCTCACTTGACAATTGTTCAAGTAAGTTCAATAAGAACCTTAAGAGAGGTAACAAGGGTAAACCTTATTTGTGAGAGAAAAAAAATTTGAGTGTGAGTGGAGTGAATATTATTTGTAAGGATTTTCCTTGCAGGATTTCCAGAATGTCTCACCATTCCAATGAGGAAAATCATCCACAAAACTTACAAATTGAAGCCTTGATGGGAGAAATGAGGAGATTGCTATGTCAAGAGATCTCTTGCATGAAAGAATTGATCAATTGGAGGCGGAATCTCAAATGGCTCATTGATACACCACCAACAACATTCAAAGAAGGTGTAAAACACAAAGGGTGGAAGATGAATAGCTTGATGAAGTTGATGTTGAGTTTGATAGGGAATCATTGGGGTGCACTAGAAGACCAACTTGGAAGAGACAAAATGAAGACAACAACCTTAACGCCATCAAGATGAAAATCCCTCCTTTTCAAGGAAGATCCGATCCAAAGTCATATATTGAATGGGAGAAAAAAATGGAATTTGTGTTTGATTGTCACCACAACTCCGATTTCAAAAAGGCAAAACTCGCTGTCACTGAGTTTTCCAAATATGCTTTAACATAGTGGGATCAAATTGTGATAAGTAGGAGAAGAAATGGTGAAAGACCCGTGGAGACTTGAGAGGAAATGAAAACAATCATCAGAAAGAGATTTGTGCCTAACCATTATTATCGAGATCTCTACAACAAACTTCAAGGGCCGAGGCAAGGAAGTAGAAGTGTGGAAGATTATTTTAAAGAAATGGAGGTTGCTATGATAAGAGCTAATGTGGAGGAGGATCGAGAAGCAACCATGGCTAGATTTTTGTATGGTTTGAACCGTGACATCCAAGGTCGAGTTGAAATGTACCATTATGTGGAGTTGCAAGATATGGTACACAAGGCTGTCAAAGTAGAGCAACAACTCAAGAGGAGAAGTACACATCAAAGTACTTGGAAGACAAGTACTTCAAAGAAAGAGGAGAAGCCTAAAACTTTCTCAAAACCAGCAAAAACAACTCCAAAAGAAGGGACGTCGTACGTCATTCACTTCTCTAATCCAAACCACACTTGGATTCTACTTTAGGCAATATTATTTATTCTTCATGAATGAAATTAGAAGCTTGCAAAACCATATCCATGATGTTTAGAGAAGCTTCCAAATCCATAGCCGTGATGAATTAAAGAAGCTTCTAAATCTAAATGAACAAGCTGCTCAAGCTCGGCCAAACACAATCCAAACCAGCCTTGGATTAGTTTAGGCAACTTAATGTTTTATTTCCTTTTCTTAGATTAGAAGTCTTTTAGTAATTAATTCTTTTAGTAATTAGCTTCCTAAAAGGCAAGGAATTCTAATCCTTTTAGAGGAAATATTTCCTCTTAGTTGCCCATTGTAATCTATAAATAAAGGCCATTCGGCCACAAGAAAATAAAGATTTTGATTAATTACAAACCAGAGAGCTTTGTTGCTTTTTGAGTTCTAGTTTAGAACTTGCTTGAGTCTTTGAGGATAGTCTCTTAGGTTCATGTTTAAACTATTTTGTTGAGTTTTTTTCCCTCAACAATTTGAGTGTGCTGGTTGGTTCCAAGTGGATAAAAGCAAGGTCTTTTAAAACATATACCAGAGTGTTGGTCCTAGTATCATCCTCTAGGTTGAACTAACTCTTCCTTTAGCAAGACACTAATCCAAAATTGAAGAATAACCTTTCTTTTGTCCACTTGACACCCAAAGAAATTATCCAAAACTCAAAGTTGTGAATTGGATTACCCTTGGAACGAACTGGCACACTCAGATTGTTGAGGGAAAGAAACTCAACAAAATAGCTTAAACATGAACCTAAGAAGCTATCCTCAAAGACTCAAAGCAGGTTCTAAACTAGAACTCAAAGAAAAGTAAAAAAGCTCTCTGGTTTGTAATTAATCAAATCCTTTCAATGGAGCATGTTGTAGACTTATTATGGGCGAATTCTCAACTAAACATCCTACTTGTGCTCTTAGATTTGTCATTGATACGAATCTTAAACCAACGATTAAAATTCGAACATATACCAGAGTGTAGGTCCTAGTATCATCCTCTAGGTTGAACTAACTCTTCCTTTAGCAAGACACCAACTCTAAGATTGAAGAAGGACCTTGCTTTTGTCCACTTGACACCCGAAGGTGTTATCCAAAACTCAAAGTTTCGAATTGGACTATCCTTGGAACCAACTGGCACACTTAGATTGTTGAGGGAAAGAAACTCAACAAAATAGCTTAAACATGAACCTAAGAGGCTATCTTCTAAAACTCAAAACAAGTTCTGAACTAGAACTCAAAGAAAAGTAATAAAAGATCTCTGGTTTCTAATTAATCAAATTATGTATTTACATGTGGTCGAATGGCCTTTATTTATAAATGAAACAATACATAGCTAAGAGGAAATATATCCTCTAAAAGGATTAGAATTCCTTGCCTTTTAGGAAGTTAATTACTAAAAAAATAATTACTAAATGACTTCTAATCTAAGAAAAGGAAATAAAACATTAAGTTGCCTATACTAATCCAAGGCTGGTTTGGATTTGTTTGGCCGAGCTTGAGGAGCTTCTTCCTTCAGATTTGGAAGCTTCTTTAATTAATCATGGCTATGGATTTGGAAGCTTCTCTAAACATCATGGATATGGTCTTGGAAGCTTCTAATTTCATTCATGAAGAAGAAATAATATTATCTAAAGTTGAATCCAAGTGCGGTTTGGATTAGAGAAGTAAATGGCGGCTGAACTTGTTTTGCTTCTTGCCGAATTAGAATCTTCCAAATTCGAACTTGGATTGTGATGAGAAGTGGCCTAAGGATCTTGATTACACGTGTGGAAATCAGCCACACTCGATCCTTCATTCTTGATCCTTCATTGATGAAACTAAGTGGAATGACAAATGAATCACTAGGATCGGAAATCTTCCTTGCTTTCCTTGCTGCCTTGACTTGAGCTTCAATTAATTCAATTATATGAGATGTTAAGGTAGCTCGCATTCTCTTAATTTGTGACCTAGTCATAGGACCATCAATTCCTTTCAATGGAGCAAGTTGTAGACGTATTGTGGATGAATTCTCAACTAAACATCCAATTTGTGCTCTTAGATTTGTCTCTCTCGGATTTGGTTGAGTTGTCTCGGCTGTATGGTTGAATTTTTTAGCATTGGCTCTCATTTTCATTAGTCCCCCTTTCTTTGAAAGGACTTACCCTCAAGTCCATAAACTCGTCATCCAACTCAAACAAAGAAAGATCAAAGACATTAAATGTAGCACTACCACCATAATCACTTGGAAGGACAAGTTGGTATGCATTCCCGCCCATGTGTATAATAATTTGGAAAGGACCATCTCCTCGAGGATAAAGCTTAGTTCTTTGTTGAGTACGTAAGTGTTTTCTTCCTCTATTGGCAATTTGAGCATAATGTTCATTCTTCTTGAGGATTTGAAGGCGTACCTTCGCATGCAAGTCTTGAACAAACTTAGCTTTTACTGCACCATTAAGATTTATTTGCTCATTGCTTGGCAATGGCACTAAGTCAAGAGGGGTTAGTGAATTAAAACCATAAATATTCTCAAATAGGGAATAATCACAATAATTAACACCCCTTAAAAAATAATTAACACAATTTACTTGGATGTTAACACAAATTATTTGGGAATATTTAGTAGTAAACAACGCCACTTGAAACATATTTAGCACACATTTTTTACTCACATTTAAAGTTCTATCAAAATCCTCATGCAAGCATAGAAACTACCTTTAAAATTTTCAAGTGATGGCTGTATACTTTTGGTTTCATTTATGGAAACCGAAGCCTTACCTTTAGAAGTTGAAGGATTCACGAAAAGTCATGGCTGAAAATTCAGTCAAAAGAAGAATTTAATAAAGTCTTGGAAGCTAGCTCAAGATGCATGAATCTACTCATTTCAACACTTGGTCAATGTACCATCCAAATGTACCTTTTATTTAGCCAATAAATCATCTAGAATGGTGCAAAATTAATATGTTAAAATGCAAAATTTTATTAGTCTTGTCAAAGTCTAGTCTAGAAGTTAGAAAGTCAAAATTAATATGTATACAGACTTTATTTTCTTGTGATTTTTTTTTATCATGTTAAGTTTTCACTTTTTTTTGGATGATTTAGTTCTTTTAATAAATTATTCTCATTAATCAATATTTATTTACTGATTTCCACTTGCATGTAAGTAGACTGATTATCTCTCACATATTTGAGGCATTGAGCAAATGAATGAGAGTTGAAATCTAATACTAATAGGTAAGTAAATTGAAATTGCTTAGTTTGCCATGAAAGTAAGTATCTTGCCTGCAATTACTGATTCTAAATAATTCAATATGCCTTTACTAAGTATTCTAATTACGAGAACAGTCATAGCATTAATAAAAGTAAGAGAGTTATATTTCGACATAAAATAATTCTTAATTAAGAGAATCATTTGAGATTAGTATAGTGTGACAAGAATTTGTTAAATTAAATTAAAATTATCTTATATTTGATTAGTAAATTGATTGCCCTAAATCTATTTTCATTATTGTTTTCCTTATTAAGTTTCTTAATTATTTTATTTTAATAATATTCTTGTTTAGTTTATTATTTATTATTTATTATTTCATTGAATGTTTGGTTATCTAAATAATGAAAGAATTATTATTTTTGTTAATCAAATAAGACCTCATGGGACAGTACTCTTATTTATCATATTTATATAGTGGAAAAATCATTTAATTGCATGATATGTGTAAAATTCCTCACCACCTACATTGCAGTTTGTCAAGGGAAGTATGTGAAGTCCTTCTTGCAAAAAATATTTGGAAGGATGCTCCAGAGTGCAGGCAGCAAATGATGCTTTTAATAGTCTAGATGAATAGGTAAACATTCCTAGTATGATCTCTCAGTTGTTAGCATTATACTCCGGTATTTATTTATTTATTTATTTTTATGTCCCAAAATCCTTTTCTCCTAATAGAGAACTTGACCATCACATACCCCTGAAACCTAATATCCACCCTCTTAACTCAAGCCCTGTAGATATCGACTCTCTTAAAAATTTGAAATTGAACAACAAGCCTTAAAAATGTGAGAAAAGGTTATAATCCAACCTAGCAACAATTCTTTTGCATATTTTGTCCTCATTAGAAAGAAAGAAAGATCATGGAGGTTTTGTATGGATTTTAGGTACCTTGTTGAGCTAACCATTAAATACAAGTTTCTAATTCCAAACATTGTTGAGTTGTTTGGTTTCAAATGTTGTTCCCCGATACAGGGGAGATTTGGTTATCATCAAATTAGAATGGAACTCCAAGACGCATTAAAAACTGCCTTGCCTTCTAAAGACACTATGCACATTATGAATTGTTACTTACAGATAACGAGTTTACAGTCTAACCTTAGAAACAGGTAGAACATTTAGAAACTAAATTGAAAATTTTGAAGGATCAATCAATAGTTGTTTAGCAAACTTTAGAATGCACTTTCATTGAGACAAGGGGTAGAATACCTTGGAAATATCATTTCCGAGAAAGAAGTACAGATAGGATTCTATCCTAGCCAATTCCTTTCATAGTCAAGGCAATAAGAGGATTTCTAAGGTTGACAATTTACTATATAATATCTATTCAAGGATATAGTGTGATCAATACAACTTTCACAAATCCTCTGAAAATGGAGAATTTTTAATGGACATAAGTGGCTATATAAGCTTTTGGACCATTTGAAACGACTATGAGTAGTGCACTATTATTGAGAATGTTTGATTTTTAACTATCCTTTGTGAAAGACCTATAGCCTTTATTTAGCTTTTCTTTGAAGATTAAAAAAATAATATGGTGAGAACTAATGTGGTTTCAATGTTTAAATTATTGATAATAAAACAAGTCAAAAAAGAAAAAAAAAAGAAGAAATGAAGAAGCAACCAAGATGATCACAAGTTTTAAGGAAATCATATATTGTTGAAGAATCAAGGTAAAGAAGAAGATAAAGGTGAATTAGCTTTGGGGGTTAAATATTCATTTATTTCTTTGTGTCTATTTTATTTAAATGATGATGATTAATTTATCAAAAAGGCTCATCAAAATATCTTTTATATATATTTATTTAAATGTTTTTATCTAAAAGATTAAGAAAATCATTTTAAAAGTATTTTGAATTTTAAAAAAATTAATTTAAAATGCTAAAGTATGAAAAAAAAAATCTTTTTGTACTATATTAATAGTTATGAGAGTGCAAAAACACTCTTTAAATGAACCCCAAATTAAGAGTTTACATAGTTTATTGAGTTAAATAGATGTTAATTATGTGTTTTCTTATGTTTTTGGATAAAAACATCTCATGAGCATAGAGAAGCTAGAAAAAGATGAAATTTTGACAAAATTCTATCAAGGATACAACTTGGAGGTAGATGATACTTGAACATGCAAAAGACTAGCTGAGAGGCCAGAGTTCACATGGTGTTTCTTCTCTTATACACAACCAAATGATGAAATTATAGATGTTATGGAAGCTCTTTGAATATACTTTAATATTGATGTTTTATGTTTCTCCAGATCAACCAGCATCTAGGTTAAAATCAAGGTCAAAGTGATAATGTGACTCAACCAGTTAATGGCTAACGTATTGATAGGAATCAAGGAGCACCATTTATCTCAAACAAATTCAGGTGAACATGAGATTCAAGCTAATTCAAATGCCCAAGGTCATATGCAAATAAAAGACCTTTCTACTTGGATTCTCGATTTTATTTAAATGTTATTTAGATGTATGTAATAAACATTCCACGAAAGGGTTTAAGATAGGAACCCAACTTTTACTTAATGAAAAGATTTTTTCTATTACGTGATCAAAGTTGGACAAAGAGTAAGTTCAATTTTCAAGGTTAGGAATTTCTATCTTTCATATCATTTGACCAAATGTAAGCCCATGGTTAGAATATTTGAAGGATTTAGCAAAAATTCAGAAAATCTAAAATTTAATTATATTAAAATTATATTTTAAGTTAGTTTCAATTTTAACTCAATCCATATCATGATTTTTATTGATCCCTTTCAAAACAAATATGCGAGATATGGTGAATTAGAAATATTAATTAAGAAATTAATAATTAAATAACCTTTGTTATTTTTTGGTTTATAATTCAGCAATCCCAAAGTTTCTTTTTGATCCAATCGAATCAAATAAATAAAAA
Source organism: Gynochthodes officinalis (assembly GCA_020080225.1). NCBI lineage: Eukaryota > Viridiplantae > Streptophyta > Magnoliopsida > Gentianales > Rubiaceae > Gynochthodes > Gynochthodes officinalis. The sequence goes on from CM034615.1 coordinate 23,985,404, forward strand.
TCTTGTTTTTTCCTACTCGTTACATAATATAAATAGTGTTAAGATCTAAAAAAAAAAAAAAGACCTTGTGACGCTAAGCTGGACACCCGATAAATAAAATAAGAGAAAATTGAAAAGATCCTTTATCTCATACTACCCTCTCAATATATAATCTTTTTTTTGTTTTTTTTTTATCTTGAAAACCCATTGGTGCCAAGCGTGTGGGAATGCTAAACATTTGCTCTTAGCAATATTCATGGGCAAATGACAAGAGCTTGGGCCAAAAAGATCGCAAAATCACTTAATGGGCTCATTAAAGAAGTTCAAGTCAAAAAAGAATCCAAAATTGGTGATTACAAACCCAACTTAATTAATATCTTAAATTTAATTACCAATGGGGCTTGTACTTAACTTGTTAATGTGTTAAAGCCCACTTATTTTAATCTTTTTGGGCTTGGCTAAATTGGGAAGATTGTAGGTTGACCACACATTAATTTCTAGGGTTTTATGATGTTTAATTTCCTTTTCAGTGGTTTTTAGAAGTTAGTTTCCTGTTTGTTTAGTAGATTGCTTGACCAGCCTTTATGGGACCTTTCTAGAAGGTTTCCAATTTGTTTAAAGGTCAAGTAATTACTATTTTTTCCTTAAAGGTTTCTTGTAACAAATAGGTAATTTTTGGGCCAACCTTCACCACATAAATATAGAGGAATTTCAGGCATAAGCTTAATCATCCATCAATAATAAAATTTGTGAGGTTTCTTCCTTCATCTGAGAGTTCTTTTGTGAACTTGTTTGAGTCTTGCAAAGTTTCTTTGTGAAACTCTTTTTGACTTATCAAGTAAGCTTGTTCCTCTCAGTTGTCGCATCTTATAATCAAATTTCTTATTCCAATTTCTTAGGTAAGGGTTTTGGTTCAATTCGGGGTTCTTAGCTCAATTCAAGAAGATAGTTCTTGGGACATGATCTTTGACAAACAACGGATCTTTAGGCCATCTTTGAGGTTCATATCACACATATTTAGAGCTACACAATTTAAATTTCAATGATTCTTGAAGCATTGGAAAGATAATAGGATTATCTACAACTTCATGACGAGGTCAAAGCCTAATTCTAATTGGAAAAGTTTTAAAAATTAACCAAAAGGAGCACTAATGCACATAACAAAGAAAAGATATTGCAAACAAAGAATTTGGGTGGGTGATGCTACCAGTGTGATTAAGGTCATGTGGGGAGTGTTACCAAGGTCAATTTTGGCAACCCAATTGACCCATTTTTTATATTTTATAATGAGCCCATTAAATCAAACTGTTATAGAAACTCATTTTTAGCATTAGATGCAACTTTTTAAACTTTGAGACTAATGTGGTGGATTAGAATATAAACATATAGCACAAATATCATAAATAATCAAATAATAATTGACCTAATTCTATACAATATGAATGTAGTATTGTTTGTCAATTGTGCTATTGGAAGTAGGGTCGATCTCATGAGAATGTTATTACTCTAAATAAATAATACTTAAATTGAATAGAGTAGATAAAACTAAATAGTTAAAAAAAAATAACAACTAAATAAGTAAACTGAACTAATGCACTCTAAAGAATAGATCAAAGGGAACTAAGCAAAAATTATAAAAAATTCCTTAGAAACAACTAGAGTTGTATCAATCTCTCAATAATTGGTATAGCTATGGGTTCATGAAAGGAATAGGACAATTGTATTTTTCACTCCAACTTCCATTTGTAGTCACTAGAATTGAATGGTGTGGGTCATATTCTTGTTCTATCATAACATCAAATGTGGCACAATGAAGATATAAGTCACCAATTTCTGTGCTAGTAGTAGTATGGTTCCAATAACAAAGATTTAGTCTTAATGTAGATCAGTTGATCAAACACAAACACCATTTCGCAAAACTCACAAGGCCTATATAAATTGCATAGTTTTCAAATGAAAGCTTGATATTGGAAGCTAATATGAGTCATCCATAGCATGATAAAGAGAAATATCAACAACCCATGATCAAATTTTAGAAATTATAAAAATTTAACCACTCATAACTAATAAGAGAACCACCAAATCAAGAAAATTGAGCAAAAGATTCAAACTTCAGGTCTAAGAATATGCCCTTAACAAGAATAAATCAAACACACATATTAAATTTCAAGTCAAAACCAAAGATCTTCAAAGATGGAGGTTTCTTCCTTCCAAAACAATGAAAAACTCTTACTCAACTCTAAGAACTAATTTTTGTCTTTAGAAGTACAAAAGTTGTAAAAACTATCTCTGATGTGGGTATTTATAGGTGTTTAGTCTATAAAGGCTTCATAACAAATGGCCCAAACTTACAAAAAAGTGTCAAGAGAGGTCCAAATGTCAAAAAATCATTATTGTTGCACTTGGTTTCGGGCTAGGTCATGCTTCTTGCATGAGTTAGTCATGTTGGTAGTCTAATCGAGCCCAAACCACCCCTTCTCGTTGACTTCTTGTGATTCTATGCACTAATGCATATTTTAGTTCACTAGCTGAGGATCTTTTAGGCAAAATTAGGCTTCAGCCTATCATATTATAACTTTTCTTCTTAGCTTTTAAACGTTTCAAAATCATCAAAATTGGATTTTTCTATCTTAGCATATTGCTATTTCCTTAGAGTGTGTTAGTCCTTAGCTAGTTTTGTTGTATCTTAATTTTGGCCTCAATTTTGATTAACATCTCAATTGATTTTAGAAAACCTCAAAATATAGACTTGGTGCACACTCAAGGAGCTTTCCAAAACATCTAATTTTTCCTCATTTAGTTGAGTAGAAAATGATTACACTTCATTCAATTTCGTCTTTCATACTACCCCTTTACCTAGTCAAGCACATTCCACCTCCAAGTTGTGCACCCTTGAAGGTATTTTTCCAAATTTGGTCTTTTTTTTTTTTACTTCTTTGTGCATCTAGAATATTTTTACCTAAAAGCAGCAAAAAAAAAAAAAAAAAAAAAAAAAAAACCACATACTTAACATCTATTTTATTAACTCAAAAAAAATATAGAATTCTTATTTTAAGGTTCATTTAAAGAGTGCTTTTGTACTCTCATAAAATTCGCCAAAACTTGAATCTTACTATCCTTGAGTGCATAGGACCAAACTATTATACTAAAATTGACGCAAACCCTAATCCACCGTAGTCATCATTTTTGGTACATCATTACATGTTTGGATTTGGGCTCAATAAGTGTTCAAAGATCTAATTCAAGGTGCTCATGGATCAATGATGAGGGCTGGAGCCAAAAGACTTAAAGAAGCTCTTAATGGGCTTTCAAGAAGTTCAAGATAAAGAAAAGTCCAAGATTAATGACTACAAGCCCAAGTGGACTAATATTTTAAATTTAATTACCCTTGTACTTAAGGCCTTAAATAATTAGATGCCCAAAATAAAGGCATGACAAAAAAATTAGGGCTTCTTAAACTATATTGCCGAATTTCGGGTTTTAACCCTAATCCCAATTGTATTGGTTGCTTAATTTTCCTAGTATGAAACAACTAGCTATGGTTGAAATTTTAGGAGTCTTCCTAAAAGATTTCCAAATTGTATTGAGGCTAAACTTTCAACTTGTTATTAGTTTAGGATTAGGTTCAAAGGTTTGGTTGTTATAGAACATCTAGTCCAACGAATTATAGGATATTTTTTAACTACAAATTAGTAGTTCATTCTTGTAAGGATTAGATAACCCTGTAAAATGACATTAGGATTGGTCCATAAATTGAATTATTGAGAATAAAATTTTTATTTTGTGAGGCATTCATAATTCTAAGTTCTTTCGAGAATTTTTGAATGCATTATAGTTGTCCTTGTACTACTCTTATGACTTATCAAGTTAAGATTTGTTCTCTTCACTTGTAGCGTTAGTTTCATACATATTGATACCAAGGTTTCAATCCATGTTGGATTGGGGTCAAGGGTTTCCACCTAGGAAAAAGTAGTTCAATTCTGTGGTAGTTTGTTCTTGGGACCATCCATTCAAGTTGTGGGTTTTAGGACAAGTTCCCTAAACATCAAAGGAATTTGGGTAACCCGTTAGAATTGTTCATATATTTTTTGTATTATTTTAATTCTTGTGTTGTGTTAATCTTGTTCTTATTTCTTGTTTCTTCCAACCCGTGATCACTTTTCATTCCTTCCATTCTTTGTTCTTGTTTCTTTGTGAATTATTCTTAAATGTTGTCAATCTTTGTTTAGTTCTCGTTCATTGTAACCACCCGAATTTTGTTGTTGTTGTTGCTGGTTGAATTTCTTGCTTCTCATGAAATCAGTTTTTCTAAATAAAAATAAAATAATATTGTTCATTGGATACCATTCATGATTACTGCTCATTGGTGTTGTTCACGATATTGTTCTTCGATTATTGTTCATAGTTACTATTCACCATTTTGTGATGTGTTTTTCTTGTATTATGCTTGCTCTTCTTCTAAATATTTGTTAAAATTTTTTATCTTTTGGAAATATTCCTTGATTATTCTTGAATTTCTTGTTGAATGATCTTGAATTCTTGAATTTTTTTGAGTAAAATTCTTGAAGAAAATTGTTTGGGGTAGCTGCCATCTTTGATTAAATTATAGCCCTAATGATTTTATTGCAATCCTTTTTCAAAAATTTGGTTATTGAATCCGAACTGCAGCTGCCATCTAAGTGTTTTTGTACTCTAACTGCTATAAATTGCTTTTCTATTCCAATTCTAATTTGTCTCGTAAATGAATTGCATCTTGAATACTAGTTCCAATTGTTATTATATTTTGTATCATTGCTGGAAATTCTTTTATTAATTGGATTGTTATTTTTTAATCCAAGTAAGAATTGGAGTTATTTCTTTCCTCATCTAAAACAACTTGGATTAGGTTATTTGATTCCTAATCCAACTAGGATTGGAATCCTACTTCAATTAGGATTTCTTGTCCTAATCCAACTAGGATTGAAATCTTACTAAAACTAGAATTTGTTGTTCTACCTTGACTAGGATTTGGAATCCTACACTAACTAGGATTTGAATCCTAATCCGACTAGGATTTGGAATAATTTTTGCTTGAAAGTCTCTCCTGGGCAGAATCATCTTCGTTTTTTGTTCTCTGAATTTTTCCTTGTCTCTTCTTTGTGTCTTTATTTGTTCTTTCTTTCAAGTCTCAAGTGTTACAAATTGATAACCTTGGTGTACTTTTGGAAGTTCAATTAAGAATTTTAAATTGTGAATTGAGAGAAAATAGGCTTGAGTGATTTCTTCAAAAGAATAAAAGCCAAAAAAAAGAGTGAAACACTCGAGTTGTGCATTGTTTAGGTTTGGATGGGAGGGTTGAGGGGGAGGGGGGGGGAAGGGATTATGAGTATATTTTCCTTGTCTTTTTTCAACACTTAAAACAACATTGTGAAAGGACCAAAGGAAACCCTAGATTAGAAAGCTTTAAAGAAACATCTAGCAAGATTATCCCTCATGATGGAGACCCTGAATGAAAGACTTGCAGCCATAGAATCGAGTAGCAAAGGAGGATTAAAGGGAGCTTCACAATCTCAACAAACATATCATAATCCCATGTTCGAAGAGGAGGAGGCTTATTGTGAATCAAAGGCGTCCCATAGCACCCAAAGCAGAGGAAGTACTCCAAGAGTTGACGAAGACTTTGGGAGCATTAAGTTGAAAATTCCACCATTCCAAGGTAAGAATAACCGGAAGCCTATGCTTGAACAGGAAAAGAAGATAGAGCTCATCATTGATGTCCACAACTACTTGGAAAAGATAAAGGTCAAATTGTCTGTGGTGGATTACACAGATTATGCCATTTTGTGGTGGGACTAGTTGGTTATTTTTAGAAGAAGAAACCGAGAAAGCCCCTCAACACTTGGGAAGAGATGAAAGAAATTATACATAAATGATTTTTACCACCTCACTACTATTGGGAGTTGTAAACGAGACTTCAAGGAATCAGTCAATGGTCTAAAACCATTGACGAGTACTACAAAGAGATGGATATAGCAATGATTAGAGCTAATCTAGAAGAAGATCCTAAGGTGACCGTGGCTCGACGCCTAGGAGGATTGAATTGGAAAATTGTCAATAGTGTGGAGTGATATCACTACTTAACAATTGAAGATATGGTCCACATTGTCTTTTTTGGCAGCATTTTTGTGTGGAATTTCCCATAATCATTCAACTTCCTAAAGTTCTGGAAGTTCCACATCTCGACTTTGTGTTTGGATAAAGAAAAGTTTACTATACTCTAACAGAAATTTGGAGCCTTCAAAGTTGTGTGGTAAAAAGCTACTATAAGAGTGGATCAATGAGAGCTAGACTGTCAAGACATCAATTTCCCTTGCCAAACTATTCCACCAGTCTCTAAGATGGTTAAAGTATGTTGATTTCATCCCAAATGTGTTGTTAAAGATTCTAGGACAAATCTTTTCGAGGAAAGGGGGAATGATACGAACCCTAGTCCATGGTGGTCATCATTTTTGGTACCATTACGAGTTTAGATTTGGGTTTCAAAAAGTATTCAAAGATCCACTTCAAAGGTATTCATGGGTCAATGACGAGGGCTAGAGCTAAAAGACTTAAAGAGGTTTAGTAGGCTCATTCAATAAGATCAATTTAAAGAAGAGTCCAAGATTGGTGATTACAAGTTCAAGATCATTAATATTTTAAATGTAATTATCATTTGGCCTTGTAAATAAGTCTTTAATTATTTATATTTGATAATTCGAAACCCCAAGAAGGCTTATGGCTGAATTTAGTTCCATTAGAATGCTTAGGGATGAATTTAATTAAACTGCGTTTAATTACCTATCACCGCAAAGTTTTTTCTTGAAATTGAGGCTGAATGACTCGGATCTAATCCTTTGTTTCCTGTGATCGCGAAACTGGGAGGGATATTCAAACATGCACATTATTGCCAAACATCGAGTTAGTTAAAATAAATATGCAGCAAATATTATGACCAATGTGACAAATAATTTACAGACAAAGTTAACAAGGAGACATGTCTACCGTGTGTGTTAAAAGGTTGACCGATGCTGGCTGAGTTCCCCGTACTGCCTAAAGGTTTTATGCACTACAACAGCATAAATAACAAGGGCCAAGTTCTGCATGCAGATATGATTTGGTTCTGCAAGAAAAAGAATGTATTAACAGATGAAGCATGTATGAAGAGGATTTAGTAACTCAAACCAATAACCTAGAAGGAATAGAAAAGATATGCAGAGCAAAAGGGAAACACGAGAGGCTTATTATTCAATTAAAAGAAGGTTTTAAGCGTGTGAAAGAAAGAAGTAGAATATCATAATAGTCCAAGATGATGGTACATCAATGAGCAGTAGATAGAGATTCACAGCAAAATAGTCCATAAATCATATTCAACAGAGATACAACTTCGACACTTCATAACCAGGAAAGATAGGTAAAAGTTAATAGAAAGAAAACTATATTTTACTAGGAGGACCTGAACACATTGCCAAAATATGACACTGCACCAACCTTATTGGATAGCACATATTTTGATAGTCTTTGCCAACTAAATTATACTTTTATTTAATTGTCCTTCCCATTATAATCTTCTAATCAAACTGGTTAGAAGTAGAGACAAGAAATATTTGCGGATTTTTTGTCACCTACAACCATCAATGAACTTCCAGTGTCTCAAGATACATTGGGAAAAAAAACACATGCTTCACTTTACAAGGACTGCTCTAACCAAAAAAACTGTCTAATAAATGATATCAAATAACATGACCATACTTTCTGCCACTCTCAAACAGGCACAATTCCATGAGTTTTCCTCACACATCAACAGATTATATGAACTGATACCCAATTCCTCTGCTAAATGATCTTTTTCAAGACATTCATAACAGAGAGAAACAATTGAACAAAATCTTTCAAATCTCAATGGTCATCATCTTCCCTTCCCACCAAGCCCTAAACCAAATCAACCTCATCAACTTCAACCCACAACTAAATAAGACTACAAAATCAATAAGCTTGTCACAAAATCAATACGCTTTTTCCCCATTTTTTCCCGTCCACATATAAAGAACAAAGATGTAAACTTGAGAGTACTAACCAACAAAGCAACACAACCAAACTTCAGAAAATTATACCTTTCAAAACCCATAAAGCATAGATAGCATACCCCAATACGCGCATAGGAAAAAAAATATTGAAGGGGTCATTTTACCTGAAGTATGTAGAGATGATGAGGATGGTGAGGTAGGTGTAGATAGTTGGGTCATGGGCAGGAACCCCTGAGGCCAGAAGAACATGATGTTGAAGGTGGAAGAGTAAATAATGTATAAATAATAAAAGGAAACAAAATGCAGATGGGGTGGTCCAAGTGAGTTATAAAATAGGACTATTTTGGCCAAGGGGCCAAGTAACTTACAAAAAAAATCAATATTTGGGAGGTTGGGTGGCATTGGCCCACTTGGGCCATATGGCCCTTCCGTCCTTGCCCATCCCAGTTTCCACATTACTTCTAGTCCCAATTTCCCATTCACAGTTCTTATTTACAAACTTTGAATCCTAATTGCAGAACTATCATATGGATTATGTGATATGATATATGTGCAGCATGGGCAATAATTTTCTGCTACGGAAAAAAAAATCGAATCTGAAAATAACTAAATCTCAGCAGGGAAGATATAGACTCACTATTTACATGGCTCTTGAGACAATTCGTATAGAGAAGTCAAAAGAACATGTCACAGGTTCTTTTTTCATACAATTAAAAGAGCCACAAATTGGATAACACATAATACTAGGATTAGATTAATTGAATGAGCAAATCCAGGTTATATCTATAAGAAGTTTATTTTACTACATAGAAGATAATTGTAACCACCATTGCGGCAAATGTTTCCACTACAAAGAACGAAGTAGGCACCTGCAATATTTAGTAACCAATGGTTCCCAATGACTGAAGTTCTAGCAAAAGTTGCAAATATTTTAGAGTCTATACATTTAATACATGGCCTTGCCTACAACTTGCTAAAGAAGAACAACCAATCCACAGTAGGTGTTAACTCTGCAGGAATCTTTAAGAACCACTAAGATGTTAACTCATGTAAGCAAAAAGTGAACTATGTGAACAACAAATTGGTCCCTACTCGTGACTAAATGAAACATCAGCGGTCAGAAATGCCTGAAGGTTCTTTTACGTGAAATTATATCATCAAATAAACTGGACCTATCATGTCTCCTAACCATCCCATCCTTGTCAAACTTCTCCACACTACCACACTACTATACTTCTTTCTACGACAAAAAAACTCCATAGGGGCATTGCATTGGAGTGAATATGCAATGAAATTGGCGATTAGAGAAGTATTGCTATTCTAATGCATGTAGCCAATTACTTTAATACCAAGCGGCCTGGATTCAACCCAAAGCAGTAACCAGAATACTAGACTGAAGCTACAAAATCAAGCTCTTATCCGTGTACAATAAGTTGAATAAGAGCCAATAAAATTAGTAGAAATAACGACAATAAACAAGTAACTAAACGCACAATCAAATAAAGAGGTTTATAAAGGGCTGATGCAATATCCATAAAAAAATTAAAATTATCACAGTCATACACACACTTTCCTACTTTAGAAATAAACAAAAAAATAATTAAAACATAGGATTGGACAAAAATATTAAAATACATTGCGGTGAAGAACAACATACCTTTTCCGGCAGAGTTAAGGTTGGGGAGAGATGGGAGAGAGCGTAGAGAGCATGAATCATGGTGCCTTTAGGGTTTGAAAGGAGGTTTGAGGGACAAATTAAGCAGATTTTCTGAACTTCAGAGGTTGGGAGGGTTACACCCGTGCTGTGCCCTATATTACGGAGGGAGGTAGGTTTAGGTGAGGGTTCGCGATGTTGGTGTAGATTACGGAGGGAGGTGAGGTGGGAATAGGGGTGCTCGAAATGTCACTGAATTGGCGACGCGGGGGTGGGTTTCAGACGAATGTTCGCCGCTTCGCAGGATTGAAGGGGTTGCAGGGATGCGTTGATGAGGTGGGAATAGGGGTGCTCGGAATGTCACTGAATCGGTGACGCGGGAGTGGGTTTTGGACGAATGTTCACCACTCCGCAGGATTGAAGGGGTTGCAGGGATGCGCTGATGAAGATAGAGTGAGTTTTGGGTGAAATTTGGCTAAGTGTTGGAGCTAAATAGGTAAAGTGAGGGGAGGTGAATTGTGCACAAGTGTTGTGGGCAGTGTGGCATCCAAAACGACGGTGTGCTGTGGATTAATCTCCCACCCATGGGAAAAATTTGGGTTTGATTGCCGCTTTTGTTTTTGTTTTGTCCTTGTGTCATACACTTTTCAAATTTTTGTCAATTTTAATCAAAACAATAAGTTACTTTTCTAGTTTTTCAAACATTTTTCATTTTTATCGATAATTACACTATTAATTCATTTGTAGTCATAATTGTTTGTATATGGATAAAAAAAAACAAAAAAATTGTATAACAAATTTGAATTAAAAAATTTTAATTGTAAATTACATTAAAGTTTGCAAATTGAAATGTAATCAACATATATATGCTACTGAAAGTATACATAAACTCCAGAATTAATAGAAGTCATCCGATCGTAAACAAATTATTTGTACAAAGATAAAATATAATTTTACCCCAATTTTTCAACAAGCAATTTTTTTTGGTCCATTTCGTATTCATTGCAACGTATAATAAGGTGGGTTAATAGAATTTAGAAAAATTATAGCACCAAAATTATATATAAATATAAGGGTCACTACAAGAAAACAAACCTATCTTCATATTGGAGGGCCGAATTTATAAATATTAAGTGTCACTTTGTGTTTCATGTTACTTACATATAAACATATGATTGATCACTTCAGAATCATTAATGAATAGATATTAGTTGTATGATTATTAACCACAAACGATGATAACTACTTAATTCGCCGCTTTTCAAAAAAAACCACGTAAATTGATCAGCAATTATGTTATAACAATATTGTATACTAATATATTATATATCTTGGTACTGCAAATAGTTTTGTAAATGTATATATATATATACATAAAGTACCTACGTTATTGAAGATATAGTGAAATATATATAGATATGTAGCAAGTATATATTGATGACAGTTTAGTGGCATAGAGTCCTTTATCCGAAATTAGATTAAGACCCTAAATACTTTCAACCACTTTCAATTAAGTCCCAAGAAAGAGACATTTCATTTCTAATAATTTTGAATTTAGTCATAGGTATGCATGGTAAAATATGAAATAACCCTAAAGTTTATCCATCTATTCAATTAGGGGCCCCTATCCGAAATTAAAATTTATTAGTTCTCAAATTACTCCGTGGATTTGGAGGTAATTTTCATTTCAAGTACTAGATGGTAGCTATTGATTAATAATACTCATATTTACACGGAAATCGACACACAATTTATACCAAAACATAAGTTATTTCATAATGACAAAATTATTAAGTACATAATATTAATAGACAACACAATTATATATAGTTATTGTAATACATACTTGTAGTTAAATAGGTAGAAAAAAAGTAATAAAAACACATGTACAAGTATTACATGAAAACTTATGACATATTTTTATTTGCTACCAACTAACGTATTGATATAGTAGATATCCATGTCTATAATTCATTATATTGGTAACATAATGGTTGTGGTGATTAGATTTGCCACTCACATATAAGTACATTGTACTTAGCACAAATCTATATGTATAACCATTTGTGGTAATAACATATGATATTAGTTGCTACGATTTGCAACTAAAGTAAATACTTTGTACATATCTATATGTATTGGATTACATCTAGTCAAATACCGTAGATACATAATATATATATATCTATATATATATATATATATATATATGAAACCAATTGGAATTGCAAGATAAGATATTAGTATACATTATAGTTATACCACAAATGGTGATGAACTTCTGGTATTTTTTTCTTATAAAAGCAACCTACTAAGTGGTTAACATTGTTATATAATAATTAGACAAGTAATATCTATTCCAATAATTCTGGAGTGAATGTATACTTCCAATTGCATACATTGATTAAATTTCGTTGTGCAAATTTTAATGTAATTTAAAATTAAAATTTTTTAATTTCAATTTTTCATACAAATTTTTTTTCATGTACAAACAATTATGACTATAATTGAATTAATAGTGGAATTATTGCTAAAAATATAAAATGTTTTAAAAAGTAGAATGTAACCTACTGTTTTGATTAAAATTGACAAAATTTGAAAATTTTACGAAACAAAGACAAAAAAAAAAAAGTGGCAACCGAACACAAAATTTTCCCAAGAGCGGGAGATTACACCACAAAACGCGGTCATTTTGGAAGTCATAGTACCCACAACACTTGTGCGAAATGCACCTCCCCTCGCTTTACCCATTCAGCTCCAACACTTAGCCAAATTTCACAAAAAACTACCCTCTCTTCATCAGCGCATCCTTGCAGCCCCTTCAATCTTGCAGAGCGAAGAACATCCGTCCGAATCCCACCCCATCGCTACCGATTTAGTGAGAATCCGACCACCCTAATGCCACCTCATCTTCCTCCGTATTATACACCATCGCGGCGCACCGCCACCTGCACCTACATCCCTCCGTAATCTAGCGCACAGCACGGCCTTAACTTTCCCAACCTCCGAAGATGGGAAAATCTGCTTAATTTGTCTCTCAAACCTCATTTGAAACCGCAAAGGCCCAACGATTTATGCTTCCTATGCTCTCTCTCAGGTCTCCCAAGCCCTAACTGAGCCACAGAATGTATCTTCAATCCTTCGTTGCTTTTCATTCCCATTTCCTATTTCTGCCTATCATTGATGGGTTATCGGTGTTCATTGACTCTACCATTCTGGGACAAATTGTGAATTTTGTTTTGCAGATATGTAAGGTCTCGCAGGGGGTTATGTGTATGGAGAATTCATTGCTAAATTGTCTCATCGTCTCTCATCTTACTCATAAGCTTCGGGTCGGCAACAACTTTTTACAAGCTTAAATTTGGAACCTTCTGATGTTACATTATGTCTGAATGCTCTCTATGTATCTCATTTTTAGATCGCTCGCACGTATGTGTTTTTGTTCCCATAACATTACAACTGTGTTTTTTTCCCTTCACATTACCACTGTTATATCTTTCTATGTGTTTATTTTATAAATCTTGCTGTATCCATATGTTGTTTTTTTTTTTTTTGTGCATAACTTTGTGTAGGATTGTCTATTCTATTGTCTGATCTTAACTAAAAGATGCTTCCGTCCAATTTCCGCATAACCCATTGTGTAGTGTAGAGTGCTTCGACTGAATTTTATTACTCAGCTTCATTTGGTGATACTAATGCTTCTCAGTGATGTACACTAAGGTATCACGAACGTGTAACATTGTTTTGCCGTGGCTAGTTCTTTTGTATATGAGGGAACTGTAGTAAGTATATTCAATCTTTTGAATTATATTTAGGTGCTGAATATTGATTGTACTTTGCCCAAAATGTAGCTAAAATTAGCAATATCTGACCGTTTGTCCTTCAGTGCTGGAGGTATAAGCTTGCTACCTTTCTGTCCCCTGAATATTTGTTGAAATTTGACATTGGAGTTGTATTTTGAACTTCTATTTAGTTTTTATTCTGAAATTTGGAATTTATAGCTGTATTATGATGGATGATTAACTTTTTCTTCTAGGAGCTTGGGTTCTATTTACATGGCGGATGAACTGTATTATGAAATGTGGAACCTTGCCTTTTGTTATTCTCCTTTGGATTTTTGGCTTTTCTTGATCTACATTATCGTTGTGTAATGGAGTTGGGGTTGGAGTTGTTGTTGGCATGTTTTATTTTTTATGTATGGTAATTAGTATTAGCCAAAAAAAATTTCTACTTCTATACATATTTAGTATTCAGCTCCTTTTATGGTGAAGTTAATAAGTACTATTTTTATTGTATTTTCCTTTATGTTACACTTGGTATTATATATGATTTAGAAGGTTTAAGATTTCATTCATGAAAAACTCTAATTCATTTTGTTCGATTTGTTTACTTCAACTGTAGCTAAATAGATTGAGTGTATGTAGCCAAAGGAAAATCCTATAAATTCATTTTTACCAAATCAATTTATAATTGCAAATCAAACCAAATTAAATACTTCAATTTGTATGTGTATATGTTATATTTACTCTTTCATATTGGGCAGCAGTAACAATGCAGAATTCAGTTTCGTCACCTTCATTAGATTCTATTAGTTCTTCAATCACATCTAAATGTCACCACCATCTGTCCGCATTTTGCTACACCTCCAAGACTGAAAGCAACCCTGGACATCGGTTTTTGAGGTGTCGTTTGTGAAAGGCATGTGATTATAGATTTTGTTCAATAAACAGATAGAATTGATAGAGTAAGATAATATGTTTAATAATTGTTTTTGCATTTATAAGTAGACGGATGATTGCGGGTACTTTGTGTGGTTGAACCGGCAGAGCATTGATCATGAGAGGACATATGTATTGACGGTATTGTGGGAAAGAGATTCTCTAAAACATAAAGTGGAAGAGTTGGAGGGGAAGTTGAAGAGAATACAAATTAAGAAGAAATCCATGAAAGCAGAGTTGGTTGAGATGACAAACAAAGTTGTAATGTTAGAAAAGGAGAATTGCATATTGAAGAAGAAGGTAGCAAAAATTGGAATGTGCAAACAACTTCTATTTTCGCCAATTGTAGTTTTATGTTTTGTGTTGATTATGCTTATGTTATTAGGGAAGTTAATCATGTTTGTTGGGAGGAGTGAATTGTTGTGTTTGCCGCAATAACTTATGTTACAAAGGTAGAAATTATGTATTAGTAAGATATGGGTAATGTAGTAAGCATCCTTTGATATATTTTGGGGACTGTTAGTTTACATAATTGCCCAAACTCCAAATCAGAATAAGAAAGCTCAAGGTTCCACATTTCGTAATATAGTTCATCCGTGATGAAAATAGAACCCAAGCGGAGCGAAAAAGTTATTTTAGACTCAACTTTTTGAGAATTAACTTGAGGCTTGGAGACGATCGTGTAGATACCATAGAGGCAATGTTATATTGGTTTTGCTCGTGATTCGACAATCAACAATCTCCAACAATCAACAAGGCTACACTACCGGTAAGGTAACAATCTTCACTACCAATTTGGTTTTACTTCGTATGGATCCTTGGAGGAAACCAAAAATTTAAATTTCCGCTGTGTTCTTTGATTTGATTTCATACAGTGGTATCAGAGCCACTTACGAAGGCTCAAATTGGTTTTAAGTGAGAAGCATACTTGTTTGATTAAATTGTTTATGAACTAGTATGCTGAAATTTGGATCTTATGAATATGTTCATTAAATCTGGATTTTAATGAAACATATATGATATGTTTATGTCTATTAAATCAGTTTAGGGTATGCTTTAAAGTGTTATTGCTGGATATGAATAATATGAGATATATATATGTGATATATAATGAATATGCATGGAAGAAACAAAGTTCAGCTTTTCTGGAATTTTAATGTTGAATTTCGGGTTTTCTTAATTCTCTTGAGTTTTGGTTTTGATAAAATTTATTAAAATTCAAAATAAGATATGTTGAATCATTTTGAGTCCAAATATGTATTTGATGCATAATATTGACTTCGGATTTTTCCTAGAAAATTTGATAAACTCCGGTTTTGTGCTTTGTGCTATTTTCAGTTGGACAAAAATCCTAGTTTTGGTTGTTGCAATTTTTTTGGAGGCTATTTCGGTTTCAATCTTTATTTTGAGGCTGAAATTAATATGTGAGATATATATATGTGTGATATATATATCTATATATAATATTAAGAGCAAATTGCAATTTTAAACCCAAACCTTCCATGCATAATATATTATTCAAAATCTTAATATTTGATTTAATGTTAATTGTTATTAATTAATTAGATTAATATATTTAACTGACAATCATATATGAAATGCACATTTTGTGATAATTGAGCATGGTGCATAGTTATAGCCCTTAGCCCAATGTGATTGGAAATGGTTTTGTAATGGTTGTAACTAAATATGACCTGCGTGTCATGCCTTGCTAAATTTCTGGTTGTACATTCTTTTCTCATCTAACTCCCCTCGAATGTAAATCGAGATTTCTCAAAAGATGTAATAGTTAGATTAGAGATAGGATTAGTCTAGAAATCAAGGAGTTCGTGACCATATGAAGACGACCAAAGGAGGCACTTGGAGAAGATGCTAATACCCTTAGGTTGACCTTTTGGTTCTCTCATTGGCTTGAGAGAATCAACTTAGTTTGGGCTATAACTATGTCACGTTTAATTTCTTGTTCATGTATGAGATGCATGATTGTGTATGGTTATTTGTTAAGTATATGATGAGATTATGTATGTAATAATTAGTTAGAAAATTATGTGATAATTGGACTAATAATTAATACAATAACCAAATCAAACAAAATAGTGAGATTTTAACAAATCCCTCAAACCATATATTAAGTCTAAGATGCCTTCCGATGCCTAGCACTCGTCAAGGCTTCGATTGATCATGTGCAGGCTTGCCAAAGCAAGGTGCTATGATCCATCTTAGTGAGACGCGACAGGATAATAGTAATATCCTATTGCTAACCATTGGGTTAGACTTAACTAGGTGAACTCAATAGGATTGAGACCTAGAGGCATAGAGTTGGGCTTTAACTTATTAGATGAGCTAGAACAAAGAGTTATTCACCCAGCTATCCAAGAGTTATATGGGATATAATTGACAAATGTTGTCTCCCTAAATAGCCGAGTTTTGAGAGATTAGCCAAAGCTAACTCAAAATTAGGTGAAATATGGATCTTGGTCCACTAGAAAGATATTGATTAATCTTTCCGAATTAATATTGAGGGTTATTAATTTTAATAAAATAGTGGGAGTAACATTTA
Source organism: Gynochthodes officinalis (assembly GCA_020080225.1). Lineage (NCBI taxonomy): Eukaryota > Viridiplantae > Streptophyta > Magnoliopsida > Gentianales > Rubiaceae > Gynochthodes > Gynochthodes officinalis. The sequence continues at coordinate 24,002,357 of CM034615.1, forward strand.
ACAAAAGTCCATATTAGATGTTCGCATTCATGATACTTATTTTGCATATTTCTGTTGTAGATAACCATGGCAAATAATACTAACAATAACACGTTATCACTGCGATCTGTCCTTGAGAAGGACAAGTTAAATGGGACAAATTTCCTAGATTGGTATAGGAACTTGAGGATAGTCGTCAAGCATGAGAAAAAGATATATGTCCTAGAAGGACCCTTACCTCAGGAACCAGAGGATGGCGCTACAAGAGTTGAAAGAGATGCTTATAGGAAGCATCAAAATGATGCTCTAGACGTTGCTTGCCTCATGCTTGCTACCATGAACCCTGAGCTTCAGAAGCAATATGAGAACATGTAGGCGTACAATATGATTCAACACCTTAAGCAACTATATGAGGAGCAAGCTCGTCAAGAGAGATTTGATATCTCTAAGGTGTTATTCCAGTGTAGAATGGCAGAGGGAGCTCCTATTGGAGCTCATGTACTCAAAATGATTGGGTACATAGATAGCCTTGAAAGATTAGGTTTTCCATTAGACCGAGAGTTGGCCCTTGACGTTATCTTGCAATCATTGCCAGATAGCTATGGTCAATTCATTCTTAATTACAATATGAATGAAATTGACAAAACTTTGCCACAGTTACTAGGCATGTTGAGAACTGCCGAAGCTAACATGAAGAAGTCAAAGCCCAACAGTGTCCTCATGATTAATAAGGGCCATAAGAAGGGTAAGACAAAATCAAAAGGAAATGACAAGAAAGTCAAGTCCAAGTCCTTTACAACTGCACTAAAACCTAAAAGAAAGGTTGCCAAGGTTGCCAAGGAAGGGAAATGTTTCCATTGCGGTGAGACCGAACATTGGAAGAGAAACTGCAAGGTTTACTTGGAAGAACTTAAGAAGAAGAGGAATGAAAATTCTAATTCAGGTATTCATGTTATAGAAATTAATTTATCTACTTCTTCTTCATGGGTATTAGATACCGGATGTGGTTCTCACATTTGTGTGAATGTGCAGGAACTGAGAAAAAGTAGAACTTTGGCCAAAGGTGAAGTCGACCTACGAGTGGGGAATGGAGCAAGGGTTGCTGCATTAGCTGTAGGGACTTATGTCTTGAATCTGCCCTCAGGGCTTGTTTTAGAACTGAATAATTGCTATTATGTGCCTTCCATTACGAAGAATCTTATTTTGATTTCTTGTTTAGACGAGAGTGGATTTACGTTTATAATAAAAAACAAATGTTCCTTTTATTTAAATGATATCATCTATGGAAGTGCACAAATGGTTAGTGGCCTTTATGTTCTAAATCTTGACATGCCTATCTATAACGTAAATACTAAAAGGATTAAATTAGATAATTTTGATCCGACTTATCTCTGGCATTGTCGTCTGGGCCATATAAATGAAAATCGTATTTCCAAACTCCATAAAGATGGACTTTTGGACTCATTCGATTTTGAATCATATGAGAAATGTGAATCATGTTTATTGGGCAAGATGACCAAAGCCCCCTTCACAAAATATAGTGAAAGGGCAAGCAATGTATTGGAATTAATACATACTGATGTATGTGGACCATTCAATACACAAGCTAGAGGTGGTTTTCAATACTTCATTACATTTACTGACGACTGCAGTAGATACGGCTATGTGTATCTTATGAGACACAATTTAGAATCATTTGAAAAATTCAAAGAATTCAAGAATGAAGTCCAAAACCAACTTGGTAAGAGTATTAAAATACTTCGATCTGATCGAGGAGGTGAATACTTAAGCCAAGAGTTCAATGACTATCTAAAAAAGTGTGGGATAGTCTCACAACTTACTCCTCTTGGAACACCACAATGGAATGGTGTGTCTGAGGGGAGAAATCGAACTTTGTTAGACATGGTTCGGTCCATGATGAGTCATGCAGATCTTCCAAAATCCTTCTGAGGACATGCTTTACTTACAGCTATTTTCACATTAAACCGAGTTCCATCTAAATCAGTTCAAAAGACACCATATGAGATATGGACTGGGAAGCGTCCTAATATGTCTTTTATGAAGATTTGGGGATGTGAGGCTTACATCAAACGTCAAGTCTCCGAAAAACTTGGACCCAAATCTAATAAATGTAATTTTGTGGGGTATCCTAAAGAAACAAAAGGATACTATTTCTATTATCCCAATGAGAAGAAAGTGTTTGTTGCTCGGACTGGTGTTTTTCTAGAAAAGGAATTTATTTCTAGAAAAACTAGTGGGAGACAAATAGAACTTGAAGAAATTCGAGAACCACAAAATATTATTGAACTTGATGAGATGGAAATTGAGCAAACACCTCAAAAGGTTGTGGAACAAGTTGTTCAAGAGACACAAGCCCTGTGTAGGTCTACTAGGATTCATCATGAGCCACAGAGATATGGATTTCTTGTGACTAAAAATGGTGACATCTTGCTAATAGATCAAGATGAACCTACGACCTATCAAGAAGCTATATTGGGGCCAGACTCTGAGAAATGGCTTGAAGCCATGAGATCTGAGATGGAATCCATGTATACAAACCAAGTATGGACTTTGGTTGATCCACCTGAAGGAGTGAAACCCATAGGGTGCAAATGGGTCTTCAAAAAGAAGACTGACATAGATGGTGAAGTACATACCTTTAAGGGACGATTGGTTGCAAAAGGTTTTAAACAAGTTCATGGTATAGACTATGACAAGACTTTTTCACCAGTCGCAATGCTTAAATCCATCAGGATCTTGCTTGCGATAGCTACATTCCATGATTATGAAATCTGGTAAATGGATGTCAAAACTGCTTTCCTTAATGGAAATCTTCTCGAGGATGTGTACATGACACAACCTGAGGGTTTTGTCGATTCGAAAAATGCTGGAAAGGTTTGTAAGCTACAATGATCCATTTATGGGTTGAAACAAGCTTCTCGAAGTTGGAATCTTCGGTTCGATGATGCAATCAAAGAGTTTGGTTTCATCAAGAATGAAGATGAACCTTGTGTCTATAAGAAGGTTAGTGGGAGCACTGTTGTCTTCCTAGTATTGTATGTAGATGACATACTACTTATTGGGAATGACATTCCATCTTTACAGGCTGTAAAGAAATGGCTAGGAAGTTGTTTTTCAATGAAAAACTTAGGTGAGGCAACCTATATATTAGGTATCAAAATCTATAGAGATAGATCAAAGAGATTGATTGGCCTAAGCCAAAGTACATACATAGATAAAGTGCTAAAGCGGTTTAGCATGCAAGAATCTAAGAAAGGATTCTTACCTATGGGGCATGGAATTACTCTCTCGAAGGAACATTGTCCTTCGACACAAGAAAAGAAACAACGCATGAGTTGGATTCCATATGCATCAGCTATTGGATCTATCATGTACACCATGCTATGTACTCGTCCCGATGTCTCATATGCTTTGAACTTAACAAGTAGATATCAAGTAGATCCCTGTGAACGTCACTAGATCACTGTCAAAAATATCCTTAAGTACTTGAGAAGGACTAAGGATGCATTCTTGATATATGGAGGTAAGGAAGAGCTCAATGTAACTGGTTACACTGATGCAAGCTTTCAAACTGACAAGGATGACTACCGATCGCAGTCGGGTTATGTGTTTTGCTTAAATGGTGGTGCTGTGAGCTGGAAGAGTTCAAAGCAAGCAACAGTAGCTGACTCTACAACAGAGGCCGAGTATATTGCTGCTTCTGATGTAGCAAAAGAGGCAGTTTGGATCAAGAAGTTCATTACAGAACTTGGGGTTGTACCTAGCATTGCCAATCCAATTGTGCTCTATTGTGACAATAATGGAGCCATTGCGCAAGCTAAAGAACCCAGATCTCACCGACGATCCAAACATATACTTCGACGTTTCCATCTTATCTGAGAGATAATTGAGAGAGAGGATGTGAAAATATGCAAAGTACCAACTGATGATAATATAGCTGGCCCACTGACAAAGCCTATGGCGCAGCAGAAGCATGATTGTCATACTAGATCATTAGGTATTAGAGAGATGTCTGATTGGTCTTAGTTCAAGTGTAGATCATTAGGCATTAGAGAGATGTCTAATTGGTCTTAGTTCAAGTGAGAGTTTGTTGGATTATGCCCTAAAAACCAATCATATGATGATGGTATATGCATATATTGTATCATAATGTTCATAATTAATGGCACTAATTATTATGTTTATCTTATACCTGCGTTTTATGAAATAAACATAATAATGTCCCAAGAATTTAATTATTCTAAAATTATCCCTAGTCGAGTATTATCATTAAATGGGACAATGATAATGCATTAAGACTAGTATGTGTAGTGATTGATGAAATTGTTCATGATATGAGATATCAAGTCAACATATGGGTACATGTTAGAGAACAATGTATTGGATTGACCCGCCATGAGAAATACTCATGGATTATTATATGAAGTGTCATAAATATTTCTCATAGTGATGATGGTGTAAATAATCCTTAGACTTGAGATCCTAAGAGATCCCAACATGAAGAGTTGCATGTTTTGATACTACCAAATGTTACCCGTAACAGGGTGAACTATAAAAGTAGTAATTGGATATGTAATAAATCATGTAGTGGGATGTTAAGTGATCAAGAAAGGATTTGCCCCTCTTATATAATGGGAGTGATATCTTTGGGCCTCTTGATTGAGTAAGACCATAAAATGCATGGTCGTGCTCAAATGAGTCGATGTGTGATATCGGACTCATTTGCTTTGATGTGTCTACTCGGGAATCAAGAAATGAAAAGATTGAACTATACGAGCATGACACGATCCATGGCTTGTGTTTGATCAAGATATCTAGGGCAAAGGGATTTAATTACACAATAATATCTATCACAAGAAAAGTAATGTTGAATTACTAATATTCTCATGACTTGGGTAGTATTGATGTGTTGCTAGACACCGCTCATTGCTTTTGGCATAAAATATATTTTATGTCAATGCCAACGTTATGAGAACCTATTGGGTCACACACTTAGATCGTATCCAAAAGAAGTGCAAAATTCATGTGATGAAATTTTGGTTAATTTGAGAATCCTATTGAAAATAGGAATCTATTAGGTTTTCGTTTTAAAACGGTTTTGGATCTAAGGCCAAAATATTTTGGTTCTATTAATATTAATAAATCCAAAATGAGTTTTAGATTTATTAATTAAATAATGATCAAAATGGTTATTGGAAAATGAAAAGACAGCCATGAATGTATATGTAATACATTGTAACTCATTTTATGAAAATGAAAAGGTAGCCATTTATTGGAAAATGAAAAGACAACCATGTGCAACATATTGCAATTCAATTTCTGGTATATGAAATGTGAAAAGGCAGCTGTTCACATGGATACAAATGAAGAAAAACTGTTGGATGCAATAAAGAAACCGAAGGGACACTTTCATTGAGAGAGTTTTCCTTTTAAGCTTTCTTTGTTGAAGAAAATTGTGTGCTATTCTTGGTGCACGAATTTTATTCATAATTCTTCTCTTTTTCAATATAGACACCACTCCTTATTTGAGAAATAAGAACTAAAACCGAAATTTGAGTTGAGAACTCAAAATAGAAAACCAATCCTTAAGTTGAGAACTTGAGGGAATACCCAAGTAACAAAATCTTAGCTAGTACTAAAAGAATTTTGTTATTTCTTTCTTTAGTTAATTGTTTGACAATTAACTTGAGGCTTGGAGATGATTGTGTGGATACCATAGAGGCAAGGCTAGATTGGTTTTGCTCGTGATTCGACAATCAACAATCTCCAACAATCAACAAGGCTACACTACCGGTAATGTAACAATCTTCACTACCAATTTGATTTCACTTCGTATGGATCTTTGGAGGAAATCAAAAATTTAAATTTCCGCTGCGTTCTTTGATTTGGTTTCCTACACAACTCTAAGGGGTTATCCAAATTGTTCTGATACCAAACTGATGTGAACCCTTGGGGAACTTGTCCAAAAAACCCATAACTTAAATTGATGACCCCAAGAACAATTCGCCAAGAAATTGAACTTTGTTTGGTGGGAAAAATGTTGAGCCCAACCCAATAATGTGGATTGCAACCTTGACTTGACTATGGATCGAAGCAACACTATAAGTTAAAGGAATAAGTCATAACTTGATAAATTGCAAGAGTAGCACAAGAACAATCTTAATACACTCAAAAAGGTCTCAAAAGAATTTGACTTGTGAAATCGTTACAAAATAAAAATTTTATTCTCTCAAAACTAGATTTGTAATGGATGCTCCTCTTCTTCTTTTTATAAGGTAAGAGTTGGTATAAATCTTATATCAATCTTGGACTCTATTTTAAATTGACCTTATTTAATGAGCCTACTAAGCCTCTTTTAGTGTTTCAGCTCTAGCCCTTGTCATTGACTCATGAGCAACTTTGAACTAGATCTGTGAACACTTTTTGGAACCCAAACACAAATTCATAATGGTACCAAAGATGATGACCACCATGGACAAGGGTTCACATCAATTCCTATTGGGCATAAATGGAAATAAACAAACCCTTATCTTTTCTTCCTTTCTTGCATATTTTCTAGTTTTATTCAAACAATTTTTGATTTATATCAGAGCCAAAAATTCTGCTTGAAATTTCTTGTTCTTAAACTTGTTCTTTGGCCTCTTGTTTTCTTTCTTTGTCTTAAAGTGTCTCACATTGATTAACTTTATTGGACTTTTGAATAGGTTCTATTTAGAACTCTATTTGTGAAGGAATTGAATGGAAAAAGGCTAAAGTGATTACAATCTAGTTAAAAGCCATTCAAATCTAGATGGAGAGAGAATTTGGGGAGAGTAAAGTAGTTAGGAAAAATTTTAGGTGGAAGAAAAGGCTGTGGGAACAAATTATTTTCTTTCTTTCAAATTTTCTAATAGACTTATAATGGTTAGTGTTGAAGAATTACAAAAGGAAAACCTTGAACAAAAGGCAACCTGTGAACAGTTAGCCTACTTTACTTAGTCACTGGAAGATTTAGCCAAAAGAATAAGTACCATAGAGATATCTTCCAAAGGAGGGTCGAGTAGCAAAACCAAGAGGAGGACCAATCTCCTCCTTGAAAAGGAGAATTCCAATAATGGTGAAGGAGAGGAGGCATCTGAAGCTTCTCCAGCTTCACGAAAGAGAAGCTCAATTAAAATTGATAGCAATCTTGATAGCATCAAGATGAAAATACCACCCTTCAAAGGCAACAACGATCTTGACGCTTACCTTGAATGGGAGAAAAATGTGAAACTCATCTTTTGAAGTACACACCAACTTAGAAGAGAAAAATGTAAAGTTGGCTACCATTGAATTTTCTAATCATGCTGTTATTAGGTGAGATCAACTAACCTTTTCTAGGAGATGCAACCAAGATAGACCCTGGGCAGAGATGAAGGTCATGATGAGAAAAATGTTTGTACCTCCACATTATTTTTGAGAGTTATACAAAAGGTTGCAATGAATCGCTCAAGGTTCCAAAAGTGTTGATGAATATTTTAAGGAGATGGAGATTGCAATGATCCAAGCCAACGTTGAAGAAGACCCTAAGGGTACCATGGCAAGATTCCTTGGAGGATTAAACCGTGAGATAGCAAACATCATAGAGTTGCACCATTATGTGGAACTAGAAGAGATGGTTCATATGGCCGAGACGATTGAAAGGCAACTCAAAAAGAAGGGCTCAACTGGAAAATTTGGTTCAAGAACACCATCTAACACATGGAGGACAAATACTTGGCCAAGGAAAGAAGCTAAAGGTGAAACAAAGAAGTCTAAAAATTCTACCCAAAATTCATCAAGGGTGTCCACTAAGGCAAGTGATTTGATACCTAAATCATCTAATATTATTTCCTTTAAACCAAATGTGATGATGGGACTTATGTAATTGATAGTGATCAAGGTTTTGAAGGAATGCCCCCATTAATAGAAGATGAAGAGTTTGAAGAGCAACTAGTTGAAAGAGAGGCATTGACAACAATGAGGGCAATAAACATGTGAGTCAAAGAGGAAGATTTTGATGAGCAACCACTAATATCTTCCATACATGCTGCAACGTTCAAAATAACGTATGTGATGAGATTAAATAATGGCACGTGTTTTACTACTTTATGGATCCATCATGGATCAAGTGAATATAATTCAAGACTCAAGTTTTTTTTTTCCAAAAGTTGTGAACTGTATTAACTTCATGAAAGTTAATTCAAGACTCAAGTTGGTTGAAAGGAATGCAATTAATTTAATTAGGCCTGAATATATTTATATTTATTTTAAGTTGTAATTTGGCCTTCTTGTAAGCCCACTAGCTTATTTTATTATTATTTGAATTATTATGTTTTAGACTTTTTCACCCTTTTAATAGGTATGATTGGGCTTTATTAGGTACATCAAGGTCCAACCATGTGTTTGGACTAATTAAAGTTTGTAGGGTTTAAATTTGTTATCTTTTCTTAGAATAGTTTCTTTTTGTAGTTTTTTCCTTTTCTTAGATTATTTGAAGTAGACGAGGTTGTGCCTCACACTTTTGTAATGAGAGGGATTGAGAATTTCATCAATAAAATACGTGGAGATTGTCCTTACTTTCGTTCTCTTTTGAGAACTTGAAATTATAAAGTTTTGTCCTTGTGGCATTCTTGACTTATCAATCTAACTTGAACCACTATATTGTGGCATAGTTCTTTCATTGATCATACCAAGGTTCCTAATTCCTAACTGAGCTTGGGGTTGAGGGTTTCCATCAATCCATTTAGTTGATTTCGTTTGGGGGTCTTTGGGGCCATGTACATCTTGTTCATGGGTTTCTAGGGTTTATTTCCTATGATGTTTGTTGGATTATACCCTAAAGACCAATCATGTGGTGATTGTTTGGGCATACATTGTATCATAACACTTATTTTTTATGGCATTTTATTATTATTATGTTCAATTATACATCTGTGTAACATTAATAAATATAATAATGTCCCTAGAATTTGATAATTCTAAAACTATCCCTAGTCAAGTATTATTATCAAATGGGACAATGATAATGCATTAAGACTAGTATGTGTAGTGACTATTGACATGTGTCATGATATGAGATATCAAGTCAACACATGACTACATGTTAGAGAACAATGTACTGGATCCACCCGCCTTGAGAAATGTTACATGAATTATTATATAAGTGTCATAAACATGTCTCATAGTGATGATAATATATGTGATCCTTAGACTTGAGGTCATCAGAGATCCCAACATTAGAAGTTGCATGTTTTGATGCTACCAAACGTTACCTGTAACAGGGTGAACTATAAAAGCAGTAATTGGATATGCAATAAATTATGCAGTGGGATGTTCAGTGATCAAGATAGGATTTGCCCCTCCCATATAACGGGAGTGGTATCTTTTGGCCCTTAATTGAGTTAGACCATAAAATGCATGGCCGTACTCAAATGAGTCAATATGTGATATCGGGCTCATTTGCTTAGATAAGTCTACTTGGGAATCAAGAAATGCAAAGATTGAATTATGCGAGTATGACATGCTCCATAGCTCATGTTCAATGAATATATCTAGGAAAAAAGGATTGAATTACATGCTAACAACTATCACAGGATAAGGTTATGTCGAGTTACTGACATTCTCATAACTTGGGTAGCTCTGGTATGTTGCTAGACACCGTTCAATGCTTATGGCATAAAATAGATTTTATGTCATGGCCAATGTTATGAGAACCTATTGGGTTGCACACTTAGATCAAATCCAAAAGAAGTGTAAATTCATATGATGAGTTTTGAGTAATCTCAAGGATCCTAATGTGAATACGACACTATAGGGTTTTCTGATTTAAAATGGTATTCGGATTTAAGAATGAAAATGTTTGGCTTTTAGTGCTAATAAATCCAAAATAGTTTTGGACTTAGCAATGGAAATATCCAAAGCTTTGAAGTCCAAATCCAAAAGGGATAGAATTCTTGTTCTTAGTAGCCAATAGATTCATTGAATCTAGAAATTCCAAATGTACTAGGGTTTGGTAGTCCAAGTAAAACTCTTTAGAAGAGTTTTACCCTAAAACTACAACCTAAGTCTATAAATAATAGGATTTTCAGCAGCCATAAGATAGAAAACAAAAGAAACCCTTCGGCTATCCTTTTGAAGAGAAAACCGCCACCATCCTCTTGAAAGCAAAAATAAAGAAAAGAAAACCGAAACCTTGAGAGCAAAATTTGAGAATTCCGAACACAAATTTTGAAACTAACACTTTGGATTTTGTGTGCTCCTGTTCTATATAATTTCATAACAATAGCTAGAAGCTTGGATCGATCGTGTGGATACCATAGAGGTGAGGCCAAATTGGTTTCGTTGGTGATTTGACAAAAAACGATCTTCACAAGCCGACTCTTCCAAAACTACCAAGGTACAAACCCTAAACCCCGATTTGATCTCAGTTCGTATGGATCCTGGAAGGAAACCAAATTTTAAAGTTCCACTGCTTGATGTACTCAGTTTCCTACAATGGTATTAGAGCCACTTATGAAGACTCAAATCGGTTTTATGGTTGAAACCATGTTTTTTTTTTTTTTTGTTAAATCATTTATGAACTAGCATGCGGGACATGGGTTATGTGAATATATTCAATATAATCTAAATTTGGAATTAAACATATATGATATGTTTAGGCTTGTTAAATCAGTTTAGGGCATGTTTTAATACTTATTGCAAGATTCGAAAAATATTTAATATATATATATATATATATATATATATATATATATATACACGATATATAAATAGATCTCGAGTTTGTTAGCTTGATGCTATCTTAGGTTTTTTGTGTTTGTTAGTCTACGGAGGTTGTGGTCGAAAGATGTATATAATATATCAATTGAATTTTGCTCATGCTCAAGGGATGGTAAATTCCAGTTACCTTTCGGAGATGTTGCCCCCTTGACCCCCGCTTGCTAATCAGCTAGCGAGACTGTCATCAAGGCCCCTTAACCCCGCTCCTTCCATGCGTAGGGCATTATTCGAAACCCTAATATATGATTTAATAATAATTGTCACAAATTAATTGGATTAATAAATTTAAATATTAAATGGGATATGAGTGATAATTATATGTGACATGCATATTATTTGTGATGTTTGAGCATGGTGCATGGTCATAACCCTTAACCCAATATGATTGGATGTATTTTTCTGTTGGTTAAAACTTAAATATGACCTACGAGTCATGCCTTTCTCTATTTTCCGTATGTACAATCTTTTTTCATCTAACTCCCCTCAAATGAAACTCAAGATTTCTCAAAACATTTAATTGTTAGATGTGAAATAGGACTAGACTAGGAATCATGGAGGCATGGAGTTTCTAACCATATAGGAACAACCGATGAGGCACTTGGAGAAGATGCTATTACCCATAGGTTGACTTTACGATTCTCTCATTGGCTTGAGAGAACCAATGTAGTTTGGGCTATAACTATGTCACATTTAATTTTTTTTTTTTTTTGCTAATGTATGAGATGTATGTTATGTATAGCTGTTGGTTGTTTACATGATGAGATGATGATGGTATTAATTAGTTAATAAATCTAATGATTAAATGAACTAATAATTACCTTAACCAATGAAAATAAAATGGTGAAATTGCATCAAATCCCTCAAAAACAATATTAAGTCTAAGATGCCTTCCAATGCATAGCACTCGTCAATGCCTTAATTGATCATGTGTAGGTTTGTGAAAGCAAATTGCCATGATCCATCTTGGTGAGACGCGACAGGATAATAGTAATATCCGACTGCTAATCATTGGGAGTTTGACTTAACTAAGTAAACTCAATAGGATTGGGACCTAGATGCATAGAGTTGGGTCGTAGCTTATTAGATGAGCAAGAACAAGAGTTTTTCACCCAACAATCCAAGAGTTGCATAGGATGTAATTAACAAGTGTTGTCTACCTAAATAGCTGAGTTTTGGGAGATTAGCCAAAACTAACTCAAAATTAGGTGAAATATAGATCTTGGCGCACTAGAAAGATATGAGATTATTCTTTCCAAATTAATATTGAGGGATACTAATTTGTATAAAATAGTGGGAGTAACATTTAATAAAAGACCTTATTAAATGTTTACATTCATTATACTTATTTTGCATAATTTTGCTGTAGATAACCATGGCATCCAACACTAACAATAATACATTATCACTGCGATCAGTCCTTGAGAAGGGCAAAGATTGGTACAGGAACTTGAGGATAGTTCTAGAGAAACCCTTACCTGAAGAGGAACCTTCTGCTAAAGCTCCAAGAGTTGAAAGAGATGCTTATGCGTCAACAGTATCATTTTGATGCTTATACGAAGCATCAAAATGATGTTGTTGACGTCACATGCCTCATTTTGATGCTTATACGAAGCAACATGAGCAAATGGAGGCACACAATATGAAGCTCATCAAGAGAGGTTTGATGTCTCTAAGGTGTTGCTCCAATGTAGAATGGTAGAAGGGAACCCTTGTTGGTGCTCATGTGCTCAAAATGATTAGGTACATTGAAAACCTTGATAGATTGGAATTTCCGTTCGGCCAAGAGTTGGCCATAGATGTTATCTTGCAATCATTGCCTGATAGTTATGGTCAATTTATTCTTAATTAAAACATGAATGAAATTGACAAAACTCTGCCTCAGTTGCTAGGCATGTTAAGAACTGCCGAAGCAAACATGTAGAAGTCTAAACCCAATAATGTCCTAATGATTAAAAAGGGCAATAAGAAAGGTAAGGCTAAAGCAATGGGCAAGGACAAGAAAGCCAAGTCCAAGCCCTCTACAACTGCACTGAAACCTAAAGGAGGGGTAACTAAGGAAGGGAACTGCTTCCATTATGGTGAGACTGGACATTGGAAGAGGAGTTGTAAGATTTACTTGGAGGATCTAAAGAAGAAGAGGAAGGAAAATGGGACTTCCACTTCAGGTATTCATGTTATAAAAGTTAATTTATCTACTTTTTCATCATGGGTATTAGATACCGAATGTAGTTCTCACATTTGCGTCAATGTGCAGGAACTGAAAAAAAGTAGGACTTTAGCAAAAAGCGAAGTCAACCTACGAGTAGGAAATGGAGCAAGGGTTGCTGCATTAGCTGTAGGGACTTATGTCTTGAACTTGCTGTTGGATTATGCCAAAAAGACCAATCATGTGAGGATTGTTTGGGCATATATATGTATCATAATATTTATAATTTATGGCAATTTATTATTATGTTTAAATTCATATCTACGTATTACGAATAATATAATAATGTCCCTACATTTTAATTATTCTAAAATAATCCCTAGTCAAGTATTATCATTAAAGAGACAATGATAATGCATTAAGACTAGCATGTGTAGTGACTAATAAAATGTGTCATGACATAAAATATCAAGTCAACATGTTAGAGAACTATGTATTAGATCGACCCAGCATGAGAAATGCTACATGAATTATTATATAAGTGTCATAAACATTTCTCGTATTGATGATGGTGTAAGAAATCCTTAGACTTGAGGTCACCAGAGATCCCAACATGAGGAGTTGTATGTCTTGATTCTACTATATGGTGAAATATAAAAGTGGCAATTGGATATGTAATGAATCATGTAGTGGGATGTTGAGGGATCAAGATAGGATTTGCCCCTCCGATATAATGGGAGTGATATCTTTAGGCCCCTTGATTGAGTGAAACCATAAAATGCATGGTCGTGCACAAGTGAGTCGATATGTGATATCGAGCTCATTTGCTTAGGTGTGTCTACTTGTGAATCAAGAAATGCAAAGATTGAACTATAAGAGCATGACATGCTCCATGGCTCGTGTTCAATCAAAATATCTAGGGCAAAAGGATTGAATTACATGATATTATTTATCACAAGAAAAGTAATGTCGAATTACTAACATTGTTATAACTTGGGTAGCATTGATGTGTTGCTAGACAACGCTCAATGCTTATGGCATAAAATAGATTTTATGTAATTGCCAACATTATAAGAACCTATTGGGTCACACACTTAGATCGTATCTAAAAGAAGTGTAAAATTTATGTGATGAATTTTTGGTTAATTTAAAAATCCTATTACAAATAGGACTCTACAAGATTTCCGGTTTAAATCGGTATTTGGTTTTGGGTTCTAAATAGTTTTGGGTTTGTTTTAATAAATTTGGAACAATTTTGGATTTATTAATTCATGAGAAGATCAAAAATTAGAAAGCAAAATAAGAATTGAATTCTTGTTTTGGTAGCCAATAAAATTGGGAAATTTGCATATATAGCAGCGTTAACCGTTGACTTTGCATATATAGCACCCTGGTTTTTTTCCTTGCAAACATAGCAGCGTTGAGCTGAACAAAGACCTACATGTCCCTCTCTCACTTTAGTTCCTTTTTCATAGCATCTTCTTTGTTTTTTCTCTCTAAACTCTCTAAGTTCGCAGACCTTCGCAGGCCCTCTCTTCTTTTCTAAAACCTAAGGAGCGGCCGTTCCTCTTCATTTGCTCAGTTGCTTTACTCAGTAATTCTTCATTTTCTTAACACTTCAAAACTTCCTCTACAACAAAACAATACATGTCACCCGTTTCAATGGCAAGCACAAAAGGAGGACCATCATTTTCAAGCAAGAAAGTGCAGGTTCACGAGGTCAGTCGAAATTGAACTACAAATTGTCTTTTTTTCCTTACGAATTCATTCTGAGAGTGTTTTGATAGAGTGCAGTGTTATTGAATGTTGGAATTTGAGTTGGGTTTGTTTGAATTTGTAATTGGTTTTGGATAGAAGTGAAATTTGGTCAAGGCATAGGTCGATTAATTAGTCAAACCATATGGTTGGTCGAGTATTTAGTCGCATTGATAGTCGAGCCTGAAGTGGAGTAACAGTATACATCGAGTTAAAAGTGTAAGTCAGATTTGGGGCTTTGACCAGAATTGCAATTTGGTCGAGCATAGGTTGAGCCCTAGGTCGAGTAATTAGTCGAGCCATATTGTTGGTCGAGTATTTAGTCTCGTTAATAGTCGAGCCTGAAGTCGAGTATTCATATCGAGTTAATAGTCGAGCAAATTATCAAATAGCATGTTACTTTTATTTGCTTTCATGTCTTGTAGGAGGAATTGGTCATCGTATCTCAGCATATGCAAGAAGGAACGAATGCTCTCGGCCCCGGCATAGCGGCGCTGGCAGAGAGATGCCAGCAAAACACTGCCAGCTTAGAAAAGGGTGTCAAACATCTAGATGAGGGCGTCAAACGCGTTGCGAAGTTGATGGCCAAATTGGATGCTCGTGTTGACAAGCTACAGGCCAAAATTCAGCGTTTACAAAATGCCATGGGAAATGATTCTGAAGAGGACGAATGTAGTAGTGCAGTTGAAGACAATTGACATGTTAAACTTAGTATTAGTCTTCACTTTTAAGGACCATTGTGTTTTAAGAAATTGTCATTTTTACTTTTGTCTCTGTTACTTGACTTCACTAAAGGTTTATTTTTTTAAATTTTAGGTTTTCGTGTATTAAGTCTCGCTTGACCAACAACTCGACAAAAAACTTGATCTAATGATAAGCCTTAATTTTTAAAAAATCTTTTTCGCTCGACCTAATAGTCGATGAGAAACTCGACCTAATACTAAGTATAGTTTTGTTTAATTTTATTTTCACTCAACCTAATACTAGACCAAAAACTCGACTTAATACTAAGTATAGTTGTTTTTTTAATTTTATTTTTGCTCGACCGACTACTCGACAGAAAACTCAACCTAATAATAAGTCTAGTTTCTTTTTTTATTTTATTTTCGCGCGAAAAAAGACCTACATGCCCCTTTGTTCCTTCAAAACCAAACAGTCGCGCGAAAGCTACAACTCTTCAAACATAACCCACTTCTTCAAACCTCTTCAGAACCTGCAATTATTCATTCTCTTAGTAATCTTCAGCCTCATAGCTTTCTTCAAAAGCATCATAACCCATTCCAAACATTTTTAATGGCACTCACAAGGGGAGGACCATCTACCACCAAGGCGGTCTCGACTGCCATAGAGAAGACGGAGAAGAAGGATACTCATCACCGTGAGGTGAACTCTATATTACAAAAAATTGTCATTTCATTATTCGTTTGGTTGAAAGTGTAGATATTGTACATACTGGGTTGTATGAATTTGATTTATTGGAACCGGGTTGTTTGAAGTTGAGGGCGATAAAGGTCGGGCAGTGGTCGATAAGAAGTCGAGCTGTCGTTCGAGCCCTAGGGTCGAGCATTAAGAAATTATTAAAAGTTGAGTATTATGTCGGGTTTTTAGTCGAGTTAAACAGTCGAGTCATAGGTTAGTCGAGCTAAAAGTCGAGGCAAAACATAAATAAGGTCGAGTTTTTAAGGTCGAGCTGAATTCGAGAATGAGGACGCGTACTATAGGTCGAGTAACGTTTGTCGAGTAAAATTGGTCGAGTAATTTAGGTCGAGACTTAATTCCAGACCTAAGTAAGTCTCGCTGTTTATGTCGAATTTTTAATCAGTCGAGTATATAGTCGATTGTTTGGTCGAGCATGATGCTGACTTACTTTTACTTCTCTCCTCAACCCTAATTTTCTACACCTCTTTTCCTCAGGACCCTCTAAAGAAGCAAATGGTTGTTCAATGTGATTTCTTCAATGCCAAGGTTTCGCAGTATTGCTACTATGAAGCAAATATGCTGCGCATAAGGACTAAACTCACCGGGCAGCAGAAAGACATACTCAAACGGGAGAGCAGTCTGGCTGGAATTGCTTTGGACCATGAACATACATTTTGGTGTAAACAGATCATCCACAGCGTGCTATTGCGCCAATTAAAGATAGATGAGGTAAACAAGGCGGACAATACCATGTACTTTAATTTCGTGGGTAAAAAGGTTAAATTTGGAATGAGGGAGTTTGCACTAATCATTGGGTTAACGATGGAAGATTTTGATCGTGAGTACGCCAAATACTGGGCACCTGATGGTCCGAGTGGGATTAGTAAGTATCTAACTGGGGAAGGTAGGCACGAAGACACAACATACGCGGACGTTTTCAAAGTTTACAATCAAATTACCTCTAGCTATTAGGACGAAGTTGTTGTCTCCCTGACTTTGTTATTGCTATACACCTCCATCCTCGGGGAACAAAAGAGAAACATATTGAGGACAAGGTGGTTCATCTGGTATGCGACTGGAGGAAATTTGACGAGATGCCTTGGGGTGAAATTTCTTTCCGGGCGACATCGATAGTGCAAGAAAGGCTATGACCAATGCCTTAAAATAGTCTAGGAACGTCGATAATAGGACGTACACTATTGGTGGCTTCCCAGTGGCACTAGGGGTAAGGATTTACGACGTATAAGCATATTTAATTTTATGTTTTTCTTGATTCGAAAGAACTCATTATTTTCCAATCGCAGGTGTTCGCATATGAGGTGATGCCGTATTTTGAACGCTTCTCATTAGTGCAAAGGGTCGAAACCACTGGGTGCAAGCCACGGATGTTCAGGTTGAAAGGAGTGAAGACTCACCGATTTGTCCAAGAAAAAAATCAAGTATGGTCGAAAAGGTTAATTAGCGAAAAGGTATGATTTCATAGTGTTTTGTTTTTTCCTCCCATAGTTGATTGTTGTACTACGTAGTGTCATTACTTACCATATTTTGTATTGCAGCCAGTGAAAGTGATCCCAATAACTCCAACTCCGGAGGAAGCTACACAATTTTTGACTTGGGAGGAAGAAGAAAAAGGAGAATCCGACAAGGATGTGGGGTTGGACGACGATGAAGAAAAAGAAGACGGCCAGCTCCGTCATGCCTCTGTGGGATCCGAACAGGCTGCCGATCCGTCAATGGGAAGGGCAGCGAGATGGGAGGCTCGCCAGCTTATTCTAAGCCAGGTCCTTGAACGGCTAGAACGGTTGGAGACTCGTATCGGCGAGTTGGAAAACCTTAATAAATAGCTGACCGCCACTGTCCAAAACCTGACACATACTGTCGAGCAACTACGATCTGATGTGCGTGGAAAAGGACGAGTTGGGAGTCCGATTGATGATAAGGATGAAGATCCCGCCAACCCTTCAACTGCGTTGGTGGTTGTTCATCCATACAAGTATGAATAAAAGACTCCTTCCATCCCGGTCATTGTTGAAATCGAGAGTCCTCCACCAACCCCGATGAAGTAGAAATGCGAATTGGGTGAAAATATATACAACACAAACAACTCTTTCTAAATATATACAAAAACATAAAACTAACAAACAATTAGAACACTTAAAAAAAACTAGTTCCGTTGCCCCTCCCCGGCAACGGCGCCAAAATTTGGTGAGCGAATTGGGTGTGTGCAAAAGTGCGTCAAATTATAGCTCAAACTCACACAAATTACACCTAAACCTCACTTAATCAATTGTAGTAAAGCTTAGGGATCATTCTCCACAGGGAAGGGGACAAAACAAAATTTAAGTGCAACTAATTATTTGCTATCTACGTTAACTAATGCAATGATTTAGAAAGTGACATTTAACTAACTAAAACAAGGAAATAAACACATAAATGAGGAAGGAGGGTGATCCTTGGGTTCAATGCAAGGGTTTCGGTTACTTTGACTCCTAAGGGCAACCGAGTGTAGGGCATCTTAACTAAGTGGCTACATCCGTTCACTCCAAATCTCCTTTCGGTCTCATTGAAATTATAGAATGAGGAATCTCCTTTCGGTCTCATCCCCACCTAGAGCACATTAGCGCCTATGGCTTCCACACAACTCTAATGCACAATTCTAGCCCTAGATGTTTTAGCCAACTACTTCACATTCCCTAGTTCAAGTGTTTAATCTAAGAGAACCACCTATTTTTCACTCCACATCTCCTTTCGGTCTCAATGGAATTAAAGAATAGAAGATCTCCTTTCGGTCTCACTTACCTTTGCACACTAAAACCTATGGCTTCCACACAATTTTAGTGCACAATTAAGCTTATATGGTAGTTGTTTCTTTTCTCAAACACCTAAATCTAAAGAATGTTAGGTAGTTTTTCCTACTTTTGGTCCAAATTCATGTATATTCTAAAACACACACGAACACCAAGAACACACACTAAATGTGGCCACAATTCAATGCATGCTAATCATTAAATACAAGTAGGAAAACTTCAATTAATGCAAGCCCATCACTCTACAACCCACAAGGAATCAAAATAAACCTAATCCATACATCAAACACCAAGAATCACCCAATATAAATTAGCCTCTCATGGCTTCAAACAACCAACAATCATAAAGAGAATTAACCATTGAAAGCATAAGAAATTTGTAAGAAATACTTCCCTTAATCAAAAGATTGGTGAATCCAACAAATTCCACACTTAGCAAGCCAAAGCAAATCCAAAGATTGAAGTGTTGAAGAGCCACAAAATGCCAAACCCTAGCCTCTTGGAAAATCCCCTCAAGATTGGGGAAAATGTGCAAATAAACAAAAACTAACCCTAACCCTATCCTACTTCCCTTGTTTCTGCAGAAAATGGGGTATTTATAGCCATAGGGACGTTGGGGAACACTTGTGAAGCTTCCAAAACATTAGGGAGCAAATTACAAATTTTATTTCTTTGGCCGCACAGAAGACCGCCGCGGCGGTCGTTGCAGACCGCCGCGGCGCTCAAAAGTTTCTGCCCAACATCTCTTTTTTCACGCGTTGTTCTGATTTTGTCCAGTTTTGGTCCCTTTCCGTCCAGAATTTGAGAAAACTTTCTGCATGAAAGTTTTTCCTCTCTTTCTCATCTTTCCATAGGATTTTGAATCATCTCATTTGGACGTCTGAGTCAAGAGTTATGAGCTCTGGAAGATGGCTGATTTTTCTTCCTGTTTTCCTCTTCTTTGGTTCATGCCTTCTTCTGCTTTTGTCCAGTTTTGGTCCATTTGCTTTCGGAATTTGAGAAAACGTTCTTCATGAAAGTTTTAGATCTATTCCTCATCTTTCCATAGCATCTTTAATCACCTCATTTGGACATTCTCATCAAACGTTATGAACTCCCGAAGATAACTGGTTTTTAACCCCTTTTTTCCTACAAAACCAATAAAAGATGAGAATCACAAATATAATGTGATTTCTCTAATAAACATGGCATATCTCAATGAAATCTATGTAAAAGCGTGAAAAACACATATCTAAGTTTATGAATATTTGATTCTCATCAATATCCCACACCCCAACCACCAATAGTTGGCTAGCGTTTTAGTTTTGAGGATGTCCAACCGGGGCCCGACGAGATTGAGGACATGAATAAGTGGTTGAAGCCATTGAAGCGGCGGTTCCTGTGGACCCCGGTTTTCGACCTTAATTCTAACTTGCTGAAGACTATGTTGATTGAAAATGAATGGCTATCAAATGATATAAGTGCCCATCATACACCTTCGTCGTTACACATAGATTGGTTTTAAACTAATATTAGTGTTGTACTATTTTTCAGCATCTCAACTTATACACGTCCATGCTTCGGAAGAGGGTTCTGGTAATGGGCCGCAAAGATGTATCAATATTGGAGACACACTTCGAAGTAAGTTACTGATCATATTCCACATTCCATTGACTATATAGAATATAACCACTGTTGACATTTCGGTGTGTTTATTTGTGGTGACAGACTGGTATGAAGATTCTGTACACAACCCAGCGGGATCCAACCTATGAAGACTTGGCAATGAAGCAATTTGTGGGTTCAGTGCCATATGAACTTGATTGCCGGTATGTCAACCATTTCTTATTTCCCGCGTATGTCAATGGCAATCATTGGATACTCGTTAGGGTTGATATCAGTTCGAGAACGATCCACGTGTACAATTCGCTTGACCAGAAGGGGATCGTCCCAAAACTAGACCACCTTGTTCGAATGATGCCAAAAATACACCAAGTATGTGAGATGGAAATGATAGATAGTTGGTAGGTCGAGGTGGAGAGGGGATTAATCGGCCAAACACCGGGTTAGCACTTTTAAAAATGCCATATGTCAATTTTTTATTTCATCTTTAATTTCTAATAATGCATGGCTTTTGTTTCGTATAGCACTAGAGATTGTGGAGTGCATGTTTTGAAATGGGCTGAACGACTAATTCACGGGTTGCCGCTGGGGTCATTTAAAATTGACAATGTAATGGATGCTCAGACTGAGCTTGCTGCCGCTTTATTTGTACATGCAAGACAAGAGGACCAAAAGAAGAGCAAAGCCGGCGAAGAAAAAAAGAAAATGATTTCATTCGTATTTGTATATATATTTATACATTTGTGCCTTTTCTGTAACTATGGAACGATGAAACTCGAAAATTATTTAAATATGTAATTAGGTCATTGTTTAATCATGTTTGAAAGAAATGAACAAATAATATAACGCGCATGGGAGCACAAATTGTACTAATTGCCACAATAAACAAGATAAAACCAAATGTAAGTAGGTCGAGGATCCAGTGGGGTTAAAAAACGAGTTTCACATGAATATTAAAAAAAAGTTGAATTTAACGTCAAGTTATAGTTGAGCACATAACAGCAAAAAAACGAAAAATAAGGAAAAGTCAAGTTTAAAGTCGAGTTAAAGTCGAGCACATAATAGCAAAAAAAACGAAAATAAGGAAAATTTGAGTTTAATGTTGAGTTAAAGTCGAGCACATAAGAGCCAAAACAACGAAAATAAGGAAAAGTGGAGTTTAATGTCGAGTTAAAGTCGAGCACATAACAGCCAAAAAAACGAAAATAAGGCAAAGTCGAGTTTAATGTCGAGTTAAAGTCGAGCACAGAACAGCAAAAAAATGAAAATAAGGAAAAGTCAAGTTTAAAGTCGAGCACATAACAACAAAAAAAAAGAAGAAAATAAGGTAAAGTCGAGTTAAAGTTGAGCACATAACAGCCAAAAAAAGAAAATAAGGAAAATTCGAGTTTGCCAGCTCCGTTACAGTCAAGCACATTACAGAGAAAACCAGATGATATTTGGTCGAGTATAAAATCGAGTTGAAATTCGAGTTTGACTAATAGTAAAAGTCGAGTTTTGGGAAAGTGGAGAGTAGGGCCGAGTTCATAGTCGTGCACATAACAACATAAAGCATATTTTTATCTGTTGGTGTTTTGAGTTGATTGCTGTGCAAAAGAACAACGTCTTATTTTTAAGCATTCATGGCTGAGATGAAGATAAAAAAACAATAACAATAGCAAATATTTGAAAGAAATAGTTGACAAGCACGCCATCAAAGCTTAACAAATAATACTTAACCATTTGTATACTAGGAATCTGCCTTACATAAACTCCATTACATATTAATTATTCGCCTTACAAACGTATGGATTCGAGCAGGTTTTACGGTTATGACCACTCCCTCCGTAACGACCACATTTCTTTGTAACTTTCTCCTCCCTGATTGAACGGATTCTCTATTTCTTGGGCCGCTTGCTTTTAGACCTAGGTTTCGGAGGAGCTAGTTGAATGCATAGAATTTCTTTAGGCACAACCCAATTCTCAGGCTCACCAACCGGGAGAATGGGATCTGCATATATGGATAACAGTGCATCAGTGTGATAAAAAGGCGAGCATAAGGAGTAGTGGTCAATTTGTTTGTGCCGAGATGCAGCTAACGCATGGCCACAAGGCAGTTGGTCCATATCAAACACCCGGCATGTGCACGTTCTACTTTGCAAATTCACTATAGCCGACCAATTTGATAGTTGTTGTACATTCCATATGTGTAGATCGACCGGCTCAGCAATATACGCTTGTGCTTCTCTCATTCTGCCATCAAGCTCAGCTTCGATGTATGGGGTTGTGTGTGAGTTCAATTAACCAGCCGCCGTACGCCTTTCATAAAACCATCTCTGTAGCGTGTTATGAATGTACTCAACCAAACAATGAATAGGTAATTCACGCGCATCCTTTAAAAGTGCGTTGAGACATTCCGCAATATTGGTGGTCATTATGGTATAGCGTCTACCTTGAGAATGTGCCCTTGCCCATCGTTCAATGCCGACCTCAGTTAAATACTCACACACCCGTGAATTTTGGCGTTCAAGGGTTCTCCACATTTCATTGAATTTAGCAAGAGTGTAAGCCTTAGCAGCCTTAAAGTATACAAGCAGCATGTTGTTTCTTTTGAATGTTGCTCTCAAGTTGTTGCTCAAATGATAGATACACACTCCATGGAAGGCATTCGGGAAAACATTTGATATACCCTTCGCAATGCTCTTATGTCTATCCGAAACAAACACCAAACCCTCGATCTCATCACCTATAGCAGCCTGCAACTTTTTCAAAAACCACTCCCATGATGCATCATTTTTTGAATCGACCACTCCCATGCTGATGGGGTACACTTGGTTGTTACCATCCATGCAAGTTGCAACAAGTAATGACCCAGGGTATTTTCCCTTCAGGAAGTATGCATCAACAGCAAGAACAGGACGTATAGAAGTTCGAAATCCACGTAGCGAAGAGCCAAATGTGAAAAAAAGGTATTTGAAGCGTCCATCTTCTTCCATTTCAAGATCAGTAAACGTACCCGGATTACATGCTCGCAACATGTGCATATAAGCTAGAAGTATTCTATAAGAATCTTCAAATCCACCTCGCATTTCTTCCAGAGCGGATTCTCTTGATCGCCAAGCCTTGTTGTACATTATGTTCACACCCAACTCTTGGCGAATATCTGCCATGATTTCCCCGGGTTTATACGATCGACATACTGCCTGGTACTTACACTTGATCCGTGAACCAATAACTTTGCTATTTGCCAGCCTATTATCACAATGTAACAACGATGATTGACAAGTATGGGTGTTTTCAAATTTATTGACTTTCCAAGCTCTCGAATTCCCAATGGAAGATGCATTCAGTTTGCAGTTGCAATTGGCATGCTTGTATTGTATGTACCAATACTTGCTATTTGCCCTAACAACTTTCCATTCGAAAAAATGTTTCACAGCCAGCATACTTATTCGCAAGGATAATTGCTCCCTCATTTCAAATATGTCATTTACCGCAACATCTGCGACAGCGGCTAATCTATCAGAAGAAGTCTCACTGTTCGCATGGGATGCCCTTGTTATTGTATGGCATGGTATGACTGGTAGTTTACGTATTTGAATATGATTGATAGGCTCACCCTTTTCTGGTTGCTCGGTTGATACATTCTCTTCTTTAACAACTATGGGATCGTCAATCGGTACGCCACCCGCATTGCTAGCTTCTTCAGGGTCAATGTTATCCATACAATTGTTTTCCACAAAATAGTTTGGAGGAAGAACATCATTAGTCCATATCGGACTGTTTGAGCCCAGTCGCTTTATCGGTGAATTGCTAGCATTAACTTCAGCATGTGATGCTTCAGTGGATGGTCGGATGCTAACACATATTGGGATCCTAGCATGTTTGGGCCATCTAATAATTTCATTCAAAAAACACTTGACATGGTAATCAGTCTTGGTGGGGATAATGGAGACTTTAGACAAGTACTTTGGTAGATATTCGATGACCAGTCTATCTTTGAGCTCCATATCTAATTCCATGACAGATATTATGAGATTCACCAGGTCATCGAAGCTTGCATCCTCTTTTAACATAAGAGGTTCAAGCCTCTTGTAATTAATAAAAATTCGTTCATTTGTATTGGGATCAAAGACCCATTCTCCCCCATAAAACACATGGGTTGTGACCATAATGGGATGCGACATTCCTACAAATCCAATGAAATCCATAAATTAAGAACTATTTGTTAACAACCATAACCCAAATTAGGCATAACCAAGTAATAGTATAGTGGAAGGAATGTAAATATTGCTCGACCACAACTGGTTCTAATACTTGACCAAACCAAGCACTCACTCGACCTTATGCACAACCATTTATTCGACCAAACATAAGACTCGACCTTATGCACAACCATTTATTCGACCTAACACAAGACTCGACCTTGGGCTAGACCAAGGACTCGATCATGAGATGGACAGTCCAAATACTTGACCTTTCAACATATTACTCGACCTATAACTCGATATAATACTCGACCTTTCTTTTGCTCGATCTCGTGCTCCGCCTAGGGCTCTACTTTCTTTTTAATTTCACAAACCAAGTTCACAAAAGTAAATTTCGACTAACCTCTAATAGCTGATCCTTTGACTCCACAGTAGCGATCTTCTAACTTGCAGATGATGGGCCAATGGAGTTTGTGAACAATGGAGAAGAACATTTGTTTACTTGATTCTATTACGAGCAATGGGGTCTACGAAGGTTTGCGAACTTAGAGAGTTTAGAGAGAAAAAATGCAGAAGATGCTATGAAGAAGGAACTGAAGTGAGAGAGGGGCATGTAGGTCTTTGTTCAGCTCAATGCTGCTATGTTTGCAAGGAAAAAAACCAGGGTGCTATATATGCAAAGTCCACAGTCAACGCTGCTATATATGCAAATTTCCCAATAAAATTTAGAAACCTGAAATTTAGAAAATTCCAAAAATAGATTAGAACTTGGACTTCTAGTAAAACTCTTTAGAAGAAGTTTTACACTAATCTATTTTCTATATATTTGGACTTATAATTTTAGCAGCCATTCAATCCTAACGTGAGACACAATACACATTATTCTTGCTGCATCAAAGCCTAGAAATTTATTTTTCGGTAGAAAACCAAAAAGCTAATCCTTCTTTTGCTTGTTTTGAAAATTATTTTGGCTATTTCTTGTGAAGAAATAGAAGCTATTTTTCAATAAAAAAATAACCAGAACTTCAGCTATTCTTATAGAAAATAGCAGCCACTTCCTCGTCAAAGAAATGAGGAGAAAGACCGAATTTTAAAGAAGCTTCAAACCAGAAAAAACCACAAGCAGAATTCTTGGCTAGCACCTTTGGATTTTGCTGCTTCTTTTCTTGGGTTAATTTTGTGAAAATTAACTTGGAACTTGGAGAAAATTGTGTGGATACCATAGAAGCAAGGCTCTACTAGGTGTTGCTGTAATTCGACAAGCAAAGTCTTCACGAAAGTTCAACCGTTAGCAATAAGGTAAAACACTTCACTACTGGTTTGAAATTAATTCGTAAGGATCTTTGGAGGAAATCAAACAAATTTAAAATTCTACTACATTCCATATATGATTTCCTATAGTGGTATTAGAGCCACTTATAAAGGCTCAAATTGGTTTTATGTGAAAACATGTTTATTTTCTTAAATTGTTTATGAATAAGCTTGCTAAAAATTTGGATTTCGTGAAGTTGTTCATTAAATCTGAATTTGTGAAGTTGTTCCTTAAATATATATGATATGTTTTTGTTTATTAAATCAATTTATGGTATGATTTAATGTTTTATTGATGGATTTGAATAATATTCATATATATATATATTTGAATAATATTCATATATATATATATTTGAATAATATTCATATATATATATATATATATATATATATATAGAATATGCATGGAAGAACCAAAATTCAACTTTTTTGGAATTTTAGTTAGGTTCAGATTTCTCAAGTTTTTCTTGAGTTTCGGTTTTGATAAATTTATTAAAACTAAAATAATATGTGTTGAATCATATTGAGGCCCAATTATGTATGTGATGTATAAGATTGGCTTCGGAGTTTTCAATAAAGAGTTTATCAAGTCAGGGCTACTAGTTTTATGCTAGTTTTGGTTCTTCAAAAAAACCTTGTTCCGGTTTTTGTAATTTTTTGTGCCAATTCGGTTTCAATTTAAAATTTGAAGCTGAAATTAATATGTAATATATATATATATATATATATATATATATATATATATATAATATTAAGGCCAAATTATATATGTGATATATAATAGTTCCAAATGAAAGTTTCGGATTTACTAAAATTTTGGAAGGCTTGAATTTATGAATTTTGAATGGTTCAATTTTTTGAATTCTTTTTGTCAGATTGCACATAATTTGAATTTGTTTGTGACTGGCCAAAATTTAATATATATGATATATTAAGTTGAGGCATAAAATATAGATGATATGTTATTCACAAATTGTTCATGATCATGTTGTTGGATTATGCCCTAAGAACCAATCATATGATGATGCTATATGCATATATTGTATCACAATATTCATAATTAATGGCACTAATTATTATGTTTATCTTATAGCTGCATTTTATGAAATAAACATAATAATGTCCCAAGAATTTAATTATTCTAAAACTATCCCTAGTCGAGTATTATCATAAAATGGGACAATGATAATGCATTAAGACTAGTATGTGTAGTGACTGATAAAATTGTTTATGATATGAGATATCAAGTCAACACATGGGTACATGTTAGAGAACAATGTACTGGATTGACCCGCCATGAGAAATATTACATGGATTATTATATGAAGTGTCATAAATATTTCTCATAGTGATGATGGTGTAAATAATCCTTAAACTTGAGATCCTCAGAGATCCCAACATGAGGAGTTACATGTTTTGATACTACTAAACGTTACCCGTAAAAGGGTGAACTATAAAAGTAGTAATTGGATATGTAATAAATCATGTAGTGGGGTGTTGAGTGATCAAGAAAGGATTTGCCCCTCCTATATAATGGGAGTGATATCTTTGGGCCCCTTGATTGAGTAAGACCATAAAATGCATGGCCGTGCTCAAATGAGTCGATATGTGATATCGAGCTCATTTGTATAGATGTGTCTACTCGGGAATCAAGAAATGCAAAGATTGAACTATACAAGCATGACACGCTCCATGGATCGTGTTCAATCATGATATCTAGGGCAAAGGGATTTGATTACACGGTAATATCTATCACAAGAAAAGTAATGTCGAATTACTAATATTCTCATGACTTGGGTAGTATTGATGTACAACTAGACACCGCTCATTACTTTTGACATAAAATATATTTTATGTCAATGCCAACGTTATGAGAACCTATTGGGTCACAAACTTAGATCGTATCCAAAAGAAGTGCAAAATTCATGTGATGAAATTTTGTTTAATTTAAGAATCCTATTGAGAATAGGAATCCATCGGGTTTTCGTTTTAAAACGGTTTTGGATTTAAGGCAAAAAGATTTTGGTTCTATTAATATTAATAAATCCAAAATGAGTTTGAGATTTATTAATTAAATAATAATCAAAATGGATTTTATTATTGGAAGATGAAAAGGCAACCATTCATTGGAAAATGAAAAGACAACCATTCATTGGAAAATGAAAATGCAACATATTGCAATTCATTTTATGAAAATGAAAAGGCAGCCATTCATTGGAAAATGAAAAGGCAACCATGTGCAACATATTTCAATTCAATTTCTAGAATATGGAATGTGAAAGGGCAGCTATTCACATGGATGAATTATTGAATTCAGATCAAGGAAACCGAAGGGACACTTTCATTGAGAGAGTTTTCTTTTTAAGCTTTCTTTGTTGAAGAAAAACGAGTGATTTCTTGGTGCACGAAATTTCTTTCGTTTCTTCTTCTCTTGTTCAATATAGACACCACTCCTTATTTGAGAAATAAGAACCAAAATGAATTTATAAGAAGAGATTGAAAGAAAACCAATTCTTGAGTTGAGAACTTGAGAGAATACCCGAGTAACAAAATCCTAGCTAGCACTATGAGATTTTGTTACTTCTTTCTTTAGTTAATTGTTTGACAATTAACTTGAGGTTTGGAGACGATCGTGTGGATACCATAAAGGCAAGGCTAGATTGGTTTTGCTTGTGATTCGACAATCAACAATCTCCAACAATCAACAAGGCTACACTACCGGTAAGGTAACAATCTTCACTACCAATTTGATTTTACTTCGTATGGATCCTTGGAGGAAACAAAAAAAATTTTAAATTTCCGCTGCGTTCTTTGATTTGGTTTCCTACACATGTTTGGCCGGAAAAGGAACATATATGATGTGTTTCATCTGTGGCCGAATTAAACATAACTTTGAAGTTTTTATATGGTTGAAATTGATATATGTATCATATTATGGCCAAAAATATATGAGATATATTTTTCACAAATTTCTAATGAGCAAGTAAGGCCGCAATATATTTGTGAAATATAATTTTGGAATTTTGATGTAACAGCCGAAAATTTGTTCCGGATGTATATATGAGTTCGGCTTCAAGTTTGACCAAATATATATATATATATATATATATATATATATATATATATATATATATATATATGATATATTTTTCACAAATTAATCATGATCAAGAGTTGGCCAAATGGAATATATGATATTTCATGATGTGGCTGGAAAAATATATATGATATATTTTTCATAAATTTCTCATGATCAAGGAATGGCAAAAAAATTTTAACTTGACCCAAACCTTTCATGTGTAGCATATTATTCGAAATCCTAAAAGTTGATTTAAAAAAGTTTTTCATAAATTAATTAGATTAATATATTTAAGTGTTAAATATGAATGACAATTATTTGTGACATGCACATTATGTGATATTTGAGCATGGTGCATAGTTATAGCCTGTAGCCCAATGTGATTGGATATTTAATTTTGTATTGGTTTTGACTAAATATGACCTGCGTGTCATGCCTTGCTCTATTTTCTGGTTGTAAATTCTCTTGTCATCGTTTCTCCCCTCAAATGTAACTCTAGATTTCTCTAAAGATGTAATAGTTAGATTATATATAGGACTAGACTAGAAATCAAGGAGGCAAGGAGTTCGTGACCATACAAAACGACCAAGAAGGCACTTGGAGAAGATGCCAATACCCTTAGGTTGACCTTTTGTTTCTCTCATTGGCTTGAGAGAATCAACTTAGTTTGGGCTATAACTATGCCATGTTTAGTTTATTGTTCATGTATGAGATGCATGCAATGTATGTTTATTTGTTAAATGCATAATGTGATTATGATTGTAATAATTAGTTAGAAAATTATGTGATTAATTGGACTAATAATTACAATAACCAATTCAAATAAAATGGTGAGTATTTAACAAATCGCTCTAATGAATATTAAGTTTGAGATGCCTTCTAATGCTTAGCACTCGTCAAGGCTTTGATTGATCATATATAGGCTTGACAAAGCAAGGTGCAATGGTTAATCTTAGTGAGACGCATAGGATAATAGTAATATCCGACTGCTAGCCATTGGATTTGACTTAACTAGGTGGACTCAATAAGATTGAGACTTAGAGGGGCCTTGGCTTATTCGATAAGCTAGAACAAAGAGTTGTTCACCCAACTATCCAAGAGTTGTATGGGATACAATTGACAAAATGTTGTCTACCTAAATAGTTGAGTTTTGGGCAATTAGCCAAAGCTAACTCAAAATTAGGTCAAATATGGAACTTGGCACACTAGAAAGTTAATTAGATTAAACTTTCCAAATTAATATCGATGGTTATTAATTTGAGTAAAATAGAGGGAGTAACATATAATAAAAGTCCATATTATATGTATGCATTTATGATACCATTTTGCATATTTCTGTTTATAGATAACCATGGTATCAAACACTAACACTAATACACTATAACTGAGATCTGTCCTTGAGAAGGACAAGTTGAATGGGGCAAACTTCCTGGATTGGTACAGGAACTTGAGGATAGTCCTCAAGCAAGAGAAAAAATGATATGTCCTAGAGGAACCCTTACCTGAGGAACCTAAAGAAAAGGTAACTAAGGAAGAGAACTACTTCCATTGCGGTGAGACCGAACATTGGAAGAGATACTGCAAAGTTTATCTGAAGGATCTTAAGAAGAAGAGGAAGGAAACTTCCACTTTAGATATTCACGTTATAGAAGTTAATTTATCTACTTCTTCATCATGGGTTTTAGATACCGGATGTGGTTCATACATTTGTGTAAATGTGCACAAACTAAAAGAAGTAGGACTTTAGCTAAGATTGAAGTCGATTTACAAGTGGGAAATGAAGCAAGGGTTGCTGCATTAGCTGTATGGACTTATGTCTTGAATTTGCCCTCAGGGCTTCTATTAGAACTAGATAATTGTTATTACGTGCCTTCCATTACATAGAATATAATTTCCATTTCTAGTTTAGACAAGATTGAATATTTATTTATAATAAATGACAATTGTTGCTTGTTTTATTTAAATGAAATCTTTTATGGTAGTGCATAAATGGCTAATGGTCTTTCTGTTCTAAATCCTGGCATGCCAATTTGTAATGTAAATACCAAAAGGATTAAATTAGATAATTTTAATCCAACTTATCTCTGGCATTGTTTTCTGGACCACATAAATAAGAATCACAATTCCAAACTGTTTAAGGATGAACTTTTGGACTCATTTGATTTTGAATCATATGAGAACATGAGAATCACATTTATTGGGCAAGATGACTAAAGCACCTTTCGCGAAACATAGTGAATGGGCAAGTGATTTATTGAAACTAATGCATAGTGATGTATGTGGACCATTAAATATACAGGCTAGAGGTGGTTTTAATACTTCATTACATTTATTGATGATTTTAGTAGATATGGCTGTGTGTATCTTGTGAGACACAAGTCGGAATCATTTGAAAAGTTCAAAGAATTCAAGAATGAAGTACAAAACCAACTTGGCAAGAGTATTAAAGTATTTCGATGTGATCAAGGAGGTGAATACTTAAAACACCACAATAGAATGGTGTATCCGAGAGGAGAAATCAAACTTTGTTAGACATAGTTTGATCCATGATGAGTCATACAGATCTAAATCAGTTATACAAATTCCTTCTGGGGACATGAGTTACTAACAACCGCTTTCACACTAAACCGAGTTCTATCTAAATTAGTTCAAAAGACACCATATGAGATATGAAATGGGAAGCGTCCTAGTGCATCTCTTATGAAGGTTTAGGGTTGTGAGGCTTACGTTAAACGTCAAGTCTCCAACAAACTTGGACCCCAAATCTGATAAATATAATTTTGTGGGGTATCCTAAAGAAATAGTAGGATACTATTTCTATAATCCCAATGAGAACAAAGTGTTTGTTGCTCGTACTATCGTTTTTCTAGAAAAGGAGTTTATCTCTAGAAAATCTAGTGGGAGACAAATAGAACTTGAAGAAGTTCGAGAGACACAAAATATCGTTGAACTTGATGAATGGAAATTGACCAAACAACACAAAAGGTTGTGGAACAAATACCTGCTCAAGAGACACAAGCCCCGCATAGGTTTACTAGGATTCATCGTGAGCTGCAGAGATATGGATTTCTAGTGACTCAAAGTGGTGGCTCTTGATAATTGCTCAAGATGAGCCTATTACCAATCAAGATGCTATATCGGGGCCAGACTCTAAGAAATGGCTTGAAGCGATGAGATCTGAAATGGAATCCATGTATACTAACCAAGTATGGACTTTGGTTGATCTACCTAAAGGGGTAAAACTCATAAGGTGCAAATGGGTCTTCAAGAAAAAGATCGACATGGATGGTGAAGTACGAACTTTTAAGGGGCGATTGGTCACTAAAGGTTTTAAGCAAGTTCATGGTATAGACTATGACAAAAGCTTTTTGCCAGTTGCTATGCTTAAATCCATCAGGATATTGCTTGCAATAGCTGCATTCTATGATTATGAAATCTGGCAAATGGATGTCAAAACTACTCTCCTTAATGAAATCTTCTCGAGGATGTATACATGATACAACTTGAGGGTTTTGTCAATCTATAAAATGCTGGAAAGGTGTGTAAGCTATAGCGATCCATTTATGGATTGTAGCAAGCTTCTCGAAGTTGGAATCTTCGATTTGATGATGCAATCAAAGAGTTTGGTTTCATCAAGAAAGAAGATAAGCCTTGTGTCTACAAAAAGGTTAGTGGGAGCACTGTTTTCTTCCGGATATTGTATGTGGATGACATACAGCTTATTGGGAATGACATCCCTTCTTTACAATTTGTAATTGCTTGGTTGTAAAGTTACTTTTTAATAAAAGACTTTGGTGAAGAAACCTATATATTTGGTCAAGATCTATACAGATTGATTGGCCTTAGTCAAAGTACATATATAGATAAAGTGCTAAAGCAGTTTAGCATGCAAGAATCTAAGAAAGGATTCTTATCTATGGGGCATGAAACTACTCTCTCAAATGAACAGTGTCCTTTGACACAGGAAGAGAGACAACACATGAGTAAAGTTTCATATGTATCAGCTATTGGATCTATCATGTATTCCATGCTATGTAGTTGTCTGATGTCTCGTACGCTTTGAGCATAACGAGCAAATATCAAGTAGATCCTAGTAAACGTCACTGGATCGCTATCAAAAATATCCCTAAGTGCTTGAGAATGACTAAAGATACATTCTTGATATATGAAGGAAGAGTTCAATGTAATTGGTTACACCTATGCAAGCTTCCAAACCATTAAGGATGATTATCGATCGCAGTCAAGTTATGCGTTTTGCCTAAATGGTAGTGATGTGAGTTGAAAAGTTCAAAGCAGGCTATAATAGCCGATCTACAATAGAGGCCGAGTATATCGCTGTATTAAACACAGCAAAAGAGGTTGCTTGGATCAAAAGCTCATAACCGAACTTGGGGTTGTACCTTGCATTGCTGATCCAATTGAGCCCTATTGTGACGACAATGGAGCCATTGCACAGGCTAGGAAACCCATATCTCACCAATGATCCAAACATATCCTACACGCTTCCATTTGATCTAAGAGATCATTAGAAAGAAGATGTGAAGATATGCAAAACAGCAACCGATGATAACATCACTGACCCATTGACAAAGCCTTTGACATCTTTAGGGCATAATCCAACAAACTCCCACTTGCACTTAGACCAATCAGTCATGTCACTAATGACTAATGATCTAGCAATCATGTGATGATTGTTTGGGCATACATGTGTATCATAATGTTTATAATTTATGGCAATTTATTATTATGTTTAAACTCATATCTGCGTATTATGATAAATATAATAATGTCCCTAAAATTTAATTATTCTAAAATAATCCCTAGTCAAGTATTATCATTAAAGGGACAATGATAATGCATTAAGACTAGCATGTGTACTAACTAATAAAATGTGTCATGATATGAGATATCAAGTCAATACATGGTTACATGTTAAAGAACTATGTACTGGATCGATCTGGCATGAGAAATGCTATGTGGATTATTATATAAGTGTCATAAGCATTTCTTGTACTGATGATGGTGTAAGTAATCCTTAGACTTGTGGTCACCAGAGATCCCAACATGAGGAGTTGTGTGTCTTGATTCTACTATAGGGTGAACTATAAAAGTGGCAATTGGATATATAATGAATCATGTAATAGGATGTTGAGAGATCAAGATAGAATTTG
Source organism: Gynochthodes officinalis (assembly GCA_020080225.1). Taxonomy (NCBI): domain Eukaryota; kingdom Viridiplantae; phylum Streptophyta; class Magnoliopsida; order Gentianales; family Rubiaceae; genus Gynochthodes; species Gynochthodes officinalis. Next base: position 24,036,616 of record CM034615.1, read on the forward strand.
CCCCTCCAATATAATGGGAGTGATATCTTTGCACCCCTTGATTAAGCGAGACCATAAAATGCATGGCCGTGCACAAATGAGTCGATATGTGATATCGAGCTCATTTGCTTAGATGTGTCTACTTGTGAATCAAGAAATGCAGAGATTGAACTATACGAGCATAACATGCTCCATGGCTCGTGTTCAATCAAGATATCTAGGGCAAAAGGATTGAATTACATGGTAACATTTATCACAAGAAAAGTAATGTCGAATTACTAACATCATTATAACTTGGGTAGCATTGATGTGTTGCTAGACAATGCTCAATGCTTGTGGCCTAAAATATATTTTATGTAATTGCCAACGTTATAAGAGCCTATTGGGTCGCACACTTAGATCGTATCCAAAAGAAGTGTAAAATTTATGTGATCAATTTTTGGTTAATTTAAGAATCCTATTATAAATAGGACTCTATAAGATTTTTGGTTTAAATCGGTATTTGGTTTTGGATTCTAAATAGTTTTGGTTTGGTTTTAATAAATTCGAAACAGTTTTGGATTTATTAATTCATGAGAGGGTCAAAAATTAGAAAGAAAAATAAGAATGGGATTATTGTTTTGGTTGTTAATAAAATTTAGAAAGCTGAAATTTAGCAAGTTCCAAAAATAGATTAAGTTTGGAGTTCAAGTAAAACTCTTTAGAAGATGTTTTACCTTAATCTATTTTCTATATATTTGGACTTATTACTTCATCATCATTTCAACCCTAATGTGAGCAACAATACACGTTATTCTTGCGGCATCAAAAGCCACGAAATTAATTTTTCTTATGAAGAAAATTCTACAGCAAAACGAAAAACAAAAAGTTGATCCTTCTCTTGCTTGTTTTGAAGATTATTTCAGCTATTTCTTGTGAAGAAACAGCAGCCATTTTTCAAGAAAAACATAAGCAGCACTTCAACTATTCTTAGAGAAAAATAGCGGCTACTTCCTTGTCAAAGAAACAAGAAGAAAGATTGAAGTTTAAAGAATGGGAGGGTTTTAGTGCTAATAAATCCAAAATAGTTTTGGACATAGCAATGGAAATATCCAAACCTTTGAAGTCCAAATCCGAATGGGATAGAATTCTTGTGCTTGGCAACCAATAGATTCATTGAATCTAGAAATCCCAAATAGACTTGGGTTTGGTAGTCCAAGTAAAACTCTTTAGAAGAGTTTTGCCCTAGAACTACAACCTAGGTCTATAAATACTAGGATTTTTGGCAACCATAAGATAAAAAACACAAGAAATCCTTCGGCCATCCTTTTGAAGAGAAAACCGCCACCGTCCTCTTGAAAGAAAAAATAAAGAAAAGAAAACATGAAACCTTGAGACCAAAATTTGAGAATCCCGAACACAAATTTTGAAAGTAGCACTTTGGATTTTGTTCACTCCTATCTAGTTAATTGTGTGACAATAACTAGAAACTTGGATCAGTCGTGTGGATACCATAGAGGTGAAGCTAAATTGGTTTTGCTAGTGATTCGACACACAACGATCTTTGCAAGCCGACTCTTCCGAAACTACCAAGGTACAAACTGTAAACTCCGATTTGATCTCACTTCGTATGGATCCTCGAAGGAAACTGAATTTTAAAATTTGATCGCTTGATGTACTCAGTTTCCTACAATGTTCACATCATGTGAGTTTCTAAGGTTTCTTCCCTATGAGGTTCACATTAGTATGTTTGGTGATTATTGATGGTGATAGTTATACTAACTGTGCTAGCACTGCATTTATAGAAAAGTTAAAGCTTTTGACAACTAAGTATCCAAGATCTTACATGCTTCAATGGCTTAGTGATTGTGGAGAAGTCAAAGTATTTTCAATTGGAATATATTAAGATGAGGTCCTTTGTGACATTGTGCCAATGCAAGCAAGTCACATCCCACTTGGGCGTCATTTGGAGTTTGATCAAAAGGCTATGCAAAATGGGTTTTCAAATAAATATCACCTTAAAATGCATAATAAGTGGTAGGAATCAATGAGCTATTCAACCTACTCATCAAGCATTTGATCAACTAAAGCATATTACTAGTCTGATGATGAGAATTAGGGAGAATTAGGTCTAGACGATTTGAAGAAACCTTAAGTGGTTTAATTCATGACATCCAAGCTCGTCAAGCATGCTACCAAGACTTGTAGCTCATTAATGTATTACAAGTCCATCTTGAAGAACACTATAATAGTAGGCCAAGTTGTTTATCTAATTTCTTAACTTAAGTTTTAGGTAGTTGATAGAAACCTAAGGGCCGATACAACTACACAAGCCAAAACAACTCCACTACAACATGAAGTTGCCAAAGCTTCATCTACAAGGTGTCCACAATTTGATCCATTACAAGGCATTGGAGGTCCTATGACTAGATCAAGAACTAAGAGAATGCAAGCGGCCTTAGCAACTCTTATAACTGAATTTCAAGCTAAGGAAACAATGAAGGATGGGCAAATGAAAACCAGCTCTCAATATGTCTCTATGATCACTATGATTAGTGTTGTAAATGATGAGCCAAGTGTCTCTAATACTTCTTCATGATCGATTGGACATCCAAGGTGATTAGAGAAGTTTCCAAATCTATAGCCATGATGATTAGAGAAGCTTCCAAATCCAATTCAAGAGTGGAAATCTCCATTTGGCCGACCACAAGCAAATCCAATTCACACTTGGATTATAGTTTAGGAAGTATTTCCTTTTTCTTAGAATAGTAGTCCTTTTAGTAATTGTTTCTTTAGGTTGTTAGTTTCCTAAAAGGCAAGGAGTTCTAATCCTTCTAGAGAATAGATTTCTCTTTGGCCGAACCTTGTTAACATCTATAAATAAGACCATCGGCCACACAAAAAAGACACAACTTTATTCAATACAAACTTGAGAGCTTTTTGCTTTTCTTTGAGTTCTAATTTTTTAACTTGCTTTGAGTCTTTGAGAATAGTATCTTAGGTAAATTTAAGCTATCTTGTTGAGTCTCTTTCCCTCAACAATTTGAGCGTGCTTCTTGGTTCCAAGGAAAAAGTCCAATTGCGACTTTGAGTTTGGATTAATCCTTCAGGTGTCAAGTGGACAAAAGCAAGTTCCTTTTTCAATCTTGGAGTTGGTGTATTGCTAAAGCAAGAACTAGTTCAACCTAGATGACAATACTAGGACCTATACTCTAGTATTTGTTTTGAATTTTATACTTTAATAGAGAATTCGTATCAGTTTGGTATTAGAGCTGTCTTTGGGTTGTTCCTTTGGTTGTTCATATCTTTTCGTGTTTATTTGTTGTTGTTTCCAACTTGTTGCTCTTTTGTGTTGTAAGTTTTGTTTCTATCCCCATAATTCTTTTTCAAATTATGCTAGTTCCATTCTTAAAAACCAAAAAGAAAATCGCTGATCAATTGTTAAAGTTTTTGTCACGATTTCTGCCTTTAGTTTCGTCGCCTATTTCTTGTGTTAAAAACCTTGGTTCTGTGCTCTATTTTTGCTGTGTGAATATTGATTGATAAAAGAGACTTTGGTTTATTGATTGTTGCTGTCGAAAGTGTGTTGGAAACTGAGAAACTAACTACTAAAAATTCTGAAACTTGTTGAGAGGGAAATACACTCTGAAAACCCGTTTCTGCAAAGATCGTATGCTCTAGTTTCTGTCCAGTTTTTTGTTGTATATATTCTTGTGAATATTACTTTATTAAGAAGGCTTGGGTTTGTTGAATTTTTTTTGTCAAAATTGGGTTGCAAATTGTGAACCCGCCGGCTGAAAAATTTGGAAGCTTGTTGTGGAAAAATTCTCCCAGAATACTGAAACCAAATCCTGCTTGAAATAGGATTGGAGCAAGAGTTGTAAATTTTTGCGTAGTTGAGTTTGGTTTGAGATGCTGGAAAAGATCACTTCATATTCACGAAGCATAACCATTCACGAGCACATTGAGAACTTCATTGAATATTACTTCGTCCTTTGCAAAATTCAGCCTTATTTGTTCTCTTGTTCTAAGAACTTTGTTCTCTTTCACCTTCTTGTTTTCTTGACCTCTAAAATTTTTGTCCTTGCTTAATTTGAATTTGATTGCCTATTCTTTGTGACTCTCGAAGTTTGTTTGGTTTAGAACTTTAGAAAAGTGATAGAGTGTGAGTGAACCTACTCAACACCCCCATCACTATAAAAAGAGAGTTCAGCCTTACATTGTTGAGAGATTCATACATTGGGCAATTGGTTATAGAGAAGTGAGGTAGGAAAGTTTTACTACTAACATGACTTGTGCAGAGATGGCTGAAAATCCAAAAGAACAAGAAAAAGACATGAAAGAGTACCTTAAGGGTTTAGCTTCGGCTCTAGAGTTAGTCCATAGGAGAATTGATAAAATGGAAACTACAATGGCTCATGCTGCATCCAATTCAGAAGCAGCCAAAGCCGAGGAGCCTCAAGAAGTTACTCAAACAAATCATAGGGAGAAAAAGAAGAAATCCAAAAAGGATGAAAAAAGTAGCTCATCCGAGAAGAAGGAATCCAAAACTTCAAGTTCAGATGATGATTATTATTCTACAAAGAGTAAAAGAAAATCCAAGAAGGATTATAATCTTGCTAGAATTAGGTTGCAAATTCCAGAATTTGAAGGCAAGAATGATCCGGAAGCCTACATGGAATGGGAGGAGAAAGTTGATAAAATTTTTGACATCCATGAATTTTCTGAAAGAAAGAAAGTTAAGTTGGCTATGATAGAATTTTCTGGGCACGCATCTACTTAGTGGCGAAGAACTTGTCACCAAAGAGAGGAGAAGTTTGAACAGCCGATTTCATCTTGGATATCACTCAAAAAGATTACGAGAAAGAAATATGTTCCCCATGACCACAAAAAAAGAGTTGTTGCAAAAGCTTCAAAGCTTGACTCAAGGAAACAAAAACGTAGATGATTACTTCAAAGAGATGGATCTCGCCATGCTCGTGCTAATGTAGAAGAAGATGAAGAAACTACAATGGCAAGGTTCATGAATGGACTTAATAAGAACATTGCTCATCTAGTTGAGTTGCATCATTATAATAGCTTTGAGCAGCTATTACAAATGGCTAAAAAGGTCAAGAATCAACTTAAAAAGGTGCCACAAACTTTGAGAAGCTCAAACCCGAACAATGAGTGGCACAACAACAACAATAATCGCCAAGGTGGTAGGTTTAATTCTTCAAGTTCTAGGAGTGCTTCATGGAGAGGAGGTTCGGCTTCCAATCCAACAAATGGGAAGAAATTTGCTCCACAAAATTCTTCAAAGATAAGTAATCCTAAGCCCTCTTCTAGTTTGAATAGTACTAACACTAGTTCCTCTATCCAATGCTTTAGGTATTTAGGTTGAGTACTTGTGGCTTCTCAATGTTCAAATGCAAGAACCATGGCTATCATAGATGATGGAACCTATCAAAGTGAGAGTGAAGAGGAGCTAAGTAATCAAGAAGAAGACATAGTCGCAAGTTATGTTAGTGAGCATTGGGGGCAAGAAGAGAATCAACCAATTGAAGATTGATTGGTTACAATAAGAGCTTTGAGTGCTCAACCTGAGGAAGACACTGATGATCAAAGGACCAATATTTTTCATTATAAATGTTTTATTAAAGATCAAATTTGTATGTTAATTATTGATGGAGGATCTTGTACTAACCTAGCTTCTACTTATCTTGTAGATAAATTGAAGCTTAAATGTTCGTTGTATCCGAAACCATAAAAATTGCAATGGATGAATCAAAGTGGATCACTCCAAGTTACAAAACAAACCTTGGTAAATTTCCAAATTGGAAATTATACTAACCAAGTTCTTTGTGATGTTGTTCCTATGTAGGATACTCACATTCTCTTAGGACGACCTTGGGAGTATGATTGTAATGCAAATCATTCTGAGAGGACTAATAAGTATCAGCTCAACAAGGATGGAAAAGCCCTCAAACTAGCACCATTGCCACCTTCGGAAATTAGTAAATTTCAGCAACAACAAAGGGTGAAGCAAATGGAGTGGATAAGAGAGCAAAAGAAGATTGAAGAAGGTCCAAAATCTGCTGAACCCGTGAGTAAACAATTTCCTTCAACTTCTAAGATAAGGCTTCAGTTCTCATGAGTGAAACTGAAGGTATACAGCCATCAATTAAAGATTTTAAAGGTAGCTTCTATGCTTGCATAAGGGATATTGACAGAGCTTTGAATGCAAGAAAAGATTTTGTGCTAATTATTTTTTAAGAATCATTATTTACTAATGAAGAGGTACCAAGTGACTTGCCTTCGCAAGCCAAAGGTGTTTCATAGGAATATGAAGATGTTTTTCCAAAAGATCCCCCTAAAGGACTACCACCTTTAAGGGCAATTGAGCATCAAATTGACTTCATTACTAGTGCAATAATTCCCAACTGGCCAGCCTACCAAGCCAGCCCTAAAGAGACCAAAGAGCTCCAACAGCAAGTTGAGGAATTGCTAGATGAAGGTTATGTATGAGAGTCTTAGTCTATGCGCAGTTCCAATCATCATTGTTCTAAATAAGGAAGGAAAAGTCATTCGTGCCTTAGAGACATGGCAGCATTACTTGCTGTCCAAGGAATTTATCATTCACACTGATCGTGAGTCTCTAAAGTACCTGAATAGCCAAGGTAAGTTGAACAAGAGACATGCCAAGTGGAGTTCATTTTTCGAAACATTTCCCTATGTTATCAATATAAAAAAGGTAAGGAGAATGTTGTTGCAGATGCACTTTCATGAAGGTCTGTTCTCTTAAGCTCTTTAGATACTAAAATTTTGGGATTTGTGACATTAAAGATTTTTATTCTACTAATCCTGATTTTTCTAGCATTTATGCAGCTATTTAACAAGGCGCCTTTAATAAGTTTTATAGGCACAACGGGTTCTTGTTCCGTGACAAGAGATTATGTGTGCCAAATTGTTCACTTTGAGAGCTACTAGTTAGAGAATCACACTCAGGGTGTGTCATGGGCCATTTTGGTATTCTAATGAAATATGAGATTTTAGTTGAGCATTTCTATTGGCCTAATATGAAAAGAAATGTAGAAAACCTGTGTAGTTCATGCATTCAATGTCGTGTGGCTAAATTTAATTCTAACCCTCAGGGTTTATATACCCCTTTACCAGTCCTTCTACTCCCTGGACTAATATTTCTATGAATTTCATCTTAGGATCGCTGAGGTCACAAAGGGGTAAGGATTCCATTTTTGTAGTCGTTGACAGATTTTCTAATCATTTAGTTCCATGAGGTTCCATGAACCATTGTTTCATACCCTGATGTCAAATTCTTGAGTTATTTTTGGAAAACTCTTTAGGGAAAGTTGGTCACGAAGTTGCTATTTTCAACCACTGGACATCCACAAACCGATGGCCAAACAGAGGTAACAAATCATACTATTGGTACTTTATTACGTGCATTCATCAAAAAGAATCTTAAAGATTGGGAAGCATGCATTCCAATTGCCAAATTTGCTTATAATAGAACGGTCCATTCTACCATCGGTTATTCCCCGTTTGAGGTCGTTTATGGTTTTAATCCACTAACCCCTCTTGACTTAGTGCCATTGCCAAGCAATGAGCAAGTAAATCTTGATAGTGCAGCAAAGGCTAAGTTTGTTCAAGACTTGCATGAGAAGGTACGCCTTCAAATTCTCAAAAAGAATGAACATTAAGCTCAAGTTGCCAATAGAGGGAGAAAGCACGTAATCTTTCAACTTGGGGATTGGGTGTGGAGGCACATGTGCAAATAAAAGTTTCCAACTCAACGGAGAACTAAGCTTCATCCTCGAAAAGATAGTCTTTTCCAAGTTATTGCTCGTGTGGGCAAGAATGCATACAAACTCAATCTTCCAGATGAATATGGAGTTAGTGCTACATTTAATGTCTCTAACCTTTCATTTTTTGAGTTCAATGACCATTTTATGGACTCGAGGGTGAGTCCTTTCAAAGAAGGAAGGACTGATGGAAACCTAAGGGCCGAGACAACACAAGCCAAAACAACTCCACTACAACATGAAGCTGCCAAAGCTTCATCTATAAGGCGTCCACAATTTGATCCATTACAAGGCATTGGAGGCCCTATGACTAGATCAAGAACTAAGAGAATGCAAGCTACCTTAGCAACTCTTATAACCAAATTTCAAGCTAAGGAAACAATGAAGGACGAGGCAATGAAGACCGGTTCTCAATATGTCACTATGATCACTATGATTAATGTTGTAAATGATAAGCCAAGTGTTTCTAATACTTCTTCATGATCGATTGGATAGCCATGGTGATTAGAGAAGCTTTCAAATCCAATTCAAGAGTGGAAAGCTCCATTCGGCCGAACACAAGCAAATCCAATCCACACTTGGATTATAGTTTAGGAAGTATTTCCTTTTTCTTAGAATAGTAGTTCTTTTAGTAATTGTTTCTTTAGGTAGTTAGTTTCCTAAAAGGCAAGGAGTTCTAATACTTCTAGAGAATAGATTTCTCCTTGGCCGAACCTTGTTAACATCTATAAATAAGGCCATCGGCCACACAAAGAAGACACAACTTTATTCAATACAAACTTGAGAGCTTTTTGCTTTTCTTTGAGTTCTAATTTAATAACTTGCTTTAAGCCTTTGAGAATAGTCTCTTAGGTTCAATTTAAGCTCTCTTGTTGAGTCTCTTTCCCTAAAAGATTTGAGTGTGCTTCTTGGTTCCCAAGAAACAGTCCAATCATGACTTTGAGTTTGGATTAATCCTTCGGGTATCAAGTGGACAAAAGCAAGGTCCTTCTTCAATCTTGGAATTGGTGTCTTGCTAAAGAAAGAACCAGTTCAACCTAGAGGACGATACTAGGACCTTCACTATGGTATTTGTTTTGAATTTTATACTTTGGTAGAGAATTCGTATAAGTAGTTGTTAGAAATTGAAAGTTAGGAGTGGCCGAATTAGGCAATTCCTTGGCCGCCCGTTTCTTATTCTTTTAAGCTTTGTTTCCTTTTTTATTTTAGTTGCCTAATTTTTAAACTTGAAGGAAGCTCTTATGCCAAACCTCCAAGTCCATTTGGCATTAGGTTTTTCTTGTTTTGTTTATTTTCGTTTAAAGGCTACCCTTTATTTCTCAAATGGTTTTGGCCGACTTTAGAATCTTATTATATTTAGAATTTAGTTGTTGCCTTTTCAAGGCCAATTGTACTCTATATAGGGGCCTATTTGGTCATGAGGTTAATACAAGTTCAAGAAGATTTTGTGACATTACGTCCTTGAGAGTTTAATGAATCAATCTCTTTGTTTTGCATAGAACAGCTGTGATACAAATCTTAAACCAAGAGAATAAAATCCGAACATATATCAGAGTGTTGGTCCTAGTATCGTCCTCTAGGTTGAACTAGCTCTTCCTTTAGCAAGACACCAACTCCAAGATTGAAGAAGGACCTTGCTTTTGCCCACTTGATACCCAAAGGAATTATCCAAACTCAAAGTTGAGAATTGAACTATCCTTGGAACCAACCGGCACACTTAGATTGTTGAAAGAAAGAAACTCAACAAAATATCTTAAACATGAACCTAAAAGGCTATCCTCAAAGACTCAAAGAAAGTTCAAAACTAGAACTCAGAGAAAAGCTAAAAAGCTCTCAAGTTTGTATTGAATCAAGTCTTAATTTCTTGGGGCTGAATAGCCTCTATTTATAGATTACCAGTTGTAAGAATTAAGAAAGCCATTCCCTAGGTGGATTAGCTTTTTAGGAGACTACTTTATTAAACTATTACTAAATGAAATACTTACTAAAAGTATTCTAATATAAGAAAAGGAAATAGAACAAAATAGTTGCCTAAAACTAAAACTAATGCAGGTCGATTTGATTTTGTGTCTTGTCAAACTTTGTGTGCCCTTCAAGCCTTGTGCTTTCCAATATTGAATTGAATTGGGAAGCTTCTTTAAATCTTCTAGCTCTAAATTTGGAAAGTGCTCTAAACATCATGGATATGGTCTTGGAAGCTTCTAATTTTGTTCATGAAGAAGAAATAATATTGCCTAAAGCTGAATCCAAGTGTGGGTTGGATTAGAGAAATGAATGGAGGCTGAACTTGTTTTGCTTCTTGCCAAATTAGAACTTCCAAATTTGAACTTGAATTGTGATGAGAAGTGTCCTAACGATCTTGATTACACAAGTGAAAATGAGCCACACTCGATCCTTCATTCTTGATTCTTCATTGATGAAACTAAGTAGAATACCAACTTGTGCTCTTAGATTTGTTTCTTTCGGATTTGATTGAGTTGTCTTGGCTGAATGGTTGATTATTTCAACCTTGGCACTCATATTTTCATCAAGCTGGCTTATCAAACCTGACCTGTTTCTGGCGGTTTTGAGTCTTATCAATTTAGTAGAACCTTATATTGTGGTGACGCTTTATCCATAGGTCTAGTTTTACCCGGTTCTATTTGTTTCGCAAGTTAAGTCTTGGGTCCTATTTCACTCGTTGTGTATTGTTGGCTCCTTATAGCCGTGAGATGCACATTAGTTTGGTATCAAAGTTCTAGGTAACTTCAAAACTTTGCCCTTTGAGGTAAAACGAAATTTTGTTGCTTCAAATCTGTTTGTATCCTTCTTTTTCTTTTGTGCCTAAAAACTCTAATTTTTTTTTTGGTATTCAAAATAGTTGTTTAGCCCTAGTCCTCGAGACTCAGTTAAACCTTTTCTTGCTGCTCCCTTTTTGTGTAGTTAACTTGGGTTTTTGCTTATTCCTTGTATAGATGACCACTTGAATATGCATTCTTGATTATTTTTTGTGAGTTAAAAAAAAAAGGAGAAAAGAAAAACAAAAAGAGAAGAAAAAGAAAAAAAAACGAGAGAAAAGGAAGAAAGAAATAAGAAGAGGAGAAGAACATTCTTGTGCCTGAATCTTTGCAATTTGTTTTGCATACCTGATTCTTGCTTCTTGAATTCTTGTTGAAAAGTTGCCTTAGTTGCTTCAAGAATTGTGACAAAATTTTGCCTTCCCAAAGCTGTGATCTCTTTCTTTAAAAACTCAAGTGTGATTGAAATTTCCTCATCACAATTGGATTTAGAACTAGCTAGCACCACTTATAGAAAGCTTGCACTTTTGGCAACTTCTTTATACACCTTGGCCGAATTTCCTATACAAAAAGGGCTGCAAGAATTGTTTCCTATTTTGAATTTACTTTCCTTTCTTGAAGTTGCCTTCCTTTTACTAAAGCTTCCATATTTATTTCCTTCTAGATTTCATATTTGTTTGCCTTCCAATTCCAATTTATTTTTGGATTTGTCTAGTTTCTATTTAATAGTTTTCCTTATTCATTCTTTCAATTCTACTTTGTAGTTGAATTTACTTAGTTTCCTATTCCCTTAGTTTCCTTATTTGTATCCTAATTCCAATTTATTTTCAGATTTCCTAGTTTCCTAAATGGTTAACTTTCCTAATACATCAATTCCTTTATTTGGACTATTTCCTTGGCCGAACTCCCTACTTTCCTTATTGGTAAGGTGGGTTGTTCTAAGCAAGAACTTAGAGAAACATTGATTGAGTGAGGGGTGAGACATAAAAAACAACTAAGAGCATACTCATACACACCTCTACTTTGAAATTTTCCATATTATTGCTGTTTGTTTTGCACTAATCTTTTTGTAGGAACCAGGTCAAAAGAAGGAGTAGTTCCAATGGACCAAAAGACTATTAAAGATTGGATGGAATACATGAACCGATAGCATTCGAATTTGGTAGATCAACTTTAGGCATTGCAATTAAAGATCCAATCCAATGACAATAGGATGGAGCAATTGGCAAAACTATCCAAGAAAGCATGAAATTCATCACTAAATCACTATCAATGAAGCCAAAATCTAGAAACAAAAGTCACTCAAGTTATGATAGTAGTAAAAAATCCGATGGGGTTTCTACTTCTCATAGAGGCCGAGGCCAATTCGACAAAATTGACAAAATTTTGAGAAGTATAAAGATGAAAATTCCAGCATTCCAAGGTAGGGGAGACCTCGAAACATACTTGGACTTGGGAAAGAAGGATGAAAGAATATTTGTCTGTCACCATTACTTTGAAGAATTTTCACTGACTATGCAATAATTTGTAGCTGTAGAATTCACTAACTATGCAATAATTTGGTGAGATCAACTCAAAACATCAAGGAAGAGAAATGGAAAGCGCCCTATCCACTCTGTGGAAGAGATGAAGACAATTATGAGAAAGAGATTCATTCCATCATATTACCATACAGAATTGTACAAAAGGCTACAAAGTTTGCAACAAGGTACAAAGAGTGTCATTGAATACTTCATTGAATTAGAAGTTGCACTCATTCCAGCTAATATAGAGGAAGATAAAGAAACTACAGTGGCTAGGTTTTTGCAAGGATTGAACCTCAAAATAGCCAATATTATCAAAATTCACCATTACTTGGAAATTGAAGAGATGGTCCACATGGCTAAGAATGTGGAAAGGCAATTGAAGAAGAAGAGTTCAAAACCAAGCTACACATCGAGCAAGTCTCATTGGAAGGCCAATTGGGATAAAAGGGTGACAAGAGGAGTGAAACTAAAACATGGACCGACTCTTCCATAGGAAAAAAAGTAAAAAAGGAAGAGCAACTCACATGTCTTGCTAGAAGCCGAGATATCACTTGTTTTAAGTGTCAAGGCAAAAGTTATATACCTCCTCAATGAACTAATAAACAAGTGATGATCACCTTAGATGATGGGGACGTGGTTTTTGATAATGAATTCGATGATTCTATGCCTTCTCTGACTAAAACTGAGGGTGAAGAAGATGTTGTAGTTGGAGAAGCACTTGTTACCTTGAAGTCTATACCCAAATATTCAATGGTATATGATGAAGACTCTTCAAATGGAGAAGAAGCATTAGTAACCACGAGATCACTTAGTGCTTAAGCCGTGGATAATGATGTGTAAAGAGAAAACATCTTTCATACCAAGTGCCATGTACAAGATAAGGTTTGTTGCTTGATCATTGATGGAGGAAACTGTACCAATGTGGCACATACAACCTTAGTGGAGAAAGTGTCACTACCTACACTTAAACACCCCTAGCCTTATAGATTGAGATGGTTAAGTGATGGTTTTCAACTAAAGGTGGACAAACAAATGTTGGTGGCCTTCTCGATTAGAAGGTATGAATATGAAGTCCTGTGTGTCGCAGTCCCAATGGAAGTTGGCCATATTTGTTTGGGATGACCATGGCAATTTGATAGGGATAACTGACATCATGGCAAGACCAATAAATATTCCTTTATGATGAAGGGAAGACCAGTCACTCTCAACCCTATGTCACCTCATCAAGTTTATGAAGATCAAATCAAGATTAGCAATGAGAAGAAAAGGGTTGAGGGGGTTGAGGAAAAGAAAGAAAAGGAGCAAGTGACCACAAGTGAGAAGAATCAATACATCATTGTGCACAATAAGACAACAAAGAAGAAAGTCAAGAGCAACTTCTATGCTAATGATAGGAAGGTTGAGAAAGCATTATTTTCAAATCAATTTTTTTTAATTGTATTTAAAAAATGTTATTTTTCTACTAATGACCTTGACCCTGCTTTGTCAAATGCTATGACTACTCTTTTGGAGGAATTTAGTGATGTTTTTCCTTAAGAATTACCAAGTGGATTACCGCCAATTAGGGGAATAGAACATCAAATCGACTTTGTTCTTGGTTCTGTGATTCCTAATTGCCCTGCTTATAGAGCCAACCCTAAAAAAAAAAAAAATCAAAGAACTCCAATGACAAGTGGAGGAGTTATTGGCTAAGCAGCGTGTGCAAGAAAGCTTAAGTCTTTTGTGCCATTCTAGCATTATTGGTGCCAAAGAAGACTAGATCGTGGCATATGTGTGTGGATTGTCGAGAGGTCAACAAAATCACTGTAAAGTATCACCATCCTATTCCTTGTTTGGATGATATGTTGGACGAATTACATGGAGCTAAGTTTTACACAAGGATAGATATAAAATCTGGATATCACCAAATTAGAATGAATAAATGAGATGAGTGGAAAACTACATTTAAAACAAAGTATGGTTTAAATGAATGGTTAGTTATGCCCTTTGAATTAACCAATGCACCTAGCTCTTTCATGAGACTTATGAAACTTGTTTTGAGATCTTTCATTGGTAAGTTTGTTGTGGTTTACTTCAATGATATTCTTATTTATAGTCAATCTTTAGATGAGCATATTGAACATGATAGGTTTGTTCTTGTTGCTTTACGTGCTGAAAAATTGTATGCTAACCTTAAGAATTGTATGTTCTGTGCAAATCAAGTCATATTCTTTGGGTATGTGGTAAGTGCCAAAGGTATAATGAGAAGATTAAAGCTACACGTGAATGGCCTACCCCTTCCAATGCTTTTGAGATATGTACCTTTCATTTATTAGCAAGTTTTTATAGAAGATTTGTTAAATATTTTAGCACTAAGGTTGCCCCTTTAATTGAGATTATCAAGAAGTCTACTGGTTTTCAATCTGGAGAAGAATAAGACTGAGCATTCAATGGTGTTGCATTGAGATACCTGACTATGACAAGGAGTTCTAACCTGTAGTCCAAGCTCTGCAAACATGGCAGCACTATCTTTGGCCAAAAGAGTTCATCGTTCATACTGACTACAAATCCTTAACATAGGGACAAGGTGATGTGAACTCGGCCCAAGCTTTAAGTTCAATTCAATGGAGTGTTGGCCCACTTACAATGGCACGGGCTAAATTATTTGAGAAGACCACTTTTGTACTTATTCAAGAATAAAAACTCAAGCCATATTAGGCCAAAATGGTGGTCAAAGTTCAAGTGTGCATTTGGTCCAAGTTGAAACCCAATTCTAGTCCTAAAGTTGGTCCAAATTTTAGCCCCTCAATTGGTCAAGTTTTGGTCCAAATTCAAGTCTTCAAATTCAAGGTTCATTCATCCATTTTGGGGCATAAGGAGGATGAAAATTCATTGCCCAAAATTCAGTTAAAGAAGTATTTATTGAAGTCTTGGAAGCTAGCTCAAGAACTTTGTTCTTTGGGTTCTTCCTCGAATTCTCAGCTTCAGGACTATTTTTCTTTTGTTTTGTTACTCTAGCAATATAGATGTGTGGCTGTTTTTGGATAAAAGAAGGCTAAGAAGAAAGACCAAACACTTGGCTCTCAAGGAAAATAAACATTCGACCAACACAAGCAAGCAAGAAAGCAAAAATGAATCACATTCACTCAAGAAGCTTATGACCAATTTTTGCCTAAGGCTTTTATTTCTTCTTCAAATCAAAATGCAATGTGTTGTTTTGTTTCATGTGTGTGTCGGCCAAGCCCCTTCAATTTTCAGAAAATCAAAGTCATGCTTCTTGGTTTTGCCGTAAATCAATTTCTTATTCAATGCTTATTTCCTTTGATAAAATCAATTGCAATGTGTTGTACATGCATTGGACCAACACTCTTCCCTTTTGGATGCCATGTGTTGTACTTGCATTGGACCAACACTCTTTCCTTTTGCATGCCATTTGTTGTACATGCATTGGATCAAAATCTTTTAGCCTTAAATCCAAAGCCACTTTAAAAGAAAAACCCGATAGATTCATATCCTCAATAGGATTCTTAAATTAACCAAAATTCATCACATGAATTTTTGCACTTCTTTTGGATACGATCTAAGTGTGTGACCCAATAGGTTCTCATAACATTGGCATTGATATAAAATACATTTTATGCCAAAAGTAATGAGCGGTATCTAGCAACAAATCATTACTACCCAAGTTATGAGAATATTAGTAATTCAACATTACTTTTTCTTGTGATAGAAGTGACCATGTAATTAAATCCCTTTGCCCTAGATATCTTGATTGAACATGAACCACAAGGTTAGTAGAAGGTAATTACCTCAAGATATATGCTTCTATTCATCCGGATCACCCTTACCAAGAGGCGAAGATTAAACTTCAAGATCGTGAGTTGTTGGGTCTTTTTCAAAATGATAAGTTGCTGAATTTATGTTTTATTGTGGAAAAATTGGTCATATGGAGCTATCTTGCTAGAACCGAAATGAGGATTGCAAGAACAATACCTTAGTAGAAGGCGATATGGAGATTGGTCAAAGCTAAGGCACCAAAAAGTGGAGCGAGATGAGTACAGCGTTAAGAATGTCAATATAAGATCAATTAGAGCGGATGTCCGACAAAGACAACCACAAAAGTTGGTCCTACAACCTTGGACACTAAACCGATCCCATCCATATTAGAGCCCAATTCAAAGAACAAATTTGATACGGAGGAACACACTAGGGCAAGGGTCACAATGGATTTGGATGAGGTAATTCAAAAAGAGAGGACCTCGAAGAGCATACAGAGACGATAGATAATCGATCATTGTTAAAATTTTTGTTCTAGAGCAGAATCTTGTCAATGTGCCTAATGATGGTGGATGCCTCAACCTGAACATAAGATCCTCAAACATCGGCCAAAGTATGTAGCAAATAGTGGCTAGAGTGTTGGGATTCGAACAAGAAAATGGCATAGAATGTTGCTTCCCAAGATCAAGAACAAGTAGGAATCAATCCTTAGTGCAACCACCGTAGTGCCTGGAAAAAAAAATGGATCATTAAGGAAGGTGAGGTAGCAAAGATGTTGAGCGGGGATAGAAAGGAAGTAAGTGAAGAACACGGGTCTTATCATTCGAGATTTGAAGGTGGAAAGCCAACCCCAAATGGCCCTAAGTTGATCAATGAAAATTTGTGCCTAGAATTTTAGAGGTCTAGGAGGTCCTCTACCATTTCTCACAAGAAACCATAAGGTTCCACTTCCTAGATATATTATTTACAAGTGAGACTAAAAAAGGTGTTCTTTATTCAAACGCTTTGCAAAACTTCTTGTATTCATAACCGATGGAAACTTGATCCATTGGGAACAAGAGGTGGCCTCTTGCTTTTTGGAGTGATAATATGGTAATAACTCAAATGATATCAACAACATTTTTCTTTGAAGTACAAGCTCATAGCGAGGAGATCAAGATCAAATTTGGGCTATTGTATATGCAAGTACGAATCCCAAAGTCAAGTCGAATGGGAATAACTATGTGCCAAAAGCCAATAGGGAACAACTGGTTTATGGGTGGGGACTTCAATGATCTAGTGGATAAGACAAAGAAAAGAGGTGGCCAACCCATCGAGGCTAGTTTTCGAGTTTTAGGGACTTTATCAAAGACATGGGTGTGGATCTCGCCATCTGAAGACCGTTCACATGCTAATAACAGGAGCATGAGGGGTTTGTAGAAGAACGACTTGATCGATTCTTTTTGTTTAGCAAATTGATACTAAAATATCCTGTGCTAAGTCGCATTTGGAGAAACAGCATCTAATCATTCTCTGTTATTGGATATGTGTAGGCAACTAAACAGAGAGAGATTCGCTTTTGACAAAAGATGGACAAAGCGAGGAGAATAGCCAGTAGAGAAAGCATGGAATAGGACACAAATCGAGCTCCAATGTACCAAGTCAATGGAATCAAAAAGTGTAGAATTGACTTGCTGAAGTGGGACAATACTGAGAATACTAACATGGTAAGAAGGATTAGGGAGCTCAAAGTGCAAATAGAACTGCTAAGCCAAGCAGGGGGTACAAGGGATTGGCAAACTTGGAAGAAGCTGTGAGGAGATTTGCATAAAGCACACAGTGAAGAGGAACATCAGGTACCAAAAGCGCATTCAATGGCTTAAAGAGGGTGATAGGAACACCAAGTTCTTCCACGCTTCTACAGTGCAACGAAGACGATTGAATGCAACTGATGGGTTGTTGATGGTAAACGTAAGGATTTGCATCAATCTAGATAAAATTAGGAAGGAACTATCCTATTTCTACTCTAACCTTTTTATTACCTCTTCTCCTCCGACTGACCCAACTTTTTTGCTAGATATCCCAACCACAATTACAAGGGACATGAACCAGAGGCTAACCAGACCAGTCGAGGATGCTGAGATTCGGAATGCTTTGTTCAGTATGCATCCTAATAAGGCTCCAGGACCAGATGGTATGACTCCCCTCTTTTTTCAAAAGTATTGGCATGTAGTTCAGAAGGATGATATCTTTAATATTAAATGTTTTTTTTTGTCTATTCAAGAATGCAAAAGAGTGTTAACCATACACTTATTACCTTATTCCCAAAATAAAGAACCCCACCCAAATAGGCCATTATAGGCCTATTAGCTTATGCAATGTTGTCTATAAAATAATCTCTAAGATTCTCGAGAAAGAATAAAACATTGCCTAAATGTTTGCATAAATGAAAGGCAAGTTGCTTTTGCACCTAGAAGGCAAATTACGGACAATGTTGTTATTGCACTAATGCATTCATTATATCAAAAGCCTTAAAAATCGTAGAGGCATTATGGTCTTAAAGTTAGATATGACAAAGGATTTTGATCGAGTTGAGTGGTTTTTATTTCAAGTCTTGGCGTAAAATGGGCTTCCAGAAAGTTCATAGAATGGATTCTACTATGCATTTAGTACCTCATCCTTTTCTTTTAACATAAATGGGGAGGTTAGTGGCTACGATGCAACCCACAAGAGGAATCACAGGAGACCCACTATTTCCCTATTTATTTATAATTATTTCGAAGTTTTTTCCATTTTAATTAGAAAGGTCAGAATTGAGGGTACCTCCGAGGAATGAGATTGTGTCGTAAAGGTCCGCTCCTTACTCATCTTTTTTTTTGCAGATGACTCCTACTTTTTGGTGAAGCTATAGTGGAGCAAGCCCGGCCACATTAGAAGGATCACGAAGATTACGGTGTTGCATCTGGCAACAAGTTAATTTGAGCAAGTCCTCGGTTCTTTCAGTGGCATCTAGCATCCGAATAAAAACGCCATTATTCAAGTTTTAAATGGGATCAAGGAGCAAATGAGTGGCAGATACCTAGGATTGCCATTGGGTATCGGCAAATCTAAGAAAGGAGTTTTTGAATATGTCATTGATGTGGTCAAAGAGAATAGGTAACCGAGTAGGTAAGGCATTGAGATTAATAGCATTTCTTTCTTAGAGGCTAAGTTGCATTGTTTTTCTTTTGAGGCTAATTTAAATGAGGATGGAATGGGTGAATCGCTTCGCGTGGTTGTAGTTACATTGTTTGACTCGCCTAGATAGAACTAAAGGATATTGGTGGACAATGTTAGATAAGCATATAATTTTTACTTTTGTGCTAAGGCATACAACCTATTTGTTAAAATGTCTAAAGGAAATCTGGTTTGAAATGTTTGCATGAACAAGGCCAACTACTTTATTATCTATGCTTGTGGTGAAGCAATGTGGGTAGATAGATCTAGTAGGATTCGTGGTGGTAATTGTAAAAGAATGTTGGCCTAACAGAGTACGCTTTCTCTTTTTCTTGAGCTAAAAGCTAAGCTACCGAGTTCTTTCTTCTTCTTATTGTCAAAATGCCTAAAGGAAATCTAGGTTTGACATCTTTGCATGAACATGGCAAACTCGCTCTCTTATTCGCGCTTGGTCAAGCTAGTGTGAAACCCAATGTTGGCCCAACAAAGTTCTTCCTTCGCTTTTTCTAGGGCTAAAAGTCGTGCATCCATCGGGTTTCAAAAAAAAAGGAGAGGAAAGTAATCCAAAAAGAAACAACAGAAAAGAAAGAAAAATGTAAAAAATGGGAAAAATGGTAAAAAAGGAGAAAAAGGAAAAAGGAAAAAAGGAAAAATGGAAAAAAAAAAAGGAAAAAAAGAAAAACAAAATGAAGAAAAGAACAAGAAATAAGAGGGAGTAGATAGATAGTTATGCTAGGACTTCCTTTCTTTTTCACAATGAATATCAAGTTTAGTCCTAATGAGTACTTACCATGTTCTTCATCCCCACTATTTTATGTATAAGTATTCACCATGTTTCTTCATTTTTTACTGTTTTGTTGGGGTACTGCTCCCATGTTCTTCATTCTTACTGTTTTTTTGTTCTTCATCCTTGTTTAGTGGAAGTGTTATAGTGAACTACAGAATATATCTCATACCTCCCTATGGCTTCAAATGACCTCTTCATATATGTCATGTTAGATTTGATGTCTATATGTAAATACATAACTTTAGTATAAGTTCTTTTGCTTTCTCAAGACATACCGCTACCTTTGGGTCTCCGAACTTTGGCTAGGTAGTATTGATTCTACAAAGTGGAACATTGGGGAAAAAAACAAAAAAAGGAAAAAATAAAAATAAATAAATAAAGAAACAAGAAAAAAAGGAAGAAAAAGGAAGAAAAAGGCAATAAAAAGAAGAATAAATAAACAAATGTTGGTGGCCGTAGGCTTGTGTAAGTTTTTTAGTGTTTCATCCTACAACTGTATGTACTATGAAGAATTATCCCTTTAAGTGCCGTTGCTCACTTGTGTGGTTTGATAGCTGATCATGAATAAATTGCTGCGGCAAGGGCATCTATGGACAGGAAAATGACCCAAGATTCTATCTTCTCACTCTTTCTAATCTCCCTTAACTCTCTATTCTGATTTCTATTTGCTGGTTGAAGTTCATCAAACTTACATTCGTTCACTCTTTGCTAGTTTCTTTGGTAGACTGTGATATGATTCCTAGGTTGGTTTAGGAAATTGTTTGGCATGAAATGGTTTAAGCGCACTCGTTTAGCAAGAATGTTTCTTTTTGTACATTTCCTATTCGATTATGATATGGCTGGATCACTTTCTCTTTGATTTCGTTTCATCATTCTAGGATGTCCGCTCTACTTGAAGTCCGATTTTTGGGCAGCTTTTGTTTTTGGGAAGCCTCATTTCTACTTGAAGCATAGAAGCAGGACCTTCACTCCTAGTTGAAAGATCGTTGAATGCAACTTTTAGTTTCTCTACTTAATCCATTTTATTTTATGTTTTTTGTAATACTCATGTGTATGACTAGATTGCAATTGATGTTCAAGATATAGTGCATGTCGAGTCATTTAGTTGAAGTTGCTATTTACACTATATCTCACGACATCAATTCTTTTGGCAATCTTTTGACATTCTAGCTTTCCTTCCTTGTATAGTTTTGCTTTAGGATAGCTAGTTTTAGACTAGTTTCATGTTGTAATCAATGGGCTAGTGGTCTATCTAAACCATTATTCCATTTTCCTCCTTGGCTATTACATTTAGACCAAGGAGATCATTTAGCTTTGTCGGCTAACACTTGTATGATACTATTGTTCATTCAATGAAATTACTACGGGTTCAGTGAAAAAAAAAATCTAGGCACATGGGTAGCACTCCCAACACTTAACTCTTGGTTTACCTTTTGAAGTGGTGACTATGTAGCAGGATTCTAAATATTTCTTTCCCGAGGAGATTCAAAATGGTTTGCCACTGATTCAAGAGAATGAACACCAAATCAATTTTGTTCTTGAATTGTAATTCTAAACAAGCCTACCTATAGAGCTAATCCCAAAGAAATGAAAGAATTATGAAGGCAAGTGGACAAATTACTAGCCAAAGGATATATTCCTGAATCCTTGAGCCCGTGCATTATTCCCTTTATTTTGGTGCCTAAGAAGGTTGGAACTTGGTGCATGTGTGTTGATTGCTGATTTGTCAATTAGATAATGTTAAAATATCACCATCCCATTTCTAAATTAGATAATATGCTTAATGAACTTCATGATAATTGCATATTCACAAAAATAAACTTAAAATTGGGTTATCATCAAATTAGAAATGAAAGAAGCAGATGGTGGAGAACAGTTTGTAAAACTATGTTTTTTTGTATGAATGGTTAGTTATGCCATTTGGTTTCATAGCACGTTTATGCGACAAATGAACCATGTTTTAAGAGCTTATATTGGAAAATTTGTTGGTCTAATTTGATGGTATCTTCATCTATAGTAAAGACTTAAAAAAGCATGTTGAATATCTTAAATAGTTTTAAGAAGTGCACTTTTTTGTTTTTGAAGTTGTGTTCCTTAGTTTTGTTGTAAGTGCACAAGGTGTAAAAGGTGATAAAACAAAAGTTGAGGCTATCTATAATTGGCCAATTCCTTCTAACATTTCTAAGGTACGTAGCTTCTATGGTATGGCTAGTTTTTACCAAAAGATTTGTCAAAGATTTGATGAGAATTCAAATGCACAAGGTCAAGTGGGAGAGGACCTAGCTTAGGGATGTGAACTTGAAAGGAGATAAGGTCAAAATTCAAAGTGGTTCCAGTTCAACATCCAACATCAAGGATCCATTAAGTAATATCCACGGTCCCATGACAAGATTTAAAACAAAGAGATTGAAAGAAGTTTTGAATGGCTTAATTCAAGAAGTTTAAGTCAAGGAGGTTGCCAAGTTAGACAACTATGAGCCAAGCATTGTGAATGGCTTGAAGATTCAGCCAAACTTCTTGATGCAAATTCAGCCAAAGAATCCAAGAAACAAAGGTTTGAAGAATTCAAGCAACAAGATTTTAAGAAACAAGGAACAAGAATTTCAAGAATCAAGTAACAAGACTTCAAGAATCAAGAATCAAGAATTGTTCTTCTCCTTTTCGTCTTTCTTTCTTCTGGTTTGATCTTTCTTGTTTTTCTATTTTTTTTTCTTGGTTCTTTCTTCTTCTTCTTTTTTTCACTAAAGAAAGGACAATTCAGTAAAATAACACCAAGAGGAACAATTCACAGGAAAAAAATTACAAAACAAAGATTATGGAAGGGAATGAAAATGTTCGGATTTTTCAGAAAAAAAACAATATAGGTAGTGATTTTTTTTTTCACAGAATAACAAAACCAAAAAGTGGGTAGCAAGAAAAGTTTTAACTGAGTCTCAAATACTAGGGCTAAACAACTAATTTGACTACCACAAGAAAATAAATTCAGCTACATGGAAGATTGATATAAAGAGAATTTTGGCTATAGGAAAAATTATAAACAAAATTATGAACAAAATTTCAGAGTTAACTAGAGTTCTGATACCAAACTGATGTGCACTTCACGGCTATAGAGTGTCGACAATATGCAACAAACAAAACAAGACCAAGACTTAACTTATAAATTATTAGAACCAATGAATTGAGACCGATGGATGAAGCATCGCCACAATCTAGGGTTCTACTTGATCGATAAGACTCAAAGGTGTTACGAATCGGTCAAGTGTGATAAGCCCGTTGTTCTTTACAAGAGTGAAGAGATTAATTCACTCAAACTCTTAAGAACGTAATGTCACAAAATCTTCTAATCGTGTGTATTGATGTCCGTGAGCTGGAATCGGTGTGTGCAAAAGGCGTCAAAATAAAGCTCAAACTCACACAAATATACACCTAAACCTCACTTAATCAATTGTAGTAAAGCATAGGATCATTTTCCTGGGAAGGGACAAAACCAAAATTTAAGTGCAACTAATTATTTGCTATCTATGTGTCTTAAAGCAATGATTTAGAAAGGAAATTTAAATAACTAAATAACACCATTGAAACAAAGAGAAAAACACACAAATGATGAAGGAGGGTGATCCTTGGGTTCAATGCAAAGGTCATTATTTTGACTCCTAAAGGCAACCGAGTGTAGGGCATCTTAACTAACTGCGTAGATCCGTTCGCTACAAATCTTCTTTCGGTCTGATTGAAATTATAGGATGTGGAATCTCATTTCCGTCTCATCCCCCCCTAGAGCACATTAGCGCCTATGGCTTCCACAGAACTCTAATGCACAATTCTTGCCCTAGATGTTTTAGCCAACTACTTTACACTCCCTAGTTCAAGTGTTTAATCTAAGAAAACCACCTATTTTTCACTCCACATCTCCTTTCGGTCTCAATGGAATTAAAGACTAGAAGATCTCCTTTCGGTCTCCACTCTACCTTTGCACACTAAAACCTATGGCTTCACACAATTTTAGTGCACAATTAAATTCATATGGTAGTTGTTTCTTGTCTCAAACACCTAAATCTAGAGAATGCTAGGTAGTTCTTCCTACTTTGGTCTAAATTCATGTATATTCTAAAACACACACAAACACCAAGAACACACACTAAATGTGGCCACCATTCAATGCATGTCAATTCATTAAATACAAGTAGGAAAACTTCAATTAATGCAAGCCCATTACTCTACAACCAACAAGAAATCAAAATAAACCTAACCCATACATCAAACACCAAGAATCACCCAAGATAGTTTAGCCTCATGGCTTCAAACAACCAACAAGCACAAGGGAAATATAGCCATTAAAAGCACAAGGAATTGAAAGAAAATACTCCCTTAATCAAAAGAGTGATGATTCCAACCAAATCCAAACACCTTACAAGCCAAAACAACTCCATGATTCCAGTTTTCAAGCCACAAAAGAACCAAACCCTAGCCTCCAATGAAACTCACGGTGTGAGTTGTGGAACAAATGTAAAATCTAAAACTAACCCTAACCCTACTCTATGCTATTCTATGTCCTTCATCTACTTCTACTACTTCCTACTGCTGTTTTTCTGCAGAAATGGGATATTAATACAGCTAGGGCGTTGGGGAGAAAATGTAAAGTTTCCAAAACATTAGGACGCAATTTGCAAATTTCCAGGATTGCAGGCGTTGTTCCGATTTTGTCCAATTTTGGTCCCTTTCCGTCCAGAATTTGAAAAACATTTCTGCATGAAAGTTTTTCCTCTCTTTCTCATCTTTCCATATCATTTTGAATCATCTCATTTGGATGTCTGAATCAAGAGTTATGAGCTCTGGAAGATGGCTGATTTTTATCCCTGTTTGCCTCTTCTTTGGTTCATGCCTTCTTCTGCTTTTGTCCAGTTTTGGTCCATTTGCTTTCGGAATTTGAGAAACTATTATTCATGAAAGTTTTTTTATCTCTTTCTCATATTTCCATAGCATCTTCAATCATCTCATTTGGACATTAGCATCAAAAGTTATGAACTCCGGAAGATGAGTGGTTTTTATCCCCTTTTTCCTACAAAACACATAAAAGATGAGAATCACAAATATAATGTGATTTCTCTAATAAACATGGCATATCTCAATGAAATCTATGCAAAAAGAGTGAAAAACACATATATAAGTTTATGAATATTTGATTCTCATCAATGTCTTGGCCAAATGGCCTCTTTAAATAAGTTACAAAATTAAATAAACAACTTGGCCTATTTACTATTCACGGCATTGTTCACGTTTTGGCCACATGCTTGATGAGCTTGAATGTAATGAATTAAATCACTTAAGATTTCTTGAAGTCGCTTTGGACCTAACTCGCCATCGGGTCCCATAATATACTATTGTACCTAATTTGCTAAACTTAATCAACCCATGCTTGTGGTAATCCCTTGGATCACACGTTAGTTCAATTCTTGATAAGGTTCTAGGCTTGCAAAACTTAGTCATATTGGGAGGTTCTTGCTGGCTTTCAGGTGCATATCAATCTATCTCTCGAGAATGTTGTTATTCAAAGACTTAGGGTCTAGTTGGTTGAGGGGTTTGGGGGGAAAGAATGGGAATGAAATGAAAAATAGGTACTTGGTTGAGAGGAATGATTCCCTGAACAATATATCCATATACCCTCCAAAATTGGGAGGTATGAAAGTGATTGACCTCAAAATTATTATTATTATTATTATTATAAATAAATTAAGATAAATTTAATTAATAATTAATTTAATTAATATTATAATTAATAATTAATTAAAATAATTAATTATTATAATTAATATTAATTAATTAAGATTAATTTAATCAATAATGATTTTAATTAATAATTATTTAGTTGAATATTATAATGAATAATTAACTAATACTCAATAATTAATTAATACTAATTATTATAATTAATTTATAATTAACTAATTATTATTAATTTATAATAAATAAATAAATTAAGATTTATATAATTAATCATTAATTTACTTAATATTTTAATTAATATTATAATTAATAATTATTAAACTAATTAATTAATATTAATTATTATAATTAAAATTAATTAATTTCTCAAGATTAAGTTCGTCAACAATTTTATTTAGTAATTAATTAATTTAATATTATAATGAATAATTAACTAGTACTAACGAATTAATTAATTTATAATTAACTTATTATTGTTATTATTAAATATCATAATTAGTTTATATTGCACTTCGGAATTTGGAATTTCAAATAAAAACTTAACTAAATTTCCAATTCTAAAGATTTAGACAACCAAGCACCATTATTGGTAATTATAATCGCTCCCAACACAAACCAACCACCATCATTGGTAATTATAATCATTCCCCAACACAAACCAACAAGCACAATTATAATGAAAGAACCAATTATCATTTCCATTACCTTTTCCATTCCTTTAAACAAACCAAACACCGCCTTAATCCCTTATATGTAGGCTAAAAGGCGATTTAAATAACTAAAAACTACAAATATGCTATATTAAGGTTAACAAAAATGACATAAAATAAATAAGATGAAAAAATAGGGGAAAAACTTCATTCCCCAACTAAAACTAAAATTTGGAACCGATACAAATAGATGAATCCCTACGAAGTGATTAGTGTTGTCCCCATTTGTTTTTATTTGTATGATTTATCTAGAGGGTCATGCATTTAAGGAGGCAACATTAAAGGAAATTCAAATAACTTTCTAAAGCATCCAAGATCGCTCATTTGCTTAAAATTTTGGTGCAAATTGTGTTTTAATGATTGAATGGTGACAATTTTGGTTGCATAGGGGTTAGGAACTAAAAGAAAAAGGTGAGAAAAATGAAGTGAAAGAGAAAATTTGGAAAAAGATAAAGGGGGAAAGGCACGTGGGGGTCAAAGGGCTACTGCAACCCCATGCTAAGGGTCCTTATGTAGGGCACTTGTCCTACTACCGCAAGACCCACACCCTCTCTCTTCTATCTTTCTTTGTAGAATTTTTTAGCCTTAGCTCATGCCGCCATGCAACAAGGGTCGCTTAGCCAACTTGACCATGCTTAAAAAGGGCAATTTTTGGGGTGAGTTGTGCAATCGTGTGAGATGGGTTGCATGACCAAACACAATTACACCCAAAGAAACTCAGACAAAGAGCATGTTGCCTTGCACTACAACAAGACAACCCTTGGGCTCCCATAGGCCTATTCTCACCATTTTTTCATTATTATTTCAACTCATTTTTCACTTCCAAACTTCCTCACATGCATTTCATTTTAGGAACACCATATAATTATTTTAGTATCATTAAAACAACACTAATTATCACATAAACATGTTAAACAATAATGCAAGCATTTCAAGATCAACATGTAACTAATTGAGCCAAAACCACATGATTAATCTTGGAATACTTTTAATTCTTAAAAATGATAGATATAGGCATTGTGGCATGTTTTACTAAGTCTAAACTCATATTATCATTAGAATCCCTAAACCAAATATTCCATATCACACATTCATTTATTCACACTCATAAATTCAAACCAAAATAAATGAAATAACAAGCACTAGTAATTATTCACTTGGGTTGCATCCCAAAGAATGCTTGTTTTAATCT
Source organism: Gynochthodes officinalis (assembly GCA_020080225.1). Classification (NCBI taxonomy): domain Eukaryota; kingdom Viridiplantae; phylum Streptophyta; class Magnoliopsida; order Gentianales; family Rubiaceae; genus Gynochthodes; species Gynochthodes officinalis. Next base: position 24,064,040 of record CM034615.1, read on the forward strand.
TGTCGACTAGATGTCATCCTCAATTTGTTCAAAGAAGCTCAATGGAAGAGACCATCTCCAGGGTCTTGTCAATTTCATTCCCTAGGTAAGCTTTCAACCTTTGCCATTAACTTTGAAGACTCTCCCTATAGTTTCATCCTTCAATTCAACCACTCCATGTGGCTGAATTTGGGTTTGAAATTCATAATTTAACCCTAATCCTACTTGTATTATTTGGTCTTAGTCTAAATCAACTAGGATGGCAAAATTTTTAGGAGTCTTCTTAGAAGATTTCCAAGTTGTATTGAGGCCAAATTTTTAATTTATAACTAGTTTATGATTAGGTTTGAAGGTTGGATTGTTACAGAACATCTAGTCCAACCAATTACAAAATATCTTTAGGAATCTGTTCTTGTAAGGATTAGACCAACTCTTTCCCTATATAAAAATATGAGGTCAGCCACATTCATGAATCCAATTTTGAAAGAATAAGATTTTTATTTTGTCAGGAATTCACAATTCAAGTTCTTTTAAGAACTTTTTGAGTGCATTAATATTGTTCTTGTGCTACTCTTATGACTCATCAAGTTAAGAATTGTTCCCTCCACTCGTGGTAATCGCTTGATTCATATTGATACTAACGTTTCAATCCACATTGTTGGATTGGGGTCAAATTTTTTCCAACATTAGACAAAGTTCAAGTCTTCAGTGGGTTGTTCTTGGGGCCATCTATTCAAGTTGTGGGTTTTTAGAACAAGTTCCCTAAGTGTTCACATCAGTTCGGTATCGGAGCAATTTTGGTAAACCTTTAGAATTGTTTATAACTTTTTTTTTGGTGTTTATTTGTTATTCTTGTGTTTGTGTTAATTCTTGTTTTTGTTGTTTCTTGGTTTTCCAACCTGTGACCCCTCTTTGTTTTTTCCATTCTTTGTTCTTGTTTTTTTTTTTGTAAATTATTCTTATGTTGTCAATCTTTGTTCGATTCTTGGTCTTTCGTTACTATCCATATTCTTCTTGTTGTTGTTGCAATTTGAATTTCTTGATTATCAAGAAATCAATTTTCTGCCCAAAAAAAAAACGTATTGTTCACAGTTACTGTGCATGTGTTTGTAACTTTTTTCTTGTTCTGCTCACTCTTCTTGTAAATATTTCTTCAAATTCTTGATCTTTTGTAAATATTTTTTATTATTTTATAATTTTTTGTTGAAGAATATTGAATTATTGAATTATTTTTGAACAAAAACTTTGAAAAAAAATTGTTTGGAAGCCGCCCCCCTTAAATTAATTTTAACTTCAAATTTTTGTTGTAATCCTTTTCACGTTAAAATTGTTTATTGCTCCAATTGTAGCCACTATCTATTTATTTTCAAACCAATTTATATAAATTACAATCCAATTTTAACTCTAAATTTTCATAAGTGGATTGCATCTTTAAACCCAAATCCCATTGTAAGTAGGTTGTCTATTCATTTGTAAGTTGAATTGGGTTTTGTTTTCTAATCCAAGTGACAATTGAATTTGTTCTTTCCCTTTTTTAAAAGAATTTGGATTGAGTTGTTTGATTCCTCAATTGGTTTACCAACTCCTTCTTCAACTTGGTATCCTATTCCAACCAGACTCCTACTTTATTCTCTAGCCCAATCAAACTACCACTCCTATTTCAACTAGGAATCTTATTTCAATTAGGATTCCTAGTTTACCCCACAATGTCCTACTTTAACTACAACACCTACTCTAACCTGGAATCCTACTCTGACTAAGAATCCTATTCCAGTCCTACCCTCCCCTCCAACGTCCTACTCCAACTACAACTCATATTCCAACCCAAATTCCTACTTTGATCAGATATCCTACTCCGATTAGGATTCAAAATCCTAATTCAAATTGGATTTGGAATACTTTTGCTACTTGTAAATCTTTCTTGTCCAAGTCATTTTTGCTTTTGGTCTCGTGTTTCCTTCTTTCTTCATTTGTTTTTCTTTGTGTCTCAAGTGTAATGGATTGGCAACTTTGGTGTGCTTTTGAAAGTTCAATTAAGAACTTTAAATTGTGTATTGAGAGATAAAAGGCTTGAGTGATTTTCATCAAAAGTATAAAAGCCAAATGAAAGAGAGAAACACTCGGGTTCTGGATAATGTACATTTTGGATAGGGAAAAAAGGGTTTTGTGAGGATATTTCACATATCTATTTCTCACACCTAAACCAACGACGCTAGAAGCACCAAGGAGACCCTAGGTCAAAAGGCTTTAATGTAACATCTAGTAAGATTGACCTTATGGTGGAGACAATGAATGAAAAAGTTGCAAAGACTTGAATCTTGAAGAGGAGGATCAAAGGAAGTTTCACAATCTCAACGAATTTACCACAACCCTTATTTGAAGAGGAGGAGGCTTTTGAAGAAAATGAATTTGAGGGTGTTCCTAGAGTTAAGAACAAACTTGGAAGCATTGTTGAAAATTGCACCCTTCCAAGGCAGGAGGAATTAGAAGCCTATCTTGAATAGGAAAAGAAGGTAAAGCTTGTCTTTAATGTCCACAACTATTCTAAGAGAAAAGGTTTGGGCTATAGTCAAGTTTATGAATATGCTAATGTTTGGTGGTACTAATTGGTTGTTTCTAGAAGAAGAAATCGAGAAAGACTCCATCAACACTTGGGAAGAAATGAAGCAGTCATGCGATAGTTTACATGATCGGATTCTACACAAAATCGATTTAGAGTAACAAGATCTGACGGTGGATCGATCATAAGATCGTAAGATCCTAGAAAATTGAGAAAATATAATTTATAAATTCTTTTAAAGGAATTATTAATCAATATGTGAATAGATATGTAGAAAATTCAGTATAGTTTATAATTAAATCATCTTATTTCAATTTTTATTTCTTATAACATTTTATATGATTTTCTCAATATTTCAATTGTTGTCGCGATTGAAAGGTATTTACTTCCAATTTATTTATTTATTGTTAAAAGCTAATAAAAGTGATACGAATCTTAAACCAAGAGAATAAAATCAAAACCTATACCAGGGTGTTGGTCCTAGTATCATCCTCTAGGTTGAACTAACTCTTCCTTTAGCAGGATACCAACTCCAAGATTGAAGAAGGACCTTGCTTTTGTCCACTTGACATCCAAAGGAATTATCCAAACTCAAAGTTGAGAATTGAACTATCCTTGGAACCAAGAAGACGCCAAATTGTTGAGGGAAAGAAACTCAACAAAATAGCTTAAACATGAACCTAAGAGGCTATCCTCAAAGATTCAAAGCAAGATCTAAACTGAACTCAAAGAAAAGCTAAAAAGCTCTCAACTTTGTATTGAATCAAAATCTATATTTTCTTGAGGTTGAATAGCCTTTATTTATTGATTACAATGTATAAGAATTAAGAAAGCCATCTCCTAGAAGGATTGGCTTTTTTTTAGGAGACTACTTTAAGAAACTATTACTAAAAGAAATACTTACTAAAATTATTCTAATCTAAGAAAAGGAAATAGAAAAAAATAGTTGCCTAAAACTAAACTAATCCAAGGCTGATTTGGATTTGTGTGCTGGCCGAACTTGTGTTGCCTTCAAGCCTTGTGTTTTTCGAATCTTGAATTGAATTGGGAAGCTTCTTTAAATCTTCTAGCTCTGAATTTGGAAGCTTCTCTAAACATCATGGATATGGTCTTGGAAGCTGGTCATGAAGAAGAAATAATATTGCCTAAAGGTCATGAACAAGAAAGTCAGTCCATGTGCAGTTCCAGTCAACCTTGTTCCAAAGAAAGAAGGTACGTGGAGAATGTGTACAGTTAAGTATAGACATCCAATACCTTGCTTTAATAACATGTTTGAAAAGTTGCATGGGTCTAAAATTTGTAATAAAATTGACCTTAAGGGTAGATATCATCAAGTATGCATTAACAATGGAGATGAATGGAAAACTACTTTTAAAACTAAGTTTGGTTTGTATGAATGGTTAGTCATGCCTTTTGGATTAACTAATGCACCTAGCACATTCATGCGGCTCATGAATCATGTACTTAGACAGTTTATAGGAAAATTTGTTGTGTATTTTGATGACATTCTCATTTATAGCAAGAGCTTAGAAGAGTATGTGAAGCATATTTAATTTTTCTAAGTGTCTTTTGTGAAATTAGGATGTTTGGTTTTAAACCACTAACCCCTCTTGACTTAGTGCCATTACCTAGCAATGAGCAAATAAATTTTAATGGTGCAGCAAAGGCTAAGTTTGTTCAAGACTCGCATGAGAAAGTACACCTTTACATCTTCAAGAAGAATGAATATTATGCTCAAGTTGCCAATAGAGGGAGAAAACAAGTAAGGACTAAGCTTCATCCTCGAGGAGATGGTCATTTCCAAGTTATTACTCGCATGGGCGAGAATGCATACCAACTTGTCCTTCCAAGTGATTATGGAGGTAGTGCTGCATTGAATGTTTTGGACCTTTCGTTATTTGAAATGGATGACAAGTTTATGGACTCAAGGGCTAGTTCTTTCAAAGAAGGAAGGACTGATGAAATCCTAAGAGCCGAGACAACTACAACTCCACATGAAGTCAACCATGAAGCTAGGCGTCCACACTTAAATTCTTTACAAGGGATTGGTGATCCTATTACAAGGTCAAGGACTAAAAGAATGCAAGTTGCCTTAATCTCTTTCATCAATGAATCCATGGAATCCGAAGCTAAGGCGGCAAGGAACACTTCTGAACCTAGCTCATCAAATGTCATTTTAGTTATCAATGAAGACTTGAGAATGAAGGATCAAGTGTGACTGATTTTCACTTGTGTAATCAAGATCCTTAGGCCACTTCTCATCACAATCCAAGTTCAAATTTGGAGGGTTCCAATTCGGAAGAAAGCAAATCAATTTAGCACTTGGACTTAATTCAGCTCAATTCCATTCAGCACTTGGACTTGCCGTTGGAGCTCTTTGGTCTCTTCAGGGTTGGCTCGGTTGGGAATTACTGTGCCAGGAATGAAGTCAATTTGATGCTCAATTCCCCTTAAAGTGATAGTCCTTTATGGAGATCTTCTGGAAAATCATCTTCATCTTCCTGCAAAACAACTTTGACTTGCGAAGGCAAGCCACTTGGTAATCCTTCATTGGTAGTAAAAACTTCTTGAAAATTATTTAGCACAAAATCTTTACTTGCATTTAAATTTCTATCTACATCATTCATACAAGTATAGAAACTACCTTTAAAATTTTCAATGGATGGTTGTACATCCTTGGTTTTACTCATGAGAACCGAAGCCTCACCTTAGAAGTTGAAGGACTTTGTTTACTCATGGTTTGAGCAGAATTTGGACCTTTTTCAACCTTCTTTTGTTCTTTTATCCACTCTATGTGCTTCACCTTTTGTTGATGAAACTTACTACTCCGAAGGTGGCAATGGTGCTAGTATGAAGGCTTTTCCATCCTTATTGAGACGATACTTATTAGTCCTCCTGATCTTAGATTATGCCCTAAAGATTTAATCATATGATGATACTCTAGGCATATATTATATCATAATGTTTATAATGAATGGCAATGATTATTATGTTTATTTCTATATCTCATGCGTTTTATGAAATAAATATAATAGTAATGTTCCAAGAATTTAATTATTCTAAAATTATCCCTAGTCGAGTATTATCATAAAATGGGACAATGATAATGCATTAAGGCTAGTATGTGTAGTGACTGATGAAATTGTTCATGATATAAGATATCAAGCCAACACATGGGTACATGTTAGAGAACAATGTACTGGATTGACCCGCCATGAGAAATATTACATGGATTATTATATGAAGTGTCATAAATATTTCTCATAGTGATGATGGTGTAAATAATCCTTAGGCTTGAGATCCTCAGAGATCCCAACATGAGGAGTTGCTTGTTTTGATACTACTAAACATTACCCGTAAAAGGGTGAACTATAAAAGTAGTAATTGGATATGTAATAAATCATGTAGTGGGATGTTGAGTGATCAAGAAAGGATTTGCCCCTCCTATATAATGGGAGTGATATCCTAGGGCCCCTTGTTTGAGTAAGACCATAAAATGCATGGTCATACTCAAATGAGTCGATATGTGATATCGGGCTCATTTGTATAGATGTGTCTACTTGGAATCAAGAAATGCAAAGATTAAACTATACGAGTATGACACACTCCATGGCTCGTATTCAATCATGATATCTAGGGCAAAGGGATTTAATTACATGGTAATATCTATCACAAGAAAAGTAATGTCGACTTACTAATATTCTCATGACTTGGGTAGTATTGATGTGTTGCTAGACACCGCTCATTACTTTGGAATAAAATTTATTTTATGTCAATGCCAACATTATGAGAACCTATTGGGTCACACACTTAGATTGTATCCAAAAGAAGTGCAAAATTCATGTGATGAAATTTTGGTTAATTTAAGAATCCTATTGAGAATAGGAATCTATCGGGTTTCGTTTTAAAATGGTTTTGATTTAAGGTCAAAAGATTTTGTTCTATTAATATTAATAAATCCAAAATGAGTTTTAGATTTATTAATTAAATAATAATCAAAATGCATTTTATTATTGGAAGATGAAAAGGCAACCATTCATTGGAAGATGAAAAGGCTCATTGGAAAATGAAAAGGCAACATATTGCAATTCATTTTATGAAAATGAAAAGGTAGCCATTCATTGGAAAATGAAAAGGCAACCATGTGCAACATATTGCAATTCAATTTCTAGAATATGAAATGCGAAAAGGCAATCGTTCACATGGATGAATTATTGAATCTGGATCAAGGAAACTAATGGGACAAAATTCTGCTTGAGAGCTTTCCTTTTAAGCTTTCTTTGTTGAAGAAAACAAGAGCTATTCATTGGTGCACGAAATTTTATTCTTTATTCTTCTCTTGTTCAATATAGACACCACTCCTTATTTGAGAAATAAGAACCAAAAATGAATTTATAAGAAGAGATTGAAAGAAAACCAATTCTTGAGTTGAGAACTTGAGGAATACTAGTAACAAAATCCTAGCTAGCACTATAAGATTTTTGTTACTTCTTTCTTTAGTTAATTTTTTGACAATTAACTTGAGGCTTGGATATGATCGTGTGGATACCATAGAGGCAAGGCTAGACTTGTTTTTCTTGTGATTCGACATTCGACAATCTACAATCTTTTACCGCTACTTGAAAAGGTACGAATTCCACCTACTGGTTTGACTTCACTTCGTATGGATCCTTGGAGGAAACCAAAAATTTTAAAATTTCCGTTGCGTTCTTTGATTTGGTTTTCTACACCGGAATGAATTGCGTTGCAATCATTCTCCCAAGGTCGTTCTAATGGTAGGTGAGTAGCATGCATAGGAACAACGTCACAAAGAACTTGGTCAATAAAATTTCCAATTTTAAAACTTACCAAGGTTTGCTTTGTGACGCGAAGTGCTCCACTTTGATTCATCCATTGTAATTTCTATGGTTTATGATGCAAGGAACATTTGAGCTTCAATTTATCTACAAGGTAAGGAGAAGCAAGGTTAGTACAAGATCCTCCATCAATAATCAACATACAAGTTTGTTCCTTAATTAAACATTTAGAGTGGAAAAGATTTATCCATTGATCTTCGGTAAGTTCTTCGGGTAGAGTACTCAAATCTCTTATTGTAACCAAACATTCTCCAGTCAGTTGATCCTCTTCATGCCCCCAATGTTCATTAACATTACTTGCGGCCATCTTACTCTCACTTTTATAGATTCCATCACCTAAGGTAGGCATGGTTCGAGAATTTGGACATTGAAAAGTCACATGTCCTCAACCTAAGCACCTAAAACATTGGATAGAAGAACTAGTGTTAGAACAATTTGAATTGGACGAAGGTTTACTTACCTTTGAAGAAGTTTGTGTTTTAAACTTCTTCCTATTTGCTGGATTGGATGCTTTCTTTGCAGATGTAACTTGAGCCATGAGGCCTTCCATTTGATCCAATCTCTTATGGACTAATTCTAAAGCCGAAGCTAAGTCTTGAAGATATTCTTTCATATCTTTCTCTTGTTCTTTCAGGTTTTCAGCCTTCTCTGCACAAGCAATGTTAGTAAAAAAATTTCCTACCTCACTTCCCTCTAACCAATTGCCCAATGTGTGAGACTCTCACCAATGTAAAGCTAAACTCTCTTTTTATAGTGAATGGATTGTTGAGTAGGTTCACTCACACTCAATTACTTTTCTAAGAGTTCTAATAAAAAAAAAAGCCTCAAAAGTCTCACAAAAATTGACAATTAAATCCAAGTAAAAGCAGGAATAAATTATTTAGAGGTTAAAAAGACAAGACACGAATTAGTTCTAAAACAAAACTTTGAAAATAAGAAGACAAATTTAAGATCAACAAGGGGAAACAAGGAATTGAACAAGAAGGTAGCTCTCAGCTGCAAATTGCAAGGAAGGAACAAAACTCATAATTCCTAGCTGAAAGCTTGACACTAGATGGTTCTTTATGTGCTTGTGATGGAGTAAAATCTGTGAATATGAAATGTCTTGCTCAATATATCAAACCAAATTCATACAACAACTCAAGTTCTTGACAAAAACCAATTCCAATCAGGATTTGTCTTTGGCTTTGGCAACAATTCTTCTGCAATTGGTTTCCAAAAATTTCCAACAGCTATTTCATAACTTAGAACACAATCTTGGCAGTAAAAATCAATTCAAGGCCTTCTATATGCAGCCCAAGGGATAGAACACAAGGTTGGCAAAATTCAGTTTTAGGATTTCAGAATTTTTCAGCTTTTCTGGACTGTTTTATAAATTTGCAACATACTTTTGGCAACAAATTGAAGCCTTTGAAACCATAAAAATTTCACAAAAATGACTTGATCACAGATCAAGAAGAATCGCAATCTAAAACTGGTTTTGCCTGCTCTCGGTTTTCAAAAAGAATTATTGGTTGTCTTCACGATTTTTCCAGCACAATTTGATAGAAAACTTTAAGAAGAAGAATCCTTCTTATTCAGGTGTTAATCACACAAAGGTATAGTGCAAAAATCTGGGCAGAAAACAGGTTCAAGAACAAAAGGCAGAAAGTTGGGTTTTCTGAATTTTTCTTCTTAGCTACGGGTTTCAAGAGTTTACAGCAGTTTGCTTCACATTTTGCAGCACAAATTGATCGTAAATTTCAAGAATAAGAAGCCTTCTTACTCAGGTAATAACCCCACGAAGATACAACATGTTAGGAAATCATGTATGCCATAAACAATTTATAGGCAGCGGAATTAAAACATGATTTTCACGAGGATCAATTTCAATATACGTATAAAACAAAAACCTGTTTTGATGACTGAAGATTGTGTTGATGAAGGAAGTTCTATCAACCACAGCCGCACAAACGTTTGGCCTCTAAGGTATCCGCACGAACCAGTTCTTAGGATCCTCCTGGGATTAATTGACACCAAGCCAATATGCTTGTTCCTTCAATGAGCATACAACCCTGCAAAATTTAGATTTCAAGAGAACTCTAACAAAAACAAACGAAAAACTTTTTCTCTCATTTTGTAGTAAACTTTGCACGCCAAAATTTCGTACATACGCTACCATTTAACTTGGCGCGCCTCATATTTTATAAATTCTTCTCATGCATTAGATACCTAACAGACTTATCAGATATTCTATCATGATAGAGTATCTAATTAGATTAAAACTAATTTGAATTTTATTAAGATAAAAAAATTTTATCTTATCAAAACTTATCTTATAGGAGATCTTTTAAGTTAATTATTTTACAATTAACCCCAATAATTATCATATAATTATTTAATCATTTTAACCTAAGAACAAATTCTTCATGTGTGTGACCCTTTAGGTTCTTAATCACTTGGCAATAAATATAATTATAATCTTAAAATTAATTGGCTTTAGTACAAAACAACATACTCCCACTTGGACTAAAGTCAGTTTAGTCAAGAGTATTCTAAGATCAAATAAATTAAACAACTTTAATTTATCATTAATTCAATAATTAATGAGCTTATATTTATGAATCAAGATTGGCCTCTAGCCAGGCATCATGACCACCCAAGAGTTAAGAAAAGTCAAGTGGTTGACTTCACCTTTCCATGAACCAGAATCCGTGTAATTAATAGCCTTTCACCATACTATATCCCTAATTAGCACAAGAGTAAGGTATAAGTGCCAAATTTTAATGTACTAATTATTATAATTTCTTATTCCCGAAACTCAACTCATTTAAAATAAATTTAGAGCTCTTCCAAATTTATTTACTCGTTTGCAAGCATTTCGAGTTTATGTTTCAACAAGTGGCCATTAGTGGGATATACTTTTCTTACTATTAGAAGTGGTGAATCCTTTATTGATCGTAAATCATCTATCAATGTTTCATGTTATACCCAACTTCTATGGCACTCACAACTAGTTATAGTTATGGACTCATAGGGTTAAAGTATAACAATTCACACTATAGATACTCTTATGATCTCAAGTCTGAGGATCATTTACACTACTGTCACATATAGATTATACCATTGGCACTCAAATAGTTAACCTCATGGAATCTCTAAGCGGATCAATCCAATGAATTATTCTCCAACAATTCATTCATATATCAACATGTATACTAATCTATCCGTATTATCAACATCCTTAATTTTGTTAATACTATGATTAGGGATATTTAAGAATAACAAGTATTATTCTAAGGACTTTATCATCAATATATAAATATATATAATTCAAGATGATAAAACGCCTTATATCTTTATTGCATAAAATGTCAAAATACAACCAAATATGATGGTTTTAAAATACATAACCAATCTCTTACTAAAACCAATCATTCATGTACTTTAAACCGAATGAAGATACATGACAATCATGTTTCTTTCGAGATAAAGGTTTAGTCAATGGATCTTTTATGTTTTCCTCTGTAGGAAACTTTTCTATCTTTACTTCATTTCTACCAATGATTTCTCTAATCAAATGATAGCGCCTTAGTACATGTTTGGACCTTTGATGAGACCTAGGTTCCTTCTTGAGCAATAGCCCCATTATTATCACAATACAAAGGTATTGGGTTAGCTATTGAAGGAACCACTTCAAGTTCAAAAATGAATTTTTTTATCCAAATAGCCTCTTTAGCAGCTTCTGAAGTAGCTATATATTCGGTCTCTGTCGTAGAATCTGCAGTAGTTTCTTGTTTGGAACTTTTCCAACTTACAACACCACCATTAAGGGTAAAAATGTACCCAGACTGAGACTTTCTATCATCTATATCAGATTGAAAGCTAGCATCAGTGAACCCATGTACTTTAAGCTCTGCCCCTCCATATATCAAGAATAAATCCCTAGTTCTTCTTAAGTACTTAAGGATATTCTGGACAGCTTTCTAGTGACCATCATCCGGATGAGCCTGATATCTGCTCACAACACTTAGAGCATTAGAGACATCTGGTCTTGTATATAACATAGCATACATAATTGATCCTACAACAGAAGCATAAGGAACATTTTGTATACTATGTTTTTCAACATCAGTTTTTGGACACATATCTTTAAAAAGGTAAATCCCATGAGACATGGGAACATAACCTTTCTTAGATTGATCCATGCTAAACTTTTTTAGCATTTTATCTATGTATGTTGACAGTGAAGACCAAGCAACTTATTGGATCTATCACGATAGATCTTTATTCCCAAAATATAAGTTGCTTCACCCAAATCATTCATTGAGAAGTTTTTGGACAACCATACCTTAACCGAATGTAGAGAAGGTATGTCGTTTCCACTAATAATATGTGATCCACATATAATATCAGGAAAACTACAGCACTCCCACTAATCTTTTTGTATACACAAGATTCATCTTCGTTTTTGATAAAACCAAACTTTTTGATTGTATCATCAAAACGAATATTCCAACTCCTTGAAACTTGCTTAAGTCCATAAATAGACTTATGTAGTTTACATACTTTGTTAGGGTCTATACCTTATTGTGATACATGGAATCCATTTCAAATTTCATGGCTTGAAGCCACTTCTCAGAGTCCTTATTAGATAAGGCTTCCTTATAAGTAGTAGGTTCATCATTATCAATGATAAACACATCATCATACCTACTGGGTGCATGACGTGTCCTAATTGACCTACGTACAGCTTGTGTATCTTGAGCTTCAATTTTTACCACATCATTATGAGGTTCAAGCTCTTGTTCCATGTTCATATCTTTGCTAATTTGTGCTTCTAGAACTTCTTCAAGTTCTATATTGCTCCTTCTTGCCTTTTCTAGAATGAACTCTTTTTCTAGAAATATGGCATGTTTTGAAACAAACACCTTTTGTTCAAAGGAGTTATAAAATTGATACCCAAAAGTTTCTTTTGGATATCCCACAAAATAGCATTTTTTAGATTTTGGATCAAGCTTATTTGATTCTACCTTTTTAACAAATGTAGGACATCCCCAAATTCTTAAATGTTTAAAATTTGGTTTTTTCCCATACCATATCTCATATGGGGTAATATCAATAGCTGTAGATGGAACATGATTTAATAGGAAGGAGGCAGTATTTAAGGCATATTTCCAAAACAATTTAGGGAGAGTTGCATGACTCATTATGGATCGAAACATATCTAATAATGTTTGATTTCTTTTTTCAGATACACCTTTCAGTTGCGGTGTATATGGAGGAGTCCATTCTGAAAGAATCCCATTCTCTTTAAATAATTATGAAATTCTTGGTTTAGGTATTCTCCACCTCGATCTGATCAAAGTATTTTAATACTCTTCTTAATTTGTTTGTCTATTTCACATTTATATTCTTTGAACTTTTCAAAGACTTCAAATTTATACTTTAATAAGTATACATGACCATATCTAGAATGATCATCGGTAAATGTTAGGAAGTATGAAAAACCTCCTCTAGCTTGAATTGACATAGGTCCACGTACATCGGTATGTATGAGACCTAACAATTCAGTAAATTTTTCACCTTTTTTCCAGTAAAAGGTGTTTTAGTCATTTTCCTAGTAAACAAGATTCGCATGTTTCATGTGATTCATCATCAAATGAGCCCAAATAACCATCATTATGCAATTTGGTTATGCGTTTCTCATTTGTGTGACCTAGTCTACAATGCCAGAGATAAGAATTTCTAAAATTATCAATTTTGGGTTTCTTTGTATTTATGTTGAAAATTGGGTTTTCAAGATCTAATATATAAAGACCATTATTTTGATAACCAGCACCATAAAAAATACCTTCACGAAAAATAGAACAACACTTATTCTTTTGATTAATTTCAAAACCATCATTGTCTAAATAGGAAATTAAAATAATATTCTTCGTGAGTACTGGTAAAAAATAACAATCTTTCAAATCAACAATTAATCCACTAGGCAGAGAGAGACTATATGTTCCTACGGCTAAAGCAACAACTTTTGCTCCATTGCCCACACGTAGGTTTACCTCTCCCTTTGCCAACTTTCTAGTTATCTTTAGACCCTACATATTATTACAAATATGAGAGCAAGATCCAGTATCTAATACCCAAGAATTTGATTTTGAAGTAGAAAGGTTTATTTCAATCATAAACAAACCTGAAGTAGAAGCTTCAGTAAGCTTCTTCTGTTTCACGATTTCGAGATAAGCTTTGCAATTTCTCTTCCAATGTCCATCTTGTCCACAGTGGAAGCAAGTGTCCTTTTCTTTCTTGTCCCTTTTGGCTTTCTGTGTTGCCTTGGGTCCAACTTTCTTCTTGGTCTTCTTAAGGCTAGCTTTATGCTTGCTTTATTGGACCTCAACTAGCAACACAAAGAGCCTTCTCTTTCTTCATGGTGTCCTCAGCTTCCTTAAGCAAGTTCAATAACTGAGGCAAAGTAGAGGTCTCAACTTTGTTCATGTTGAAGTTCATCACAAACTGAGAAAAGCTGGGAAGAAGGGATTGTAGTATCAAGTCAACACTTAACTCATGATACATAACAAATCCCAATTTCTCCATCTTTTTAATGAGACCAATCATCTTCAGTACATGAGTTGAAACTGAAGATCCTTCCGCCAACCTGCTTTGGAAGAGTTCCTTCGAGGTATCATATCGCTCACTTCTAGCCCTTCTATCATACAATGCTTTCAAATGTTGAAGCATTGCAAAGGCACTCATGTCCTCATGCTGCTTTTGCAGCTCGGGACTCATTGAAGCGAGCATGATACAACATGCACTTTCAAAATCATCTAAATGCTTCAGATATGCATTTCTTACTACTTGAGCAACATCAGCAGCAGGCTCATTAGGATTAGGACCATCAAAGACATAGAGCAACTTCTCATTCCTAAGAACAATTCTTAGGTTTTGAACCCAGTCCAAATAGTTTGGGCCAGTAAGTTTATTTTCAAACAAAATGGTACGCAATTTCATGTTGTTATTCATTTTTCTACAACAAGGAAATAAAGATAGAATAGGAATTTAAATTTATGTAATTTACAAAACCAAAATACACAAATATATGGATTTAATAATATCTTGGTTTTGCTCTCACTATTTTATCCAAATCAATATACCTCAAATTTATTTGAGAATTTTCTCAAAATTCTTAAGTTAGAATCCCATTTCAATTATTTTTTATTTTGAGTTAGCTCAACAAATCAAAAATAATTTTAATGAGTAGGTATTAATTATGAATTGCAACTTATTTGCAACTCCTAGATAGTTAGGTTATCAACTTTTGATGCACATATTACATATGTCTCCTAACTCTTGCTTCAAAGACTTTTGACCTTGAGTTAGCTCAACAAATCAAAATCTTTGTTAAATCAGACCCATTATTCAGAGATCTTATCTCATAGTTTGAAACAAATTTTTGGTAAGACAACGTTGAGTTAGCTAAACAAGTTACCCTAACAAAAACTGTTTTAAACTATAATAATGGAAGGCATTTAAAATGATTTAATAGTTAATTGAGGGATTAAATTATGGTCTCATCATTTACATATATCATATGTAATAAATATTTGATTATATTAAACATATAATATGCAATTACATATTCTAATCATTTAATCAAATATTAAATCACATATGACATAACAATTGAATAATCACATTAAACAATTATAAACAAATTTTAGTCATAAATCTTGTATGCATTACATTTCTAAACATATTAGAAATATTATTGAATTAATTGAGAAGTTTTATGGGTTAACATAAAAAATTTTCAAAATTTTGGGCCATAATAAATAAATAACAAAAATTAAAAGGGCCTTAACATAAATAAACTTTTTATAATGAAAACTACCCCATTTATTTATTTATTTATTTATTTATTTTATTTAGTGTTGGTCCAATTGGGTTTGATCCATTTGGTACTAATGGACTTAAGGTCCACTCTACAGACCAAGAAGCTTAAGCCTTAGCCCAAACCACTTGGCTCAACTCCCAACTTGGAGCCCGCCAAACCATTTGGCCCAACTTGGGTTACAAGCCCACATTAAATAAAAAGAAACCAATTCTTAAATGTGGACATGATCCAACCTCCAATGGCCCAATGACACACTAAATCAAAAGCAACTAAAGGAGCCCAACGAGCCCAATATCCCACTTGGGTAAAAGCAGCCCAAATGTCACTCTTGCCCTACAATGACATCATCTGATGACATCACCAATGATGTCATTGGTGCACAATAGGGCTGACTTGACAATGACGTCATCGTCATGTTCAGCACGCTGCCGCCATTGAAAGAAAAAAAATTTTCTTTATTGTCGCCGATGTTTCCAAAAACAAATAAAAAAACTTTTTTTTCAGTCTTCTCCATAGTTATTTTAAAAATTATATAAATTTTTTTTTTCTTTTCAGAACATGAATCATAAGCAGCAGCAATAAATCAAAAAATTTTCAAATAAAATTTTCAACTTGTTCCGGAAGTGAAAAACAATTCTTTCACTCAACAAAATAATTTTTCTTAATCATTCAACATAACACATAAATATATGTAAACATAAACAATTTATATTCACATAGATTTATATTTATACGTAAATTAAATCCTCATGCTCTAATACCACTGTTAGGAAATCATGTATGCCATAAACCATTTATAAGCAGTGGAATTAAAAAATGATTTTCACCAGGATCAATTTTAATATACATATAAAACAAAAACCTGTTTTGATGACTGAAGAATGTGTTGATGAAGGAAGTTCTGTCAACCATAGCTGCACAAACGTCCGGCCTCTAAGGTATCCACACGAACCAGTTCTTAGGATCCTCCTGAGATTGATTGAGACCAAGCCAATATACTAGTTCCTTCACTAAGCGTACAACCCCACAAAATTTAGAGTTCAAGA
Organism: Gynochthodes officinalis; assembly: GCA_020080225.1. Classification (NCBI taxonomy): domain Eukaryota; kingdom Viridiplantae; phylum Streptophyta; class Magnoliopsida; order Gentianales; family Rubiaceae; genus Gynochthodes; species Gynochthodes officinalis. The sequence continues at coordinate 24,080,351 of CM034615.1, forward strand.
GAACTCTAACAAAAACAAAAGAAAAAAATTTTCTCTTGTTTTGTAGTAAACTTTGGTACGTCAAAAATTATGTATGTATGCTCACTATTTAAGTTGGCATTAGTCTCTTATTTTATAAGTTCTTCTCTGTCTGTTCGACATAGTCCAACAGACTTATCAGATATTCTATCATGATAGAGTATCTAATTAGATTAGCTAATTTTAATTTTATTAAGATAAAAGAATTTTTATCTTATCAAAACTTATCTTATAGGAGATCTTTCAGGTTAATTATTTTACAAATTAACCCCAATAATTATTATATAATTATTTAATCATTTTAACCTAAGAACAAATTCTTCATGTGTGTGACCCTTTGGATTCTTAATCACTTGGCAATAAATATAATTATAATCTTAGAATTAATTGACTTTAGTACAAAACCAACACAACACATAAACTGGGCAAAACTTTGAAATGTGCAGAATTAGATTTTTTTTGAAGTTTTCTTAGCTACGGGTTTCAGGATTTTGCAACAGTTGTCTTTACTTTTTTGCAGTAGCAATTCATCAAACCAAGTTTTCTTTATCACTCAAGATTCGCAAGGCAATATAGCACAAGAACCATGATTTTTTACAATAAGAAGGAGGCTAAAGAAATTAGAAACAGAAACAGGAAACAGGAAGAAAAAGTGGGCAGAAAATATTTGGATGGAAGCTATTCTGTTTTTTCGGTTTTTAATCAAAAAAATAAGAAGAGAATTTAGAAGACATTTACAGGCAGAAAAACGACTTGGATATACAAAAATAGACATGAAAAAAAAAATCAAAGGAAACAGACACAACTAGGTGACGGGAAAAGGGAGAAAAGAAAAAAACTGGGCAGAATTCTAGATAGGGTTTATTTTCTGTTTTTCGGTTTTAAGCATGGAATTAAGAAGAATTTGAACAATTATTCACAAGGACAACACAATACTTACAACACACAAGAGCAAGTTGGAAAGGAAACAAATATATACAAAAAGATATGAACAACTCAAAAGAACAACCCAAAGGCAGTTCTAATACCAAATTGATACGAATCTTAAACCAAGAGAATAAAATCTGAACCTATATCAGAGTGTTGGTCCTAGTATCATCCTTTAGGTTGAACTAACTCTTCCTTTAGCAAAACACCAACTCCAAGATTGAAGAAGGATCTTGCTTTTGTCCACTTGACACTCGAAGGAATTATCCAAACTCAAAGTTGAGAATTGAACTATCCTTGGAACCAAGAAGCACACTCAAATTGTTGAGGGAAAGAAACTCAACAAGATAGCTTAAACATGAACCTAAGAGGCTATCCTCAAAGACTCAAAGCAAGTTCTAACCTAGAACTCAAAAAAAAGCTAAAAAGCTCTCAAGTTTGTATTGAATCAAAATCTATATTTTCTTGGGGTTGAATAGCCTCTATTTATAGATTACAATGTATAAGAATTAAGAAAGCCATCTCCTAGAAGGATTCGCTTTTTAGGAGACTACTTTAAGAAACTATTACTAAAAGAAATACTTACTAAAAGTATTCTAATCTAGGAAAAGGAAATAGAAAAAAATAGTTGCCTAAAACTAAAACTAATCCAAGGCTGATTTAGATTTGTGTTCTGGCCGAACTTGTGTTGCCTTCAAGCCTTGTCTTTTTCGAATCTTGAATTGAATTGGGAAGCTTCTTTAAATCTTCTAGCTCAAATTGGAAACTTCTAAACATCATGGATATGGTCCTGGAAGCTATTCATGAATTGGGAAGCTTCTTTAAATCTTCTAGCTCTGAAATTGGAAACTTCTCTAAACATCATGGATATGGTCCTGGAAGCTATTCATGAAGAAGAAATAATATTGCCTAAATCATAAGTCCAAGTGCTGAATGGAATTGAGCTGAATTAAGTCCAAGTGCTCAATTGATTTGCTTCCTTCCGAATCGGAACCTTTCAAATTTGAACTTCGATTGTGATGAGAAGTGACCTAAGGATCTTAATTACGCAAGTGAAAATCAGCCACACTCGATCCTTTATTCTCAAGTCTTCATTGATAACTAGAGTGACATTTGATGAGCTAAGTTCGAAAGTGTTCATTGCCGCCTTAGCTTCGGATTCTATGGATTCATTTATAAAAGAGATTAAGGCAGCTGGCATTCTTTTAGTCCTTGACCTTGTAATAGGATCACCAATCCCTTGTAAAGAATTTAAGTGTGGACGCCTAGCTTCATGGTCGGCTTCATGTGGAGTTATAGTTGTCTCAGCCCTTAGGATTTCATCAAAAAGTATGATTAAACTAATTAACTTATTTATATAATGATAAATCTTAATTTTACTTAGATATAGAAATTTTTTTGAGTAAATTTAATTATATTTAATTTACATAATAAATGTAAGATTGAAGTTAGAATCAGGATTATTTTAGTAAATTTGGATCTTAGAATCACTGTATCGATGGGTTCGGATCGGGATATTGAAAACTATGGTCACATGCAAAAGGTTGGTGCCACTCCATTACCACAAAGACTTGTATAAGCAATTTCAAAGAATCACTCAAGGTCCAAAACCATTGATGAATATTACAAAGAGATGGAGATAGCCATGATTAAGGCTAATGTGGAAGAAGATCCTAAAGTGACCATGGGATTGAATCGAGAAATTATCAATATAGTAGAGCTGCATTATTACTTGACCATTGAAGAGATGGTACACATGGCTGAGAAGGTTGATAAGCAATTAAGAAGCCGAGGATCTTCTAGGTAGAGTTCTTCATATCCCTCATCAAGTTGATGAGGTTCTTGTTCTTAGAAGGATGCAAAGCTAGAAGCTAAGAATGCTTCTACTCCTAACACTCCCAGTACGGCAAAGGCTAGTACCATTACTCAAAAGTCAAAGGTGTCTACTAAATCAAACAGTATATATGAAAGTGAGAGTGATAGAAAGTCCAATTATAAGGGAATGTTGCCTTTAGAAGGAGAAAGTCATAAAGAAGGTGAGGTACCAGTGGAAGGCAAAGCATTGGTGACAATGAGAGTACAAAGTATGCAAAATAAAGCAAGACAATGATGAGCAAAGAACTAACTGCTTTTATACTTGCTACCACATCCAAAATAAAGTTTGTATGACAATTATTGATGGTGTTAGTTGTACTAATGTGGCTAGAACTACACTTGTAGAAAAGTTGAAGTTACCGTGACTAAGCATCCCCAACCTTATCGCCTACAATGGTTGAATGAATGTGGGGAGGTCAAATTAATGAAGCAAATGCTAGTTTCGTTCTCCATTGGCAAGTACCAAGATGAGGTTCTATGTGATGTGGTACCAATGCAAGCTGGTCTAATACTTCTAGGCCATCCTTGGAAGTATGATCAAAGAGCCATCCATGAGAGTAACACAAATAAATATTCCTTTGTAATGAATGGCAAGAAAATAACTCAAATAAGTATGCAATGAGCAAATTAGAATAAGAAATGATAGTGAGAAAAGACAGAGTTGGAAAGCTTAGAAAAAGCCAAAGAAAGCAAAAACAAAAAGAGATAATTGAGGTAATAGCCTAGAATGAGCATGTGGGAAAATATGAGCGAAAATAAATATTGGCAGTACAAAGAGTAAGAAAATCTGGAGAAAAACCATTATTAAAAGAAAGAAAAAAAAGGCTATAAGTTGATAGGTAGAGGTTTATCTACTAACCTTGTTTTGCCAACTTTGTCTTTTTTGCGGCATTTTTGCGTGGAATTTTCCTTAGCTAAAATAAATTAAGGGCAATAAATAAGGTTGTATTAGGTGTATTAGTGCAATCAAAGAGCCATGAATCAAAGAGTCATATATATTAGGGTGTATTAGTGCAATTATTATAAATTAAGAGCCATGAATTAAAAAAGTTAAGTTTGGCCCAATAAATAAATTACATAACCCAATTATTATCCTTAGCTAAACAATTCCAATCATTATATAAATAGTGGCAATCAAAGAAGCATTTTTTTTTGTTAGTGTAAATTATGTGGACAAATTCATAAATATTATAATGTCTTAGTACAATTATTAAAAATTAAGAGCCATAATATAAATTAGCTAAAGATTTTAGTGTAGTGAATAAATTGTTTAACCCAATCATAATTATTCACAAAGAAAGCTATTAGTGAATAGTGTATTTTAACTCTAAATGATTATGTATTTTAGGTAAAATTATATAGAAAATGTATAAATTAGGGTGTCAACATACAATTAATGAAAATTAAGTGTCATAATACAAATTAACTAAGTTTGACCCAATGAAAATTGATTAGCCCAATTCTTATTTCTTATCATATAAGCCCAATTAATATAAAGTTAGCCCAATCAATTTGACACAATTAATATAAAGTTAGGCCCAATTAATATAATTTGACACAATTAAATCAATTTGACACAATTAATATTTTAGATTGTACTTTCTGGAATGGAAGCAGCTTTTGAGCAAGGCTTTATGACTTATTCTTGTAAAGGATTAAATGCTCCTGTAAAAATAGCCCCAAGAAAGACAAAGACTTCCATCGCTAACGCTTTCTAAGGGAAAAATTAAGTTAATTGATAATGGATGCATAATAATTATTCATTACAACTACTACTTGTACTTAATATGATGTCATAATAGAATTGCCTAAATTATAGGGGCAAAACTATAAATATCAAGGTGTCTTAACATTAGTATCAAAATTATGTTGGCAAAATTCTAAAGCAAAGAGTGCCATAGTCCAATTATTATTATTAGCCAAAGAAATCAAATTATAATTAATTTATAGCATATTTAGAAAAGTCTCTATATTTCAAGTAAAATAATGTAGGCAAATTCATATAAATTAGGGTGTCCTAGTTCAATTATAAGAAATTAAGAGTCATAAATTTAAAAAATTAAGTTTGGCCCAACACGTAACCCAATGGACTAAAGTCCTAAAGGCCTATTTTCTTGTACTACTTATGTCTCACTCATAGTTTGTAGAATTGGGATTTTACGAGAATCAATTTGGAATAGCAAAATCGAATCGATAGGATTATATCGTAGAATCGTAAGATTCTACCAAAAAAAAGACCAAAATAATTATAATTATTAATATTTTATCACCTACAGTAATTTTTTCACAAAAATAATTTGTGTACTTGTGTTAAATTGTAAAACTTAACATTATAAAACATACGATGTATATGCGTCTAATTTTGTCCAAATCTTGTTTAACAACAAACATCTATCATTCAATCATTCAACCACATTCTACACAAACTACTAATAGTACCAAATAAAATATATAATGCATTTTAAATTACCAAAACATGAAAAATTTCACATCCAAATAGACTTTTAAATAAAACATTAAATTTAGTAACAAATTAAACTACAACACAAATTTAACAATATAAATATTTTTACACAAACTACATATCATCCTCATCAAAGTCATCATCTCCATCTATATCGAAAGATCTTGAGCTATAATTATCAAATAACATATCATCATCATCATTATACTTTCATTTTCAACTTCATTTGGACCAATGATGGTTGGATTATCTACATCTTTATCTTCATCTTCGTCAACATTAATTCCATGTTCCCAAGCACGATCTTGTCGAGCATTGGGAGCATTTTTGTTAAACTTTTTCTTTTGGATTAGAAGACGGCATTCCAAAATTGCAAAGATAGGGAAAAAAAGTTAGATTGGAGAATAAGGGTGACAAAATCCAGATTTGAGAGTGAATGGGAAATGATCCCCAAAACATATACATTCCTAACATTTTAAACAATTCTATACAGTCGAGCAGCATATGACTTCATATACTACCAAACCACTCCAAAACAATCCACAAAAAAACTAAAAATGTAACAAAAAAAACAAAGACAATGTGCTTTAGTTCAGAAAACCAAGAAAAAGAAAAGAAAATGGTGCAATGAACTTCATTCGAAAAAACTAAAAAAATAGAAAAACATAACAAAAAATAGAAAAATGGTGTAATGTGCTTAAGTCCAAGAAAAACAAGAAAAAAAATAGAAAAACGACGCAACGTGCTGTAGTTTATAAAAAAAACAGAAAAATGATGCAATGTGCTTCAATCTAGAAAACTAATACCATACATCTAGCAGGATAGCAAGGAGTGCAAGTACAATTAAGAAACAGAAACAGTTTGGGGCTAGCCATTGTTGTGAACCCCATAATCCTTAAAATAAGACACAATGAACCTCAAAATAAGACAAGGTTAGACACATAATCTAGAATTGTTTCTCAAAAAATTTAGGATGATGAGTTCTGATTTTAAGTTAGATTGAATAAAGAAAAGAAAATGTAAGAGAGTGAATGCACGTGCAAAAGTCAATATAGGAATCTCTCATCGTGATGTATGTTGTTTTAAAAAAAAGTTTTTAGATCCCTTTATTGAACTTTGCATCAATGCATCATTAAAAAGTTTTGAGGTGAAGAATTACTGAGTTTGTGTTCATGTAATACATTAACACACCATATAAAGTTCAAAATCTTCATATGTAGTACCATCATGTTCCTCAATGATAGAATACATTATCCAAATCATTTGATCATGCTACAAATGCAGTAAAAGATTTTAACCAAAGTCATAAGTACTATCATGTTGAAAAGAAAAGACTTTATGTACACAAAGATCAAAATCCTGTTTAGATGGCTCCAATGGTTAAACCATTTTTCCCAGAGGGAAGAAGAGTGCCATTGGCTCAAGTATGCGTTGGATCGCTTCCGCTTGTCCCCAAGCAAAAGCAAATCCATCATGCATGTTTACAAATAAACCAATTAAGGAATAGCAAAAGCACATCCATCATGCATGTTTACAAATAAACTGCATAAAGAAAACAATGTACATAAGAGAACAGGTATTAAACAAAATATGAACCACCAAATTATACACAGAGATCGAAAACAGAGGATAAAAAAATTTCGTGAGAAAAATTTAGAATTGTAGATAAGAAAAGAGAAGTAGAGGGATATGTTAGCAAAGAGGACAATTGCAAACATAAAATGTGGTTGAGCAGAACTATGAGCTCGCTAAGCACAATTAAGTAGCACATTTAGGAGTGAGATACGGTTGAGAAAAGCACAAACACTCTAAATTGATCACACTTATGTAGAGTTTGACCTCTTATGTAAACATAGCTAGTTAAATTTCCATTCAAAGCATGCCTACAATGTAATTGAATTAACATGATTGTAAGACAATGACTTGCAGAGACAAAAAAAACGTACATCTAATCTCATTATAAGCTCCCAGTCACAATTAAACAAATTATTATCATTGTTATTAGACTTATGACACATAAATAGATAAACTAGAGCAGCAGTGGAGCATATCATGAGATGGAGTAGTAGAGCAGTAATGGTGCAAAAACTGATAAATTTATGTAGCATAAAATAACCTACACGGAAGGAATTGATCAACATTGCAATTGAAAAAAAAAATAGGGAAAGATGGTCTTTCCTAATTTTATTCAGACATTTTTACAAATAATTTTTGGGCATAATAAATACTTTCTTTTCTTTGCAAAATTAGTAAATGGGAACCATGCTGAGGATGAAGTTGCAACGAGGAACTTTCTATTTTGGCTTCGAGATGTTCAATGACGTCGGCTAGTGCTGGGCGGAGCTTCATCTTCGACAGCGAGCTCGACGCTTCTGGCAGTGAGAGGATTCAACAGGGAGAGGAGATTGGGTAGCTTTAGGTGCTGAAAGAACGGTGACAAAGGAGCTTGCTAGCTTGGCCTCGTCAGTTGTGCTAGGCAGCGACGGTGGCAAACAGAAGAATTATTTATGAAGGCTACAGCGAGCTTTGTTCTTCTGAAGCAGGGAGAGACAGAGGCTACATATCTTTGTTAGAGTAGATTGGCTAACAAAACAATGTCCTTTTGGCTAAATTGGCTGCCTTTTGTTTTTTACTTTTTTTTCTTGAGATCGTTTAGAATCGGTAGAATCGAACGATTATACTGATTTTGACCGATTCTGCTCACGATTCTACATAGTGATTGATTCTATACGATTTAGAATCGATTTTGCATATTTGGATCATAGAATCGTGCGATTCTACTATCCAGATCGCGATCTTGATAACTATGGTCTCACTAAATATTTATGGCCCAATACATAACCCAATGGACATTTCTCCATCAATACATACTACTTATGTCACTAAAGGCCTATTTTTTTGTAGTTAATAATTATTCATTACAACTACTACTTGTTCTTAATAAGATGTCTTAATAGAATTCATCTAAATTATAGGGGCAAAACTATAAATATCAAGTTGTTTTAACATAAGTATCAACATTATGTTGGCAAAATTCTAAAGCAAAGAGTGCCATAGTATAATTAATATAAAATAAGGGTGATAATATAAAGGACATTTTTGGGCTAGTGAGAGTGCTTAGCCCAATGTACCAAATAATTTAACCCAATTTTTTAAATTATTATTTTTCCGCATTTTCTTATTCATTACAACTACTAATTGTGCTTAATTATGGGGGCAAAATTGTAAATATTAGGGTGTCCTAACATACTTATCAAAATATTTTTGCAAAATTGTAAAGAATAGGGTGCCGTACTATAATCAATAAAAATTAAATGTCACACCAAAAATAACATGTTTCACCTAATAAAATTGCTTAGTCCAAGAACCAAATCATTATTTCACCGTAATTTAACCCAATTTCTTAATTATTATTTTGGCAAATTCCTTATTCATTAGAACTACCAATTTGGTGACGACATTTTATCATCACTAAACCGTTCTACAATTATAATTCCTAAAGTATATATAGTATTTATGAATTAGTGACCACAAATTGTTGTCACTAATTTCGTAACTTTTGGTGACGATATTTTCTCGTCACTAAACCATTCTACAATTATAACTCATAAAAATATACATAGTATTTATGAATTAGTGACCACAAAATGTCGTCACTAATTTTCTAACATTTGGTGATGACAATTCGCCACCAAACTATTTGATGCTTATCTTTGTGATGAGATCAAATGTCGTCACTAATTGTAGTGCAGTTTCCCGTCTTTTTTGGCACCACCACATTCAGTGATGACTTGGTGACGACATTTTCCATTTGGTCACTAAAGATGTTATGACGACTTTGATTTAGTGACGACTCACTCAGTGGTCACCAAAGAGGCCATGTAGTGACCAAATTAATTGTCGTCACCAACATTTTGGTCACTAAAGGCTGTTTTTCTTGTAGTGTGCCTCCTAGGAATCGAGCCATGGATGCCTTAGGATCTTCTTCCGCATTAGCTCTAATCATGGCTATATTCATCGACAATATTGAACCCTTGAGTGATTCCTTGAAGTCACTTATGCAACTCTCGGTAGTAATGAGATGGAACAAATCTCTTGTGCATGATTGCCTTCAATTCCTTCCAAGTGTTGATGGGTCTTTCTTGGTTTATTTTTCTAGAAATAACCAATTGGTCCCACCACACAATGGCATAATTTATAAACTTGACCACAACTAGTTTAACTTTTTTCTCTTCCAAGTAGTTATGGATATCAAAGGCAAGATCTACCTTATTTTCCCATTCAAGGTAGGCTTCTTGAACATTATTTCCTTGGAAGGGTGGAATCTTCAACTTAATGCTTCCAAGGTTATTCTCAAGAACACCCTATTTTCCTTTAGGTGTTATGGTATGCCTTAGATTCATTTTCTCCAAAAGCCTCCTCCTCTTCAAACAAGAGATTGTGGTATATTCGTTGAGATTGTGAAGCTTCCTTTGATCCTCCCTTGTTGCTTGATTCAAGGGTTGTAAGTTTTTCATTCATTGTCTCCATCATAAGGGTCAATCTTGCTAGATGTTCCTTTAAGGCCTTTTGATCTAAGGTCTCCTTTGATGCTTCCGCCATGGTTGGTTTAGGTGCTAGAAAAATATATGCAAAATATCCTCACAAAACCCTTTTTCTCCTACCCAAAACTCATACTATGCACAACGCAACTGTTTCTCTTTTATTTGGCTTTTATATTTTTGATGAAAATCATTCGAGCCTTTTACCTCTCAATTCACAATTTAAACTTCTTAATTGAACTTTCAAAAGCACACCAAAGTTGTCAATGTGTTACACTTGAGACGCAAAGAAAGAACAAAGTAAAGAAATAAGGAAAACAAGGACAAATTTAAAGAACAAGAGTAAAGATGACTTTGACAAGAAGAGATTTGATGTAGAACAAGTATTACAATTCCAAGTTTGATTAGGATTCTGAATCCTGGTTGGGGGTTTCAGAAAAAGAGTTCTGAATGAAATAGGACTCCAGGTTAGAGTAAAAGTCATAGTTCGGGTAGGATGCTAATAGGTATGGTAGGAGTCCTAGCTGGAATTGGATTCCTTTTTGGAATAGGATTTCGGGTTAGAGTAGGAGTTATACTCTGAGTAGGACACTAGGGGCTATGGTAGGAGTTTTGGTTGGAATAGGATTTATACTTGGAGTAAGATGCTGGGAGGGTAGGAGTCCTAGCTGGAATAGGATTTCCAGTTGGAGTAGGAGTCATCATTATTGTTGCAACCCAAATGACTGATGTGAACCCTAACACAATCCAGCAATCCTATAATCTATAGCTTATGCTAAAAATATTAAACTAAATTTATGAAAGAATATTTGAATGTCAAGAAAATTTGGTTGGAATTAGTTGGAATAGGATTCCCGTTATATTAGTTTTTGGCCATACTAGTTATTTTAGACTAGGAATAAATAATGTAAGTAAGATTAGAGTTCGATCCTAAATGTCAGCCTCAAATTTAGCAATTTAAGCTTAATTTTGCCCAAGCCCTATTTTTGGGCCTCTCCTTTGAGTTTCTAATACTAGGTCCATTGGTAATTATACTTAAAATATTAGGTCCATTGGTAATTAGACTTAAAATACTAGGTCCATTGGTAATTATACTTAAAATATTGATTATCTTGGGCTGGTAATCAATAATCTTGGACTTCTCTTTAAATTGACCATCTTGAATGTGCTCCATTAAGTGTCTCCTTCAGTCTTTTAACTCTAGCACTTGTCATTGGCCCACGAGCTTCTTTAAGTTCATCTCTAAAAGCATGTCTTTTGTTCCTTGATCTCCCTCATTCGTCCTTGAATTTGGTGAGTTGGTATGCAAACGGGGAAAAATCTGCTACATTAAAAGTCACGCTCACTCCATACTCTCCCAATAGGACGCTTGTATATAATATTGTTAATTTGAGCAATGACTTGGAAAGGTCCTTCACCACGAGAATGTAGCTTGGTACGTCTTTGTACTGGGAAATGTTCCTTTCTCATATGTACCCAAACCCAATCTCTGAGTTCAAAAACGAGTTGTTTACTTCATTTGTTTGCACTTTTGAGCTTCCTATCAATGTCCAAACGAACTTCCTTGTGTAATCCCTAAGCAACTTCAGCCTTCTTTGCACCATTTAAACTTAACTAATCATTTATAGGCAACAAGGATAAGTCTAGTGGTGTCAAAGGGTAAAGCCCATAAAGAACTTCAAAAGGAGAATGGTTAGTAATAGAATGCACAGTAATGTTATATGCCAAATTTAGCAATATGGAAGCATTCTTTGATGAGAACTCAAGTGCACAATCTTTTTTCATTATGGGTAGCATTAAAGCCTTCTATGAGATTTAATAGTTGTTTTAAATTAGAAGGTTTGTAACAACACCCTAGGGTTTATATTAGGGTTTCCTAGGGTTTAAGGTTTCACCTAACCCTAACTCGAAAACCCTAAATTGATTTTAATTATTTTAGTATTTTATTTGTCATAATTTTAATAGGTTTTTAACAAGTAAAGTGCCTATATGGCTAAAATTTAGGCAAGATTTAGGGTTAGGATTTTTTTTCTTTTAATTTTAGTCAAAGTATGTTAGGTTTAGTAGCCAAATTCTTGTGGCATCAAACCACTAATTCTAATCCAATTGTAAGACCAAGAGGGGCTGATATTACTACTATAAATACACCCCCTTCATGGCCAAATTTTAAATGTTGAGTGATGTGCACCTAATAGCTATAAAGAGCCAGCAATACACAACAAGCAAACATGACCCAAGACTTAGCTTGCAAAACTTTTAGAATCGGCGGAATTTAGACCGATGGATGAAGCGTTGCCAAAACTTAAGGTTCTACTAGATTCATAAGTCTCAAAGGCACCACAAACTGGTCAAGTTTAATAAGCATATTGTTATTTGAAAGAATGAAGAGACTGATTCACTCAAACTCTCAAACTCTCAAGGACTAATGTCACAAAATAATTCCCAACTTCACTATTGAGGTGTTGGCCAAAAGGCCTATATTTATAAAGTAGAAAAATGTGTTAAAAAGAAAAAATTCTAACCCTAATCTACTTCTAGGAGGCAGCTAGCTCTTTTAAAAAATTAAGAGAAGCCTTAAAATTTAAAAAAAAACAGAAACAAAACAAGAAAACCCTATTCATCACTATTCATAGCACTATTTTATTGTTCATGACTATTCACGAACTGTTCATCAAATACTATTCACAGACTGTTCCTGCACTATTCATGGTACTACTTACGGGTACTATTCATGTGTTGGGCCGCATGCTTAATAGATTTGGATGTCATGGATTAAAACCTTTTAAGATTTCTTGAGAGATTAATAAAAATTTGTGAGGTTTTTTTCACACTTAAGTTCTTATTCTTGAACTTAATTTTGAACTTGTCAAGTTTCACCTTGTGGTGCTTTGACTTTTGGACCTCTTAATTGATCCTAACAAGTTGTGCCATCTTCTATCCCATAAACTACCACCTTGTTCGATTGATTATAGTTTAGAGGGTTAGGTATCTATAATTGTGCCTAGTTTGCTTACCTTAGCCAACCCGTGCTTGTGGTTCCACCGGATCATGTCTAGTTCAATTCTTAGTAAGTTTTGGGCTTGTGGAACTTGGTCATATTGGAAGGTGCTTACTGGTCTTCATGTGCATATCAGTTTTTAGTATCAGAATAATTTGTTTTACCTTGAATTGTTCATATCATTTTTGTCATTTTTTTCACATCGTTGTTGCTAGTTTTTGTATTCTTGTCATGCCATTTTTCCTTTCTTGTCTTGACTTATTTTGTATTGCTTGTTTTCCAACTTGGGTTTTAATCTTTAATTGCAATTAAGTTCCTAGTACTAACCGGATTCTAATTAGTCTCTAACTTGCTTTCTTCAATCCAATTTGGAAAAGTATTGGAAATAATTAATATATCCAGTAGCCATAACCATCAAGTTTGGTCCTTAAGTTTCAAAATTAATTCCCCAACTTTTGTATTTACTTGCTGAAATTTTTTTTCCCTGAAAATTTTGGCCAATCCCAAAAAAAAAAAAAAAAAACACTAACTCCTGAAAGTACTTATTGAGTTTCTTTGAGTCTTATTTATTTTCTTTGGCCTCTTGTACATAATTGTTCTGTGTTTAAGTTTCTTTGGCATCCTATAAATTAATTAGTTCATTAAGTCTAACCAAATGTAGCTTTTGAATTGAGTTTGAACAAGAACTTTTGCTAGTGAATCCGAAAGGAAAAGGTGAGAGTGATATTCATCATTAGAAAAAGCCAATTTTGAGTGATACACTGGTGAGAGTAGAGAAGGTTTGGAATATTTGGGGAAGGGAATAATTGTGAGGATATTCTATATTTTTTTTATATTTCCATAATTAATCCCCTATGGCCAAAGCACCCAAGGAAACTCTTGAGAAAAAGACCTTAAGAGAACACATAGCACGAATGAGTTTCATGATGGGATCTATCAATGAAATACTCGCTGCTTTAGAATCAAGCGTCAAGGGAGAACCAAAGGGAGCTTTATAATCTCAGTGAACACATCAAGACCCCTTGTTTGAAGAGGAGAAAGAAGAGTTTGAAGCCTCAAATAGGGCAAATCCAAGGAAAAGGGGTTCTCAAAACCCAGACCAAGACTTGGGAAGTCTCAAATGAAAATACCACCATTCCATGGGAAAAGTGATCTCGAGGCATACCTTGAATGTGAGAAGGAAGTCAAGCATGTCTTTGCCTGCTACAACTACTCTAAAGAAAACAAAGTAAAGTTAGTAGTTGTAGAGTTTGCTGACTATGCTTTGGTATGGTGGGATCAACTTGTACAATTAGGGATGAGATATGGGTATCCACCAATCACCACATAGGAAGAAATGAAGAGATTGATAAAGAGAAGATTCGTTCCCACACATTACTATAGGGAACTATATTGGAAGTTGCAAAGGATCTGACAAGCTTCAAAATTCGTAGACGAATACTATAAGGAGATGGAGATGGAAATGGCTATGATTAGAGCCAATGTGGAGGAGGATCGTGAAGCCACAATGGCCTGATTCTTACAAGGGCTAAACCTAGACATTGCTAATGTTTCAACATTATCTCGACATTGAAAAAATGGTACATACTGCCGAAAAGGTGGAATAGCAATTGAGAAGGAAAGGATTGGCAAAAGGGTATGTGATTAGCACTTCATCAACTTGCAAATCTGATGGGAGTCAAAAGGAAGAAAAGGTCACTTGAGGGTCTGAAGCCTATGGAGAACCAAAAACTAGTTAGAAGCCGAGACATCACATACTTCAAGTGTCTTGGCAAGGGACATATTGCCTCTCAATGTCCTAATAAGAAAGTTATGACCCTATAAGATGATGGGAACTATGAGACCGAGGAAAATTCAGATTGTGAGGGGATGCTTTGCTTGATCAAAGAAGATAGTGATCATAAACAAGAACCCAAGCCGGTTGACAATGCCTTGACTATTTGAGCCTTAAATATGAAAGTCAAATATGATAATGAGCGACAAAGAAGCAACATTTTTCACACTAGATGTCGGGTGATTGACAGAGTGTGTCCTTATAATGCATTGATGAAGGATCTTGTACAAATGTTGCAAGTTGTTATCTTGTGGAGCAATTGAACTTGGCAATAATCAAGCACCCTTCACCTTATTAATTACAATGGTTGAATGACTATGTGGAGGCAAAAATGAATGGACAAGTAAGAGTACAATTCTCCATTGGCAAATACAAAGACAAGATCCTTTGTGATGTGGCTCCAATACAAGCGGGTCATCTATTGCTAGGAAGGCTATGGCAATTTGATAGGAAAGCTCATTTGCAATGAATGGTAAACCCATTGTACTTGTTTCTCTTTCACCACAATAAGTTTTTAGTGAACAAAAAAGGAAAAGAGTGAGTTTGATAAAAGGAAAAAAGAGGAAGAACAAAAGCCAAAAGAGAGTGAGTAACAAAAAAAGAGTGAACCCATGAGCTTGAGTGGAAAAAATGGAGAGGAAACTGAGAGACCTGAGAGACCTAATGATGTGAACTCGGCCCAAGCTTCAAGTCCAATTCAATGGAGTGTTGGTCCAATTACAAGAGCACGGGCTAAATTATTTAAGGAGGCCATTTTTGGACTTATTCAAGAATGTTTTATTCAATCCATATTAGGCCAAAATGATGGTCCAAGTTCAAGTGTGCATTTGGTCCAAGCTGAAGCCCAATTCTATTCCTAAAGTTGATCCAAATTTCAACCCATCAATTGTTCATGGTTTCGTCCAAACTCAAGTTTTCAAATTCAAGGTTCAATCATCCATTTTGAGGCATAAAGAGGACAAAAATTCATGGCCAAAATTTAGTCAGAGAAGTATTTATTGAAGTCTTGGAAGCTAGCTCAAGGTGCATGCAACTACTTGAATTCAAGACTTTCAACTCTTGGTCCAAGCACCATTCCAATGTGTAAAATTTTCAGTCAAAATATTGGTCTTGTCAAATTCTAGTCTAGGAGTTAGTGAGTTAAAGTTAATCTTTATTTCTTCTAATTTCAAGACAAGGTTATTTAGGACTTTTCAAGACTTCTTTATAGCCTATGAATAGGCCTCTTTTGTACTACTTTCTCAAGCCTTCAAACAATCAAAAAAATTGTAAGTTTTATCTCATCTTTAGGTTCTTTCAGAACTTTAGAACTTATAAAATTTTCTTTCAAACTTGTCGCGTTCAAGCTAAACTTATCAACCAATTTTGATATAGTTGGTTGTGGCATTTCATGCCAAGACTCCTATCTCTTTATAGGTAGTGGCTAAAGGTTTACACAAATCCAAAATAGTATTCCCTTAGAGATATCTTGGGCAAATTTTCTAAGTGTTCCTAATCATTTGGTATTAGAGCCATTTCTAAGGGTTGTATATCCTTTTGTTTTCCTCTTTTGACTTTCTTGAAAATCAAGATTCACATTTTTGTTAGGGGATTTTGTCACAGGTTGGCAAGGTTCCTAGCAGTGGGTTAGGAATTTAAAAAGTCACCTTCTCATCTCCAATTTTTTTTTTTTACTTTATTCATTGAAGAAAAGACGTGAAAAAAAAAGAAGAAAAGAGGGCGAAAAAAAAAGTGGTGGCCAAATATTAAAAAGAATAAAAAGAAGAAGAAGTGGACACAAAAAAATTCATAACTTGAAGTTGTGATTCCTTTGAGATATAATATTCTTCTCTCTAGTGATCCAGGTAGCCAAAAGATTCATCAACAAAGTTCTTCTTAATCAACCTTGGATAAAATTCTATTGTTCATCTAGTTCATTATTCTTTTTATCTTTGTCTATCTTTCAAATTGTTATCTTCTCTTATTCCTTGGTGCATTCAATTTCACAACACAAAAAAATGTGTTTGATGAGTTTTAGTTGTGAAAGTCACACTCTCACTTGATAATTGTTCAAGTAAGTTCAATGAGAACCTGGAGAGAGGTAACGAGTGTAAACCTCGTTTGTGACAAAATTTGAGTGTGACTAACCACCAAAAAAAAACTTGAGTAAAAACATGTAAGGGAATGATTAATATTTGTGAGGATTTTTTTTAGCCATTTGATTACAAAATTTCCAAAATGTCTCAACATTCCAATGAGGAGGATCATCAATAAAACTTACAAATCCAAGCCTTGATGGAGAAATGAGAAGATTACTATGACAAGAGAGTGAACCCTTGCATGCAAGAATTGATCAATTGGAGGTGGAATCTCAAATGGCTCATTCACACACTACCAACAACACCCAAAGAAGGCATAAAACACAAAGGGTGGATGATGAAGAGCTTGATGAAGTTGATGATGAGTTTGATAGGGAATCTTTTGGGCACAATGGAAGACCAACTTGGAGGAAACAAAATGAAGACAACAACCTTAGCACCATCAAGATGAAAATCTCTCATTTTCAAGGAAGGTCCAATACAAAGGCCTATATTGAATGGAAAAAAAAAGATGGAATTTGTGTTTGATTTCCACCACTACTCTTATCTCAAAAAGGTAAAACTCGCCATCACTGAGTTTTCCAATTACGCATTAACATGGTGGGATCAACTTGTGATAAGTAGGAGAAGAAGTGGTGAAAGACTCGTGGAGACTTGGGAGGAAATGGAAGCAATCATGAGAAAGAGATTTGTGCCTAACTATTACTGTCAAGATATCTACAACAAGATTCAAGGGCTTAGGCAAGGAAACAAAAGTGTGAAAGGTTATTTCAAGGAAATGGAGGTTGCAATGACAAAAGCCAATGTGGAGGAGGATCAAGAAGTAACCATGGCAAGATTTTTGAATGGTTTGAACCGGGACATCCAAGATCGAGTTGAAATTTACCATTATGTGGAGTTGCAAGATATGGTACACACGGTTATCAAAGTGGAGCAACAACTCAATAGCGGGGGTAGTACACATCAAAGTACTTGGAAGACAAGTACTTCTACGAAGGAGCAGAAGCCTACAACTTCCTCAAAACTAACCAAAACAACCCTAAAAGAAGGGACATCGAAAGGTAACAATGAACCCTCTACCTCTCGAACTCGTGATATTAAATGTTTCAAGTGTCAAGGTAGGGGTCATATTGCAAGCCAATGTCCAAATAAGCTTGCTATGGTGATAAAGTATGATGGAGAATATGAGATGGAAGACGAACAAAAATCAGATTCCATGCTATCTCTTATAGAATTGGATGATGAGGAGTTACTATTCCATGGTGAATTGATGGTCACTAGGTGAATCCTTAATATGCAAATCAAGAGGGACGATGAGGCACAAAGAGAGAACATGTTCCACAGAAGATGCTAAATTAATGGAAAGTTATGTAGTCTTGTAATTGATGGTGGAAGTTGTACTAACATGGCTAGTGTCTCTATGATTAAAAAGTTAGGATTGTCTACAACAAAGCACCCAAAGCCATACAAGCTCCAATGGCTTAGTGATTGTGGAGAAGTTTGCGTTTCCAAGTAAGTAAAGGTGCCATTTCGCATTGGGAAATATGAAGATGAGGCGATTTGTGATGTGGTTCCTATGCAAGCAAGTCATTTGTTGTTCGAGATGGTATGGAAGTATGATAGACATACTAGTCACAAAGGTTTTACCAACAAGTACTCTTTTGTTCATAATCAAAGAAATGTAAGTCTTGTACCTATGACTCCGAGTCAAATTTATGAAGATCTAGTGAGGTTGCAAGAAGATGCAAAAAAAATAAGTGAGCAAAAGAAAGAGGGTGAGAAAAGAGAGAATGAAGAAAGTTTGAGTGAAAAGAAAAAGAGCAAAAAAGAGACAAAAGAAGCACTTTTCTTGAGTGAAAAAGAAGAATTTTTTTGTGTATTTCCAAAAAAAAGTGAGATCGAGAGTGTTCTAAATTCTCAATCACCTTTTGTGCTTCTTTTGTATAAGGTGTTGGAATATGCCCTAAGGACCAATCATGTGATGATGGTTTAGGCATATATTGTATCATAACGTTTATAATATATGGCAATTTATTATTATGTTTATTTCTATATCTGCACTTTATGAATAAATATAATAATGTCCCAAGAATTTAATTATTTTTGAATTATCCCTAGTCAAGTATTGTCATTAAATGCGACAATGATAATACATCGAGACTAGTATGTGTAGTGACTAATGAAACGTATCATGATATGAGATATCAACACATAAGTACATGTTAGAGAACTATATACTGGATCGACCCGTCATGAGAAATACTACATGGGTTATCATATGAAGTGTCATAAGCATTTCTCATGGTGATGATGCTATAAGTGATCCTTAGACTTGAGGTCACCAGAGATCCCAACATGAGTAGTTGCTGTTTTGATGCTACTAAACGTTACTCGTAACAAGGTGAACTATAAAAGTGGCAATTGGATATGTAATGAATCATGTAGTGGGTTGTTGACTGATCAAGATAGAATTTTCCCCTCCTATATAATGGGGTGATATCTTTGGGCTCTTTGATCAAGTGAGACCATAAAATGCATGGCCGTGCTCAAATGAGTCGATATGTGATATCGAGCTCATTTGCTTAAATGTGTTTACTTGGAAATCAAGAAATGCAAAGATTGAACTATATGAGTGTGACACACTCCATGGATTGTGTTCAATCAAGATATCTAGGACAAAGGGATTGCATTACATGGTAACATCTATCACAAGAAAAGTAATGTCAAATTACTAATATTCTTATAATTTGGGTAGCATTGATGTGTTGCTAGACACCGCTCAATGTTTATGGCATAAAATAGATTTTATATCATTGCCAACGTTATAACACCTATTGGGTCACACACTTAGATCGTATCCAAAAGAAGTATAAAATTCAGGTGATGAATTTTTGTTAATTTAAGAATCCTATTACGAATAGGACTCTATATGGTTCCGGTATAAATCGGTATTTGGTTTTGGTTTCTAAATGGTTTTGTTTTGTGTTAATAAATCCAAAACACTTTTGTATTTATTAATTCATGTAATGGCCGAAACTAAGAAGCAAAATAAGAATGGAATTCTTGTTTTAGCAACTAATGAAATTTGGAAAGCTGAAATCTAGAAAGTTCCAAAATAGATTAGAACTTGGGGTTCAAGTAAAAACTCTTTAGAAGAAGTTTTGCCCTAATTTGTTTCTATATATTTGGAAATAAAATTCAGCAGTGTCTAATAAAGACATGAGCAACACAGCTACATGTTCGCTGCATTAAACGACCGAAACAAGTTTTCTTGGTGAGGAAAAGTTTCTGCAACAAAACAGAAAACCAAAACCCGAATCTATCTTCTTGTTTTCAGCAAATCAATTTTGGCCCTTTTCTTGAGAAGATTTGCAGCCAAATTTTATGCAACATAAGAATTCTTCCTTCTGCTCTTTAGAATAAAAACTAGCCACTTCTTGTGTGGAAAGAGCAAGAAAAACCAGAGCTTAGAGAAGCTTAAAAAACTGAAATTGGAAGCAAAGTTCCAAGGCTAGCACCAATGGTTCTTTGCTGCTTCTGCCTTAGTTAATTTTGTGACAATTAACTTGGGACTTGGAGATGATTGTGTGGATACCGTAAAGGCAAGGCTCTTTTGGGTGTTGCTGTGATTCGACGAGCAAACAACTCCACACAAGAAAGATCATCCACTATCGGTAAAAGGTAAAACTCTTCACGACCGGTTTGAAATCACTTTGTAAGGATCCTTGGAGGAAATTAAAATTTTTAAAATTCCACTGCATGTCATGTTTGATTTCCTATAGTGGTATCAAAGCCAGGTTATGATCCTAGGACCTGTGGGTTATGGGCTCACCACGCTTCCGCTGCGTGTCATGTTTGATTTCCTACAATGGTTATCAAAGCCACTTACAAAGGCTCAAATTGGTTTTATGTGAAATCATGTTTATTTTTCTTAAATTTTATATGAATAAGCATGCTGAAAATTTAGATTACGTGAAGTTTTTCATTAAATTTGAATATGTGAAGTTGTTTATTAAACATATGAGATATGTTTATGTTTATTAAATCAATTTAGGGTATTCTTTAATGTGTTATTGTTGGATTTGAATAATATATATATATATATATATATATATATATATATATATATATATATATGAATATGAATGGAAGAACCAAAGTTCAACTTTTCTGAATTTTTCTGGCTTGGCTTCGGGTTTGCAAAATTTTCTAGTGTTTTAGTTTTGATAAATTTTATTAAAATTGAAAATAATATGTGTTGAATCATATTGAGGAAAAATATGTATATGATGCATAAAATTGGTGTCAGATTTTTTCAAGAAAATTCAATCAAGTTCGGTTTTGTGCTTTATGCTAGTTTTGGTTTTTCAAAAACCATAGCTTCAGTTGTTGCAATTTTGGGAGGCCAATTCAGTTTCAAATTTTATTCTGGGACTGAAATTAATATGTAAAATATATATATGTGATATATATATATATATAATAGTAAGGCCAAATTATATATGTGATATTTAATAGTTCCAATTTAAAAGTTTATCGAAACTTTGGAAAGCTTGGATTTCTGAATTTTGAATGGTTCAATTTTCTAAATTTTTTTGGCTAAATTGTACATGATTTTGAATTTGTTTATGAATGGCCAAAGCTTAATATATATGATATATTAAGCTTATATGGTATTTTTCTCCACATGAGGACTATACTATCAAGTCTGGGTATAATCAGTTGCAGAAGTGTCATCAGGATGTGGTTCATGATCCTGAGTCCAGTTGTGCCAGGGCTAAGTTGCAACGAATGTGGCATATAACTTAGCGGTTGCCGATTAAGGGGAAATTGCGTCATTTTGTCTGGCAGTGTTGGAATGATATTTTGCCACTTTAGAGGTGGTTGTTATATCAGAAGATGGATATGGATCCTATTTGTCCTTTGTGTGAGCTTGCGGAGGAAGACTTGGAGCATCTTTTTTTCCATTGTCCCCGGGTTCAGCTTGTATGGAGGCTGGCTCCAGTTCAATGGGATCATTTAGGCCAGCGGGGGGTTTCTTTTAAGGACTAGTGGTATTTTCTTTGTGAATTGTCGAGTATCGCATTTTGGAAAGAGCGGATTCAAATTAAGGTCTATCTAATGTGGATGATCTAGAAATGGAGGAATGCGTGGGTGTTTAAAGGGTAGTGGTGGGAGGAGGTGGAGGTGGTGTATAGGGCATTGCAAGAATGGGAGGAAGTTTGTCATGTACATACGAGTATACTGTCTAAGTGATGTTGATTTGTGGATGAGCATTGCTGTGAATCTTAGGGTAGGTTTTTTTCCCTGTAATTATGGTTTTGTTATCCTTTAGATTTGTGAGGTGCTATTTTGTGGGATTAATGTCTCGTTGCGAGTGATTTAATTTGTCTTAGCCTCTGTGTGGGCTAAGGAGAGTTCGGAGTCCGGACATGGTTTGTATGGCTTAACTGGTGTAGTTAATATACTTTTTGACATTTTGCCAAAAAAAAAGTTGTGGTCTAAAATATTTGATATATTATTCACAAATATTTCAATAATCATGTTTAGTCGAAAAAGGAATACATATTATGTGTTTCATCTTTGGTCAAATTGAACGTAGCTTTGAAATTTATTATGGCCGAATTTGATATATGTATCATGTAAAAGCCAAAAATATATGAGATATATTTTTCACAAATTTCTAATGAGCAAGTAAGGCCAAAATATATTTGTGAAATATAATTGTTGGAATTTTGATGTAACAACCGAAAATTTGTTTCGGATGTATACATGAGTTCGGCTTCTAGTTGAACCAAAAATATATATGATATATTTCTCACAAATTAATCATGATCAAGAGTTGGCCAAATGGAATATGTAATATTTCATTATATGGCTGGAAAAATATATGTGATATATTTTATAAATTTCTCATGATTAAGGAATGGCCAAAAAATTATACTTTGACCCGAACCTTCCATGCATAATATATTATTATTCGAAACCCTAATTTTTTGTTTAATAATAATTTTTATAAATTAATTGGATTGATATTTAAGTGTTAAATATGCATAACAATTACATGTGACATGCCATTATGTGATATTTGAGCATAGTACATAGTTATAGCCCTTCGCCCAATGTGATTGGATATTAATTTTTTATTGGTTTTAAAATATGACCTGCACATTATGCCTTGCTCTATTTTCTGGTTGTAAATTTTTTTCTCACCTAACTCCCCTGGAATGTAACTTGAGGTTTCTCTAAAGATGTAATAGTTAGATTAGAGATAAGACTAGACTAGGAGGCAAGGAGTTGGTGACCGTACAAGAAGAACCAAAGAGGCACTTGGAGAAGATGTCGATACCCTTAGTTTGACCTTTTTGGTTTTCTCATTGGCTTGAGAGAATCAACTTAGTTTGGACTATAACTATGTCACGTTTACTTTATTGTTAATGTATGAGATGCATGCTATTTATGTTCATTGGTTAAATGCATAATGTGATTATGATTGTAATGATTAGTTAAGAAATTTATGCGATTAATTGAACTAATAGTTACAATAACCAATTTAAATAAAATGGTAAGAATTTAACAAATCCCTCAAATGAATATTAAGTCTTAGATGCCTTCCAATGCCTAGCACTCGTCAAGGCTTTGATTGATTGCATGTAGGTTTGCCAAAGCGAGGTACCGTGGTCAATCTTAGTGAGACGCAACGGGATAATAGTAATATCTGACTATTAATCGTTGGGTCTGACTTAACTAGGTGGACTTAATAGGATTGAAACCTAGAGGCATAGAGTTGGGCCTTGGCTTATTAGATAAGCTAGAACAAGAGTTGTTCACCCAGCTATCCAAGACTTGAATGAGATACAATTGACAAAGTGTTGTCTACCTAAATAGCCGAGTTTTGGGCGATTAGCCAAAGCAAACTCAAAATTAGGACAAATATGGATCTTGGCCCACTAAAAAGTTAATTAGATTAATTTGTCCAAATTAATATTGAGGGTTATTAATTTAAGAGAAATAGCAGGAGTAACATTTAATAAAAGGCCATATTAAATGTTAGCATTCATGATACTTATTTTGCATATTTCTGTCTTAGATCATCATGGCATCAAACACTAGCACTAACACACAAGCACTATGATCTATCCTTGAGAAGGACAAGTTGAATGGGACGAACTTCCTGGATTGGTACATGAACTTGAGGAAAGTCCTCAAGCAAAATAAAAAACGGTATGTCCTAGAGAAACCATTACCTGATGAACCTAAAGGAAAGGTAATTAAGGAATGGAACTGCTTCCATTGTGGTGAGACTAAACATTGGAAGGGAAATTATAAAGTTTACCTGGAGGATTTAAAGAAGAAAAAAAATGAAAATTTCCCTTCAGGTATTCATGTTATAGAGGTTAATTTATCTACTTCTTTATGATGGATATTAGATATCGGATGTGGTTCACACATTTGTGTAAATATGTACGAACTAAAAAGAAGTAGGATTTTTGCTAAAAGTAAAGTCGATCTACGAGTTAGAAATGGAGCAAGGGTTGCTGCATTAGCTGTAAGGACTTATGTCTTGAACTTACCCTCGTGGCTTGTTTAAGAACTAGATAATTGTTATTATGTGCCTTCCATTACGAAGAACATTATTTCTATTTCTTGTTTAGACAAGAGTGGATTTTCATTTATGATAAAAGACAATTATTGTTCCTTTTATTTAAATGACATGCTTTATGGTACTGCACAAATGGCTAATGGCTTTACGTTCTAAATCTTGACACGCCTATCTATAATGTAAATACCAAAAAGGATTAAATTAGATAATTTTAATTCGAATTATCTCTAGCATTGTCGTCTGGGCCACAAAAATGAAAATTTCATTTCCATACTCCATAAAGATGGACACCTGGACTCATTCAATTTTGAATTGTATGATACATGTGAATCATGTTTATTAGGTAAGATGACTAAAGCTCTTTTCATAAAACATAATGAAAGGGTGGGTGATTTATTGGAACTAATACATAAGGATGTATGTGGACCAATAAACACACAAGCTAGAGATGGTTTTCAATACTTCATCACATTTACTGATGACTTCAATAGATATGGCTATCTGTATCTTATGAAACACAAGTCTGAATCATTTGAAAAGTTCAAAGAATTCAGGAATGAAGTACAAAACCAACTTGGCAAGAGTATTAAAGCACTTCGATCTGATAGAGGAGGTGAGTACTTAAGCCAAGAGTTTGATGACTATCTAAAGGAGTGTGGGATAGTCTCACAACTCACTCCTCCTAGAACACCACAATGGAATGGTGTATCCGAAAGGAGAAATCAAACTTTGTTAGACATGGTTCGATCCATGATGAGTCATACAGATCTTCCAAATTCCTTCTAGGGACATGCTTTACTTATAGCCACTTTCACACTAAACCCCATTCCTTCTAAATCAGTTAAAAAAGACACCATATGAGATATAGACTGGGAAGTGTCCTAATGTGTCTTTTATGAAGGTTTGGGGATGTGAGGCTTACGTTAAACGTCAAGTCTTTGTCAAACTTGGACCCAAATCTAATAAATGCAATTTTGTGGGATATCTTAAAGAAACAAAAAGGATATTATTTCTATAATCCCAATGAGAACAAAGTGTTTGTTGCTCGGATTGGTGTTTTTCTAGAAAAGAATTATATTTCTAGAAAATCTAGTGGGAGACAAATGGAACTTGAAGAAGTTCAAGAACCACGAAACAGCGATGAACTTGATGAGATGGAAATTGAGCAAACACCACAAGTCATTGTGAAACAAGTACCTGCTCAAGAGACACAAGCCCCATGTAGATCCACTAAGATTCATTGTGAGTCTCAGAAATATGGATATCTTGTGACTGAAAACAGTGACATCTTGCCAATAAATCAAGATGAGCCTACGACTTGTCAAGAAACTATATCGGGGTTAGACTCTGAGAAATGGCTTGAAGCCATGAGATCTGAGATGGAATCCATGTATACAAACCAAGTATGGACTTTAGTTGATCCACCTAAAGGGGTAAAACCTATAGGGTGCAAATGGGTCTTCAAGAAGAAGACCGATATGGATAGTAAAGTACACACTTTTATGGGGCGATTAGTCACTAAAGGTTTCAAGCAAGTTCATGGTATAGACTATGATGAAACCTTTTCACCAGTTGCTATACTTAAATCTATTAGGATCTTGCTTGCAATAGCTGCATTGCATGATTATGAATTCTGGCAAATGGATGTCAAAAATGCTTTCCTTAATGGAAATCTTCTCAAGGATGTGTATATAACACAATCTGAGGGTTTTGTTGATCCAGAAAATGCTAGAAAGGTTTGCAAGCTACAACAATCCATTTATGGGTTGATGCAAGCTTCTCGAAGCTTCAATCTTCTAGTCGATGATGCAATCAAAGAGTTTGGTTTCATCAAGAACCAAGACGAACCTTGTGTCTACAGGAAGGTTAGTGGGAGCACTGTTGTCTTCCTAGTATTGTATATGGATGATATACTACTTATTGGGAATGACATCCCATCTTTACAATGTTTAAATACTTGGTTAGGAAGTTGCTTTTCAATGAAAAACTTAGGTAAGGCAACCTATATATTAGGTATCAAGATCTATAGAGATAGATCAAAGAGATTGAATGGCCTAAGTCAAAGTACATACATAAATAAGGTGCTAAAAAGGTTTAGCGTGCAAAAATCCAATAAAGGTTTCTTACCTATGGGGCATGGTATTACTTTCTCAACAGTGTCCTTCGACACAAGAAGAGAGACAATGCATGAGTAAAATTCCATATGCGTCAGCTATTGGATCTATCATGTATACCATGCAATGTACTGTCGCAATGTCTCGTACGCTTTGAGCATAACTAGTAGATATCAAGTAGATCCCAGTGAACATCACTGGACCGCTGTCAAAAATATCCTTAAGTACTTGAGAAGGACTAAGGATACATTCTTGATACATGAAGGTAAGGAAGAGCTCAATGTAATTGGTTACACCGATGCAAACTTCCAAACCAACAGGTATGATTATCGATCACAGTCAAGTTATGTGTTTTGCCTAAATATTAGTGATGTGAGCTAAAAAGTTCAAAGCAGACTACAGTAGTTGATTCTACAACAGAGGCCGAGTATATCGCTACATCAGATGCAGCAAAAGAGGCCATTTGGATCAAAAGTTCATAATTGAACATGGGGTTGTACCTAGCATAGCTGATCCAATTGAGCTCTATTGTGGCAACAATGGAGCCATTGCATAGGCTAGGAAGCCCAGGTCTCACCAACAATCCAAACATATGCAACGTGCTTCCATCGGATCTGAGAGATCATTGAGATAGAAGATATGAAGATATGCAAAATACCAACTGATGATAACATCACTGACCCATTGACAAAGCCTCTGATGCAATAGAGACATGATCGTCATTGATACGAATCTTAAACCAAATATTAAAATTCAAAACAAATACCAAAGTGTAGGTCCTAGTATCGTCCTCTAGGTTGAACTAACTTTTCCTTTAGCAAGACACTAACTCCAATATTGAAGAAGGACCTTGCTTTTGTCCACTTGGCACCCGAAGGAATTATCCAAAACTCAAAGTTGCGAATTGGACTATCCTTGGAATCAACCTGCACACTCAGATTATTGAGAGAAAGAAACTCAACAAAATAGCTTAAACATGAACCTAAGAGACTATCCTCAAATACTCAAAGCAAGTTCTAAACTAGAACTCAAAGAAAAGCAACGAAGCTCTCTGGTTTGTAATTAATCAAAATCTGTCTTTACATGCGGCCGAATAGCCTTTATTTATAGATGACAATGTGTAGCTAAGAGGAAATCTTTCCTATAAAAGGATTATAATTCCTTGCCTTTTAGGAAACTAATTACTAAAAGACTTCTAATCTAAGAAAAAAGAAATAAAACATTAAGTTGCCTAAAACTAATCCAAGGTTGGTTTGGATTGTGTTTGGCCGAGCTTGAGGAGCTTCTTTATTTAGATTTGGAAGCTTCTTTAATTCATCATGGCTATGGATTTAGAATCTTCTCTAAACATCATGGATATGGTCTTGGAAGCTTCTAATTTCGTTCGTGAAGAAGAAATAATGTTGCCTAAAATTGAATCCAAGTGTCGTTTGGATTAGAGAAGTGAATGGCGGCTGTACTTGTTTTGCTTCTTGCCGAATTAGAACCTTCCAAATTTGAACTTGGATTGTGATCAGAAGTGGCCTAAGGATCTTGATTACATGTATGAAAATCAACCACACTCGATCCTTCATTCTTGATCCTTCATTGATGAAACTAAGTAGAATGACATATGAATCACTAGGATCGGAAATCTTCCTTGCTTTCCTTGCTGCCTTGACTTGAGCTTCAATTAATTCAGTTATAAGAGATGTTAAGGCAGCTTGGATTCTCTTAATTCGTGACCTATTCATAGGGCCATCAATTCCTTTCAATAGAGCAAGTTGTTGACGTATTGTGGACGAATTCTCAACTAAACATCCAACTTGTGCTCTTAGATTTGTCTCTCAGATTTGGTTGAGTTGTCTTGGCTAGATGGTTGATTGTTTTAGCCTTGGCTCTAATATTTTCATCAGACTCCCTTTCTTTGAAAGGACTCGCCCTCAAGTCCATAAACTCATCATTCAACTCTAACAAAGAAAGATTTAGAGACATTAAATGTAGCACTACCACTATAATCACTTGGGAGGACAAGTTCGTATGCATTCTCCCCCATGTGTGTAATAATTTGGAAAGAACCATCTTCTTGAGGATGAAGCTTAGTTCTTCATTGAGCATGCAAGCGTTTTCTTTCTCTATTGTCAACTTGAGCATAATGTTCATTCTTCTTGAGGATTTGAAGGCATACCTTTGCATGCAGTCTTGAACAAACTTAGCCTTTGCTGTACCATCAAGATTTATTTGCTCATTACTTGGCAATAGCACTAAGTCAAGAGGGGTTAGTGGATTAAAACCATAAATATTCTCAAATAGGGAATAATCAAAATAATTAACACCCCTTAAAAAATAATTAACACAATCTATTTGGATGTTAACACAAGTTATTTGGGAATATTTAGTAGTAAACAACGCCACTTGAAACATATTTAGCACACATTCTTTACTTTCATTTAAAATTCTATCAACATCCGTCATGCAAGCAAAGAAACTACCTTTAAAATTTTCAAATGATGGCTGTATACTTTCGGTTTCATTCATGGGAACCGAAGCGTTACCTTTAGAAGTTGAAGGATTTTGTTTACTCACGGTTTGAGCAGAATTGCCCACAGTTCGAGCAGAATTTGAACCTTCTTCAACGTTCTTTTGTTCTTTTGTCCACTCCATGTGCTTCATCCTTTGTTGTTATTGAAATTTACTAATTTCCAAATGTGGCAATGATGCTAGTGTGAAAGATTTTTCATCTTTGTTAAAGTGATACTTATTAGTCCTTCTGGAATGACTTGCATTACAATCATTCTCCCAATGTCGTCCTAATAGTAGGTGGGTAGCCTGCATAGGAACAACATCACAAAGAACTTGGTCAATAAAATTTCCAATTCCAAAACTTACCAAGGTTTGCTTTGTGACATGGAGTGATCCACTTTAATTCATCCATTGTAATTTGTATGGTTCAAGATGCAAGGAACATTTGAGCTTCAATTTATCTACAAGATAAATAGAAGCTAGGTTAGTAGTACAAGATCCTCCATCAATAATCAACATACAAATTTGATTTTTAATTAAACATTTAGAGTGGAAAAGATTTGTCCTTTGATCATCGATAGCACTCAAAGCTCCTGTTGTAACCAAACAATCTCCAGTCGTTTGATCCTTTTCATGCCTCCAATGTTTATTAATATCAGTTGCGTCCATGTCTTCATCTAGACCATTTGGCTCCTCCTTACTCTTACTTTTATGGATTCCATCATCTAAGATGGTCATGGTTTGAGAATTTGGACATTGTGAAGTCACATGTCCTCGGCCTAAGCACCTAAAACATTGGATAGCAGAACTAGTGTTAGAACTACTTGAACTGGAAAAAGGTTTAGGGTTACTTACCTTTGAAGAAGTTTGTGGTTCAAACTTCTTCCTATTTGCTGGATTGGATGTTTTCTTTGTGGATGCATCTTGAGCCATTGTCCCTTCCATTTGATCAAATCTCCTATGGACTAATTCTAGAGCCGAAGCTACTTTCAAATCTCTTTAAGATATTCTTTCATATCTTTCTCTTGTTCTTTCGAGTTTTCAGCCATTTCTGCACAAGCAATGTTAGTAATAAAAATTTCCTACCTCACTTCCCTCTAACCAATTGCCCAATGTATGATATTCTCACCAATACAACGTTTATCTCCCTTGTTTATAGTGATGGGGTTGTTGAATAGGTTCACTCACACTCAATTGCCTTTCTAAAAGTTCTAACTTAGATAAGCTTCAAAAGTCCCAAGAAGTTAGAAAATTAGATGTAAATTAAAGCAAGAATAAAATCTTTAGAGGTCAAGAAAGACAAGAAATGAAAACGAGAATAAGAAAACAAATTATGAGATCAAAAACAAAGATAACAAAGAATGTGAACAAGAAAGGACTTAAGACTAAAATTTTCAAGGAAAGGCAAAATCAGGATTTAAAAGGCCGAAAAGAATTATGCAAAGTGGTTCTTTATGTGCTTGTGATGGAGTAAAACTTGGTGAATATGATGATATCTTACTCAATAGATCAAACCAATTACAACTATGCAGCAACTTACAATTCTGGACCAAACCAATTCCAATCAGGATTTTGGTTCCATCGGTTTTGGCAGGTTCCTTTTACAAGAAGTTTCCAAAAAATTCAACAGCCAATATCATGACTGTGAACACAATCTTGGAAAAAAAATTCAACAATTCCACGCCTTCTTAATCGAGTAATATTCACAAGAACAAATTAAGCACAGAATTGGACAGAAACTGAAGCAAAGTTGTAATTGGTTTTCGGCACTCGATTTCTTTTTTTCGGCACTCGATTTCTCACTTTTGGCAATAGCAATCAAGACCCCAAAGTCTCTATCAACAACCAATATTCAAAAAAAAGGCAAGCGCACAGAACCAGGTCGTACCACAAGAAAAATAGATGACAGGAAACTGAAACAGCAATTGAAAATTCTAGGTAGAATTCTGGACAGGTTTATGAGTATTCAGCAGCGGTTTTCAGTCTTTCAACACACTTTCAGCAACAAAAATTGGCAAAACAAAGTCTTATCTTATCAATCAATATTCACAAAGCTAGATAAAGCACAGAACCAAGGTTTTAAAGCACAAAACTGGGGACAAAATTCTGAAGACAAAAACTCAGCAAAAACTAGAGCAAAACTTGTGACAAAGGTTTAACAATCCGGATGGACATTTTTATGTCATTTTTTTAGGCAAAAAAAATAATAAAATAATTCAGAAGAGATCATGGGTAGAAACAAGAACTCAGATATACAAAACAGAAATGAAATAATCAAAGAAACAGACACAACATAGGTGATGAAAACTGAGATAGAAATCGGGCAGAAATTTTACAATTTGTGTGGAACTTTTTCTTTTGGTTTTTAAGCACGGAATTAAGAAGAATTTGGATAAGTATTCATAGGAACAAAACAATACTTACAGCACACAAGAGCAGTAAGCTGGAAAGAAAAACAAATATACACAAAAAGATATGAACAACTCAAATGAGCAACCCAAAGGCAGCTCTGATACCAAATTGATACAAATCTTCAACCAAATATTAAAATTTGAAACAAATACCAGAGTGTAGGTCCTATTATCGTCATCTAGGTTGAATTAACTCTTCCTTTAGCAAGACACCAACTCCAATATTGAAGAAGGACTTTGCTTTTGTCCACTTGACACCCGAAGGAATTATCCAAAACTCAAAGCTGCGAATTGGACTATCCTTGGAACCAGCACACTCAGATTGTTGAGGGAAAGAAACTCAACAAAATAGCTTAAACATGAACCTAAGAGGCTATCCTCAAATACTCAAAGCAAGTTTTAAACTAGAACTCAAAGAAAAGCAACAAAGCTCTCTGGTTTGTAATTAATCAAAATCTGTCTTTACATGTGGCCAAATGGCCTTTATTTATAGATGACAATGTGCAGCTAAGAGGAAATCTTTCCTCTAAAAGGATTAGAATTCCTTTCCTTTTAGGAAAATAATTGCTAAAAGACTTCTAATCTAAGGAAAAGGAAATAAAACATTAAGTTGCCTAAAACTAATCCAAGGCTGGTTTGGATTGTGTTTGGCTAAGCTTGAGGAGCTTCTTCATTCAGATTTGGAAGCTTCTTTAATTCATCATGGCTATGGATTTGGAAGCTTCTCTAAACATCATGGATATGGTCTTGGAAGCTTCTAATTTCGTTCATGAAGAAGAAATAATATTGCCTAAAGTTGAATCTAAGTGTTTTTTGGATTAGAGAAGTGAATGGCGGCTAAACTTGTTTTGCTTCTTGCCGAATAGAACCTTCCAAATTCGAACTTGGATTGTGATGAGAAGTGACCTAAGGATCTTGATTACACGTGTGAAAATCAGCCACACTCGGTACTTCATTCTTGATCCTTCATTGATGAAACTAAGTAGAATGACATATGAATCACTAAGATCGGAAATCTTCCTTGCATTCCTTGCTGCCTTGACTTGAGCTTCAATTAATTCAGTTACAAGAGATGTTTAGGCAGCTTGCATTCTCTTAATTTGTGACCTAGTCATAGGACCATCAATTCCTTTCAATGAAGCAAGTTGTGGACGTATTGTGGACGAATTCTCAACTAAACATCCAACTTGTGCTCTTAGATTTGTTTCTCTCATATTTGGTTGAGTTGTCTTGGCTGGATGGTTGATTGTTTCAGCCTTGGCTCTCATATTTTCATCAGTCATGCTAGATCATTAGTCATTAGTGATATGACTGATTGGTCATAATGCAAGTGGGAGTTTGTTGGATTATTCCCTAAGGACCAATCATGTGATGATGGTTTAGGCATATATTGTATCATAATGTTTATAATTTATGGTAATTTATTATTATGTTTATTTTCATATCTGTACTTTATGAATAAATATAATAATGTCCCAAGAATTTAATTATTCTTGAATTTCCCTAGTCAAGTATTATCATTAAATGGGACAATGTTAATAAATCAGGACTAGTATGTGGAGTGACTAATGAAAAGTGTCATGATGTGAGATATCAAGTCAACACATAATTACATGGGAGAGGATTATGTACTAGATCGACCCGTCGTGAGAAATGCTACATGGATTATCATATGAAGTGTCATAAGTATTTCTCATAGTGATGATGGTGTAAGTGATCTTTAGACTTGAGGTCACCAAAAATCCCAACATGAGTAGTTGCATGTTTTGATGCTACTAAACGTACATTTAGCATACAATTTTTCAGCACGTAAAGCAACAAGAACAAACCTAACATGTTCAATATGCTTCTCTAGAGATTGACTGTAAATAAGGATATTATCAAAATATACCACAACAAATTTACCAATGAAAGACCTCAAAACATGGTTCATAAGTCTCATGTGAGTACTTGGCGCATTGGTTAACCCAAAAGGCATGACTAACCATTCATATAAATTATATTTTATTTTGAATGCGGGTTTCCATTCATCTCCTTCTTTCATTCTAATTTAGTGATATCTAGATTTTAATTCTATCTTTGTATAGAACTTAGCTCCATGCAATTTCTCCAACATATCATCTAAACGAGGAATAGGATGGTGATACTTTACCGTGATTTTGTTGACCGCTCCGCAGTCCACACACATAAGCCATGATCCATCCTTCTTTGGCACGATAATGCTAGAACGGCACAAGGACTTAAGCTTTCTCACACATGATGCTTAACCAATAATTCCTCCACTTGTCGTTGGAGTTCTTTGGTTACTTTAGGGTTAGTTCTATAAACAGGGCAATTTGGAATTACATCTCCAAGAACAGAGTCGATTTGATGTTCGATTCCCCGAATTGGCAATAATCCACTTGGTAACTCTTTAGGAAAGACATCACTAAATTCCTCCAAAAGAGAAACAACATTTAAAAATAATTAGTAAAAAATAACATTTAAAAACAATTAAAAAGAGTTGATTTAAAAAGAATGCTTTTTTGACCTCCTTGTCACTAGCATATAAGTTGCTATGGACTTTCTCCTTTGCTATCTTGTTGTGCACAACAATGGATTTCTCACTTCTGGTCACTTGTCCCTTTTCTTTCTTCTTCTCAACCTATTTCTTCTCATTGATGATGTTGAGTTGATCTTCATAAACTTGTTGAGATGACATCAAGTTGAGAGTGACAGGTCTTCCCTTTGTCATAAAGGAATATTTATTAGTTTTACCATGATATCGAGTATCCCTATCAAATTGCCATGGTCATCCCAAAAGTATGTGACTAGCTTCCATTGGGACTACGTCGATTAAGACCTCATCTTTATACCTGCCGATCGGGAAGGCTATGAACACTTGTTTAGTCACCTTTAGTTCAGTACTATCACTTAACCATCTCAATCTATAAGGTCGGTGCTTAAGTGTAAGTAGTGACAACTTCTCTACTAAGGTTGTACTTGCCACATTAGTGCTGCTTCCTCCATCAATGATTAAGTGACAAACCTTATCTTGTAAATAGCACTTGTTATAAAAGATGTTCTCCATTTGCTCATCATTTCTTAAGGTTTAAGCAATAAGTGATCTCATGGTCACTAATGCTTCTTCTTCATCCGGCGATCTTTCATCACTTACCACTGATTGCATAGATTTCAAGGTAGTAAGTGTGTTGCGGATTTTACACGCAAGTGCACGTGATCGTTAACAAGTAATATAGAGTGAATATAATTTATCGTTCCCACAGAGACTAATGAATTATTAAATACCGAAATTAAAATAGCTCTAACTTTATTTGAAGAAAAAAATATTTTATGAATAAGCTAAATTAAAAGTAATTTTAAAACTTAATTAAAACTAGAATTAAAAACTAAACAAAGCAAATTAATGGATTAAATTGACGAAAGATCTAGGGTTTTCGATTTCACCTTAACTAATCCATCCTAATATTAATATATTTCTATAATCTAATTTAATTCCCTGGTTGATAGTCGAGACTCCCTAATTTATTTACTAGTCCCTCCCGAGATCTAATAAAAATCCCCTTAATTGCTAATTCATCATATTCCTATGTGAATTACAACAATTATGAAGTCATTAATTTCTATGGATTCTCATGTAGCGACTACACAAACCATGCAAGTATATTCCTATCCTACATGCAATTCATGGCATTTATCTCAATGAACTTGACACATAACTCCCCTTCCAGTTCGTTATGATTAACAAATCATCTAATTAGTGATCAAGTAATTAGAAGCATTAAGCACAAAGATAAATACTCAACCATAGAAAATTAAATCAAATTATATTAATAGAAAAATATTAAGACTTCATAGTTAGGCTACATCGAAACCCTAGAAAAAGAATTTAGTTCATATTAATATAAAAGAATATCACAAAAAATTTAAACATGATTGAAAAGAAAAATAAAAGATAAAATCCAAACAAAAGCCGTAGATGATTGGTACTTAAAAATAATACTTAGCCAAAAATTTCATGACAAAATACAAAACTTAAATTACTAAAATTGCTAAATAAAACTAAAAACTAAAACAATACAAGAAAGCTAAAATTAATAACTAACATAAACTAAAGAAAACAAGAAGAAGACAAAAACAATACTAAGACTTGAAGTCAACAACAAATAAAATTCTGTTTCCTTCTTGTACTGCACCCGTAGCTTCCAAAGAACAAAAACAACAAATTGCTGCTTTCTTTTCTAGTCCAAGTTGGCGGCTGCAAAAGCTAAACTCACTAACTAACCAAACAAGAAGAAAGGAACGATGAAGACTCGACGGGAAAAGCTTGAAGAAAACACAAGAAGACGGCTGAAATTTCTGCAGCAAACTAAACCGAGAAGAAGGATGAAGTTCTAAAAAAAACCAAACACAAGAAATCAAGGAGAAAAGCTGGCAGAAAACTGGGCTGTAATTCTACTAAGAAAAACCGGGAGCACTACTGCAATGTTCAGAAGAAAACCGAGGAGAAGGAACTACTGAATATTTTGAAGAAAACCCGAGAGGAAGCTGCTGGAATTCTACTAACTACTGAAAAGAAAAGAAAACAAAAGAACGGTTTGCTCAGTTAAACAGAAAACAGAATGGAAAAGAAAAACGCGACCTGGAGAAGCAAGGATAAGAACGGCTGCTCTAAACTAATGCAAAAAAACAGAAAGAAAAAGAGCTTGGCTAAACTAAATCTAAACTAGAGGAGGAAAAGAAAAACAGAATGAATGTGCTACTACTACTCCTAAGCTAATGAAAAGAAAAGAAAAAAATATAGAGACCGAAGAGTTGGTTGCTGTCTTTGTTCCTCTCGGTTGTGTTGTTTATATAGAGCAAAAGAGGGGCTGTTTATTTCTAAATTCTGCAGACCCAAATCCTTCTTTGTTTTGTTGTTTGTCTTCAACTTGAAATCGGTCCTTTTTGTTTCCAAATCCCAGCCGACTTTTGTTTCCAAATTTCAGTAGCTTTCCTATCCTTGTTTTGCTTCCCGATTTCTTCTTTCTTAATTTGTGCTGAGCTTGCTCTTTACTTGTCCTGCACGGTTGTTGTTTCTAGTTTGTAGCCCAGCTTTGGTTCCTCTTTTGTTTGTAGCTGAAGAAGTCTTTTCCTATTGTTGTTTGGTTTCTTCTTTGCTTGTTTCCAAATTTGTTTGCAGCTTAGCTCACTTCCTCTTTCTCTCTATGTGCGGTTAAGCTTTCTTTTCTTCTTTTTTTTCGGCTGTTTGGCTTGGCTTTCTTGTGCTTTCTTCTTTGCCCGAAGTTGCTTCATTCCCTTTTTCCTTTGGCTTTTGTTGTCCGAATTTTTGTTACCAAATTTCAGCTTGGTTTCCTTGGTGTTCAGCTGTCATTTTCTTCTTTTGCAGCTGAAATAAGCTCTCAACGTGTAGCTTTTCCTTTCCTTTTTACTTTATACTTGGCTTTTGAAAATGACAAAATCATTAGTTAGTCCTTTGATCTTCAAATTAGAAGAAAAATTCAAAATTAAGCTCAAAAGTTCTAGAAATATTAGATAATTCAGAAATTATAAAATCAAAGGATAATTGGCCAAAATATGTAAAAACAAATTAAAACACAAGCCAATTTCTAACCAAATGAATAAAAATACTCTATATAAAATAGAGTTATCAAAGTGCTTCGCCCTTACCTTGGAAAGCCAGAATTTCCATTTTTATACCTCTTAAATTTTTGTCAATTTTATCAACTTGGTTTCAGTCCCTATGGGAAGTAGAAGTCCCATCAGACTCTTCACTATTGTTAGAACTTGATGGACTTTTCTTTCTAGATTTCGACCTCCTTAACAATGACTCAGTGATGGACTTCATACTTTCATGGAAAATGTTTGCCAATTGCTCTATCTTATTGTCATTGGATCGAGCTTTAATTGCAAAGCCTCAAGCTGATCAACCAAATTGGAATGTCTTTGGTTCATGTGTTCTGCCCAATCTTTGAGTCTTTTGGTCGATTGGGGCTACTCTTTCTTTTGACATTATTCCTACAAAAATGTTAGTTCAAACAAAAGAAAAAACAAGAATGTCGGAAATTTCTAGTAAGGGTGTGTATGAGTAGACTGTTAGTTATTTATTATTTTTATGTGTCACCCCCTCACTCAATTGACTCTCTCTAAGTTCTTACTTAGAACAACACACTTTACCCAACCTTTAGGAATTTCAGTCATGGGATAGCTCAAATGAAGAATTTATGGCTCAGGAAGTAAAGACTTAAAGAAGGTTAACAATTTAGGAAACTAGAAAAAATCTGAAAACAAACTGGAATTGGATGCAAATTAGGATACTAAGCAAATTCAACTACAAAGTGGAATTGAATAAGGAAAGCTAATTAGGACAGTAGACAAATCTAAAAATAAATAGAAAGTGGAAACAAATATGGAATTTAAAAGGAAACAAATAGGAAAGCTTACTAAAGGAAGGTAACTCTCAAGAAAGGAAGTATAATGAAAATAGAAAACAATTCTTGTAGCCCTTTTTGTATAGAAATTTCAATCAAGAAAGGTTACCAAATTGCAGAATTTTTTGCCAAGATAAATTGCCAAAAGGTACAAAATTTCGTCCAAAAGAAACTACCAAGAGAATGCAGATTTTTGGCCAGCAAAAGTACTTGCCACAAAGTGCAGAATTTCAGTTAAATAAGTTGTCAAATCTAAATCCAATTATGATGAGGAAAGTTAATCACAATTAGATTCTTTTTAATCAAGGCACACGTTTCTTTCAAGTAGAATTCTGCTATGATTCTTGAAGTACTAAAACACTTCTTCAACAAGAATTCAAGACAAATAATTCAGGAGGACAGTACGGTTCAAGATCAAAAGAATTCAGGAAGGCAGTACGGTTTTTTTGGAGGCAGAATTCTAGTCACTATTTTTGAAACAATTTTGGCAAAAATAATTCAAGAAACAAGGATTCAAGAATAAGATTTCAAGAAACAAGAATTCAAGAATTCAAGAAACAAGAATTATTCTTCTTTGCTTCCTCTTTCTTTCTTTCTTTTCTTTCGGTTTTGTTCTTTCTGTTTTTTTTTCTTGGTTATTTCTTCTTTCCTTTCTTTTCTAATAGAAAATGAACAATTCACAGAAAAAATATCAACATGAAGAGGAACAAAAAACAATAGCTAGCAGTTCTAATTTTTTAGGAATTAGGCAAGAAAAATAGTAGGCAAGTAGTT
This sequence comes from Gynochthodes officinalis, assembly GCA_020080225.1. NCBI lineage: Eukaryota > Viridiplantae > Streptophyta > Magnoliopsida > Gentianales > Rubiaceae > Gynochthodes > Gynochthodes officinalis. The sequence goes on from CM034615.1 coordinate 24,118,921, forward strand.
CGGATTCTTTTTCAAGAATTTAGGCAATAAAAATAGTAGGCAGCTATGTCTTCAAGGAATGATGTGCACCTAACGGTTATAAAGAGCCAGTAATACACAACAAGCAAATAGGACCCAAGACTTAACTTGCGAAACTTTTAGAACCGGTGGAATTTAGACCGATGGATAAAGTATCGCCACAACCTAGGGTTCTACTAGATTGATAAGACTCAAAGGCACTACAAATTGGTCAAGTTTGTTATTCTTTGAAAGAAAAAAGGAGATTGATTCACTCAAACTCTAAAGGATGTAATGTTATTCTTCAACTTGTTGTTTTTCCTCAGGGCCGAATGGCCTTTAAATAGATTACAAGGATATCTTGAAAATGTAACAACTAAAGATCCTAATCCTACTCTAACACTTAAGGGGAGACCAAGAAACTTAAAAAATAAAAAGGAAAAATAAAACCCTAATGCCAATTGGACTTGGAGGTTTGGCCTTTTAAGACTTCCTTCAAATTTACAAAATTTGGCAATTAAAACTAAAGACATAATTCGGCCAAAATAATAAAGGAAGTGGCCAAAACAGCATTAAGGGACAACCCTTTAAGACAATTTCAGCCTTCTAATAAAGTAACTAATACTAATAAAATAACTAAACAACTTGGCCTACTAATACACCAGAATTCGGCCGAGGCAAAACTAGTGTTCTGCAAAATGGACTTGTAATAAATTGAAGATTTGTAAGTCTTGGCCACATGCTTGATGAGTTTGGATATCATGGATTAAACCACTTAAGGTTTCTTAAAATCGTTTAGTCCTAACTCTCATCATCAATCCCATAATATGCCATGGCGGATTGAATGCTTAACGAGTAGGTTGAATGGTTCCTAGGTTCCCATCATTCCCCCTCCAATCGAACTCATCACCAATATCAAAAGGGAAAAGATTATTCACATTAAAAGTCAAACTAACTTGATACTCACCATGCAAATCCAACTTATAGGCATTGTCGTTGATGTGAACTCGACTCAAGTTTCAAGTCCAATTCAATGGAGTGCTGGTCCAATTACAGGGGTACGAGCTAAATTATTTAGGGAGGCCATTTTTGGACTTATTCAAGAGTGTTTTACTCAAGCCATATTAGGCCAAAAAGATGGTCCAAGTTCAAGTGTGCATTTGGTCCAAGTTGAAACCCAATTCTAGTCCTAATGTTGGTCCAAATTTTAGCCCATCAATTGGTCAAGGTTTGGTCCAAATTCAAGGTTCAATCATCCATTTTGGGACATAAGGAGCATGAAAATTCATGGCCCAAAATTCAGTCAAAGAAGTATTTTTTGAAGTCTTGGAAGCTAGCTCAAGGTGCATGCAACTACTTGAATTCAAGCCTTCCAACTCTTTGTCAAAGCACCATTCCAATGTGCAAATTTTTCAGCCAAAATATTGGTCTTGTCAAAGTTTAGTTTAAGAGTTAGTGAGTCAACATTAATCTTTATTCTTCTAGTTTCAAGACAAGGTTATTAAAAACTTTTTAAGACTTCTTTGTATCCTTTGAATAGGCCTCTTTTGTACTACTTTCTCAAGCCTTTGAACAATCAAAATTGTGAGTTTTATCTCATCTTTGGGTTCTTTGAGAACTTCAGAACTTATCAAGTTTTTTCCCAAACTTGTGGCATTCAAACTAAACTTATCAACCAAATTTGGTGTAGTTGGTTGTGGCATTTCATACCAAAGTTCTTATCTCTTTATAGATAGTGGGTCAAGGTTTATACCAATCCAAACTAGCGTTCCCTTAGACATATCTTGGGCAAATTTTCTAAGTGTTCTTAATCATTTGGATTTCGATCACATCATTTGGTATCAAAGCCATTTCTATGGGTTGCATATCTTTTTGTTTTCCTCTTTTGATTTCATCCTTCCTTATTCTTGACTTTCTTGAAAATCAAGATTCATATTTTTGTTAGTGGGCTTTGTCACATGTTGGCAAGGTTCCTAGCAGTGGGTTTGGAATTTAAGAAATCACATTCTCATCTCCACTACTTTTTTTTACTTTATTCATTGAAAAAAATGTGGAAACAACTAAAGAAAAGAGGTCACAAAAAAAAAGTGGCGACCGAATATTAAAAAAGAAGAAGAAGAAGAAGAAGTGGACACAAAAAAAATTCATTTCTTGAAGTGGTGATTCCTTTGAGATCTAATATTCTTTTCTCTTGTGATCCAGGTTGCCAAAAGATTCATCAACAAAGTTTTTCTCAATCAACCTTGGATAAAATTCTATTGTTCATCTAGTTCACTATACTTTTTATCTTTGTCTATCTTTCCAGTTGTTATCTTCTCTTATTTCTTGGTGTATTCAATTTCACAAAAAAAAAAAAAAATTGTTTGATGAATTTTAGTTGTGAAAGTCAAACTCTCACTTGATAATTGTTTAAGAAAGTTCAATAAGAACCTTAAATGTGTAAACCTCATTTGTGAGAAAATTTGAGTGTGAGTTACCACCAAATATATATATATATATATATATATATATATATATATATATATATATATATATGTATGTATGTATGTATGTATATATATATATATATATTAATTAAGAGTAAAAACACGTAAGGGAGTGATTACTATTTGTGAGGATTTTTTTCTTAACCACTTGATTACAAGATTTCCAAATTGTCTCACCATTCCAATTAGGATGATCATCAATAAAACTTACAAATCCAAGCCTTGATGGGAGAAATGAGAAGATTGCTACGACAAGAGATTAAACTCTTGCATGTAGGAATTGATCAATTGGAGACGGAATGGCTCGTTCACACACCACCAACAACACCCAAAGAAGGCATAGAACACAAAGGGTGGAAGATGAAGAGCTTGATAAAGTTGATGATGACTTTGATAGGGAATCTTTTGGGCGCAATATAGAAGACCAACTTGGAGGAAGCAAAATGAAGACAACAACCTTAACGCCATCAAGATGAAAATCCCTCCTTTTCAAGGAAGATCTGATCGGAGACCTATATTGAATGGGAGAAAAAGATGGAATTTGTGTTTGATTGCCATCACTACTCCGATCTCAAAAATGTAAAACTCGCCATCACTGAGTTTTCCAATTATGCATTAACATGGTGGGATCAACTTGTGATATGTAGGAGAAGAAATTGTGAAAAACCTGTGGAGACTTGGGAGGAAATGAAAGCAATCATCAGAAAGAGATTTGTGCTTAGCCATTACTATTGAGATCTCTACAACAGACTTCAAGGGCTTAGGCAAAGAAGCAAAAGTGTGGAAGATTATTCAAGGAAATAGGGGTTGCTATGATAAGAGCCAATGTGGAGGATGATCGAGAAGCAGCCATGTTGATTTTTGAATGGTTTGAACTGTGACATCTAAGATCGAGTTGAAATTTACCATTATGTGGAGTTGTAATATATGGTAAACACGGCTGTCAAAGTGGAGCAACAATTGAATGGGGGGGGGGGGGTAGTACACATCAAAGTACTTGGAAGACAAGTACTTCCAAGAAGGAGGAGAAACCTACAACTTCCTCAAAACCAGCCAAAACAACCCCAAAAGAAGGGACATCAAAATGTAACAATGAATCCTCTACCTCTCGAACTTGTGAAATTAAATGTTTCAAGTGTCAAGGTAGGGGTCATATTGCAAGCCAATGTCCAAATAAGCTTGCAATGGTGATAAGGGATGATGGAGAATATGAGACAGAGGATGAGCAAGAATCGGATTCCATGCCATCTTTTGTAGAATGGGATGATGAGGAGTTACCAGTCATGGTGAATTGTTGGTCACTAAGTGAATCCTTAATATGCAAGTCAATGAGGACAATGAGGCACAAAGGGAGAACATTTTCCACACAAGATGCTACATTAATGGGATTGTATGTAGTGTTATAATTGATGGTGGAAGTTGTACTAACATGGCTAGTGTCTCTATGGTTGAAAATTTAGGATTGCCTACAACAAAGCACCCAAAGTCATACAAGCTCCAATGGCTTAGCGATTGTGGAGAAGTTCGCATTTCCAAGCAAGTAAAGGTGCCATTTTGCATTGGGAAATACGAAGATGAGGTGATTTTTGATGTGGTTCCTATGTAAGCAAGCCATTTGTTGTTGGGGACGCCATGGCAGTATGATAGAGGTGCTAGGTATGATGGTTATACCAACAAGTACTTTTTTGATGAAAATATTGGAAGCAAGTCTGAGACCATCCAACCAGCCGAGACCATCTAGCAAGCCAAGACAGCTTCACACTTGAGACGTTCACACTTGGAGGTCCTATGACTAGATCAAGAACTAATAGAATGCAAGCTACCTTAGCAACTCTGATAACCAAAATTCAAGCTAATGAAACAATGAAGGATGAGGCAATGAAGACCGGCTCTCAATATGTCACTATGATCACTGTGATTAGTGTTGTAAATGATGAGCTAAATGTTTCTAATGCTTCATGATCGATAGGAAAGCCAAAGTACTTAGAGAAGCTTCCAAATCAATAGCCATGATGATTAGAGAAGCTTCCAAATTCAATTCAAGAGTGGAGGGCCGAACACAAGCAAATCCAATCCACACTTGGATTATAGTTTAGGAAGTATTTCCTTTTCTTAGAATAATAGTTCTTTTTAGTAATTGTTTCTTTAGGTAGTTAGTTTTCTAAAAGGGCAAGGAGTTCTAATCCTTCTAGAGAATGGAATTCTCCTTGGCCAAATCTATAAATAAGGCCATTGGCCACACAAAGAAGACACAAATTTATTCAATACAAACTTGAGAGCTTTTTTTTCTTTGTTTTGAGTTCTAATTTCAAAACTTGCTTTGAGTCTTTGAGGATAGCCTCTTAGGTTCATGTTTAAGCTATCTTGTTGAGTCTCTTTCCCTCAACAATTTGAGCGCGCTTCTTGGTTCCAAGGAAATAGTCCAATTCACAATCGGGTTTCGGATTGATCCTTCAGGTTTCAAGTAGACAAAAGCAATGTCTTTCTTCAATCTTGGAGTTGGTGTCTTGCTAAAGAAAGAACTAGTTCAACCTAGAGGACGATACTAGGACCTACACTCTGGTATTTGTTTCGGATTTTATACTTTGGTAGAGAATTCGTATCACTTTTGTTCATAATCAAAGAAATGTAACTCTTGTACCTATGACTCCTAGTCAAATTTATGAAAATCAAGTGAGGTTACAAGAAGATTCAAAAAAAAAAAAAGTAAGCAAAAGTAAGAGTTGAGTGAAAAAAAAAGAGTGAAAAGAAAAAGAGCAAAAAGGAGAGAAAAGAAGCACTTATCTTGAGTGAAAAAGCAAAAAAAATGTGTATTTGCAAAAACAAAGTGAGATCAAGAGTGCTCTAAATTCTCAATCACCTTTTGTGCTTCTTTTGTATATGGAAGCTCATTGGACCACTAATGATTTGGCCGGTGAATTACCGAGCAACATTGTTTCTATTTTGCAGGAATTTGAATATGTGTTTCCTGAGAAAGTTCCAAAAGGATTAGCACCACTTCGTGGTATTGAGCATCAAATTGACTTTGCTCTGGGAGTATCAATTCCAAACAACAAGCCTGCCTATAGAACGAATCCCAAAGAAACCAAAGAGTTTCAAAGGCAAGTTGAAGAATTGTTGGACATGAGATGGGTTCAAGAGAGCATAAGCCCATGTGTTGTGCCAGTTTTGTTAGTGCATAGATTGTTGTGCCCAAAAAAAGATAGATCGTGGAGGATGTGCATAGATTGTTGTGCAGTAAATAAAATAACGATAAAATATTGCCTTCTATTCCTCGATTAGATGATTTGCTTGATGAATTATATAGAGCAATTATCTTTCTCAAAATTGATTTGAAAAGTGATTACCATCAAATTACATTGATTCAAGGGAAGCTAGCTTTAATACCAATTGTCAAGATCCGAGCTAATTATATTAGATATATTGAAGAAAATAGTAGAGGAGGGAGAAAGACAAGACAGAAGGGAGATTCAGGATGACATAAAAAGAGAGGGGAAATTACTAGGAAAGTGGGGGAAGCAACAACCAGAAAATAAGTAAAAACAACTCACATCTACTTAGTACATGATATCTCTATTTATAATGGTAACACTAACTAACATAACTACCTCCAACTGTACTCTAGAAACACCCTCATCTGCAAATGCCCAAATAGCTAGCCGACTGATGTTATCATACTAATTCTCCCAATTTGCTTGATTAGAGATTTCATTAATTCGAATGACAACGTCTAAGCCTTGCAGAAAGAACACTTCCATTTTGTCTTTATTCTTCTGACATGTTCTTCATAAATGGTCCTAGTTTCTGGGCTATTTTTTGTTTGGGCCTAATTACAGTTTCAAAAATTGGGCTTTTTTGGAGGGACACTTTTCTTTGCTCCTTTTTTTTAGCAGTTAAACAAAAGTGAAAGTCAGAATCAAATATAAAAAAACTTGTTAAGCAATTGTATAATCGGAATGGTTTTGGTCAAGGATTTTATCAAGGTTAAATTTGATTAACCAAATGTGTAATAACCAACAAAGTATTTAATAGGACCGATTGCACCCTTACTTCCTATGTAGTATCAGAAATATTTCTACAAAAGTTAGGAACATTCTATATTTTTCAATAATTCAAGCTATTTTTTATTCAATCTGAGCCTATTCTAAGATAAGATTTAAGTTAAATTTGAAAAGAAGCCATGAAAGAATCATGAACAGCACCATCAAGATAGAATATGAATTTTTTTTGAAAAATAATTAAAGTGTTAGTTTAAAACTTTAATTTAATAGTTGCATTGAGATAATAGATGCATTTGCTTTAAAAAATTTTACAGTTCCTATGGGCAGAAAAGGAGCAATTTAGTGCGATTTTTGCACTGTAGCTACAGTACTTACTGTAGCTACAGTGCAACGGTCATTTTTTTTTTAGGATAGTGTAGCGTATGGGTCCCTCGTTTGAGGGGTTTTGGGGTTCCTAGTATGGGCGGGCGAACTGAGTTTGATTCTGGACGTCAAATTGTTAGATGTTGAAACTAGTGAAGCTCCAGGGTGCTATCGTCCAGGCTTCCCTATTGAGAATTTTTGTATTCTAGCTTGGGAGGAGGGTCAAGTATGAGGTCATACAGCATGAAGCCGAGACGGCAGGTTACAGGTAGAGGCCAACAAGCTAGGGTTGTAGTTCTTTTAGCTAGTTAGTAGTTAGGAGATACCGGTCCCACTGTATTGGGCTATGCTAGTCCCATTAAAGCGGGGTTAGGCCTTAACCAAAACCTACTGGATTTAAATTAGTCGAGTCAGGGCATGTCCTTCATTGAACCTATCATGTATAGGTTAACTTTTACTTAAAATTTAATATAATGGACTCTTTTGGGAAAGAAAAAAAAAGAGATAATATTGGTAATATTACAAAGGTAAATTGAATGTGCAAAAACCTTTAAATACTTTTCCCCTTTTAAGTTTCCATCATAGAAACTATTGGTTTGCTCTCATAAAACTATAGATTTCTCATTAAAACTACAAAATTCTTCTTTCAACTCATTTATTGTAGGTTTTAACTGATTGATGAAAAATTGTGTTAATTTGTTAAGACTTATTATAGCAAAAAAATGGGAATGAAAAAATGATGTAAAAATACATGTAAAAAGTTTTGATTGATTGCAACTTTGCAAGTACATATAAAAAAATGGTATAATGGATAAAGTTTTATTCATTTTCAATAATAAATTTTTTTCTTAATCATACCCACTTTTATTACCATTGTTCTTTTTTTGGAATTTTTTTCTAATTTTGAAGGTAATAAAAAGTTTACATTTAGTAGAAATTTAGATTTAATTGCAAAAATAGTCCCCCCCTCTCCCCATATAGGTCCATGATCTTTTTTGTCCTTCACTTTTAAAAACATACTTTTTTTCCCTAACAAATGATATCGTAACTACTTTCGTCTTGTTATCGCCTGCGAAATCGGTTGCCAAGCCAGAAATCATTTTTTTTAACAAAATCAACTTTTTATTCAAGGGAAAAAAGAGGAACCTTGTCTAATGAGCCAAACCCTAACCCTCTAACCTACAGATTAATAGCTATAGTCCATCAAATTCAAGCATACCGGGAGACGCAAGGGACTCAATGAGCACAACTAGTAAAATACAATGGCTCATCCTATTCTATGTCACTGTGGGAAGCTAGCAGTGGTTAGGACCTCAAGGATGGTGACCAACCCAGGTAGAAAGTTTCATGGATGCAAAGATTATGGTGTAAGTGTGCAGATTAAAATCGTGATCTTTTTTCTATTATATTAATGGAGCACTTACAAGTAGTGTTTAATTTGCTACAGTCGGAGCAGAGATGTGGTTATTTTTGTTGGTGTGATGAAAATTGTGGTCATTGTGAGTGCTGAACTGATATTATTGGTAGATTGTTGACAACAATATGAGAATTAGAGGCTGGAAATGCAAGACAACAGAGAGCAGTGTGAAAGTTGAATGCTACACCGCTAGTAGTTGTTGCCGTAATTGTGCACCAATACTACTACCATTCCAAATAATTTTGTAAGATGGATTCAAGCATGGTGTAACTAATGTAATGTAGGTGGATGATGTAATGTAATTTTGCTTCTTAGAATGGTAGGTGGATGATGTAATGTAATTTTGCTTCTTAGAATGATAGGTGCTTCTACGCTAATGTTCATTGTGGCTTTTGTTACTTCTGACTGTTTCAGAGATGTGACCGATTGTCAATAATTTGGTTTTAGTTGGAACAGCTTATGGACACAAGTTTATTAACTTTGAAAGCGCCTACTGTGTACTAAAACAAATTAAATAGATGCAAACATTTTCTTGGGTGAATATAAACATGCAATGGATCAAACCAGTTGAACAATATTCCAACAATATCATCCCACCAACACATAATTTTTTTGGCTATTGAATAAAAAAATAAAATAAATAATTCTAGCGATCCAATGCAATTACAATAGCAATATTTCAAGTCCCATAAGAGGTTTGAGTAGACATATCACAAAAAGGGATAACTTATAGAGTAACTAACAAAAACATAATTTGGCAATATCTTATAGAGTTTCATACGTCCGCTCAAACCCCTACTTACACACAATGAATGTATCCAAAAAAAGCAGTACATTATAGCATTACAAAGCAAAATGTAAACCACTATGAATTCTCTAGTTCGCAACTATGCCTATATACCAGCAATTACAATTTTCATATTTTATGCAACACATCAACAATCACTCCCTTCTACTTGAAGCCTACAAAAGGCTGTCCATGAGTCAGTATATAGTTTGACAATCAAACTTTTAGCAATTCAATGAAGGCAACTATACTTACTAGATGTCTAAGATGTGCGAATTCAAGTGATCTATAAAGAGAAACAATTGTATTTTGACATCCAGACCTATTGTGACCTGCCTGCCTGCATAGACTATATTTTTGAGCATTACTCTTTTTATTCTACATTCAGAAAAAGACAAAAGAGGCATTCATCAATTGGGGAAAATGCCTAATCTCGAGTTGTGGCCATAAAAAGAGAAAAAAAATACTACAACCTGAACTGGATTGGATGTACCTACATTTGAAGTAGATGCAACTACCTCCTGGGTGATGCATGGTTGCACTTGATTTAGCCTGTGAAAAAGTTATAGTGGGCCTTGACTAACTAGGTTTAGTAGTGGGGGTGGGAGAATTGTGTTGCACTTCTAGCTAAGGACTCATGTTTGGAGTGGCGTTGCATGTTTGTTTGGGAACTCCTATTAGCTATGGTATTGTCCAGCTTAGGGTCATTATCTCTAGTTTCATTCTCCATTCCAGTACTTCTATCCCATTTTTTGGGGCACTTTCTACTTTTATGGCTTCTAACCTTACAGATTCTACACTTGTAGCTCATTTGTCCAACCCCAGACAATCTCTCTACATTTGATGTGCTTTCAGCTTGTTGTATTCTCTTCTGGATCCTTCTTCCATAACTTTTTAGGTCTTCCTAGAAGCCTCATAGTTTCAGGTGGATGTGCATCCAGCCTGTTAACTCTTTCCCACATGTTTAGGCCATTTATGGGGTATATAATGGGTTCACACACTCTCTTGCAGGCCTCGTTTGAGTAATACATATAAACAAACACCTCGGGCTCCTCCCTTGTCTTGCCAATGGCTTTAATAGCATGAAAGTAGGGGATCTCACACAAGTCTCATTTTCTACGCCTGCATATCTTATTTTGCAAGTCCACTATGAATTGTTCCCCATACTTGCACCTAACCTCGTAGACCATCTCCCCTACATGGGTTGCAATACACTCACTCGACTTTACTTCATCTTCTCCAATTATGCCTAAATTTTAGGGCATATGGATCTTTGTAGTGTACCAATTCTTGCTCTTTTTTTCTCCATTCTAACCATCAACTAATAACGAATGCTTTCCAACATCCCAAGAATTGGTTTCTCCCTAGCACTCAAAAGCACCTTGTTGAAGCACTTGCATATGTTGTTAACCAGGATGTCGCATTTAGAGTGAGAGCTCAAATGTGGCCTACTCTAGTGCTTTGGCGTTGTGTGTTTTTGTACCCAGTTGATGTACGTAATGCCCTAAGCACCAATCATATGATGATGGTATAGGCATATATTGTATCATAATGTTTATAATTAATGGCACTGATTATTATGTTTATCTCATATTTGCATTTTATGAAATAAATATAATAATGTCCCAAGAATTTAATTATTCCAAAATTATCCCTAGTCGAGTATTGTCATTAAATAGGACAATGATAATGCATTAAAACTAGTATGTATAGTGACTGATGAAGTAGTTCATGATATAATATATCAAGTCAACACATAGGTACATGTTATAAAACTATGTACTGGATCAACCCGTCATGAGAAATGCTACATGGATTATTATATGAAATGTCATAATATTTCTCATAGTGATGATGGTGTAAATAATCCTTAGACTTGAGATATTCAAAGATCCCAATATAAGGAGTTACATATTTTGATACTACTAAACATTACCCGTAACAGGGTGAACCATAAAAATAGTAATTGGATATGTAATAAATCATGTAGTAGGATGTTGAGCGGTCAAGATGGGATTTCTCTCTCCTATATAATGGGAATGATGTCTTTGGGCCCCTTGATTGAGTAAGACCATAAAATGCATAGCCGTGCTCAAATGAGTCGATATGTGATATCGGGCTCATTTGCTTAAATGTGTCTACTCGAGAAATCAAGAAACAAAAAGATTGAACTATACAAGCATGACACGCTCCATGGCTCATGTTCAATCAAGATATCTAGGGCAAAGGGATTTAATTACACGATAATATCTATCACAAGAAAAGTAATGTTGAATTACTAATATTCTCATGACTTGGGTAGTATTGATGTGTTGCTAGACACTGCTAATTACTTTTGGCATAAAATAGATTTTATGTCAATGCCAACATTATGAGAACCTATTGGGTCACACACTTAGATCGTATCTGAAAGAAGTGTAAAATTTATGTGATGAATTTTGGTTAATTTAAGAATCCTATTGAGAATAGGAATCTATCGGGTCTTCATTAATTGGAGATAGTGGGTTAGCCGAAAAGCCAAGAGTCTTCATTAATTGAAGATAATGGGTTACCCGAAAAGTCAAGAGTCTTTACTTTTTTCTTTAAAAGAAATTCTGCTATCATACTAGAATCTTTTTTATTCAAGAATTTATCTTCCTTAGTCTTCTCTTGTTCAAAAATAGCTACCACTTCTTACTTGAGAAACAAGAACAAAATAACCTTTAAGCTAAGAGCTTGAAAGAAAACCAATCCTTGAGTTGTGAACTTGAAAGAAAACCCAAGTAACAGAATCTTAGCTAGCACCAAAGGATTTTGTTATTTCTTTCATTGGTTAATTGTGTGACAATTAAATTGAGGCATGGAGACGATTGTGTGGATACAATAGAGGCAAGGCTAGACTGGTTTTGCTCGTGATTCGACAATCTACGATTTTCTACCGCTACTGACAAAGGTATAATTTATCACTACCAATTTAATTTCACTTCATATGGATTCTTGGAGAAAACCAAAATATTAAATTTCCACTACATTCTTTGATTTGGTTTCCGACACTTGAATGCATTCGCACCTCGATTTTTCAAAACCTCCATTTCAGTTGCAAACTTGCCCTCATATAGAGCCCTTGCAGCAGCCACTAGTTTGTCTTTGAGTGCCAACCCTCGATGCTCTTTTTTGAAATTCTGCAGTATGTGCCAAACGCACAATATATGTTCAAGTCCTGGAAGTAGCTCAAATGTCATATCATTGGCTATACTATTCCTATGGGCCTTGGTCCGTGAGATGTTAATGTTCATATCATTGTACACCTTCTCCACAAACTCTCCAATCCTTATGTGTGAAATGATTCTTATGTCTTCCTTGTATTTCTTGCTCAGGTAGGTCGAGCTTGCGTAACCATGATTAAAAGTCCTACCACACATGTGATTTACATTCAAACTAATAACCTGCACTCCTTTTTTGTCTTTTGTGTTGGTAGTAGATACCCTTCAATTGACATCCATGCATGTGGCTGTCACCCTCCGCTTGTCATTCTTTGTGAATCTTATTATTCTTCCATGCTTCACTCCATGATGTTTGCATGCCATTTTAAACTCATCCTATTAGTGAATATCATACCCAATTTGAATTTTGGGTTTGAATGTCAATATCCGTCATTCAATCTCTTTCTTTCATTTTCCTCTTCATGCTGGGATCATTCTCCGATGATTCATCCTTATCTATGCATGCCTTATCTTTAAAAACATCTTTTTCTTTTCTCATTGTTCTCTCCATCGAATCTAAACTAGTGCTAACAACTTTGTGGCACTTGAACATCCGTTTTGTATTCTCTCTTCTTTCTCTCACTCTTCCAGACTATTACATAAATCACAATCATCCTCCACATCATAGTCACTGTCCTCAAAATCTTTTTTCATTGCTCGACATGATCATTTGCCCTTATAAAAGGCAACTATTGATTAAGGTTGTCTATCTGCTTTTGAGATATTTATCCCACAATAGGAGCTTCTATGTGTTCTGATGAGAATCAAATATTCATAAACTTAGATATGTGTTTTTCACGCTTTTGCATAGATTTCATTGAGATATGCCATGTTTATGAGAGAAATCACATTAAACTTGTGATTCTCATCTTTTGTTTGTTTTGTAGGAAAAAGGGGAGAAAAATCAATCATCTTCCAGAGTTCATAACTTTTGATGCAAATGTCCAAATGAGATTATTGAAGATGCTATGGAAAGATGAGAAAGAGAGCAAAACCTTTCATGCAGGAAGTTTTCTCAAATTCTAGAAGCAAAGGAACCAAAACTGGACAAAAGCAGAACAAGGTGTAAAACCAAAGAAGAGGAAAAGAGAAGAAAAATCAGCCATCTTCCAGAGCTCACAACTCTTGACTCAGACGTCCAAATGAGATGATTCAAAATCCTATGGAAAGATGAAAAGGAAAACTTTCATGAAGAAAGTTTTTTCAAATTCTGAAATTCTGAAATTTGCAAATCGCATCCCGGATGTTTTGGAAGTTCTACATTTGTTCCCCAATTTCCCTACTTGTATAAATACCCCATTTTCTGCAGAAAACAAAGGAGGTAGATAGTTAGGGTTAGTTTTTAGATATTTTCATAATTTCCCAATCTTGAGCCGTGAGTTTCAGGGGTAGGGTTTGGCATTTTTTGGCTCTTGAAAACTGGAATCCTTGGAGTTGTTTTGGCTTGCTAAGTGTTGGAATTTGTTGGATTTACCAATCTTTTGATTAAGGGAAGTATTTCTTACAAATTTCTTATGCTTTCAATGGTGAAATCTCCTTGTGATTGTTGGTTGCTTGAAGCCATGAGAGGCTAATTTGTCTTGGGTGATTCTTGGTGTTTGATGTATGGGTTAGGTTTATTTTGATTCCTTGTGGGTTGTAGAGTGATGGGCTTGCATTAATTGAAGTTTTCCTACTTGTATTTAATGAGTTGACATGCATTGAATTGTGGCCACATTTAGTGTGTGTTCTTGGTGTTCGTGTGTGTTTTAGAATATATATGAACTTAGACCAAAAGTAGGAAAAACTACCTAGCATTCTCTAGATTTAGGTGTTTGAGACAAGAAACAACTACCATATGAGCTTAATTGTGCACTAAAATTGTGTGGAAGCCATAGGTTTTAGTGTGCACAAGATAGAAGTGAGACCGAAAGGAGATCTTCTATTCTTTAATTCCATTGAGACCGAAAGGAGATATGGAGTGAAAAATAGGTGGTTTCTTAGATTAAACACTTGAACTAGGGAGTGTGAAGTGGTTGGCTAAAACATCTAGGGCTAGAATTGTGCATTAGAGTTGTGTGGAAGCCATAGGCGCTAATGTGCTCTAGGTGGGGATGAGACCGAAAGGAGATTCCTCATTCTATAATTTCAATGAGACCGAAAGGAGATTTGGAGGAACGGATGTAGCCACTTAGTTAAGATGTCCTACACTCGGTTGCCCTTAGGAGTCAAAGTAGCCGAACCCTTGCATTGAACCCAATGATCACCCTCTTTCCTCATTTATGTGTTTATTTCCTTGTTTCAATAGTGTTGTTTAGCTTAGCATTTAGAATCTCAGATTCCAATCTATTTGCATATTTCTTTTTCATGCTCATTAGTTAAATATCACTTTCAAATCATTGCTTTAGTTAACATAGATAGCAAATAATTAGTTGCACTTAAATTTTGGTTTTGTCCCCTTCCCGTGGAGAATGATCCCTAAGCTTTACTACAATTGTTTAAGTGAGGTTTTGGTGTATATATGTGTGAGTTTGAGCTATATTTTGATGCACTTTTGCACACACCGAATTCGCTCACCATTAACCAAATTTGAATGTTTTTGGTATGAATGTTCCATCCAATCTTAAGAGCCTCTTGGCCTTCTTTTGACAATATTTCTGCAAAAAGGTTAGTGCAAAAAAATAAAGAAAGAAACAGCAAAAATATGGAAATTTGTAGTAAAAGTGTATATGAGTATGCTCTCAGTTATTTTTTTAATGTCTCACCTCTCACTCAACAATCTTTCTCTAAGTTTTTGCTTAGAACAGTTCACTTTGAACCTTTAGGAATTTTCAGCCAAGGGTTAGCCAAAATAAAGGATTTATGTATTAGGAAGTAAACACTTAAGGAAGGTTACAAATTAGGAAACTAGAAAATCTGAAAATAAATAATTGGATGCAAATTAGGAAACTAAACAAATCCAACTACAAAGTGGAATTGAATAAGGAAAGCTATTAAATATGAACTAGATAATTCTAAATATAGAATCTAAAAGAAAAGAAATATGGAATCAAAAAGGAAAACAAATATGGAATCTAAAAGGAAACAAATAGGAAAGTGATGCACACCTCACGGCTATATGGAGCCAGCAATACGCAACAAGTGAAATAGGATCTAAGACTTAACTTACAAAATTGCTAGAACCGGCGAAATTGAGACCAATGGATGAAGCGTTGCCACGACTTAAGGTTTTGCTAGATTGATAAGATTCAAATACACCACAAACTGGTCAAGTTTGATAAGCTTGTTATTCTTTTCAAGAACGAAGAGATTGATTCACTCAAACTCTCAAGGACGTAATGTCACAAAATCTTCTAATTCATCTTTTTTCTGATGTCTAGGCTGAATGGCTTATTTATAGAGTCCAAGGATGTTTTGAAAATGTAACAACTGAAATCCTAATCCTAATCTAATTCTTAAAGAAGAGTTTCCTTTAATTAATTAAAAGGGCAACCTTAAAATAAAAAGGAAATAAAAACCCTAAAGCATCTGGACTTGGAAGTTTGGACCTAGAAGGCTTCCTTCAAGCTTACAAATTTGTCTACTAAAAATTACCTAATAATTTCACTATTCATAGCACTATTCAATATTCACATTTTGGCCTTTCAAGAATTATTAAATTCCAAAAATAAAGCCACAAAAATTAATTAAATAACTTGGCTTATTATCACACGTGAATTCGGCCAAAGCAAAACTAGTGTTCTTCAAATTGGACTTGCAATAAATTAATAACTTGCAAGTCCTGGCCGCATGCTTAACGACCTTGAATGTCTTGAATTAAAACAACTTGGTTCCTTGAAATCATATAGCTCTAACTCTCGCCATCGGCCTTGTGATATGCCTTAATGGATCAAATGCTTGGCGAGTAGATTGCACGGCTCCTGGATTCCCATCAAGTAGGTTGAACAACTTCTGGGATCTCATCAGAAAGATTACTAAAGAAAGTTAACTTTCAAAAAAGGAAATATAGTCAAAATAGGAAGCAATTGTTGCAACCCTTTTGTATAGGAATTTCAGTCAAGAAAAGTTACCAAATTACATAATGTTTTGCCAAGATAAATTTCCAAAAGGAACAAAATTTCAGTCATGAGAAATTGCCAAAAGAAGGTAGAATTTTGGTCAAAAGAAATTGCCAAAAAATTGCAAAATTTGAGCCAAACAGTTGCCAAAGATTGCACTTTAACCTCTACAAGAAATTTCTGCCAAAAGTGGTAAGATCTAATTCTAAATCCAATTGTGATGAGGAAAGTTAATCACATTTGGATTCTTTTTATGCAAGACACACATTTCTAGTAAGCAAAATTCTATTATGATTATTGAAGCACTAAATACTTGTTCAACAAGAATTCAAGACAATAATTTAGGAAGGGTAAATACGATTGTAACAAGAATTCAATATCAAACTTCAAGGTCGTGCTTATGCTTTGAAGATAGAATTTGGTCACAATTCTTAAGCAAATTCAGCCAAATAATTCAAGAAATAAAGTTGATCCAAGAATAAAAATTCAAGAAACAGAGATTTTTCAAGAAACAAGAATTGTCCTTCTCTTCTTTCTTTCTTTCTTTCTTTCTTTCTTTCTTTTCTTTTCGTGTTTTTTTTCTTTTCCGTTTTTTCTCTCCGCTTTTTCTTCTTTATTTTTTATTTTTTTCACCTAAAAGAAAAAGCACAATTCACAAAGAACAATATCAATACAAAGCAGAAGAATTATGAAAACAACAACACAAAGATTATGGATGAACAATTGTAAAATTGAGCCAAACAGTTAAGCAAAGATTGCAGAATTATCATGTAAGAAATTAAAAAGTGGTGTTATCTAATTCTAAATCCAATTGTGAATGAGAAAAGTTAATCACATTTGGATTTTATGCAAGATACATTTCTGTAGCAAGCAAATTCACATGATTATTGAAGCAACAATACTGTCCAACAAGAATCTAAGACAATAATTTAGGAAGGTAGTACGCATTGCACAAGAATCACGATCAAAACTTCCAAGGCTGCTTTGCTCTAAAGATAGAACTGTCAACTTTACAAATTCACAAATAATCAAGAATAAATACTCCAAGAACACAAAATTCAAGAAACAAGATTTCAAGAAAATAAGAATCTGCAAACAAGAATTGTCCTTCTCTTTCTTCTTCTTTCTTTCTCTTTCTTTCTTTCTTTCTTTCTTTTTTTCTTTCTCGCTTTTTTCTCCGTTCTTTCTCTTCTTTATTTTTATTTTTTTTCACTTAGAAAAGAAAAAGTACAATCTATAGCAAATAATATCAATACAAAGCGTAAGAATTATGGAAACAACAACACAAAGATTATGGATGAACAATTCAAAGGGGTTCTGGATTTTCAAATAAGGAAAAAAGGTACTTCTTTATTTAGAATAAAAACCCTAATTATCTACTCAAAAAGTACAAGTAAGAAAAGGCTAACTTAGTCCAAAGATCAAGAACAACTAAATTGACTACCAACGAGGAAAACAAAATTTCTGCCACAAAGAAAATAATATAAACAGAATTTTGGCTAAGGGAAACATAACAGAATTCCTCAAGCAAGCAAATCAGTTAACGATTGAGTACTAAACTGATGTGCACCTTACTGCCATAAAGAGCCACATACAACGCTTAATATAATTTCATGACTTCTAATCTGCAAACTGGCAACTAGTGGGCTTGCATCACGGATAAAGCATCAACACAACCTAGGCCCTGTACTAGATTTGATAAGACTAAAAAGTGCACCACAAACTGTCAATTTGATATGCATTGTTCTTGAAAGAACATAGAGATTGATTCACTCAAACTCTCAAGGACGTAATGTCACAAAATCTTCAAAATTCATGTTTTTCTCATGTTGAATGGCCTTTAAATAAGTACAATATGTCTTGAAAATGTAACAACTAAATCTAATCCTAATCTAATCTAAAAAGAAGAAGTTTCCTTTAATTAATTAAAGGGCAACTTAAAATAAAAAGAAACAAACCCTAAAGCATTGAACTTGGTTTGGCCCTAAGACTTCCTTCAAGCTTACAAATTTGTCTACTAAAAATTACCTAAATTTCACTAATAAATATATTCAATATTCACATTTTGGCCTTAATAAAATAAAAACTAATAAAATTAAGCTAATAAAATAATTAAATACTTGGCCTACCAATACACTAGAATTCGCCAAGGCACTTCAAAGGGACTTGCAATAAATTAATGATTTGCAAGTCTTAGCATACTTGACAAGCTTGATATCATGGATTAAACCACTTAATGCTTGTTGATTATGAAAGACAATTATGATGATTTTGGATATATAGATATATATATATATATATATCATAATGTTTATAATTTATGACAATTTTATTATGTTTAAATTCATATCTCATATTATGAATAAATATAATAATGTCCTAGAATTTAATTATTCTAAAATCCCAAGTCATTATTATCAAAAGGACAATGATAATGCATTAAGACTAGCATGTATAGTGACCATGAAATGTGTCATAATATGAGATATCAAGTCAAATTACATGTTAAAGAACTATGTAGAATTCATGAGAAATGCTACATGAATTATTATGAAGTTCATAAGCATTTCTCAAGTGATGATGGTGTAAGTAATCCTGCATTTGAGGTCACTAGATCCAACATGAAGTTGTATGTCTTGATGCTAAACATTGCACAAAGGTGAACTATAAAATCAATTGGATATATAATGAATTATGTAGAACAATCAAGATAGAATTTGCCCTCTTATATAAGTGATATCTTTCCTTGATTGAGTGAGACATAAATCTCTATCTCAAATGAGTTGATATGTGATATCGAGCTCATTTTCTTAGATTTTTATTTCAAATCAAGAATGCAAAGATTGAGCTATAAAAGTGTGACAGATACTTTTCAATCAAGATATCTAGGCAAAAGGATTGAATTACATGGTAAATTTATCACAAGAAAAGTAATGAACTAACATTTTTAGAACTAAAAGTATTGATGTAAAAACCGCCAATGCTATGGCATGAAATATATTTTATGTCATTCAAAATTAGAACCTATTTCTACACTTAGATCATATCCAAAAGAAATGCAAAATTCATGTGATAAATTTTAATTCCTATTTAATAGGACTTTATTAGTTTCTTTTAAATAGGTATTTGATTTTGGTTTCTAAATGGTTTTGGTTTTATTTGTTAATAAATCCAAAATAGTTTAATTTATTAATTCATGATAGCTAAAATTAGAGAGCAAATGAGAATATTCTGATTTGGTAGATCAAAATTTAAAGTAAATTTAGAAATAAAATAAATTAGAACTTGATTCAAGTAAACTTTAGAAGAAGTTTACCTAATCTATTTCTATATATTTGAACTT
This sequence comes from Gynochthodes officinalis, assembly GCA_020080225.1. Lineage (NCBI taxonomy): Eukaryota > Viridiplantae > Streptophyta > Magnoliopsida > Gentianales > Rubiaceae > Gynochthodes > Gynochthodes officinalis. Next base: position 24,138,594 of record CM034615.1, read on the forward strand.
TTAAGAGCCATAACACACAAAAGATAATCTATGTGAGCAACAATGCACATCTTACATAAAACAACAAAGCAAATTTTTCTTAAGAAGTAAATTGAACAAGACAAAACAAAACCCAAGTTTGTTTCAATAAAATCTTGCCCTTTTCTTGAGAAGAAATAGCAGCCAAATTTAGGAAAACAAGGAGCTTTTGTTTTTTAAGAAAAGCATCCATTTCTTCTGTGTTAAAGAAACAAGAAAACTTGAGCTGTTAAGATACAAAATTGCAGCACCTTTGGATTTTAAGATTCTTCTTTAATTGTGTGACAAGTGTGATAATTAACTAACTTGAGACTAATGGATACTATGAGGCAAAGTCTATGGATGTTGCATGATTCTAGAGCAAATCTAAGAAATTTCAACCGCATTGGTAACAAACTTTCACGACTTGAAATCACTTTGTAACCATCCTAGGAAATAAAATAAATTCTAACAAGGCATATTTGATTACAATGGTATTAGAGCCACTTATGAAGGCAAAAATTGGTTTATAGAACTTATTTTCAAATTGTTTATGAATAAGCATTAAATTTGGATTATAATTCATTAAATCTGAATTTTTTTAGTTTCATTAAACATATATCAATGTTTGTGTTTATAAATCAATTTAGGTATGCTTTAATTATTGATATTTATATATTATAAAAAATATATATATATATATATATATATATATATATTGAATATCATAAGAACCAAAATATATTTTTATTAGGTTCATTTCAAGCTTAGTTTTGGTTTTTATAAATTTATAAAACTAAAAAATAAGTTTGAAAATTGAGACTAAATATGTGAAAGATTGGCATTTTTCAAGAAAAATTTACAATAAGTTTTATGCTATTTCTTTTTTTAGAAAACTTGTTTGCAAGAAAATACAATTGGTTTAATTAATGAAGCCAATTAATATGTGATAATACTATATATATATATATATATATATATATATATATATATATAATTTACACAAAAAATGATATATAAAGTTCCAATTGAAAGTTTTGGATTTGTAAATTTTGAAACTTAATTTATGAATTTTAATTTTATAATTCAAAGCAATTGCACAATTTTAATTTGTTTGTGATAAAATTTAATATATATGACATGAGACAAAATATAGATGATATATTATTCACAAATGTTCATGATCATGTTTTAAAAGGATAAGTTAAATATATTTGTGAAATATAATTTTGAATTGATTAAAACCAAAAATTTTGTTTCATGTATATATATTTTGATTTTTGGGTATATATATATATATATATATATATATATATATATATATATATATATATATATATATATATATATGGTATATTTTTCTAAATTAATCATGATCAATTAGTTTAAGTAAGAAAGAAAAGCAAAGATGTCCTTGAATCTTGGTGACAAATAATATCACCATCAAGTTTTCATTGAGGTCAATTGACTTTAGGATACGCTTTGCTCTTTTGAGCAGAGAAGTTGGTTCTATTTTCTAGTTTTTTTAGCTTGCTTGAAATAAGATAAGGTCAAGAAATATTGAAGAGTTGATTAATGTACAATTATCAAATTTATGAGATGTACATCAGGTTGATAATCTTAGGAGAGTAAAAAAAAGGATTTGTTATTTTTGGAGAGAAAATTCATTTGTTGGTTTAAAACATATTTTGATATGGCCAATTCATATGCTTGTGATTTATATGCAAATTTCTTAATGTTTACTTAGAGGATAGAAATGTTTGAATTTGGACTTGAGAAATTTTTGTTAAAAATAAAAGGTAATTATGTTGAGTTCAATCATCAAAATAGTTTTGACTTAAACATATATCAAATGGCTTGAATATATTTTTAAAATTATTATGTGCTAATTTATATCAAAGAATATAAGATATATTGTTTTTATATAATTTGAGCTCCTTTTGTGGAAATGGTTCATTAAATAGGTGTGGTTTTAAATGAGTTTTACCATTGTTTTGTTTTTGTGAATCCAAAATATTTAATGACAAAAGAGGAATAGAAATTTCAATTTTATTTATTTCTTGAATTGAATTTGGTTAAAGTTGGTCCTTTGTTCACATGAATTTTCTTGAGAGTGTAACATTTATTTTCTATGTGTTCAGTTTAAAATGTCTACAAAAACTCTTATTTATTTTTAATTGAGTATTCATCATTTCTAGATTTTAAGTTTTTGAACAATCTTTCTTGATATAGAAGAATAATATTATGGATTTTGAAGAGCAATTTCATCTTAACAAGTAGCTGAAAAATTCAGGAGCAACCATTGATAATATTTTTTGATTCTTTTTTTATTGAAATTGATTTGGCAATTTCTTCTCATTGAGCCATCAATTGGTTTATGAGATTTATGATTTCTTTTCTTGATGCATTGAAAAGGATTTGTAATTTCTTTGTTGATGCACAATTTGGTTGTTTTGAGTGATTTCGTGGGAGTTTATTTGTGGATTGCTATGATTTGAAGTTCTTCTTATTGATGCAATAATTTATATATTGGTTTACATTTATAATTTAGCATTTGTTCAATTTATATTTATACAATTAAAAGGCAAAATTATGTTTACGCAATTTGTGTTTATGTAAAAAAATGCTTTGAAAATTGGTAAAATATATAAAAATATATCTATATAAATGGCTCAACATCTATATATAAATTATTGATATATTTATATAATTAATGAATTGTAATAATTTTTAATTGATTTTAATTTAATTGAAGGAGTATATTATTAATTAATATTTTTATTACAAACAACATAATGTATTTGTTGAAAATGGTTAGAAATTGAATTTTGATATGGTTTTCTATTTGAAGGCACTCTTTTAGTATGTTTGTTTGTTTCAATTATAATATATATGATATAGATGTTTAATATAAATGAGGAATATTAATTGTTTTGTGTATTAAGTATGGGAAGAAATAATGAAATATATTTGAATTGAGAACACCATTATTTGTTCTAAGATTTTAATGATATATATATCTAAAAGGACAGATTGCATTAATCATGTCAAGGTTAAGTTTTCCATAGAATTATCATCTTGAGTTGATGTTGAGTAATAAAGGTTGAGTGTCGAGGAACTTTGTTTCTTGTTTTCAAGAGGTGGGATTTCAATGCTAGTGTTCTTCATTGTGCAGAGGTCATCATTGCTTCTTTGGAGGATTCTGAGGAGAGTTGGTTTGTGTTTTCAAGTGGATTTTAGATCTTGGAAAAAGTTGGAGGAATGAGAAAAGAGGAGAATAACATGTTTGTGAAGATCTATTCCTTTGAGCCATTGGACAAGTACTAATTGCTGGAGGATTTCTTCGCTTTGATGGAGTGAGGGAGGAGGCGATTAGAGAATATTGAATGGTCTTTGCTCAATGTTTGGAGTGATTTGTGATCCTCAATGGCTTGGGGATAGCAATCAAATTTTTCCATGTTTCACTTGTGGGTGGTATTGAGAGTTTGATTACTTCATCAAGTTTGTTCTGTTGAAGAGGAAATCGTGGATTTGTGTTCATACTTTTAGTCACATTTTGATTGTTACCCATTCTATCACTTGCCATGGGTATGTTCACTGAAGGGAATCAAGTGAGAGGGTGTTTGAATCCCAAAAAGCTGGACGATGGATTTTATTTTCCCATTGTGAGGTTAAATTTGAGAAAATTGTGGAAAGAGTTTTTTCATAGTAAAATTGCTTACAACTCAATCATCTTTGATTACATTGCCAAGTGTCCAAACTCCTATGTCATTACAATTTAGGCCCATTAGTTTGTGAATGTGGTTTATAAGATTGTGTCTAAGACTTGGCAGGTTGCCGATTCAATACATTATTGTCAATTTCTTCCTGGACATTCTTGCATGTGGATTCTCTGAGTGTTCATCTTTGAATTTGCAAGGACAAAAGGCATTGGCAAATTGGCTAAGGCTTTGAAGTTTGAGTGGTGTTTTTGCCATTGAGATTTCTTGTGGATTCTTATTTGGATTCTTGATGGACAATATTCAACTAGTGTTTTTCATGCTTTAGTGGATTTCTTGGATTGCAGTTTATTGATAATGATGATTTGTGATTCTATCTTTGTGTGTTTTGAAAAGGGATCCATTATCTTCAAGTTCTAATTTTGTGCAAAGCCAAATGAGATGAATGGTGATATGGAAAGATGAGGGTGTTTTGATTTCTCATCCAAAGAAAATGGACTCCGGGAAAAGCTAAACAAGGCAAAGAAGTAGTGAAAACAGGGAGTCAGCCATCTTTGAGGTCTTGTCAGGTCCAATGAGGATTGGGTGTTGGAAAGTGAGGGGGCTTTTATGCAGAGAGTTATTATCTGCTAGGAACCAAAAACAAACAAAGTGTTGAAATTTGAAATTGTAAGTTTTGAAGCTTTACATTTTCTTCAAGTAGCTGTATTAATATCCCTTTTTGGAAAAACAAGTGACTAGTAGGAGCATGGAGCATAAATAGGTAATGAATGAGTGTGGGTTAGGTTATTTTTACATATGCATTTGTTTAAGCTTCAAGTTATTTGGGTGAGAAACCAATTGGGGATTGTGGCTGAGGGGGATTTGGTGAATCATCAGATTAAGGGAGTACTTTCAATGTGCTTTAATGGCTTTTTCCGTGATTGTGTGTTTGGCCATGAGAGGCTAATATCTTGGAGGATTCTTGGTGTTTGAGAGGGTTGGTTTATTTTGATTTCTGTTGGTTTAGAGTAAGGCTTGGATTAATTGAAGTTTTCTCATGTTTTAATGAACGAATGCATTGAAGGTCATAGTGTGTGTTCGGTGTTTGTGGGAGAATATACATGAATAGCTAAAAGAGGGAAGAACAATTTGCTTCTAGATTTAGGTGTTTGAGACAAGAAACAACTACCTATGAATTTAAGGCACTAAAATTGTGTGGAAGATAGGTAGAAAAGAATGGTAGATTTGAAAGGAGATCTTCCCCAATCATTGAGACCAAAGGGAGATGTGATGAAAATATGGTTTCTTTCATTAAACATGAATGAGAAAGTAAAGTACAAAAATCTAGGCAAGAATTGTCATTTTGTTACCACACCAATGTCTCTATATGAGACCAAGGAGATTCTCATTCTATAATTTATGAGACCAATGAATTTATAATGATTATCATAGTTAAGATGTTCAATAGTTTTTAGGAGTCAAATACTTTAATTGCATTACCCTAAGGTCCAAACTCCTCCTTCACAATTTACATTAGTTTGTGTAATGTGGTTTATAAGATTGTGTCTAAGATCTTTCTAAATTATTGCTTTAAGATACATGTATTAGTCAAAATTCTGCACTTGAAATGTGGTTATTGCTTCTAGGGAAAATGATTATGCTTTAATAAATTGATATGAGGTTTATGATAGTGTGAGTTTGAGCTTTATTTGAGATTTTAGTACTTATTTGGATTAGGCAATGCCTTTGTACTAGCACTTTGTCCATTAATATTAATAGGGAATCCTGTAGGTACATTCGGCCAACTCAAGGTCTTTGTCAAGGGATCCTCTCTCGCCCTTTCTGTTTCTTCTTGTTTCAGAGAGGTTGTCTCATCTTATTACAAGGGCTAGGGACCACGGGGACTATAAGGGTATACAGGCTAGTAGAAATGGGCCGATCATTACACATTTGTTTTTTGCTAATGATACATTGCTATTCTGTGAGGCAAAGGTGGGTCAGGAAAGGGTGTTGCAGGGTATTCTACAGCAGTATAGTCATTGTTCGGGCCAAGCAATCAATTTGGAGAAGTCGTCGGTGTTTTTTAGTCCTAATGTTCCTATGCACGGCGAGATCTCACATGATGGGGGACGTGAAGGAATAATCTAATGCTCGCTATCTAGGGTTGCCGATGCGGATTGGCCGTTCGAAGAGGGAGGTGTTTAATTTTCTCATTCAGAAAGTGTAGCACCGGATCCAAAATTGGAAGACTCAGTTCTTGAGCTTGGCGGGCAAGGAGGTATTCATTAAATCGGTGCTCAATGCTTTACCAACATATGTGATGAGTTGTTTTAAGCTTCCTGTGAGAGTTTGTAGGGAGATTTGTCGTCTGACGGCGAATTTTTGGTGGGGTATGCATAAAGATACCAGACATAAAATTCATTGGAAACAGTGGCAAGAGCTTACTAAGGCAAAGGAAGAGGGAGGATTGGGGTTTAGGGATCTTTAGCTGTTCAATGATGCTTTGCTAGCTAAACAACTCTTGCGAGTCACGTCCCAACTGCAATTATTGATGAGTCGAGTGATGAAAGCCAAATATTTCCCTAATGATCAGTTGCAGTTGGTTGTGGCGAGGACAAATGCATCGTGGTTGTGGAAGGGGTGGATGGGAGCAAGGAACATTTTGCAAGGCATGGAGAAGCATACTCGGGATGGTGTGTATTTAGTCAGGACTGTATACCATACTTTGGGTCAAGAGAGACAATCTATAGATCAGCAACCTGAATGTAGTAATGTGCGCGAGCGCCATCATGGTATGTGGAATGCAACATGGAAACTGAAGGTGACAGGTAAAGTTAAGCATTTTGTATAGCGATGTTGTCATAATATTTAGCCATTGAATGCAAAATCGTACTAACTAAACGTGGTTGAGCCTTCATGTCCTTTTTGTGAAGAGGGTGAAACGATTGAGCACATGTTGTTTAATTGTTCTAGAGCTAAAACTTGTTTGGAGGTTGGCTCATGTCGAGGGCTAAGTTGGGACCGCACTGTGCAAATTTTTGGCAATGGTGGCAAGATTTTTGCTCTAAAGAAGGGCTTTTGGAAGAACGCTCGCATACCTACATTATGTGGATGATATGGAAGAGCAGGAATGTGTGGGTTTTCCAGCGACAATGGGTGGTGGTGAGGGAAATTGTGGAGATGGCGAGGCACGCGTGGTTGGAGTTTTTAGCAGCAAATCGAAGTTAGCTAGGATCAGCTAGTGGATCAGTGGCTGACGTGTATAGAGAGGGTTGTATAGCGGGTGGAACATGACAAATTTGTCTATCCTGTATTTTGTGGGATAGAGAATAGTGGCTTGACTTATGGTCATTTCGTCTTAGCCATCCTTAGTGCTAGGAAGAGTCCAATTATGGTGAACATTGCTTGTATAGGTTAACTTTCAAGAGTTAATAATATTATCAATCTTGTGGAAAAAAAAATCATAATCAAGAGTTGGCCGAATGGAATATGTGATATTTCATGATGTGGCTAGAAAAATATATATGATATATTTTTCATAAATTTCTCATGATCGAGGAATGGCCGAAAATTTGTAACTTGACCCAAACCTTCCATGTGTAGCATATAATTTGAAACCCTAAAATTTGATTAATAACAATTGTCATAAATTAATTAGATTAATATATTTAAGTGTTAATATGAATGACAATTATTTGTGACATGCACATTATGCGATATTTGAGCATGGTGCATAGTTATAGTTTGTAGCACAATGTGATTGGATATTTAATTTTGTATTGGTTTGGACTAAATATCACCTGCGTGTCATGTCTTGCTCTATTTTCTAGTTGTAAATTCTCTTCTCATCTAACTCCCCTCGAATGTAACTTCAGGTTTCTCTAAAGATGTAATAGTTAGATTAGAGATAGGACTAGACTAGAAATCAAGGAAGCAAGTTCGTGACCATACAAGAGCTAACAATGAGGCACTTGAAAAAGATGCCAATACCCTTAAGTTGACCTATTGGTTCTCTCATTCGCTTGAGAGAATCAACTTAGTTTGGGCTATAACTATGTCAAATTTATTTTGTTGTTCATGTATGAGACGCTTGCAATGTATTTTTATTGGTTAAATGCATAATGTGATTATGATTGTAATAATTAGTAGAATATTATGTGATTAGTTGGAGTAATAATTACAATAACCAATTCAAATAAAATGGTGAGTATTTAATAAATCCCTCAAACGAATATTAAGTCTAAGATGCATTCCAATGTTTAGCACTCGTCAAAGCTTTGATTGATTGTGTGTATGCTTGCCAAAGCAAGGTTCCATGGTTAATCTTAGTGAGACGCGACAAGATAATAGTAATATCCGACTGCTAATTATTGGGTTTGACTTAACTAGGTGGACTCAATAAGATTGAGACCTAGAGGCATAGAGTTGGGTTTTGGCTTATTAGATAAGTTAGAACAAAGAGTTGTTCACCCAACTATCCAAGAGTTGTATGGGATACAATTGACAAAGTGTTGTCTACTTAAATAGCCGAATTTTGGGCGATTAGCCAAAGCTAACTCAAAATTGGGTCAAATATGATCTTGGCCCACTAGAAAGTTAATTAGATTAAATTTTCCAAATTAATATCGAGGTTATTAATTTGAGTAAAATAGTGGGAGTAACATTTAATAAAAGTCCATATTAAATGTATGCATTTATGATACTATTTTGCATATTTCTGTTATAGATAACCATGGCATCAAACACTAACACTAATACACTATCACTACGATCTATCCTTGAGAAGGACAAGTTGAATGGGACAAACTTCCTGGATTCGTATAGGAACTTGAGGATAGTCCTCAAGCAAGAGAAAAGCGATATATCCTAGAGGAACCTTTACCTGAGGAACCTAAAGAAAATGTAACTAAAGAAGAGAACTGCTTCCATTACGGTGAGACTGAACATTGGAAGAGATACTACAAAGTTTACCTGGAGGATCTTAAGAAGAAGAGGAAGGATACTTCCACTTTAGGTATTCACGTTATAGAAGTTAATTTATCTACTTCTTCATCATGGGTATTAGATACTAAATGTGGTTCATACATTTGTGTAAATGTGCACGAACCAAAAGAAGTAGGACTTTAGCTAAGGGCAAAGTCAACATACGAGTGGGAAATGAAGCAAGGGTTGCTGCATTAGCTGTAGGGACTTATGTCTTTACTTTGCCCTTGGGCTTCTATTAGAACTAGATAATTGTTATTACGTGTCTTCCATTACAAAAAAATATCATTTCCATTTTAGACAAGATTGGATTATCATTTATAATAAAGGACAATTGTTGCTTCTTTTATTTAAATGAAATCTTTTATGGTAGTGCACAAATGGCTAATGGCCTTTATGTTCTAAATCTTGACATGCCTATCTATAACATAAATACCAAAAGGATTAAATTAGATAATTTTAATCTAACTTATCTCTAGGATTGTCTTTTGGGCCACATAAATGAGAATTGCAATTCCAAACTCCATAAGGATAGACTTTTGGACTCAATTGATTTTGAATCATATGAGAACATGCGAATCACATTTATTGGGTAAGATGACTAAAGCCCATTTCATGAAACATAGTGAAAGGGCAAGTGATTTATTGGAACTAATGCATAGTGATTTATGTGGACCATTAAATACATAAGCTAGAGGTGGTTTTTAATACTTCATTAAATTTACTGATGACTTCAGTAGATATGGCTGTGTGTATCTTGAGACACAAGTCGGAATCATTTGAAAAGTTCAAAGAATTCAAGAATGAAGTACAAAACCAATTTGGCAAGAATATTAAAGTACTTCGATCTGATCGAGGAGGTGAATACTTAAGCCAAGAGTTCGATGACTATATAAAGGAGTGTGGGATAGTCTCACAACTCACTCCTCATAGAACACCACAATGGAATGGTGTATCCGAGAGGAGATATCAAACTTTGTTAGACATAGTTCGATCTATAATGAGTCATATAAATCTTCCAAGTTCTTTCTGGGGACATGCGTTACTAACAGTCGCTTTCACACTAAACCAAGTTCCATCTAAATCAGTTCAAAAGACACCATATGAGATATGGACTGGAAAGCGACCTAATGTGTCTTTTTTGAAGGTTTGGGGATGTGAGGCTTATGTTAAACATCAAGTATCCAACAAACTTAGACCCAAATATAATAAATGTAATTTTATGGGGTATTCTAAAGGAAAAAATAGATACTATTTTTATAATCCCAATGAGAACAAAGTGTTTGTTGCTCGTTTTGGCGTTTTTTTTAGAAAATGAGTTCATCTCTAGAAAATCCAGTGGGAGACAAATAAAACTTGAAAAAATTCGAAAAGCACAAAATAGCGTTGAACTTGATAAGATTGAAGTTGAGCAAACACCAAAAAAGGTTGTGGAACAAGTACCTGCTCAAGAGACACAAACCCCGTATAGGTCTACTAGGATTCATCATGAGTCACAGAAATATGGATTTCTGGTGACTCAAAGCGGTGGTGTTTTGATAATCGATCAAGATGAGCCTACAACCTATCAAAAGGCTATATCCTTGGGCTAGACTTTGAGAAAAGGCTTGAAGCCATGAGATCTAAAATCGAATCCATGTATACCAACCAAGTATGGAATTTGGTTGATCCACCTGAAGGGATAAAACCCATAGGGTGCAAATGGGTCTTAAAGAAAAAACCAACATGGATGGTGAAGTACACACTTTTAAGGAGCGATTGGTCACTAAAGGTTTCAAGCAAGTTCATGGTATAAACTATGACGAACTCCTTTCACTACCAAGGCAGTTTAAATCCATCAAGATCTTCAGTTTGCAATAATCGCATTCCATGATTATCAGAAATTGGCAAAATAGATGTCAAAAACAGCACTTTCCTTAATGAAGTAATCTTCTCGATGATGTGCGGCATTACACAACCTCGAGTGTTTTGTTGATCCAAACATGTTGGAAAGGTTTGTAAAGTTGGCAGCATGAAATCCATTTATGGATTGAAGCAAGCTTCTCGAAGTTGGAATCTTGATCACGTAATGCAATCAAAAGGGTTTGGTTTCATCCAATAACAAGATGAGCCTCTGCACATGTCAAGTGAAGGTTAGTAGAGTGAACACCTTGTTGTCTTCTGGTATTGTATGGATAACATCAACGCTTATCGGGAATGACATCCCATGCTATTTGGCACATGGAAAAAATATGTAAAGACTTGGTTAGTATGTTGTTCCTTTCAATAAAGAGATACTTAGGTGAAGCAACCTATATGTTTGGTGTCGTAAGATCTATAAAGATAGATCAAAGAGATTGATTAGTCGTAATTCAAAGTACATACATAGATAAAGTGCTTTGAAACGGTTTAGCATGCAAGAATCTAAAAAGGATTGCTTGCCTGCAGGCACATGGAACTACTCGAGAAAGAACGGTGTCCTTTGACACAAAAGAGAGACAACACAAGAGTAAAGGATTTCATATTGTTCCAGCTATTGGATCTATCATATATACTATGCTATGTACTGCATAATCCATATGTATACATGCGTTTTGAGCATACTTGAATTGAGTGGATATCAAGTAGATCTTGGTAGACTGTCATTGGATCACTATAAAATATCCTTAAGTACTTCTGTAAGGACTAAGGATACATTCTTGATATATGGAGGTGAGGAAAAGCTCAATGTAATTTGTTACACCAATGCAAGCTTCCAATCTGACAAGAGTGATTATCAATCACAGTCAAGTTATGTGTTTTGCCTAAATGGTAGTGATGTGAGCTGAAAAGTTCAAAGTAGGCTACAATAGCCAATTCTACAATAGAGGCGCATTATATATTTTGCATTAGTTTAGCTTAAAAGATGCCTTTTGGATCAAAAGTTCATAACCAAACTTGGAGTTGTAGTATTGCTGATCTAATTGAGCTCTCATTGTAAACAATGGAGCACCCACTTCATGGTGTCAAGAAACTCCATCTCACCATAATTAAGCCAAACATATACTATGGTGCTTCATTTGATATGAGAGATCATTGAGAGAGAAGATGAAGATATGCAAAATACCAAATCGAGTGATAACATCAGCCGACCTACTGCCACAAAGCCTGGCGCGATAGAGACGACATAATCGGCCATGTTAGATCATTAGTCATTAGTAAGACATGACCTATCATCTTATCTGGCGGAGTTTCTGTTGGATTATGCTATAAAGACCAATCATGCTTGATGATTGTTTAGGCGATATATATGTAAATCATAATGTTTATAATTTATGGCAATTTATTATGTATGTTTAAATTCATATATACGTATTATGTAATAAATATAATAATGTCCCTAGAAATTTAAATTATTTTAAAATAATTCCTAATCAAGTATTATCATTAAAGGGACCCAATAATGATAATGAATTAAAACTAGCATGCATAATGACTAAGGAAATGTATGTCATGATATAAGATATCAAGTTGGGTCAACACATTGGTACATGTTAGGGAGCAACTATATACTGATCGACCCGCCATGAGAAATGCTACATGGATATTATTATTATGCGAAGTGTCATAAGCATTTCTCATAATGATGATAGTGTAAAGTAATTTTTGGGACTTGAGAGTCCACTAGAGATCTCAACATGTAAAGGGAGTTATATGTCTTGATGCTGGGCTAAACGTTACCTCGTAATAGGGTGAACTATAAAAGTGGCAATTAGCGGTGGATATAGGCGAATGAATCTATGTAGTAGGATGTTGAGTGATCAAGATAGAATCGGCCTCCTGTTTAATGGGAATGGAGATTTGGATCCCTTTGATTGAGTAAGACTAGAAAATACATGAGCCGTGTTTCAAATGAGTCGACAGGTGATATCGAGCCATTTGCTTAGATGTGCTTCATTTCGAATCAAGAAATGCAAAGATTGAACGATATAAGCATGATACATCCATGGTGGCATATGTCTATCTAAGTATATCTAGAAAAGTAATGGGTTTAATTACTAACATTCTTATAACTTGATAAGATTGATACATAGACATCATTATCGCTTAAGTGGTGCATAAAGTATATTTTATACAATGCCAATGCCACGTTATAAGAACCTTGGGTCACACACCTAGGATCGTGATTAGCATATGCAAAATTTGTATGATTAGAATTTTGGTTAATTTGAGAACTTAATGCGTAATTGACTCCCCATTAGGCTCTGGCTAAACTCTGATTTGATTTTGGTTCTAAATGGTTTTGTTTCTAGCACAAACTAAAATAATTTTGGATTTATTAATCTATGGATTGCTGGAAAATTAGAGAGCAAATGAGAATGGATTCTGTTTCAAGTCACAAAAATTTGAAATAAATTTAGAAAGTTCCAAAAATGGATTAGAACTGAGTCTAAGTAAAACTCTCTTTAATAAGTTTTGCCTTAATCTATTTTCTCTATATATTTGACTTATAATTTCTAAAAGAGCTTGCAATATTACAAGTAAAAAGATAATCCCAGATAATGAAAGCAAATAAAGTCTGCATAATTTTCTTGTCGTATAACACCTAAGCAAATTTTTCTGAAGAAAATTCAGAGTAAGACAAAACTCCAAACTAACCATAGTTTGTGGTTTCAACAAACATTTCTTTGCCCTTTCTTGAGGAATAGTTATAGCCAATTTGCAAGAGTACAAGGAGCTTTCATCTGTTCTAATGGAATAAAAGAAGCCGCTCATCCGTGTTAAAGAAACAAGAAAAACTAAATTTGGAGAAGTCTGAAACCTAAAACTAAAGCAGGATTCTTTAGAGGCATTTTCTGATTCACGCTCTTATTGCGCATCTGTGTGGAAATTAACTCTAGAAACATGAGATAATCATGTGGATACCATAGAGGCAGGTAAGCTCCGTGGGGCTTTATTGATTCATAAACAAAGTTCCTACAAGAAAGTTCAATCCTCACTGCAAAGGGAAAACTCTTCACTCTACCCATTTGAAATCAACACTGTATGATCCTTGAAGGAAATCAAAATTTGAAAATCCATTGTGCATAGGCCTGATTTCCATAATGTATTCTTTTGTCATTTGACTCAAATCTCATCATCACTCTATTAATATGTCACAAAGAGAGGAATGCTTGGGTGTTATTGAATAAATTTAAGATCCCATCATTCCCCTCTCAAAAAGAATTTGTGCTCGAATCTTCAATAAATACACTTGGGATGAAAGTGAATATACTTTGACCACCTTGTGGGAGTGTAAGAAATGACCGGTCAAGGAAAACGCTGGTTTTCACTTAGCCTCTTCAGAGCCACTCTTCTAATAACGCTTTACCACTATTCCTTTGAAGACACTATGGCACTGTGAGTGTAATTGTATTTCTAACACAAAATCAAGGCGGATAGTCAAACGTTATCAACTATCCTGGCCTAGTTTGATGACCCACTCAAATGGATTTGGCCAAATTGAGGCATCGACTCTTCTTCCTCTTCAATCTTTTCTTCCCTTGATCATCATCTACTACTATTAACACTCAAGTGACCTCATGGTCACTAATTCTTCTTCCATTTGATGATCTCTCATCACTCACTATTTGAAGACTTTTGTAAAGTAATAAGTTTTCTCCCATTACATCTTATTCACCTAATACTCACTACTTGAGGCATAAAATCATCTGACCACCATCTAAATCACATCCCCACAACATGGAGCTGTAAAAAGGAAATCTTCATAATACAGTGATGATAATCAAAATGTTCTTTCAACTCTTCTTTTCCCATTCTATGTGATGCTTGAGATCTCCTCTACTCTGAAGGCTAGAATTTCCATTTTTATACCTCCTAAAATCTCAATAAATACTAACTTGGTTTCAACTCTATGAGAAGTTGGAAGCCCTATCTGGACTTTTACAATCACAAAACTTGATGGATTTTTCTTCTAGACTTCGATTCTTGACAATGACTCAGTTGATGGACTTCTAAACTCTCATAGGAAGGTTTATCAACTGATCCATCTTATCATCATTGATTGTGTTTCCACTTGCAAAATCCTCAAATCACTACAATCATTGGAATATCTTCTGCTCATGGTTTCACTAATCTATAAAAACTCCTTTACTGATTGGAGCTTAAGTGCTTTGACATGATTCCTATAAAAGGTTAGCATAAACAAAAGCAAAGCATAATGGGTTAATTTTGTATGTGGTATGAGTATTTCCTGCTATTTTATGTCTCTACCTCCTACTCAAACAATCTCTCTCTAGGAATTTTTATGCTTGGAACAAGAGCACTTACTAAACCTTTAGGAATTTTTCAGCCAAAAGATTAGCCTAAATAAGTAGAATGTATGAATTTAGAAATAAAGACTTAAGGACAACTACAAATTAGGAAACTAGAAAAATCAAATCAACTTGGAATTGATGCAAATATAACTAAAAGGAATAGAAATACATAAATCCAACTACAAAGTGGAATGGAATAAGGAAATCTATTAATTATGAGTACCTAAACAAAGTTGAATATGGACTCTAAAAAGGAAAGAAATATGGAATCAAAAAGGGAAAAATAAATTTGAAATTATAAAATAAACAAATAGGAAAGATAACTCTAACTAGGAAGACAAATACAACTAGGAATCAATTATTGCAAGGAAAATAAAATTAGGAAAACAATTCTTGCAACCTTTTTTGTATAGAAATTTCAGTCAAGAAAGGTTACCAAATTGCAGAATTTTTGGTCAAGATAAATTGTCAAATGAACAAAATATCGTGCAAAAGAAACTACCAAGAGAATGCAATTTAAGACAGCACAAGTAGTTGCCAAAGTGCAAAATTTCAGTCCAACAATGATTGTCTAAAGTGCCAAAAAAAAATTCAGAAACAAACAATTTAAACAAGTGAAGATTTCGGTTGGGATTAAATTTTGAACGGCTGAAAATATGTGTGCAAGACAAATTGAAGCTAGAGACAAAAGTTAGGCAAGATCCACTTGCAACTAACAAGATTTGGATGGAACCAAAAATGTCAGGAAAAAATGGTAGCAACAAAAATTCAGTCAACAAATTCTTTTGTGGACAAAATCAAAAACAAAAGTGGGACATACGAGGAACCAAATCAATAATTTTTTGGACAAAGAACTAGAAGTTTTGGCCAGAAACAAGACAATTCAAACAACAACAAACAATTCATTCAAGATAGTTTACTATCAACTGCAGAATTTTATCACAAAAATTCAAAATTTTGCAAAGGCAAGACTAGTGTTCTTCTCCATTTTACTATAAACTTGATCTATTATTACACTAGAATTCAGCCAATGCAAGACTAGTGTTCTTCAAGGTAGACTAGCAATAGATTAACGATTTGCAAGTCTTGGCCACATGTTTGATAGTCTTGGATGTCATGGATTAAATCACTTAAGGTTTCTTGAAGTTGTTTAAACCCTACTCTTGTCATCGAGCCCATAATATGTTACAATGGATCGAATGCTTGGCGAGTAGGTTAAACAGCTCCTGGATTCCCATCATTAAAGCCATAGATTATCCAAAGAGCTTTTGAAGGACCTATCCAATGGCCATCTTGAAACTATTTAATTTCATCAATTTCTTGTAGGCCATTGGGTTCAAAATTTTGGAAACTTATCAAATCATGTCCTTTGTAAATGTACTTCATTAGTTTAGTGGTAGAGCATATCTCTACATTTAAATGAAAATCAAAAGTGGCCAATAAGTATGGATTATATGGAATAACCCAACAATTATCCAATGTACATTGCCTAACCCTAATTTTCCTACCATCATTTCTTCTTTTGTAATAGGGATACCTGCCTTCTACATGCATTGTTTATTCACAAAAGTCTCTAGGAGAGTGATTTTTCATTTACCATTTCACACGCAAAAATTCGTTTCATTCATCTAGGCATGTGGACCATGAATCATGTGTTTAAGGACATGATTGTAAAGATGAGGATACATGTCTAGGTCTGGAATTTCTACACATACAATTCTATCGTATGCTTCATGATTTAAAGGTTCAAATTTTGGCTTGAGTATGAGTAATAAATAAGCATAAGGCATGCCTCTCTTTTGAGATTCAATCACATGGACACATATTTTGCATTATGCCCTAAGAACCAATCATATGATGATGGTATATGCATATATTGTATCATAATGTTTATAATTAATGGCATTAATTATTATGTTTATCTTATATCTGCGTTTTATGAAATAAACATAATAATGTCCCAAGAATTTAATTATTCTAAAATTATCCCTAGTCGAGTATTATCATTAAATGGGACAATGATAATGCATTAAGACTAATATATGTAGTGACTAATGAAATGGTTCATAATATGAGATATCAAGTCAACACATAGGTATATGTTAGAGAACCATATACTAGATCGACCCGCCATGAGAAATACTATATGGATTATTATATAAAGTGTCATAATATTTCTCATACTGATGATGGTGTAAATAATCCTTAGACTTGAGATATTCAGAGATCCCACCATGAGGAGTTATATGTTTTGATACTACTAAACGTTACCCATAAAAGGGTGAACTATAAAACTAGTAATTGGATATGTAATAAATCATGTAGTGGGATGTTGAGTGATCAAAAAAGGATTTGCCCCTCCTATATAATGGAAGTGATATCTTTGGGCCCCTTGGTTGAGTAAGACCATAAAATGCATGGCCATATTCAAATAAGTCGATATATGATATCGGACTCATTTACTTAGATTTGTCTACTCGGGATTCAAAAAATGCAAAGATTGAACTATACGAGCATGACACGCTCCATGGCTCGTGTTCAATCATGATATTTAGGGCAAAGGGATTTAATTACACGGTAATACCTATCACAAGAAATGTAATGACGAATTACTAATATTCTCATGACTTGGGTAGTATTGATGTGTTGCTAGACACCGCTCATTACTTTTGGCACAAAATATATTTTATGCTAATGCCAATGTTATGAGAACCTATTGGGTCACACACTTAGATCGTATCCAAAAGAAGTGCAAAATTCATGTGATGAAATTTTGGTTAATTAAGGATCCTATTGAGAATAGGAATCTATCGGGTTTTGTTTTAAAACGATTTTGGATTTAAGGCCAAAAGATTTTGGTTCTATTAATATTAATAAATCCAAAATGAGTTTTAGATTTATTAATTAAATATAATCAAAATGGATATTGGAAAATGAAAAGGCAGCCATGAATATATATGTAATACATTGTAACTCATTTTATGAAAATGAAAAGGCAGCCATTTATTGGAAAATGAAAAGACAACCATATGTAACATATTGCAATTCAATTCTTGGAATATGAAATGTGAAAAGGCAACTGTTCATATGGATGAGCAAATGAAGAAAACCGATTGGACACTTTCATTTTGAAAGTCTTCTATTTAAGCTTTCTTTGTTGAAGAAAAATTGAGCTATTCTTTAGTTTATGAATTATTATTCTTTAGTCTTTTCTTATTCAATAAAACCGCCAATCCTTATTTGAGAAATAAGAAGAAAACAAATTTTAAGTTGAGAGATTGAATGAAAACCAATCCTTGAGTTGAGAACTTAAGGGAATACCCGAGTAACAAAATCTTAGTTAGCACTAAAAGATTTTGTTATTTCTTTCTTTAGTTAATTGTTTGAAAATTAACTTGAGACTTGGAGACGATCATGTGGATACCATAAAGGCAAGCCTAGATTGGTTTTGCTTGTGATTCGACATTCGACATACGATCTTCTACTGCTACAAGAAAAGGTATGAATTCCACCTACCGGTTTGACTTCACTTCGTATGGATCCTTGGAGGAAACCAACAAAATTTTAAAATTTCCGCTATGTTCTTTTATTTGGTCTCCTACAGTGGTATCAGAGCCACTTAAGAAGGCTCAAATTGGTTTTATATGGAAGCATGCTTGATTGATTAAAATTGTTTATGAACTTGTATGCTGAAAATTTGATTTTGTGAAAGTGTTCACTTAATATAAATTTTAATTAAACATATATGATATGTTTATGTCTATTAAATCAGTTTAGGGTATGCTTTAAAGTTTTATTGCTAGATATGAATAATATGATATATATATATATATATATATATATATATATATATATATATATATATATATATATATATATGAATAAGCATGGAAGAACAAAGTTTCAGCTTTTTTGGAATTTTAAGGCTTAATTTCGGGTTTGTCATTTTGCCATCTATTTTTGGTTTTGATAAAGTTTATTAAAATTGAAAACAATATATTTTGAATCATATTGAGTCCAAATATGTATATGATGCATAATATTGGCATCAAATTTTTCCTAGAAAATTTGATAAACTTCAGTTATGTGCTTTGTCATATTTTTGGTTGAACAAAAAATCCTAGTTTTGGTTGTTGCAATTTTGGGAGGCCATTTCGGTTTCAATTTTAATTTGAGGCTGAAATTAATATGTCAGATATATATTTGTGATACTTATAATATTAAAGCTAAATTATAAATGTGATATATAATAATTCCAATTTAAAAGCTTACCAAAACTTTGAAAGGTTTGGATTTCTGAAATTTTTGAATGGTTCAAATTTCTGAATTTTTGTTTGGCTGAATTGCATATTATTGGAACTAGTTTGTGACTGGTCAAGATCTAATATATATGATATATTAAGTTGAGGCCTAAAATATTTGATATATTATTCACAAAATTTTCAATGATTATGTATAGCCGAAATTTGCATATTAAACCCGAAACTTCCATGCATAATATATTATTCGAAACCCTAATATTTGATTTAAAGTTAATTGTTATTAATTAATTAGATTAATGTATTTAATTGTTCATTATGAATGACAATCATAGATGAAATGCACATTTTGTGATATTTGAGCATGGTGCATAGTTATAGCCCTTAGCCCAATGTGATTGGAAATAGCTTGGTAATGGTTGTAACTAAATATGACCTGCGTGTCATGCCTTGCTAAATTTTTGGTTGTACATTCTTTTCTCATCTAACTCCCCTTGAATGTAACTCGAGGTTTCTCAAAAGATGTAATAGTTATATCTAAGAAAGGATTAGACTGGAAATCATGACGTAAAGGAGTTATCAACCATACTTGAACAACCAAGGAGGCACTTGGAGAAGAAACGGTTACCCTTAGGTTGACCTTTTTTATTCTCTCATTGGCTTGAGAGAATCAACTTAGTTTGGTCTATAACTATGTCACGATTTATTTTTCATGTTCATGTATGAGATGCATGATTGTGTATGGTTATTGGTTAAGTATATGATGAGATCATATGTGTAATAATTAGTTAGAAAAGTATGTGATAATTGGACTAATAATTACAATAACCAAATCAAACAAAATAGTGAGATATTAACAAATCCCTCAAACCAAATATTAAGTCTAAGATGCCTTCCAATGCCTAGCACTCGTCAAGGCTTCGATTGATCATGTGTAGGCTTGCCAAAGCAAGGTGCTATGATCCATCTTAGTGAGACGCGATAGGATAATAGTAATATCCGACCGCTAACCATTAGGTTAGACTTAACTAGATGAACTCAATAGGATTGAGACCTAAAGGCATAGAGTTGGGCTTTAGCTTATTAGATAAGCTAGAACAAAGAGTTATTCACCCAACTATCCAAGAGTTATATGGGATATAATTGCCAAATGTTGTCTACCTAAGTAGCCGAGTTTTGGGCGATTAGTCAAAGCTAACTCAAAATTAGGTGAAATATAGATCTTGGCCCACTAGAAAGATATTAGATTAATATTTCTAAATTAATATTGAGGGTTATTAATTTGAATAAAATAGTGGGAGTAACATTTAATAAAAGTCCATATTACATGTTCGCATTCATGATACTTATTTTGCATATTTCTGTTGTAGATAACCATGGCAAATAACATTAACAATAACACGTTATCATCGCGATCTGTCCTTGAGAAGGACAAGTTAAAGGAGACAAATTTCCTGGATTGGTACAGGAACTTGAGGATAGTCCTCAAGCATGAGAAAAAGATATATGTCCTAGAAGGACCCTTACCTCAGGAACCAGAGGATGGCACTACAAGAGTTGAAAGAAATGCTTATAGGAAGCATCAAAATGATGCTCTAGACGTTGCTTGCCTCATGCTTGCTACCATGAACCCTGAGCTTCATAAGCAACATGAGAACATGGAGGCGTATGATATGATTCAACACCTTAAGCAACTATATGACGATCAAGCTCGTCAAGAGAGATTTGATATCTGTAAGGCGTTATTCTAGTGCAGAATGGCAGAGGGCGCTCCTATTGGAGCTCATGTACTCAAAATGATTGGGTACATAGAAAGCCTTGAAAGATTAGGTTTTCCATTAGGCTGAGAGTTAGCCACTGACGTTATCTTGCAATCGTTGCCAGATAGCTATGGTCAATTCATTCTTAATTATAATATGAATGAAATTGACAAAACTTTGCCACAGTTACTAGGCATGTTGAGAACTGCTGAAGCTAACATGAAGAAGTCTAAGCCTAATAGTGTCCTTATGATTAATAAGGGAAATAAGAAGGGTAAGACCAAGGCAAAAGGAAAGGGCAAGAAAGTCAAGTCCAAGTCCTTTGCAACTGCATTGAAACCTAAAAGAAAAGTTGCCAAGGAAGGAAAATGTTTCCAATGCGGTGAGATCGGACATTGGAAAAGAAACTGCAAGGTTTAACTGGAAGAACTTAAGAAGAAAAGGAATGAAAATTCCACTTCAAGTATTCATGTTATCAAAAGTAATTTATCTACTTCTTCTTCATGGGTATTAGATACCGGATGTGGTTATCACATTTGTGTGAATGTGCAGGAATTGAGAAGAAGTAGAACTTTGGCTAAAGGCGAAGTCGACCTAGGAGTAGGGAATAGAGCAAGGGTTGCTGCATTAGCTGTAGGGACTTATGTCTTGAATATGCCCTCAGGGCTTGTTTTAGAACTAAATAATTGCTATTATGTGCCTTCCATTACGAAGAATCTTATTTTGATTTCTTGTTTAAACGAGAATGGATTTACATTTATAACAAAAAAACAAATGTTGTTCCTTTTATTTAAATGATATCTTCTATGGAAGTACACAAATGGTTAGTGGCCTTTATGTCCTAAATCTTGACATGCCTTTCTATAACGTAAATACTAAAATGATTAAATTAGATAATTTTAATCCGACTTATCTCTGGCATTGTCGTCTAGACCATAAAAATGAAAATCGCATTTCCAAACTCCATAAAGATGAACTTTTAGACTCATTCGATTTTGAATCATATGAGAAATATGAATCATGTTTATTGGGCCAGATGACAAAAGCCCCCTTCACAAAACATTGTGAAAGGGCAAGCAATGTATTGGAATTAATACATACTGATGTATGTGGACCATTCAATACACAAGCTAGAGGTGGTTTTCAATACTTCATTACATTTACTAACGACTCCAGTAGATACGGCTATATGTATCTTATGAGACACAGGTCAGAATCATTTGAAAAATTCAAAAAATTCAAGAATGAAGTACAGAACCAACTTGGTAAGAGTATTAAAATACTTCGATCTGATCGAGGAGGTGAATACTTAAGCCAAGAGTTTAATGACTATCTAAAGAAGTGTGGGATAGTCTCACAACTTACTCCTCCTAGAACACCACAATGGAATGGTGTGTCTGAAAGGAGAAATCAACCTTTGTTAGACATGGTTCAGTCCATGATGAGTCATGTAGATCTTCCAAAATCCTTCTGGGGACATGCTTTACTTACAGCTATTTTCACTCTAAACCAGTTCCATCTAAATCAGTTCAAAAGACACCATATGAGATATGGACTGGGAAGCGTCCTAATATGTCTTTTATGAAGATTTGGGGATGTGAGGCTTACGTAAAACGCCAAGTCTCCGAAAAACTTGGACCCAAATATTATAAATGTAATTTTGTGGGGTATCCTAAAGAAACAAAAGGATACTATTTCTATTATCCCAATGAGAAAAAAGCGTTTGATGCTCGGACTGGTTGTTTTCTAGAAAATGAATTTATTTCTAGAAAAACTAGTGGGAGACAAATAGAACTTGAAGAAATTTGAGAACCACAAAATATTACTGAACTTGATAATATGGAAATTGAGCAAACACTACAAAAGGTTGTGGAACAAGTTGTTCAAGAGACACAAGCCCTGCGTAGGTCTACTAGGATTCATCGTGAGCCACAGATATGGATTTCCTGTGACTAAAAATGGTGACATCTTGCTAATAGATCAAGATGAACCTACGACGTATCAAGAAGCTACATCGGGGCCATACTCTGAGAAATGGCTTGAAGCCATGAGATTTGAGATGGAATCCATGTATACAAATCAAGTATGGACTTTGGTTGATCCACCTGAAGGAATAAAACCCATAGGGTGCAAATGGGTCTTCAAAAAGAAGACTGACATGGATGGTGAAGTACATACCTTTAAGGATGATTGGTTGCAAAAGGTTTTAAACAAGTTCATGGTATAGACTATGATGAGACTTTTTCACTAGTCACAATGCTTAAATCCATCAGGATCTTGCTTGTGATAGTTGCATTCCATGATTATGAAATTTGGCAAATGGATGTCAAAATTGCTTTCCTTAGTGGAAATCTTCTTGAGGATGTGTACATGACACAACCTGAGGGTTTTGTCGATCCGAAAAATGCTGGAAAGGTTTGTAAGCTATAGCGATCCATTTATGGATTGAAACAAGCTTCTCAAAGTTGGAATCTTTGGTTCGATGATGCAATCAAAGAGTTTGGTTTCATAAAGAATGAAGATGAACCTTGTGTCTACAAGAAGGTTAGTAGGAGCACTGTTGTCTTCCTAGTATTGTATGTAGATGACAGACTACTTATTGGTAATGACATTCCTTCTTTACAGTCTGTAAAGAAATGGCTGGGAAGTTGTTTTTGAATGAAAGACTTAGGTGAGGCAACCTATATATTAGGTATCAAAATCTATAGAGATAGATCAAAGAGATTGATTGGCTTAAACCAAAGTACATACATAGATAAAGTGCTAAAGCGGTTTAGCATGCAAGAATCTAAGAAATGATTCTTACTTATGGGGCATAGAATTACTCTCTCAAAGGAACATTGTCCTTCAACACAAGAAGAGAGACAACGCATGAGTAGGATTCCATATGCATCAGCTATTGGATCTATCATGTACGCTATGCTATGTACTCGTCCCGATGTCTCATATGCTTTGAGTTTAACGAGTAGATATCAAGTAGATCCCGGTGAATGTCACTGGATCACTGTTAAAAATATCCTTAAATACTTGAAAAGGACTAAGGATACATTCTTGATATATGGAGGTGAGGAAGAGCTCAATGTAACTGGTTACACTGACGCAAGCTTCCAACCTACAAGGACGACTACCGATCGCAATCAGGTCATGTGTTTTGCTTAAATGGTGGTGCTATGAGCTTGAAGAGTTCAAATCAGGCAACAATAGCCGACTCTGTAATAGAGGCTGAGTATATTGCTGCTTCTAATGTAGCAAAAGAGGCAATTTGGATCAAGAAGTTCATTATATAACTTGGGATTGTACCTAGCATTGCCAATCTAATTGTGCTCTATTGTGACAATAATGGAGCCATTGCGCAAGCTAAGGAACCCAGATCTCACCAACGATCCAAACATATACTTCGACTCTTCCATTTTATCCGAGAGATAATTGAGAGAAAGGATGTGAAAATATGCAAAGTACCAACTGATGATAATATAACTGACCCACTGACAAAGCCTCTAGGGCACCAAAAGCATGATCATCATACTAGATCATTAGGCATTAGAGAGATGTCTTATTGGTCTTAGTTCAAGTGGGAGTTTGCTAGATTATGCCCTAAGAACCAATCATATGATGATGGTATATCCATATATTGTACCATAATGTTCATAATTAATGGCACTAGTTATTATGTTTATCTTATATCTGCGTTTTATGAAATAAACACAATAATGTCCCAAGAATTTAACTATTCTAAAATTATCCCTAGTCGAGTATTATCATTAAATGGGACAATGATAATGCATTAAGACTAATATATGTAGTGACTGATGAAATAGTTCATGATATGAGATATCAAGTCAACACATAGGTATATGTTAGAGAACTATGTACTAGATCGACCCACCATGAGAAATACTACATGGATTATTATATAAAGTGTCATAATATTTCTCATAGTGATGATGGTGTAAATAATCCTTATACTTGAGATATTCAAAGATCCCAACATGAGGAGTTACATGTTTTGATACTACTAAACGTTACTCGTAAAAGGGTAAACTATAAAAGTAGTAATTGGATATGTAATAAATCATGTAGTGGGATGTTGAGTGATCAAAAAAGGATTTGCCCCTCCTATATAATGGAAGTGATATCTTTGGGACCCTTGGTTGAGTAAGACCATAAAATGCATGGCCTTGCTCAAATGAGTCGATATGTGATATCGGACTCATTTGCTTAGATTTGTCTACTCGGGATTCAAGAAATGCAAAGATTGAACTATAGGAGCATGACACGCTTCATGGCTCATGTTCAATCATGATATTTAGGGCAAAGGGATTTTATTACACGGTAAAACCTATCACAAGAAATGTAATGACGAATTACTAATATTCTCATGACTTGGGTAGTATTGATGTGTTGCTAGACACCGCTCATTACTTTTGGCACAAAATATATTTTATGCCAATGCCAATGTTATGAGAACCTATTGGGTCACACACTTAGATCGTATCCAAAAGAAGTGCAAAATTCATGTGATGAAATTTTAGTTAATTTAAGAATCCTATTGAGAATAGGAATCTATCGGGTTTTGTTTTAAAACGGTTTTGGATTTAAGGCCAAAAGATTTTGGCTCGATTAATATTAATAAATCCAAAATGAGTTTTAGATTTATTAATTAAATAATAATCAAAATGAATATTGGAAAATGAAAAGGTAGCCATGAATGTATATGTAATACATTGTAACTCATTTTATGAAAATGAAAAGGCAATCATTTATTGGGAAATGAAAAGACAACCATGTGTAACATATTGCAATTCAATTCTTGGAATACGAAATGTGAAAAGGCAGCTGTTGACATGGATGAGCAAATGAAGAAAACCAACTGGACACTTTCATTTTGAAAGTCTTCTATTTAAGCTTTCTTTGTTGAAGAAAAATTGAGCTATTCTTTAGTTCATGAATTATTATTCTTTAGTCTTTTCTTATTCAATAAAACCGCCAATCCTTATTTGAGAAATAAGAACAAAACAAATTTTAAGTTGAGAGATTGAAAGAAAACCAGTGCTTGAGTTGAGAACTTGAGGGAATACCCGAGTAACAAAATCTTAGCAAGCACTAAAAGATTTTGTTATTTCTTTCTTTAGTTAATTGTTTGACAATTAACTTGAGACTTGGAGACGATCGTGTGGATACCATAGAGGCAAGGCTAGACTGGTTTTGCTTGTGATTTGACATTCGACATACAATCTTCTACAGCTACAAGAAAAGGTATGAATTTCACCTACCGGTTTGACTTCACTTCGTATGGATCTTTGGAGGAAACCAACAAAATTTTAAAATTTCCATTGCGTTCTTTGATTTGGTTTCCAACAACATACTGCTACATCTCCAAATATTTTTTTATATAAAGTTCTTTATTAAGTATTTCAAATTTCGTCCTAAACACCATAACTAACAAGTCCGGCCTATCAAATGAAGTCTTTTTATTAGTTAAATTTTCTTGTATTTCTACCCAATTGATTACAAGTCATAGCAATGAAATCAGGTTTGCCATATTTTTGGACCAAGGCCATAGCATCTAAGTATCTACGATGCATATCTCTAGGGCCACCTATGAAAGAAGCTGACAAAATAACCCTATGACCCACTTTAGAATCATTGGTTTGGCCAATTGAAATACTATAAAGCACACCTTGCAAGATTTCTATTCTAACTTCTTTTTGTTTCATTCTATGAAAATCCAACCTACATGTTTCTATTTTGATATAAACATCACCAACAAACTATTGCAATAAGCGCATTGCATGTAAGAACATAGATTGGTCATTGTGTCTCATTTGGAACCTATAATAGTAATACTCTCTAGTGGACACCCGAGCCTTTCTCTTCTTTCCATTTTCGATGTCTACAATGGGAGAATTACAAAAGATTCCCCACGAGGAAACAAAAAAGGGTACTGAAGAGGATCATAACATCCAAAACAGTGTTGAATCCTATGACTTGTATTGGAATTGCTATAAATTTGAATATGTACACTTCTATTTTCCAAAGAGGTTTGTACATCATCTTCAGAAAGTATAGTGCCTACTTGACTACAAGTAGGGAGATTATATTGCCTTTGATCTAAGTTTGGACAAGAGTTAAGAATAATCCTATAGTCATCCAAATTGGGAATGTCCCTAAGGTTTTGCAAAAACTTACAATAAGGATTGTCCTCTAAATTTTGCATAAACATGCGTAAAGTTGTTTCACGTAATTTATCAGAAGTCTTAACTCGCTGGGCTAGTTTCTTTTCAGTGTCATAGAAGTAAAACTGAACACCAACTGCTTTATCTTTATCATTCAATGTTAGGCTATCAAGAAAATGATAAACCTAACCCTGAACCCTGAAAGTGTAGATGCCTCTACTATTTTTAGTTAATTCTCTATCATATTTCACCCCAAGTGATGTGCAGGTTAAATTATTGTTACTAGTTTTGATGTTTTTCCTAAAGTGAGTAGATTCCTCATCATCAATTGTGAATAAACAGCAGAGTGAGTATGGCATGGTAGGAATAACGATCGAAACCTTGCCTTTTGCAAAGCAAAAGAAAAGGGGTTCCAAATAGAATCTCTTAGCTTCATAATGATGACAATTTGGAACACAAGGAAGAACTAATGAATTTTCTTAAGTTCGGAAGTTTGTCTTTTATTGTTTTTATTATTAGCTTTCCTTCCAGTTCCTGATTCGTAAATTATTCATAAGTTATTATCTCGGCTTAAAATAGTAGTTATAAATAAATACAATAGAGGTTATAAATCTATATTTACCTTTAGAATTAGAGGGAGGCTCGATAAAAAAAATGCTGGACTGTTTCAATCGTTAGAGGCTGACAACTTCTAAATGAAGCATAATGAGAAACATTGCTATCCAACTCACCAACCAAAGGAGCAAATTGTTGGTTAGGATTACACAATGCACCTAAAAAGACAATAAATGTATTGGTATTTAGCGAAACTAAAGGGAGAACATCTATATGGAAATAATTTTTTTTTCTATACATATGAAAAGGTTTGAGAGCACGAGTAACTACCTGTATTTGCTTCATTCTTATTAAAGAGGAAAAAATCATTGGTTTGAGTATTTTGGCCGCAATTACCATCCGAACCACAAGAAAGCCTAGAGTTGTGCAAAATATGATATCTTTTCTACCTAGCAAGTTTTTTTATGACATTCATACCAAAGGAGTCACAGGGAGAAGGATTCACACTGTCACTACGTGATAAATAATCATCGGGAAAGGAAACTCCTATTCCTGAATGGCCTAAAGGTTTATTTGAAAAGTAGAATAATTTATCTTTTCCTTGATTTGCCGCTTGTCTAGTAAGACAAGGGCAATGTGAATCACATAGAGGATTCACAACTTGATTTGAAACATTCAAGTTATGAATGGAATCATTAAATTCAGTCGGATGTTCACACATCACAGACTACTGGGATTTTTTATCTATTCGAGCTTGTTTACGCCACTTATGGAGTTCTTTCTTTTTATGTGGCCGCATATTGGCATAATGTTTTCGACGTTTAGCATGTCCATCCATTCATATCCAAATTTAAAAAGAAACATATAATTAAAAAAAATTTAGAAGCCAAAACTATCAAGGCCTCGACATAACTACGAAGCCAAAGAAAGCACAAGGAAGATACAACAAATAAGCAGACAATAAAAAAACATAAGGGTGACCACTAAATGGCATAGAAACGAATGCAAACACCAAGCCGTTAGAATCACAGAAAAATACCTATTGTCATGACAAAATAATGGGTGAAACCTAGCAAAAGCGTCAAGTTACAACAACAACAACATGTTAAACCTATAGTACAACCAGAAGGACAAAAAATATTAATTGGAATACACTAAACAATTAAAACGGAGGTAAACTAACCAGAGGCACCTTTTGGATGATAGATAAAGGCAACCAAGTAGCAACGTAACTCCCAATCAACTACTTCTGACACCCAATACAGACATTAAAACATAGAAAAAGTATTACCCAAAAAAACAAATTGCATCTAAAGAGTGACATTAACAAAAACTTCACTTTTCAAAGTGTAGCTCAATGAGGTGATCACCCCCCCCCCCCTCCTCCAAAATAGGAAATCAAGTACGGCAAGCAATGGAATTTAAAAAAAAATTATTTCCTCCAAGGATCCTTATGAAGTGATTTTAAACTGGTCCTGAAGAGTTTTATCTTTTACCGGTGGTGGATGATCTTTCTTGTGTGGAGTTATTTGCTCGTCGAATCATAGCCACACCCAAAAGAGCCTCGCCTCACACGATTGTCTCCAAGTCCCAAATTAATTTTCACACAATTAACTATGGAAGAAGCAGCCAAAACTCATAAGTGCTGCCTAAATTTTTGCCTTCGGTTCTCAACTTCCAAGCTTCTTTAAGTTTCGGATTTTTCTTGTTCTTTTAACACAGATGCAGCAGCTGATTTTTTTTTATAAAGAACAACTGAAGAGCCTCTTATTTTCTTGATAAAATTCATGATTCTTTCTTTAAAAGAAACACCACAAAAAAATTTTGCTGAAAAAGAAAAGGGAGTTCGATTTTTGGGTTTCTTTTGCTGCAAAATTTTTCTTCTCTAAGAAAATCTGTATTTGTCTTTTGATGCAGCAAGGAGAACATGCAGCTGTGTTGCTCACATCTTGGTTAGAGGCTGAGGAATTTTATGTCTAAATATATAGAAAAAGGTTAAGGCAAAACTTCTTCTGAAGAGTTTTACTTGAACCCTAAGTTCTAATATATTTTGGAACTTTCTAAATTTCAGCTTTCCAAATTTCATTAGTTGCTAAAACAAGAATCCCATTCTTATTTTGCTTCTAATTTTCAGCCATTACATGAATTAATAAATCCAAAACTGTTTTGGATTTATCAACACAAAACAAAACCATTTAGAAACCAAAACCAAATACCGATTTATACCGGAACCCATATAGAGTCCTATTCGTAATAGGATTCTTAAATTAACCAAAATTCATCACATGAATTTTATACTTCTTTCGGATATGGTCTAAGTGTGTGATCCAATAGGTTCTTATATGTTGGCAATGAAGTAAAATCTATTTTATGCCATAAACATTGAGCGGTGTCTAGCAACACATCAATACTACCCAAGTTATAAGAATATTAGTAATTCGACATTAATTCTCTTGTAATAGATGTTAACATATAATTCAATTCCTTTGCCCTAGATATCTTGATTGAACAGAAGCCATGGAGTGTGTCACACTAGAATAGTTCATTCGTGATTCCCAAGTTAGACACATCTAAGCAAATGAGCTCGATATCACATATCAACTCATTTGAGCACAGCCATGCATTTTATGGTCTCACTTGATCAAGGGGCCAAAAAATATCACTCCCATTATATAGGAGGGGCAAATTCTATCATGATCACTCAACATCCCACTACATGATTCATTACATATCCAATTACCACTTTTATAGTTCACCCTATTACGAGTAACGTTTAGTAGCATCAAAACATGCAACTACTCATGTTGAAATCTCTAGTGACCTCAAGTCTAAGGATCACTTACACCATCATCACTATAACAAATGCTTATGACACTTCATATGATGACACATGTAGCATTTCTCATGGCGAGTCAGTCCAGTACATAGTTCTCTCACGTGTACTTATGTGTTGACTTGATATCTCATATCATGACACATTTCATCAGTCATTGCACATACTAGTCTTAATGCATTATCATTGTCTCATTTAATGATAATGCTCAGCTATGGTTAATTTAAAAATAATTAAATTCTTGGGACATTATTATATTTATTCATAAAACGCAAGTATGGAAATAAACATAATAATCATTGTTATTAATTATAAACATTAGGATTCATGGCGAGTCAATCCAGTACATAGTTCTCTCACGTGTACCTATGTGTTGACTTGATATCTCATATCATAACACATTTCATCAGTCATTGCACATACTAGTCTTAGTGCATTATCATTGTCTCATTTAATGATAATGCTCAGCTATGGTTAATTTAAGAATAATTAAATTTTTGGGACATTATTATATTTATTCATAAAACGCAAGTATGGAAATAAACATAATAATCATTGTTATTAATTATAAAAATTATGATTCAATATATGCCTAAACCATCATCATGTGATTGGTCATTAAGGCATAATCCAACAAACTCCCACCTGAACTAAGACCAATCAGTCATGTCACTAATGACTAATGATCTAGCATGAGGATAATGTTTCTGCTGCATCAGAAGCTTTGTCAATGGGTTAGTGATGTTATCGTCAGTTGGTATTTTGCATATCTTCACATCTTCTCTCTCAATGATCTCTCAGATCAGATGGAAGCACCGTTGTATTTGCTTGGATTGTTGGTGAAATATGGGTTTCCTAGCATGTGCATTGGCTCCATTGTTGCCACAATAGAGCTCAATTAGATCGGAAATGTTAGGTACAACCCCATGTTCGGTTATGAACTCTTGATCCAAACAGCCTCTTTTACTATGTTTGATGCAGCAATATACTCGACCTCTATTGTAGAATCAGCTACTATAGCCTTCTTTGAACTTTTCAGCTCACATCACTACTATTTAGGCAAAACACATAACTTGACTGTGATCAATAATCATCATTGTCGGTTTGGAAGCTTACATCGGTGTAACCAATTATATTGAACTCTTCCTCACCTCTACATACCAAGAATGTATCCTTAGTCCTTCTCAAGTACTTAAGAATATTTTTTATAGCGATCTAGTGATGTTCACTGGGATCTGCTTGATATCTGCTTGTTATGCTCAAAGCGTATAAGATATCGGGACGAGTACATAGCATGGCTTACATGATAGATCCAATAGCTGATGCATATGGAACTTGACTCATGCATTGTCTCTTTTCTTGTGTCAAAGGACATTATTCCTTTGGGAGAGAAATACCATGCCCCATAGGTAAGAAACCTTTCTTGGATTCTTGCATGCTAAACCTTTTTAACACCTTATCTATGTATGTACTTTGACTTAGGCCATTCAATCTCTTTGATCTATCTCTATAGATCTTGATACCTAATATATAGGTTGCCACACCTAAGTCTTTCATTGAAAAACAACTTCCCAACCAAGTTTTTACTTATTGTAAAGAAGGGATGGAATTTCCAAAAATTAGTATGTCATCCTCGAGAAGATTTCTATTAAGGAAAGTAGTTTTGACATCCATTTGCCAGATTTCATAATCATGAAATGCAGCTATTGCAAGCAAGATCCTGGTGGATTTAAGTGTAGCAACTGGCAAAAAAGTTTCGTCTAGTCTATACCATGAACTTGTTTGAAACATTTAGTGATCAATCGCCCCTTAAAGGTGTGTACTTCACCATCCATGTCAATCTTCTTTTTGAAAACCCATTTGCACCCTATGGTTTTTACCTCTCAAGTAAATCAACCAAAGTCCATACTTGGTTGTTATACATGGATTCCATCTCAGATCTCATGGCTTCAAGCCATTTCTCAAAGTTTGGCCCCTATATAGCTTCTTGATAGGTCGTAGGCTCATCTTCATCCATTAGTAAGATGTTACCGTTTTGAGTCACTAGAAATCCATATCTCTAAGGCTCACGATGAATCCTAGTGGACCTACGTGGGCCTTGTGTCTCTTAAGCAGGTACTTGTTCCACAACTGCTTGTGGTATTTCCTGAATTTCCATCTCATCAAATTCAGCACTATTTTGTGATTCTTGAACTTCTTCAAGTTCTATTTGTCTCCCACTGGATTTTCTAAAAATAAACTCTTTTTCTAGAAAAACACGAGTTCAAGCAACAAACTCTTTGTTCTCATTGGGATTATAGAAAAAATATCCTTTTGTTTCTTTAGGATATCCTACAAAATTACACTTATTAGATTTGGGTCCAAGTTTATCGGAGACTTGACATTTAACGTAAGCCTCACATCCCCAACCTTCATAAAAGACACACTAGGATTTTTTCCAATCTATATCTCATATGGTGTCTTTTGAACTGATTTAGGTGGAATGCAGTTTAGTGTGAAAGCGTTGTAAGTAAAGCATGTCCCCATAAGGAATTTGAAAGATCTGCATGAACCATCATGAATCGAACCATGTCTAACAAAGTTCAATTTCTCTTCTCCATTGTGGTGTTTCAGGAGGAGTGAGTTGTGAGACTATTCCACACTCCTTTAGTTAGTCATCAAACTCTTGGCTTAAGTATGCACCTTCTCGATCAGATCAAAGTGCTTTAATACTCTTGCCAAGTTGGTTTTGTACTTTATTCTTGAATTCTTTGAACTTTCAAATGATTCCGACTAGTATCTCATAAGAAACACAAAGCCATATCTATTGAAGTCATCAGTAAATGTGATGAAGTATTGAAAACTGCCTCTAGCTTGTGTGTTTATTGGTCCACATACATCCGTATGTATTAGTTCTAATAATTCACCCCCCTTTCATTATGTGTTGTGAAAGGGGCTTTAGTCATCTTACCTAATAAACATGATTCACATGTCTCATATGATTCAAAATCAAGAAATGTGATAATGTTAATATGGTCAAGACGACAATGCTAGATATAAGTTGGAATAAAATTATCTAATTTAATCTTTTTGGTATTTACGTTATAGATAGGCGTGTCAAGATTTAGAACAAAAAGCCATTAGCCAAAATGTGCACTACCATAAAGCATTTCATTTAAATAAAAGAAACAACAATTGTCTTTTATCATAAATGAAAATCCACTCTTGTCTACATAAGAAATAGAAATAATGTTCTTCATAATGGAAGACACATAATAACAATTATCTAGTTCTAAAACAAGCCCTGAGGGCAAGTTCAAGACATAAGTCCCTACAGCTAATGTAGCACACCTTGTTCCATTTCCCACTCGTAGGTTGACTTCGCTTTTAGCTAAAATCCTACTTCTTTTTAGTTCATGCACATTTATACAAATGTGTGAACCACATCCGGTATCTAATATCCATAATGAAGAAGTAGATAAATTAACTTCTATAACATGAATGTTTGAAGTGGAATTTTCATTCCTCTTCTTCTTTAGATCCTCCAGGTAAACTTTACAGTTTCTCTTTCAATGTATGGTCTCACCACAATGGAAGCAATTCCCTTCCTTAATTACCTTTCCTTTAGGCTCATCAGGTAAGGGTTCCTCCAGGACATATCGCTTTTTCTCTTGCTTGAGGACTTTCCTCAAGTTCCTATACCAATCCAGGAAGTTCGTCCCATTCAACTTATCCTTTTCAAGGATAGATCACAGTGATAGTGTATTAGTGTTAGTGTTTGATGCCATGATGATCTACGACAGAAATATGCAAAATAAGTATCATGAATGCTAACATTTAATATGGTCTTTTATTAAATGTTACTCCCACTATTTCTCTTAAAGTAATAACCCTCAATATTAATTTGGAAAAAATAATCTAATTAACTTTCTAGTGGGCCAAGATTCATATTTGACCTAATTTTGAGTTAGCTTTGGCTAATCGCCCAAACTCGGCTATTTAGGTAGATAACACTTTGTCAATTGTATCTCATACAACTCTTGGATAGTTGGGTGAACAACTCTTGTTCTAGCTTATCTAATAAGCCAAGGCCCAACTCTATGTCTCTAGGTCTCAATCCTATTGAGGCCACCTAGTTAAGTCAGATCCAATAATTAACAGTCGGATATTACTATTATCCCGCCACGTCTCACTAAGATTGACCATGGTACCTTACTTTGGCAAACCTACACGCAGTCAATCAAAGCCTTGATGAGTGCTAGGCATTGGAAGGCATCTAAGACTTAATATTCGTTTGAGGGATTTGTTAAATTCTCACCATTTTATTTAAATTGGTTATTGTAACTATTAGTTCAATTAATCACATAAATTGCTTTACTAATCATTACAATCATAATCACATTACGCATTTAACCAATGAACATAAATAGCATGCATCTCATACATTAACAATAAAGTAAACGTGACATAGTTATAACCCAAACTAAGTTGATTCTCTCAAGCCAATGAGAGAACCAAAAAGGTCAACCTAAGTTCTCCAAGTGCCTCCTTGGTTCTTCTTGTATGGTCACCAACTTCTTGCCTCCTAATCTAGTCTTATCTCTAATCTAACTATTATATCTTTAGAGAAACCTCGAGTTACATTCGAGGGGAGTTAGGTGAGAAAAGAATTTACAACTAGAAAATAGAGCAAGGCATGACACGCAGGTCATATTTAAAAACCAATACAAAATTAATATCCAATCACATTGGGTTAAGGGCTACAACTATGCACCATGCTCAAATATCACATAATGGCATGTCACATGTAATTGTCATTCATATTTAATACTTAAATATATTAATCTCATTAATTTATGATTATTATTATTAAATCAACAATTAGGTTTTCGAATAATAATATATTATGCATGGATGGTTCGGGTAAAAGTAAAATTTTTCGACCATTCCTTAATCATGAGAAATTTATAAAATATATCATATATATTTTTCCAGCCTTATCATGAAATATCACATATTCCATTCAACCAACTCTTGATCATGATTAATTTGCGAGAAATATATCATATATATTTTTGGTCAAACTAGAAGCCGAACTCATGTATACATCCAAAACAAAATTTCGGTTGTTACATCAAAATTCCAACAATTATATTTCACAAATACATTTCGGCCTTACTTGCTTATTAGAAATTTGTGAAAAATATATCTCATATATTTTTGGCCTTTTCATGATACATATATCAAATTTCGGCCATGATAAATTTCAAAGCTACATTCAATTCGGCCAAAGATGAAACACATCATATGTATTCCTTTTTCCGGCTAAACATGATCATTGAAAAATTTGTGAATAATATATCAAATATTTTAGACCTCAACTAACTTAATATATCATATCTATTAAACTTTGGCTAGTCATAAACAAATTCAAAATCATGTGCAATTTAGCCAAAAATTTAGAAAATTGAACCATTCAAAATTCAGAAATCCAAACTTTCCAAAGTTTTGATAAACTTTTAAATTGGAACTATTATATATCACATATATAATTTGGCCTTAATATTATATATATATATATATATATATATATATATATATATAAATCACATATATATTTTTTACATATTAATTTCAGTCCCAGAATAAAATTTGAAACCGAATTGGCCTCCCAAAATTGCAACAACCGAAGCTATGGTTTTCTGAAAAACCAAAACTAGCATAAAGCACAAAACCAAACTTGATTGAATTTTCTTGAAAAAATCCAAAACCAATTTTATCGATCATATACATATTTTGCCTCAATTTGATTCAGCACATATTATTTTCAGTTTTAATAAAATTTATCAAAACTAAAACACAAGAAAATTTTGCAAACCCGAAGCCAAGCTAGCAAAATTCAGAAAAGCTGAACTTTGGTTCTTCCATGCATATATATGTGTGTGTGTGTTATTCAAATCCAGAAATAACACATTAAAGAATATCCTAAATTGATTTAATAAACATAAACTTATCATATATGTTTAATGAACAACTTCACAAATTCAAATTTAATGAACAACTTCACATAATCTAAATTTTCAACATGCTTATTCATAAACAAATTTAAGAAACTAAACATGTTTTCACATAAAACCAATTTGAACCTTCATAAGTGGCTCTGCTACCACTATAGGAAATCAAGTATGGCACGTAGTGGAATTTTAAAATTTTTTATTTCCTCCAAGGATCCTTACGAAGTGATTTCAAGCCGGTCATGAAGAGTTTTACCTTTTACTAGTAGTGGATGATCTTTCTTGTGTGGAGTTGTTTGCTAGTCAAATCACAGCAACACCCAAAAGATCCTTGCCTCTACGGTATCCACATGATCATCTCCAAGTTCCAAGTTAATTTTCACACAATTAACTAAGGAAGAAGCAGCAAAAAAACTCGTAAGTGCTAGCCTGAATTTTTGCCTTCAGTTTTCAGTTTCCAAACTTCTCTAAGTTTCGGATTTTTCTTGTTCTTTTAACACAGATGCAGCAGCTGATTTTTTTTTATAAAGAACAACTGAAGAGCCTCTTATTTTCTTGATAAAATTCATGATTCTTTCTTTAAAAGAAACACCACAAAAAAATTTTGCTGAAAAAGAAAAGGGAGTTCGATTTTTGGGTTTCTTTTGCTGCAAAATTTTTCTTCTCTAAGAAAATCTGTATTTGTCTTTTGATGCAGCAAGGAGAACATGCAGCTGTGTTGCTCACATCTTGGTTAGAGGCTGAGGAATTTTATGTCTAAATATATAGAAAAAGGTTAAGGCAAAACTTCTTCTGAAGAGTTTTACTTGAACCCTAAGTTCTAATATATTTTGGAACTTTCTAAATTTCAGCTTTCCAAATTTCATTAGTTGCTAAAACAAGAATCCCATTCTTATTTTGCTTCTAATTTTCAGCCATTACATGAATTAATAAATCCAAAACTGTTTTGGATTTATCAACACAAAACAAAACCATTTAGAAACCAAAACCAAATACCGATTTATACCGGAACCCATATAGAGTCCTATTCGTAATAGGATTCTTAAATTAACCAAAATTCATCACATGAATTTTATACTTCTTTCGGATATGGTCTAAGTGTGTGATTCAATAGGTTCTTATATTTTGGCAATGAAGTAAAATCTATTTTATGCCTTAAACATTGAGCGGTGTCTAGCAACACATCAATGCTATCCAAGTTATAAGAATATTAGTAATTCGACATTACTTTTCTTGTGATAGATGATGTTACCATGTAATTCAATCCCTTTGCCCTAGATATCTTGATTGAACACGAGCCATGGAGTGTGTCACACTAGTATAGTTTAATCTTTGCATTTCTTGATTCCCAAGTTAGACATATCTAAGCAAATGAGATCGATATCATATATCGACTCATTTGAGCACGGCCATGCATTTTATGGTCTCACTTGATCAAGAGACCCAAAGATATCACTCCCATTATATAGGAGGGGCAAATTCTATTTTGATTACTCAACATCCCACTACATGATTCATTACATATCTAATTTACACTTTTATAGTTCACCCTATTACGAGTAACGTTTAGTAGCATCAAAACATGGAACTACTCATGTTGGAATCTCTGGTGACCTCAAGTCTAAAGATCACTTACACCATCATCACTATGACAAATGCTTATGACACTTCATATAATGACTCATGTAGCATTTCTCATGGCGAGTTGATTCAGTACATAGTTCTCTCACCTGTACCTATGTGTTGATTTGATATCTCATATCATGACACATTTCATCAGTCACTGCACATACTAGTTTTAATGCATTATCATTGTCCCATTTAATGATAATACCCAGCTATGGATAATTTAAGAATAATTAAATTCTTGGGACATTATTATATTTATTCATAAAACACAGATATGAAAATAAACATAAATTGTTATTAATTATAAACATTATAATTCAATATATGCCTAAACCATCATCACGTGATTAGTCCTTAGGGCAACCTCCAACAAAAATTCATTATAGCATTAAAGAAAATAATTGGGCCACCTCCATATGGCCACCTAGGAAAATTCATTATGTATTTAGCAATTGGGCTAGCCCAGAGGACCCAATGGTGAGTCCAGGTTCAGCTGACCACAGCAAGTCCAAATGGCGTCAAAATTCAATCCTTGATTAGCAAGTGCAAGTCCAAATGCTCCATCAAAGGACCTTTCAATTTCCACAACTCATTCAATCCTTGAAATTGAAAATGGCATCAGAATTCTACATAGTGCCGTTTTGGCAAATCACATTCGGAACCCACAAGGAAATTCACTAGTCAGGAGCAATCAATCAGTTATTATGGAAGGGTTGTCGGGTTATTTTGAAGATGCTAGGGTCAGAGCCATTCATTTTCATTTTACTGGAATTCCACGTCCACTTGAGCATGGTAATCCCTTTCCCAATCTATTTAGAGCTCTTAGATTTAAAACACTTGTGAAGCTTCATGCTCAAAAATGTGGGTTAGAGTCGCAAATTAGCAAATGAGCACTTAGGTGTTCCCTTATAAAGAGATTAAGTCTTAAGAATGTTCACATTGATGACCCTACTTAAGAAAGCATAATCTTGAACTGTCGATTACTGGAAAAACTATAGCTCCTTGATATTAATGGTTTGAGGAGAGTTAAGGTGGTGAATCTTAATTGCCTCAAGGAATTTTCCATTTCCAAGCTTGTTCATTTTCCTAGGTTTGAACAAAATATGGATGTTGACGTTAAAGCACCTAGTATTGAGTCTATTGATATTAAATTAGTAAATCAGTTTAAATTGCACCCTTCCAGCCACTTTAAAAACCTGAGGTTAGAAAAACCAGAGAACCCAGTGCTTCTTTTTGTTTGATTTTTTTGTGTTTCTTTTATTTTCACTCAATTATGCTTTGAATTATAAATTTTTAGGATTGAATAGTCTTCTCATTCTCAAATTCAAAGATATCCATGGACTTGAGGCACTTGATGAACTTGAAAAGTTTTATAGCAATTCAAATGCAGCACTCCCTATCAGGTATTACTTTCTTTTTCTTTTTTCTTTTTTTTTTAGAAGTTATCAAGTGTTTCTTTTTATCTAATATGGGTGACAATGAAACGAATACATGCTTCGTGAGGAAAGAAATTTAAACTTATTTGACTAATAAGAGAATAGGAGAACGTCATCCACCTGGAGTAAAATTACTGGCTTCGTCCCTGTCCCCCCCAACCCAACAACTATCAACAACCAAATTTCATTGAACGCATGCACAAAAGAAGAAAAAAAAGTTAAGACAGAACAAAAGCAAACCAACAAAATATTCTACAAAAAAACACAACATTTACAAGCCGTAGTAAAAAAAAAGGGAACACCAAAAACAATGAACATTTATTATCTACATTCACGTGACAAAAGCAACATCCACTGTTTAGGCATAAAAAAGTAGTTGCCCTTCCAATCCACTATTTCTAACCTTCATAGTTGAACAATGCGCATAATATTAAAGTAATGTGTATGCATGTGCAAGTGTGAAACCAAATGCAATAAACAATTTAATTATTACATGGTCAACTGTCAAATCAAACATTCTTTGACATAAAACCTTGATCAGATATACAGTTAAATCTAAAATTTCTATATATAATACATGGTTGAATACAAAATAAAGCTAAAAATCTATGAAGATTTTATTTCTTTAATGAAGTGAATATAATTCAAAATAAAATGATCCCACATAATTACAAAATGATAGACAAAATCCAGTAAAAGCGTCAAACTACAAATAATAGGAAGCTCAACACATAGTACAACTAGGAAGGGGAAAAAAACAATATTGGGCATACTGCGAACAATTAAAAGGAAGGAGCACTAATGCACAAATCGTTTAGATAACAAATAAAAACAATGGAGTAGCAACTTATGTCCCAATCGGCTATGTCTGACATCCAATACATACATGCAAACGCAGAAAATTAAGAACAAAAAAATGCATGTAGTAACAAATTGCATAAAAAGAAGGAATATTAGTAAAGACCTCACCTCTCAAAGCACAACTCTATCAATTGATCGGATTCCCAACAACTATCAACAATCAAATTCTATTGAATTCAAGTACAAAATAAAAGAAACAGTTAGAATGCTACAAAACAAAACAAACAAAATATTATACAGAGAGCAAAACATCTACAACACAAAGTCAACAAGAGAAAGGAAACAATAAAGACACCCAACACTTATTGTATATATTCATGTGACAAAACCAGTGTCCATTGTCTATGTATCAGAATAACAATCAATAAAACAAAACCAAATGCAATACATATAATTATTAACTTCACAGTACATATAATATTCAAGTAGTCTATGTGCTTGCATAGATGTGAAACCAAATGCAATGAACCATTTAATTATTAAACACGGTCAAGTAGGAAATTAAAAATGACTAAGCATAAAACCCCAAAAAAGTTGTACAAGTAAATAAAAATGTTTTCTACACAGTGCATGGCTAAAAATAAAAGAAAGTTAAAGAAACTATAAAGATCCCATCTCTTTAATGAAATGAATATAACCAAGAATAAAATAACCTCAATTCACTGTTATACGACAACAATTTAATTTTCATTTTCACTTGTATTTTCAGTTCGCATACATCTGTCAATGCGCAAAACATTATATGTTTAACATTCCCCAAATTTTTTTGTACAAATGGGCCCAATTACTTGAATTGTTCCAAAGCCACAGAGTATTAAAGTTGCGAAGTGAAAAATGTAGATTAATTAAATTTAGATGTTCAATGGCTATCACAGTAATTCATAAGCTGGGTTTTTACTCTTTGTGTGTTAAGTAAAAATACCATTTTTTGGGAACAAAAAGGAGCTGTGCAGTAAATGGTTGTAAAATTGGAGGAAAAATAATGCGAAATAGAAACTAAACAAATGCACTAAACAGAAAACATGCTTCCCTTCCTTAAACACAAGCTGTAGGAAGCATTCATGTGCATCGAACATAAACACCGAGAAGCATTGCACTCGAAACCGCATGCATCAAACAATTTTTTAAAACTTAACGAACATGTCCTTTTGTCATGAGAACTGAAAATGCACAATATATCCACCATCTATCCATTTTGTAAAACATTGCAAGGCACAGTCCTAGTTGTATTTGTTATCCTAGTTAGAGTTACCTTCATTTAGTAGTATTTTCTATTTGTTTCCTTTTAGTTTCCAAATTTGTTTTCCTTTTTAATTCCATATTTGCTTTCCTTTTAGATTCCATATTCAGATTTATTTAGTTTCCATTTATTAGCTTTCCTTATTCAAGTTCACTTTGTAGTTGGTTTTATTTAGTTTCCTAAATTGTATCCTACTTCCAATTTATTTTCATATTTTGTAGTTTCCTAATTCACTTTCCTTGAGTCTTAGATTCTAAATTCATACATTCTTACTTGAGTTATATTTTAGCCAAAAATTCCTAAAGGTTTGATAAAGAGTGTTGTTCTAAGCAAGAACTTAGAGAAAGATTGTTGAGTGAGGGATGAGACATAAATAAATAACCGAGAGCATACTCATATACACCCTTACAACAAATCTTCCCATATAGTTTTTACTTTTGTTTGTACTAACCTTTTGTAGGAATCGTGTCAAAAGAAAGCGTAGCATCAATTGACCAAAAGTTCCTTAAAGATTGGACAAAGCACATGAGCCAAAGTTATTCCGATATGGGTGATCAACTTGAGGCTTTGTAATTAAAGCTTCAAGCTAATGACGATAGGATGGAACAAATGGCCAATAGTATGAGATCTCTCACGGAGTCATTGTCAAAGAAGTTGAGATCTAGAAAGAATAGTCCATCAAGTTCTGACAGTCGTAAAGAATCCAACAGGGCTTCTACTTCCCATGGAGGCCGAAACCAAATTGATAAGGTTGACAAAAATTTGGGAAGCATCAAGTTTTGATAAGCCTATTGTTCTTTACAAGAACAAAGAGACTGATTCACTCAAATTCTCAAGGACATAATGTCAAAATTCTCAA
This sequence comes from Gynochthodes officinalis, assembly GCA_020080225.1. Taxonomy (NCBI): domain Eukaryota; kingdom Viridiplantae; phylum Streptophyta; class Magnoliopsida; order Gentianales; family Rubiaceae; genus Gynochthodes; species Gynochthodes officinalis. The sequence continues at coordinate 24,181,151 of CM034615.1, forward strand.
AATTCATGTGTATCTATATTACTCATGACCGATGCCCTCTTTAAATAGAGTACAAAGATGTCTTGAAAAGGTAACAACTAAAATCCTAATCCTACTATAATTCTTAAGGAGGCAGCCAAGTCCTTTAATTAATTAAAGGGCAGCCTTAAATAAAAAAGGAACAAAAACCCTAATGCCAATTGGACTTGGAGGTTTGGCCCTTTAAGGCTTCCTTCAACCTTACAAATTTGGCTACTAAAGTAAGGACTAAATTTCGACCAAAATAAATAAAAATCTAGCAAGGTGGTCTTTTAATTACCTAAATTTCGTCCCTTCAAGAATTAAAATAAAGTTACAAAAATTAATTGAATAACTTGACCTATCATCACACTAGAATTCGGCGAAGGCAAGACTAGTGTTCTTCAAATTGGACTTGCAGTAAATTAATGATTTGAAAGTCTTGGCCGCATGCTTGATGGGTTTGGATATCATGAATTAAACCACTTAAAATGTTTTGAAGTCGTTTATACCTACCTTTTGTTATTGGACCGCATAATATGTGAATGTTTGGTGAGTATGTTGAACAGCTCTTGGGATCCCATCATGCACTAATCACATTGACATGACTACGTTGCTTAAACCCAAATTTTAAAAAGCATTACACATGTACATTGAACATAAGAAGATAATAAGCATTGCATTGTATTCAAACGTAATGCACTAAACAAATTTTATAAAATAAATTTCATGGACATGACCTTTTTGTTCATGAAAACCAAAACTATACAATACATGTACCATCAATAAATTCTTAAAAACACTGCAATGGAAAGTTAACAGATGTATTAGACAAATGCACTAAGCTAAGGTAGCAAATATTATGATAGTGGCCTAATAATTAACCACATTAGAATTGAGGAAATATATTTGTAATAAAAGAACAAAATATTAACAAATCACCCTAAAACATTCCATAAGAAAAAGGGAGTAATGCAAAAGTAGCTTGTTTATGCAAAAGTGGACAAAGCACTAGAAAACAAATTTGGGCATTAAAAACAACACAAAGTAGGAGTAAGGTAAAACAGAAACAAGTAGGAAACAACTAAGAGGAAGAATTATTTTTTAAAAAGACATTAGCAAATGCATTAAGCAAATGCAATAAGCAAATGAAGTATATATCATGACAGTGGCCTAATAACTAACAACATTACAACCAAGCAAGTATATTTGTAATAGGAAACCACAAATATTAACAAATCACTCCAAGAGATTCCATAAGAAAAAGAGGACTAATTGAACAAACATAACAGCAAACAATGCGAAAAACTAAAAGGGAAAAAAATTGTCCTATTGTAAAAAAGTGAACAAATGTTAGAACCCAAGATGCCCACAGAAGGTAGCACACAATGAAAGGAGAACAGAATAGGATGAAAAACTAATGAACAACACGGTAGAAGCAACTAAAAGAATGGTTATTTTTAATTAGGGCCAAAATTAAGTAGCCAAGTTTGTTCACTTGTCTAGTTCATTTAATGCACAAAACAACTCACAGCATTAATACCAGGAAAAAAAGAGGGGGAAAGCTCATCTAATAAACCAAGAGGAAAAATGCAATAAAAGTGCACATCCAAAGAAAAAAGAACAAAAACAAAAAGATTAATAGGAATAGACAAAGGAAACGAACCTAAGCGAAGAGAACTAAGTTAAACCAAATCCTAAATGCACAGTTAGGCAGAAAAGAAGAGTAGTGGAAATAAGAAGCAATAAAAATGGACATGGGATGCCTTTATCTTTGAAAACTGACAAATAAAAGTAATTAGAAAGAAGGCTGCCTAATAGCTAAAACTTAGACAAGACATGAAAACATTTTAATCGAATGACCAACATAAGAAATACACATCAGACGACACCCATAAACTTGACAGCAAATACCTCATCGAGCAGTAAAAAAAACTTCATGAAGTAGACTTAAAATGCGTCATTGAGCAGACCCACACATGTCAGACATCATCATTAGCAACCAAAACATTCATGCATGAAAGAAAAGAGATAATAACAATGCACATATAAAATATAAAAAATAACAAGGGGAAAAGAAAGTAAAAAGTCAAAGAAGGGAAAAAGAATCCCCTTATTTTGACTTTGGCAAATTGGCTGGCCAGACGATTTGTTGTCGTTCATGCTGCCAACTTGGATTCAATCCCCTTAACTAGAGAATCTCCATATCTCTGCAAAACATCTTGTTAGAAGGGTTTTTCATAAAAATAATTGCAAATCTAACATAATGGTAAAAATAAAGGGAAAAAAAAAAGTATCCTTTTGTTTGGCAGGCTAGATGATCTGCCGCCGTTCAAGCCACCCATTCGACCCAAACACCTTAACCATAGAATCTCTTGATTCTTGGAAAAGATGGTTAGGAGGTTTTTGTCGTGTACAATTAATGGGGAAAAAGTGAACCCAAACAGAAAAGATGGGACTTCCCCCCTTCAAATCGAGCCCTAACACTGCCGATGGCAATCGAACGAAGATAGCAGAGCAAAAATTCTAAATTGGCATTTTGAACAACAAATCTGGACAAAAACTAAAAGTAGGAACACTCAAACAAGAATTTTAGAAAGAATTAACCAACGGAAAACGTAAAAGCAAGATTGTTAATAAAAAATCCCAGAAATTATAAAAAGGGCAGGTAAATTTAGAAGAAACTGAGTAGGAAAATATTAAAATCTTAGTGTTTAAAAAGGGGTAGGTAAAATGAAAGAAAGGCCAATGGGTGTAGTCAAATCACCCAATTTGAAAAAGTAGAAAAGTTATGCACACACCACGTGTATTCGTCACGTGAAGGTAAGGAAAAGAACACACACGTGTCACGCTTTCTATTTTAACAAACTTGTAAACTTAGGGCATCATCAATTGCCCCTTTTTTCCCCTCTCCGGCCTGGCCGCATAAAAGCCAAGTCAGCAAAATTGCTGACTTGGTAATGAACAAGCTGCTAGGCTTCATTGCACGCTTACGCCACATTCGCCCCAATTTTTTTTGCCGCTTTCAGGCAAAGCGACGCTGCTTTGCGTCAAAACGACGCAAAACGGCGTTGTTTTATCGCGTCACGACCCGACACTGTTGACCAGCGCGCCGACACAATGTCGACAATGTCGCGCGCTTATTTTTTTCCAAAAATAGCCCTCCCAAACGGCGCCGTTTGGCGTCTTTCATTTTAAAAAAAAAAAGGGGGGGGGGGCTGACAATTGGGGCGCGCCACGCGTACTTTCCGTTGCAAACCGTCCAGCGGTTTGCAACGGCCATTTGGGGGCTAAATTTTTTTTTATTTTAAAAAATCACCAACGGTCATAAAATTTCATCCTCTATAAAATGAGATGCATTTTGCATATATTTGGGTCAAAATCCGAGTTTCATATTTTCCAAACTTTCTAAAAATCTCTATTTTCTTCCAAAAAATGGATCCAAATTCTTATGATTTTGACTCAATTTTTTCAGAAATGGACAGGTTGTTAGATGAAACTTGTGTGCAAATTTTCGAGGCTAGTGTAAATGCGCAAAATGCAGAACATACTACAAGGCCTAGAAGAAGGCATAGACGAAACGAAAATCCTAATCGTCGTCCAGATAGAGATCGAGCAGCGGTCAAATCCGTCTTTGGAATGATTATTTCGCCGAACATCCTATATACGATGCCAGGCAATTCAGACTTCGATTCAGAATGGATAGAAGTCTCTTCTTACGTATTGTGGAAGGACTACAAATTTCTCCCTACTTTCAACAACAGGCATACGCAACCCAGATCAGGGTTTGACTTTGCAAAATGCACAGCTGCATTACGAATGTTGGCCTACGGTAGTTCTGCGGATTCAATTGATGAGTACTTGCGCATTAGTGCGACTACGTCTAGAGAGTGCATTTCCCATTTTTGTCAAGGCATTATCGATGTGTTTGGTGTTGAATAATTGAAGAGGCCAACTCCTGCAGATATGAGAAGGCTATTGCATATTGGTGAAATGCGCGGATTCCCGGGCATGATTGGAAGCATTGATTGCATGCATTGGGAGTGAAAAAATTGTCCAGCGGCTTTGAAGGGAATGTATCAAGGGCGTGATGGCGTAGCTACATTAATACTCGAGACTGTAACTTCCCAAGATTTATGGATTTGGCATGCATTCTTCGGTACTCTAGGTTCGTGTAATGATCTAAATGTACTTTATCATTCTCCTATGTTTAATGATGTATTACTTGGTAGGACACCGACTGTTCAATATACGGTTAATAGCTATGAATATGACATGGAATACTACCTTACGGATGGTATATATCCTAAATGGGCGTCTTTCATCCAATCAATTCCAATACCACAAACAAATAAACATAGATTATTTTCCTAATGCCAAGAAGCCGCTCGAAAGGATGTTGAACGGGCGTTTGGAGTGCTGCAAGCACGTTGGCGAATAATTAAAAATCCGGCACTCACATGGGATGGGAGTATATTGTATCGAATCATGAATGCATGTATTATAATGCATAACATGATCGTCGAGGATGAACGGATTAACTATGAACATTACGTTGATCCTTCAACATTTATTGCGGATGAGAAGAACGACAATCGTAATACTCCGCAATTCTCGACGGGGAGAGTTTTCAACATAAATAATTATTTGATGAACAGGAATCAACTTCGCAATAGAGAAATTCACAATGAGTTGACAAATGACTTGATTGAACACATATGGGAGCGTTTTGGTGGAAATCAGCCAAGAGACTAGAAATTATTTAGAGTCATAATTTTCATTTTTAAGTGTATTATTGCATTTTAAATTTAATGTAATGTTACTTTATTTTCCATTAATTGGTTTTTGTCTTTCATATTTCATTTAGAGTCATAATTGTGAACATTTATTATTAAATTTTAATTTTAATGTAATGTAATGTTATTTTATTTTCCATTAATTGTTTTAAGTATTTCATATTTAATTTAGAGTATTTTTTTTCATTTTTACGTATAAGCATTAATTTTTAGTTTTAATGTAATGTAATATAAATTTATTTTTCATTAAAGTAATGAAAGTTTTTGCATTAATTGTTTTAAGTATATAATGTATGACAAAAAATTTATCATGCTATTAAGAATTTTATTTTCATGTTTCAAGAATTTCATATTTGCTTTAGAGTATTTATTTTCATTTTACGTATTTCATTTTAAATTTAGAGTATTTATTTTTATTTTTAAGAGTATTATTAAATTTTAATTTTAATGTAATGTAAATTTATTTTCTATTGATTGTTTTACGTATTTTATATTTAATTTAAATTCATGTAATGTAAATTTAAATTTTTTATGTAATGTAAATTTATTTGCCTCAAAATATTTTTAATAATGGTCCAAAAAATTATTAAAATTGTATTATTAAATGTATTTTTCATTTTAATATAATATGAAAAAAATTGATAATGACTGTGTGAATAGTGCAGGCCAGGCCACTAGCGTAAGTAAATTTTTTATAATGACTGCATAAATAGTACTGACCTGGCTACAAGCTGATGTGGCGCTGATGTGACTGAATGAGGTCTTGCCTCAAAAAAGGGCCACCGTTCATGTCTTTATAGGCACACATCGCGTTGAAGTCTGGAAGATATGACAATGAAAAATTAAAAAATGCTGACAGGACAGATGACTACTATCCACGTGTCACAACCATGAAATACTTGTTTGCTCTTTAATAATATATGTTAATTAATCAAACCAGGGTTTTACTGTAATTTTATAATTTGAAACCAGCGAAAGAGCATTTGACATTAAAAAATGGCGCACGTGGTACTTGTGTTTGTTCTAAACCGGGGGCGGGGGCAGAAGGAAGATGATGTATGGAGGTTTGGTGAGCGTTGAGACTATCAAATCATTCTCGAAGTTCGCTGCCCAGTCATCAGTTGCCCTCACCTAACCCTGTATTCATACCGAGAAAAATTGTTAGTCATTTTGGAATAAATTATAAAAATTCTGTCTGGGTGGCATAGAAATTGTGTATAAACCTGTCTATAACTGATCCATTCCCATCACGATTACAAAAATTTTCGTCTGGGTACGTTTCGGTGCTTTAAAGAAACAATTTTTTTTTTTTTGAATCATCTTTATTAGAATTTGACTAAATTTCTTGTCAAAATCAGACCTTTCTGCTGGGGACAATGGCTTTCTTGGAAACAACGGAAGCCCAAATTCTTGGGGTTGCAGTTGCCGTAGTTGCTGTTGGTGTTACTGCTTTTTACTTGTTTTCGTCCAAGAAATCTAAAGGTCTGATAAATTAATTTTTATCTAATTATTTAAATCTAGATTCCCATATGGTTATTTATTCATGAGTTGACTCGTTGTTTGGATGTTGGCAATCATTTTTTTTTGTATTTGTTTTTAATTTTTACATCAATTGGATTTTGAATGGATATAGGGCTGTAAGCTCTTTGTGGAATTTTTTTTTTGTTTTCTGCCAAATGTGATATCTTTTGGAAGCTCTTCATATCCTGTTTTTGGATTTAATAGTGTCCTTAGATCCTGAGAAATGGAAGCAATTCAAGCTTGTGAAGCGTACTCAGCTTAGCCATAATGTGGCGAAGTTCAGATTTGAACTTCCAACACCCACTTCTGTATTGGGCCTTCCAATTGGACAACATATAAGCTGCAGGTTAAGTTATTCTAATTTTTGACTCCTATATCCTTATTCCAAAATAGAGGATATTTGGGGCTCTCATCTTATTTTCTTTCTGCGATTCACTGTATGAGTAGGGGCAAGGATGGTCAAGGTGAAGAGGTCATTAAGCCATATACTCCAACAACCTTGGACTCTGATGTTGGATATTTTGAACTAGTTATAAAGGTAAATGTTATATAATTTTTATTTTACTGAATCCGACTTGGTTACATTTTGATATAATCCTCGTTGTCTCTTATGCCATGGATTTTGGAAAACAACTAGATGTATCCTCAAGGAAGGATGTCTCATCATTTCAGAGAAATGCGTGTTGGAGATTATATGGCTGTTAAAGGACCTAAGGTCAATGCTTTGTTCTCTATTGTTTAATAGCTTTCTTCTTTTCATGTTGAATGCTTGTCATTAGATTCTGCTATAGTTGATTCATTGTGCTAGACTTTCTCCAACTTGTGGCACTCTTGGTCAAAGCTTGAAATGCGTGAACAACTGATCCTATATTTTTATACTGTTTATTTGGAAATGTGGAAGGCTAGCGGACTTGTTACTTTTGCTGGTGTGGATGTTGCTGTCTGCACCAGAAATCGCTGCTGCTTGTTTCTTCTGCTTAAAATTTGCAAGTCTTTCCATATTTCTACAGCTGGCTTAGACAGGAGTAAGATAAGCTATACAAGTCTATTGTTCCTAGCTAAATTGATAGAGAGGCAACATATTGCTTTTGGATGCCCTAAACATTTCTTATCTAATGTTTGTAGTTATCTTGTTCAAAGACTCAACATGTGGTGTCAAAATAACCTAGACTTCTTAATTTTAGTTTTTTACTGTTTGAGTAAGTGCATAATGAGAGAGCCCTATTTATTGAGGCATCCAAATGTGTGGAATTAATGTAATATAATGTGTTTCTTTTCTGAAGATAATTCAAACTTTTATTTTTTTCCTCACATTTGTTAAGATTCTGGGGAGGTAGTTGCTAAGACTTATCCTGTTTTTCCTCTTCTATTTTTTGTTGTTGGCTTGTAGTTTCAATCATAGGAGTATCCTTCCACTATATTATCTTGCCTTTAGTACAAGTTGCTGCCAGTACCACTGGTTTAGCTAGCTATGATTCAATATAGAACAACTCTTTATCAAAAGCCTTGTAAGGTGTGGTTTTCAGTACCTGATACCAGGGATTTGGTTCTTTTGAGTTTTGTATCCTATCAGCCTCCCTTCTGTTGCATTTTTTATGAAAATTACATTGTTATCATCTTCAGTGTTTTGTTTTGCTGGCTGGAAAAAGCATAATATGCTTCAATGGTATGGCTTCAAGATCAATATGGAGATGAATTATTTACAAATTTTTTTTTCTTATGGAAACTAAATAATCATGCTGACTATATAAATCTGGATGTTTCTCTGTTTTGATTGCTTTATCTGCCTATTTTATTGTTGAATGCAGACAATGGGTACCAAGTATAAATAAATGAAAAAAAAATTAAAAAATTCAGAACATAGAACAAACTCTTTGTGGACTAAATAACTGTAAATGTTGATAAAATTCAATGGACCTGGTTAGCATTTGAACAGCTGTTGAATCTCAGACAGCTCTAATTTGCTAAAATTGGCTTTGAACACTTTATTTCTAATTTTAAAATTTCTAGGTCTCACATCATTTCTATTGGAAGCTTTCACGTACTTAATTTGATAAAATAGTGTTTGGGCATTATTAGATATCTTCTTCAGATTTTATGGTGGTGTGGATTTTTGCTGCCCATTTAAATTTAAAAAAGAAGAAAAATAATACTCCTCAAAGGTAACATTTTCTTGTACCAGGGTCGTTTTAGATATCAACCTGGGCAAGTTAGAGCTTTTGGAATGCTTGCTGGAGGCTCTGGCATTACACCTATGTTTCAGGTTGGTATCTAATATTTTGTTAGACTTGATTTTCTATGTTTGTGTGTTGAAACTCACTTTCCAAAGGTCTTGAGTTTATAATATTGTGATTGGTCTTTCCTGTTTTAACTAGGTTGCTAGAGCTATTCTAGAGAACCCAAATGACAAAACAAAGGTGCATCTCATCTATGCTAATGTTACATACGAAGACATTCTACTGAAGGTAACTTCTTTGGTTGCTTCTAATATTATGTTCGGTCACAATTCCTACTCTGTTGCAAGGGATGGTACACTTTTAATTGATAAAGTTCTGGTGTTCCATTTGAGAGAGCAAAGTTCTGATGTCCCTTTGAGAGAGCTCAAAAGTAAACTATGAATGTCAACATGTTGAAGTAATTTTGGATGTTGGTCATTTAATTTCTGCAACTGCCATGACATGCATCCATTTGTTTTTGGCGTTTAATCTGTGACCAGAAATCCACCCAAATCTTCTCCCTCTCTCTCCCCATCCTATACTGCTTTTTAGTTTTGCATTATGTCAAAAACTTTCGTTGGTGAGGATTTTCATGAGTAAACCTATAACATGTCATAAATTACTGTGGGATAGTATGCACAAATATAGAAGAACATGAGGAAAAGTTGTGGTAATCTGTATTTGCTAATCCTGTCAAACAGGAAAAATGTGCTTTCAGAGATCATTGTCACTGGACTTTAGTCCTTTAAGTTTTCATGGTTTTATTTATTTATTTAATTTTGGTTTTTTGAATTAACGTCTAAGAATTCTTGTCCTGATTCCACCAATTCTGAAGCAAATCTAAATACATTTACGCACACGTTATATTTCTTGATGAAAGACCTAAACAATAAAATGTAGCATCCTACAGGTATAGGACCACCCAAAAAGCATCCATTGGGTAGCCTTAACACATTTATCATTTTCTGAGTTTATTGACAAAGCAATTTTCTATTCAAGCCATATACAAAACTATGCAATCTTTTCAGAAGAAAAAGAAATGCTTGTTTCCGATTATTATAAGTGGCCACATCTTATTTGAAATGACATGATCTGTGCATCCATAATTCTTTTAAAATTCTGCTAGCGAACAAATTTAACTGGTAGTTCAAGTGGAAGACTTTGAGGCGGCTAGGGTTGCTGTGAAAAGGAGAGAGGGGAAGATTGTAGGACGAAGGGAATTTGGGGGAAAACTAAGGAAGAAATTGAAACTAATAAATAATAATAAAAAACTGAATACCTTATTGATAAATGTCACTAAATTAAGAATAATATTTTATAGCCTCTAGATTTCTCTAAAAGATAGAATCACATTGCAAATTGAATTTGCTTTTTTTTCTTTTTACTTTATTAATCCAAATAGATTCCAAATAAGAAACAACAAAATTTCGTAACTAACTAATACGTAGAACTCGAGCAATATAACAAAAATAAACTTCGACAAAATGGTTTCTCATTGCTTGCGCTATCAAGTTTAGTTTCAGGAGGGACATCTAAAAATTCCCCATTTCTCACAGTAGATGCATCATCCCCCTTGAAATCCATAGCCTTTTCTCTTTCAACCATAACTGTTACTCTTCTTTATAACCAATTTCTCCCTAAAGAGGAATCATAGAAATCTCCTTAGAAAAATGACTCTTGTTCACAGAGTTGAACATCTATCGTCATGTATCTGCTTGTAGAAGGATGAAAACTGTTGTGGCTCCTTTTTGGAATTAGAATAAACAAGAGACACATTTGAGAGTGGGTGGATCAAGGTATTCTCTATTAAGATTAAGACAATATAAATGAACATAACATACAAAATCAAAAACTTCAGTACAAATATTTAGAGCAGAGGGAATAGAATGAAATCATGAAAACATCCTCAAAGGAGTTTGAAAATCAAGGATATAATTGGTATACGGTTGACAAGGAAAACAAGAGTCATGACTGCCTTGGCCCAGAAATGTGTAGGATCAACTTATCAAGCATGGTAATGCATGAGGCCTGAGCCACCTGAAGAAGTTGCCAGTTTTGACACGCTGCTATGCCATTCTGTTGTGGTGTGCAGACACACATTGTTTGGTGAAGAATGCCCTGCTGTGTCATGAAACTGATGAGAGATTAATTTACAAACTCATGACCAATGTCCAAATGAAAAGCTTTAACTTGAGTATTAACTGAGTGAGAATAATTTTTGTAAAATTAAGGTCTAATATGTATGATATCACTGTTGGATCTCATCACGTATACCCAACTTACTCTATTACAGTCATCAATAAAAGACAAAATATTTATGACCTGAAAAGGCTGAAATAGGAGTAGAGAATGGACCCCCCATCAAAATGAGCACATGAAGAAGGAACAATACTTTTATTGAAACTAACTTTTGAAAAGTATACAATGGTTTTTGGCATAAATGCATTGTTCACTCCTTAAATTAGAAACAGAATCATTCCGAAAGAAATGAGGAAATGGACATTCTAAATAAGAAAAGATTGATGTCCTTTGCCATAGAAGAATTTTCTCTCTGTCAGATGTCTCTTTCTTTACTTGAAAACCATGGGTGGGTTCTGGTAACAAATCTCTATTACCTTCCAATAGTGAAAACTTCTTTGTTTACCAATGCCAATTCTCATAAGATTGTCCTGAAGAAACAATGAGTGGAATGAAAAGTTCCAAAATAACTAATATTTTTGGTAGTCTTGATAATGGAAAGAAGAATATTTGAGAGTTTAGGTGAAAATAAGACAGATGACATAGAGAATGTGGGAGAAAATGAAGCAGTTCCAGCCCTCCTAATCTGCATAGAATTCCCATTAGCAACCTGAATAGACTTAACTGCTAGAGACGCTAGAGAATCAAATATGGAAGAATTACTAGTTGTATGATCAGTGGCCTTTGAATCAATAACCCTAGTGTTAGAAGTAGGTAAAATAAAAGACAAACCACAATTACCTTCTTGAAAAGATATTCAAGATACATGAGAAGCAGGAGATGAGAAGTATCAGTAAGAGCAATTTAAGTAGGTTTCATGTTCTTTCTATAGCTTGCTTATGCTAGAGAATCATTTTTCATGTCATGTTGATGATCTCTCGGGCCAGCTGTGTTCTGAGCCCCGAGAAAAGAATTTAACATAGAAACAAACATTTATTTTGATTAAAAGTGCTGAAGTTTAAAAGATGTCAATCTTACTGGCATGTTGATCTCTACCAAACCACATGTACTGTGCATTCCAAAGAGAAAATTTATGATAGAAAGAAACATCCATTTTTATATCAAAGTGATGCATTTGAAAATATATTATGTTTGATTCTTACAATTGGTGTTTGTTACTGGTTGGAAAATCTATTGAAAAAACTGAATAATAACCCAAATTTTAGCTATTTTTCTGTGTCTATATTTGCTTCAGAAATAACAGGAACTGTCAGATATTGGTTAGATGTGGGATTCCACTTGAAGTTAGAAAATAAAGTCATCTAATTGGAGTATGATTATTTAACAAATCTGGTAGAGTAGAGTGTAAGCAAAAGTCCCTACTACATGATGTTGGTTTTCATTCATTTAAAAAAAAAAAGAAGAAAAAAATTTAAGGTCAGCATTTGATTTGATGAGGGGGAGAAATAAAGAGTCACACTTGTATGAACGTGAAATAGAAAGTTTGTAATTTCATTATTGTTGAGTTTCTAATACTTTGGGACGGGATATCAAACTTGTATAATGATTAACTACTGGAACTCCATCTTGGAGAAATTGTTTAATTTTTATTTTTTTTCCAGGATGAGTTGGATAGTTTGGCGGTTAACTATGCTAATTGTTTCAAAGTTTACTATGTACTGAATCAGGTTAGTCTTTTGCTTATGGTATCTTTTATTCAATTCAATTTTGAGCCTGGCTTGGTACTGTCTAATATTGTGAAGTTCTTTATAACCGTTTCTAAGCTGATTTAAGTGTTTGTTCTGTTCTTTTTCGATCTAAAATTGGTCCTTTCGCAGATTTCTGTTTAACCTTTGAAATATAGAGTTGGCAGTTGACTTTGACCATTTTTAGACTTAGTTTAGTGAAGTACCAGAGGTGCATGTTAATTTTAAACTGTGTGAAAATATCATCTCACATATGTAAACCTGCTAGCTAACTTTTGATAAAATGAAAGGGTTTTCTCCTTGGAATTTAGTATGGATATGTATGAAAGAAGTTCATGCATATAAGACAGACTTTGTTAGGGAAAAAGATGAAGTCTTCTGCATTAGGTAAAAGTAGACAGTATATGTCAGGAATGAATAAACTTAAGCATCTTGGACAAGGCCAAGAAAGAGGAGATAAAAACTATGGAAAGGGAGCTAAACAATCAGAGCATTTAGTCAATAGAAACATAAAAGATGTAAGTAAAAAAGGGGTGGTAAGAACCAATTACATTATTTTTCATTTTCTTTTTTGTTGTTCTTGTTATTAATCTATGTAATGATTGGTTTTTTGTTTGGTACCTTAATATTGGATATAATTGGTAAGATTATTCGTGTTGCATGCTTCGTCTCTAGCTGTACTCTTTAACACAGAATTTTCAAAGCAGTGCCCTACATCTTTGAATGCGTGAATTGATAGTGGATGAGTAGAAGGATGGATATGAAGATACCTATGTTCTTATGATATGTATGTTATTTTGACTGCTGTAGAATTTGGCCCATGCAAAGAACTTTTGTTAAACTGCTAATGCAGTGTCTCTCAGTTATGTATGGACTGGCTTTTTTAAGAGAATTTAATCTAATTAGCCATAAATGCGAATACTTAGATATATGAAGGTGCTAATTGAAGTATGTGAAGGTGCTAATTCCTCCCTGTCACTTCATAAGAGCCATGTTCTAGAAATGAGTACCGAGCAAGCTTGAGAAAAAATAGTTAACGCATGAAAACTCTTTACTTTTTCTAATCTTTGAAAAACCACCACCAAGACAATTGATGTATACAACAAAATGATCATAGCACGAGATTGGCTGTCCAGCTTTTATGACTCTCTATATGTTATGGAAAATAGAAATAAGGATGGAAATGTAGAGATTATGTATAACTAACAGGGAAAGAAGGTAAAAACACTAATGGTTGAGATATCATTTGAAACTTTTGTCAATCACTTCCATCCTCTGCATTCGACTATCAAAGACTGATGGAAACAAACTCTGAACTTCATTGTTCATCCTGTCTCTTTCGGGACTTCCAGTAAGATATAGTTTTAATGGTTATACTTTGATTCAGTAAGGTATGTTTTTGTGTCTTTGAGCAAATTTACACTTTACTAGAAGCTAATTATAGCATAACTGAAGGTTGCACATGTAAGAGAAGGGTTCACAGTCGGCCACGATTAAAGAAAATGCATGTAAGAAGGGCATAGGTCTGGGCGAGTCAAAGTTTAGAATAAAATATGCCTAGAGCTAGGTTTCTATGCAGAAACATTATGAATTTTAGGGCATGATCTCGCATTTAGTGCAATGTATGTGGTGGTTATATTTGATGCGTGAGGCTGTTGTCCTGCTTCTGCATTGTCAATTTTTGTGAAGGTAACTGTAGAATTACTTCTATGGCTATGTGATGTGTCATTCTAGAAATTATTTGCAAATCAATCAGTCATTTTGAGATTCATAAGAAAGAAATAGGGGGAAAAAAAAGGTTAGTCATCTTCATTGCTATAATTTTGTTTCATTTCAAAGGGCTGCATGTGCTCCACCATCACCAAATTGCTGCCCTAAAGTTACAGTGATTCAATTGCAACCTATTTCTTTTCCTGGAGTATCTGAATTCCATTTTGTATGCAGCCTCCTGAATCATGGAATGGTGGTATCGGATTTGTTTCCAAGGAAATGATTCAAGAACATTGTCCTGCACCGGCATCTGACATTCAGGTGAACTGGGAATCAATTTCCTTGTTGCGAAAAACAAAACAAAACAAAACAAAGATATCAAATTTTGTTTTCCAAATTCTTTTCACTGTCCAAAGTGAAACTATAGTAGTTATCAGAATGGTTTTGGAAGAGAAATCTAGGCACTAATGTTTACTATATTTTCAGATACTGAGATGTGGACCTCCACCTATGAACAAGGCCATGGCTGCTCATCTCGACGCTCTTGGATACACCCCAGATATGCAGTTTCAATTCTAATACTTTGGTCTGTTTTGAGCAGTGGCAGTATTCTAAGGATTTTTTTTTTTTTTTAAAAATTGTGTTTTGGTTGGTGGCTGGTGGTTGGGGAAGGGAGGGAAAGGGAAGTGTGGGTGGGGTAGTGGGCGCTCATGGAAGTTCGTTTTCCATATTGCAGTAGCAGGACCAGTTCCAACTAAAATCTTTCCATGAACACTACGTGTTTCTGTAAGCATCAGCAGTAAGAAATTTGTCGAATATTTGTGGGACTACATTTTGCTTTAATATTCTCTTCTTTTTATAGCATTAGATGAGGGTAAACGTTGTTTTTTATGCATAAATCTTCTCCAAATAATAAGTTCTATTAACTTTCACCTTTTGCTTTCATTCCTTTTTTCGCTCCACGAAGTAAAGAGACAAATTATGTTTGGTTTATAAGGGTGGTAAATAGGCGGTTTAGGTCATTTATGTGTTAAGTTACTAATAGGTTAGAATTTAAGTTGGAATTTTATGTGTCATTACTCAATTCAATTATTATAATTACGAGTTAAATTTGGATTTGGTCAAATTTGTGTTGGGTTGAACTTAGTCGACTTAACGGGTTAAATTTATAATTTTAAAAAGTTAAGTGGTAATCTAAAAGGTTAAAATTATAATCTTTTAAAAAATTAAGTAGTTCAATAAGTTAAAATTATATTTTTTAAAATTTAATTGATGGTTGGCTGTTGTTGACAGCCGTTGGTTGAATTTTTTTTTTCCCCTAAAAACGATAGTTGTATTAATAAAACCAAAATAACTAATAAAACAATACAACTAAATGGTCATGACCGACCAAGTACTCTAATTGAGTCTCAACCCACGAATAGGATTCAACTAGTAGCTTACTTAAACTATATAATCTAAAAGTACTACTTATATAGTGGATAATATAACGGATACAATTATAAGATCATAACTCTATCAATTATAAATATTACTATCCTACCCCCTCGGGTGCATCGAATTGGCTAGATACAAGCCTTAGCTTCTTGGAATTCCCTCAATTCGGCAAATGCCAAATCCACATCAATTCTTTTTTCTCTCCATTCGTTTTGGAATATCTAGAGATTTCTAGATTTCCATAACGTCCACAAGATATAAACTACGAGTTGAAGCTTTTCCTGCCAGTTGCCTCCTTTCATCCCCATGCTCATCTGAATCCACCAATTCGAAAAAGATTGTTCTTGTAGGTTAACATCTTCCCACTGTATTGATGCAATTTTCCAAAAATTCTTTGCCCGTCTATAGTAAAGTAGCACATGCGACAGAGTTTCAAATTGTTCTCCACACATTTTGCACACCGGATCTTCCTCCATGCCTCTCTTGATAAGTTGATCCTTAGTGGGAAGAATGCCATTCCAACATCTCCAAATGAAATGTTTAAGTTTCCCCTTGATTCCTAGTCTCCATAATCTCCTCCAAATACAACTGCGAGTAGCTCTTGAATTGCTACTTTCTGCTTGGTTTGGCTTCCTCAACTGGTCTCTTAGGATCTCGTAATATGCAGATTTAATCGTATACTTCCCGTCCTGATTTAGATGCCAAATTAATTTATCACTTCCCCCACATTGGTCTATTGGGATAGAGCAGATCATCTCAGTTTCATAACTATTGAAGATCTTACCAATAAGATGCTTATTCCATGCCGTCCTCTCATGATTCATGAGTTGACTAACCCACAGAATTTGAGTCATGCCAGCGGGTTCCAGAACATTTACCCTGTCTTTGATCCCTGGAATCTAGGGATGATCCCAGATCCTTATTGACTTACCATCATCCACTTGAAATCTTGCTCCGTGGCATAGCACATACTGAGCCTTCATCCAGCTCTTCCACAACCATGATGAGTTGCCCTTCTGAGACACTTTCAATAACCCCTCAGGAAAGTACTTAGCCTTCATCACCTTACTAACTAGAAGATTAGGTTGGGTAACCAATCTCCACAACTGTTTAGCAATCAAAGCATCATTAAATAGTTGAATATTCTTAAAGCCAAGCCCACCTTCCTCCTTGCGCACAGCAAAATCCTCCCATGTTTTCAGTGAATTTTTAACTTCCCTTCTGAATTGACCCCCCACCAAAAATCCACTGTATGTCTGATCAGTCAGCCGTTGGTTGATTGGCCGCTAAGATTTCGGCCAAGTTAGAATTGTCGGGATTTAGCTGGTAGTGGTTTGACAACGAGTGGCCGCTGATTGTCACTTAAACTTTAAAGAAAAATGCAATTTTAATCTGATGCATTGGTTGGGTTTAATTTGATTTAATGATCTATGTTATTATTATTATTATTTTTGCAAAACAATAGATAGATTTCATTGCAAGTGCAATATGTACATAGCCAAAAAGGCTAATTGCTCTTCGTGGTGTTCGATTGAACCGAACTCACAAAGGAAAAACGACTACAAGAAGGGCCTACAAACCAGACTACAAGGGTCTATAAGAGAGGTTTTAAGGACCTATAAGAGTGACCACAAGGGCCAAGTATGATCTATGTTATTCATAACCCATGTGACTCATTTGACTCATTTGATCCAATCTAACGGATTAAAATGAGGTTGATTGGGTTGATTTTTCCACCATCAGTTTATAGTTTATTTTAAAAAAATTATATTGTCAAGTGTGAAAGTTTTGATAAATTTTTTTGGTAGAAACAGTGTTTTGGAGAAAGAATAAAAAGTATGTTTTAAGGAAATTTTTTAAAAATAATGTGAAATAATTTTAGTAAGAATTTTAAACTCAAATTTTGAAATAAAATAATTTTTTTTTTTTTGAGAAAAAGTTAACTTTTTGCAAAGATTAAATTGGAAAAATAGTCCCTCACATTTGGCCCTATCTTTTTCATCCCTTATATTTTAAAATGTTCTTTTCAATCATTTACAATTGATTGATTTTATAATTCTGTTTGTCTTTTTATCAGTATTCAAGTCGGTTTCTTGTTTAAATATGTCATGTGCCACACGTGTAAAATAAAATTCAAAAATAAAAAGGGAATTTTAATTATAAAACCCTAATTTTTGCTTTAATATTCATTTCCCCTTTTGGTTGAACACAGGAGAATCCTCACAAAATGTCATGAACCAATCAACATAGCAAACACTAAAATCATAATCCCATTCTTTCATACAAATATACCCAAAAAAGGGGGAGGGAAGAAGGCAGGAATTTTTATGCGTAGCCCATGCAAAAATCACAATTCCAAAATTTTATATAAATAACAACATAAATTGAGAATGAAAATATGGGAATGAACAAACATATGGAGGCGGCAGTGGCAGTGGTGACAATTAGTACGAAAAGGAAAGATCCCAAAATTTATTGTGAACATTTTGAGTTTGGTCGGTCAAGTTTATGAGGAAGCAAAGGATTAGGATTAAAATTAAGATTATCCTCCTCATTCCGTTTATATGCGTCATTTTATTTTCTCGAAACGGTAGATATTTTATTGCAATTTGCAATTTTGTGCATAGCCAAAACAAGGCTAATGATTCCCTCTGGAAGTAACCACTAAGGAAAGTTGACTAAAAGAGTCGCCCAAAACACTTCTAACATGAAGGAAATAACTCTAATAAATAGGAAAACTAACCCTAACACGTAGGGATAAAAACAAACTAGCTAACTACAAACTATCTATAAAGAAGCGCGAACTAAACTTCACGAAGTGGATGCAATCCCTCAATTCTCCTAGGAAGAAGAAGCATGAATTGTCCCTCACAAGTTGACTAGAAGCCATCAATTCTTCATGCTAAAAAATTGAAAAAAAAAAACTATTCACCAAAATCGCACCATAATCGCCCACAATGGTACTAGTGCACTAGTCCAAAAATCACACCGTGAGTGTGTGTAGTGCACTAGTGCAAATGCTTT
The DNA here is from genome assembly GCA_020080225.1 of Gynochthodes officinalis. Taxonomy (NCBI): domain Eukaryota; kingdom Viridiplantae; phylum Streptophyta; class Magnoliopsida; order Gentianales; family Rubiaceae; genus Gynochthodes; species Gynochthodes officinalis. The sequence goes on from CM034615.1 coordinate 24,199,736, forward strand.
TTATATGCGTCATTGACCGCGTCTTCTTTTGCCATCTTTACAAATTTCTTTTTCTACTTCTACTTCGGAATACTTCAAATCATCTGAACAAAAAGATTCAAAATTGGAGCTTCAATGTTCTTCTCCTTTGCTAGGCAATTCCCCAACTCTAATTTTTTTTTTAAATTGAAAAATAGGAATGAAGAATATAGATAAAAAAATTAGGGGCTTTACAATTGTGATTCCCTTTTTACCCTTAATTTTTATTTGACGTGTGTGACACATGACCTATTTAAATGGGAACCCAACTTGGCTGCTAGTAAAAGGATGAAAAGAATTATAGAATCAATTGTAAGGGAGTGCACAATCATTTTAGAATGTGAGGACAAAAAAGTATATGAGGCTAAATATAAAGGACTATTTTTGCAATTAATCTTTTGCAAAATAAGAAATAACCTGATGTAGCTTAGTGACTATGTTAGAAAGATGGCAATTTGAATTACTCATTCAGTGTGGGTTTTAATTAGGGGTGGCAATTGAGAGGAAATGGATGGGATTTAAATAGGAGGAATTGAGAAAATAGCAGCTCCACCAAAGACATTTGCAAATATAGCAGGTTGACCAAATCATTTACAACAAATAATAGGTTGACCGTTTAGGAGACGAGAAAATACCGAAAAACCCCTGATGCTTATGAACTTCATCGTTTAACTTCATTTCACCTTTCTTCTGCATTCTTTCATTCTTCATGGATTGAATATCTCATTTCCACGGTGCGTACATGAAATCAAACAACCAGTTTGAATATCCCGTACTGGTTATTTCATAGGTAATAATTAAAAATGTAAACTACATCCCGACCGACAAAGAAACCAAATCCACTTGTCTCAAACTGGGAATTGGATGTTTAAAGATGGCCGAAGAGTTATTAAGGTTCTGCAGACAATTAAGGATCGAAGACGGCATGTGTTGGACGAATAAACGAATTTATTCGAGAATTTAATCGATGCTTGGTCGATGGTTTAATCGACATTTTAGTCTATTATTCGAGACTTTAATCGAGTATTTAGTCGATGTTTAATATCGACGTTTTAGTCCATGTTTCGTCGACATAAAAAATTATGAAATTATTATTTGAAACCCGCGCCCACTCGTATTCGTATTCTCTCGACTGATCGTTCTCCCACCATCACTTGCGTCGCCGAAGAACACGGAAGTAACATTTTTCAATCGATTGTCATTCTCTGATCTTGATAACCCATTTACATCCACCATTTACACCATATTCAAGCATTGCAATTCAAATGGCACGTACGCGAGGTGGACGTCTGCCAGCTGGAGCAATGGAGTAGACATCAGAGAAGCCGACTAAGGACAAGAAGAAGGTTAGTTCACATGTTGCTTCATGTTTGTTACGTTTAGAAATCATAGTGCTTGGTTACTCATTTTTGTGTATTTGCCACGCATTTCGTTTAGAAGCTGTTATAGTTGTTAGGGTTTTGTACATGTTTAAACCCTTTCATACCGTTGAAATACTGTTTTTTTATAACCTTAAACACACAAAAACTGTCGACAAAACACTTGAGAACCATGTTAATGATTAACACTTGGGCAAGAACAAGTGTCGACTGAATGCCCAAAATCCCTCGACCAAGTCTCGAACAAATGTGTCGATTGTATGCCGATTGAATATGTCTTGATCAAGTATCGATCAAGTGTCGATCAAAGCGTCGAGACAAAGCATCGATCAAAGAGTCGACAAAAATCCTCGAGCAAGTGTCAATTCAATCTATCTCTCTTTGCTTTGTAATGTGCGATATTTTTTCTAAACTTTCATTTGGTTAATTTCACACCATTGTTTGATCTTATATTATTTATATCACACAAACAAACCAACACTAGAACGGTGATACAACAAATCTAAGTGTATAATTGTATTTAGTTTATGAATGGCCTTCAAATAAATTGATTATAAATAACAACTTCTTACAATTAATCTTCCCGAGGTGTTGACAGAAATCATAAAGTTAATATGTCCCAATTTTTCATATCAAACAAGTATATAATCTGTATTATGTTTCCCAAAACTTGTAAAATTTATAGCTTGCCAAATTACAGTGAATGCATATATTCCATGTTTCATAGTAAAAGGTGAGAGTAGTCGTGTGCAATAATTTTACATATTTGACATTGTTATGTGTAGGGACATTTGAAGGCACAAATGGTCGTTCAGGGAGATTTTTTCAACACTCAGGTTTATATCTTGCTATTATGAAGCCAATATGAAGATGATCCGGTCGAAATTGACAGAGACGCAAAAGGAAATACTTCGAAGGGAGAGTTGTCTTGCTGAAATTGCTCTTGACCACGAGCATACATTTTGGTGCAAACAGATCATACATTCCCTGTTGTTGAGGCAACTCAAACCCGACGAGAAATCCAAGCGGGAAAATAGCATATACTTCAACGTTGCGGGGAAGAAGGTGAAATTTGGCAAGAGGAAGTTTGCCATAATCACGGGCCTGAAGATGGGCGATTTTGATAGTGCATATGCCAAATACTGCGCACCTAATGGTTCTCCGTCAATATCGAAGTTCATTAAACACCTTGGTTCGACGAAGCAAGCTACATACGATGAAGTGATGAAGGCCTACGATAGGATACACTCAAGTTATTCAGACATTGATGTCATGAGCCTGACACTATTACTTCTTTACATATCATTCAACGGCATGGCAAAGAGAACTAGAATTGAATACAAGCTCCTTCATTTGGCCTGTGATTGGAAGAGCTTTGATGAAATCCTGTGGGGTGAACTGTCCTACAGGGCGACAGTCGATAGTGTTAGAAAGAGCATGATTAATGCCTTGAAGCAAACAACTCACCCTGGAAACAAGACATACACTCTTGGAGGATTCCCAGTGGCATTTGGGGTAAGATTACGATTCACTTGTGTTTTAAGTTCTATAACTCATGCGTAATATTGACTACGTTGATCCTAATATTCCCTCTTTCTCAGGTGTTCGCATATGAGATAATGCCACATCTTGAGCATTTGAGGATGGTGCAAAGTGTCAAATCCTCTGGGGACAAGCCGAGGATGTTTAGATGGAAAGGCGTGAGTTGTCAACGGAGAGAACAAGAGAGGAAGCAGGTGTGGGGAAAACGAACATCTGACGGTGAGGTATGACATCACACAATGTTCATGATTTGTATACTTCTTTACGTAATGTAACTTTCTTCATGCACCAAAATTTATGTTCCCTTTCATGTAGAAGGTGAAAATAACCCGAATGAAGCCTACTCCAGAAGAACGAGAAAAATTCTTGCAATGGGAACAAGAGGCAGAGAAGGCAGAGGGGGCAAAGGGGGCAGAGGGGGACGATGTGGAGTTGGGGGGAGAGAATGCCGATTTTGCTGATTTTTATGTGTCTTACAGGAAGAGGAGTAGAGAAGAAGACATCGATTAGGTGGCGGAGAAAGCCCGCCATGAGGTCGAGGTTGAAGCAGATCAACCAAATGATATCATCCAGCAGCTACTTGAATGGCAAAGCAAAACCGAGGAAGAATTGTCTAAGTGTCAAGATGAGCTGAGGCTTCTAAAGTCTCAATGGATGATATAGTGAAGACCCTTAAAGAGGACCTCGATGTGATGACGGCTAAGGTGTACATGTTGTAAGAATATGTGCACATCCTTATGTCGCATAATGCAACGCGACGACCATCCCCTGAATCCAGCCTCTTGCAAGGCACTTTCCCAAGTTACAGCCTTGATATAAATAAAATTCCAGGGGCCTAGGGCATTGCTACAGCCGAAGAGGGTTCAACTGCTGCTGATGACAACAAAGTCATTCAAGAAGGGTCTAGGTCGGCCGGCATGTTTGACGAAGAGACTAGGGCAGACATAGGCCTTTAAGAACGGACTGGGCCGGTCGGTGATGAACAAGAGACGCCAGGAGAGACCTTAGGGCCGGTCCAGGAGGGGCAAGTAGAGCAAAGGTCTAAGGAAGAGTCAGCTGTGTTGGAGATTGTCCATCAGCTCAGTATCGAACACAGAACTCCTTCGCCCAATGTCCCCGTACCTGCAGAGAGTGCTCTACCACCTCCAATGAAGGAAAGAGGTACCAAATCCCCAGTGGAGGAAGCGGCGGGGCAAAATTTGGGCCCGACTCTTGGCCTCGCATCGGAGGTGAGCTTTAGTCTGGCATCTTTGCTTCTAACGGAAGCACAGGATAACGCAATGAAGTAGTAGATGCGGCACAAACCAACACTCTATTTGTGGACACGAATAGGGATTTCTTTGGACTCCGATTTGCTAAAGACTATGTGGACAAAAGGATATTGATTCAATGATCTAGTAAGGCTGGGTTTTTCTTTCTACGTAATATTAAAACCTTTATTAGTGATGCTTATCTCCCTGACTTGAATCCTTTTTCGTTGCAGCAAATTGATTTGTATACCTCAATGCTACGCAAACGGATCATTAACATGGGCCACAAGGATTTTTCCATTATGGAGTCTACCTTCGATGTAAGTTTGTTCACATAAATAACCCAAAGTATTTTATAATCGTATTTAATGCGATGTGTATTCCTGTTTGTGTTAGACTGGCTTGAAGATGATTCATAATGACAAGAGGGATGCAAACGTGGATGACTGTGTGAAAGCGGTTAAGTCGGTGATGGTTCGTTTGCACGACCTTACGAACTTGGACTTCCTCTTATTCCCATGTCACGTAGATGGCAACCACTGGATGCTTGTGAAGATGGATATAAATGCGCAGAAATTTTGTGTTTACAACCCATCGCCCCAAGGCACAGTTGTGGTGGCGAAGTTAGACTATCTCACTACAACAATGCCCAAGATAATCAAGGCGTGCGATTTTAACACATGCTATCGCAAACAACATCCAGTTGGGGATACATGGGAAGTTGTGGTCGAGCACATCGAGGAGCACCAAGAACGAGGCTAGTATCTTTTTTTTCTTTCACGGCATGTTTGATCACATAGAATGTAATATTTGCATAAATTTGTGTTCCATCGTGCTTGTAGTAGCTTGGCATTGTGGTATTTACACGTCTTGAAGTGGGCGAGAATGCATAATCCATGGCCTCGCTAAATACCATTGCAAGCGAGCGCTCGCTCTGCGTAAGCAGATGGCGTATGCACTTTACGTCCACACACTTGAGGAGGATAAATTCCAACGAGCGGGGAAGAAAGGTAGAAGGGAACAAAAGAAAGCGAGGAAGGAGAGCATCGAGGCGGAAGGAAGGAAAGCAAGAAGGGAAGCATAGGTTGAGAAGGGGAGCCAAATAATTTAGGAATCATTCGTTGCACATAATTTAGCTAGGAATTTTTCATTGCTCATAATTTAAAACATTTAGTGTAATGTTGTAACTTCGTTAATGTCCATTATGTGAATGTGTAATTACTTTCTCTTTGCTTCGTCATTTGAAACAATATTAACAAAAAAAGTATGTACAAAATTCCTATTCAGTCATAAATCTACAGATTTATATCATTATTATAACTTATCCTTATTAATAATTATTATGTGTATGAACCCCCATTGAAAGATAAAAAAATGTGCTATATTTAATGACAACATGAAAAAATGTTCGGCTTGATAAAGATGTGAAAGTGTTCAAATTTGGACCATCCCATATTGACTAAAAATTAATCTTTCTTTTACAAGAAAGTATATTTTATTCCACATCGAATTTTTGTATGTAGACTAGAAATTGGTACTTTTATTTTATTTTTAAAGTGAGAAAGAAAATGGACATTAATACACGTGGTAAGATGTGAGAGAAGAGATACGGTTTTCTTTTTGTATATATGTATAATCATTTGCACAAACGAAAATGTTGGATTTGAAGCTCGGTTTTCTTTTAGTCGACATTTCTTCGAGGGTGTAATCGAGACCTTAATCGATATTTAGCCGATATTTAGTCGAGATTTAATCGACATTTAGTCGATATTTAGTCGACACTTAGTCGACATTTACGTGAGGGAGCGACACTCTCGACTTATTCGTGCACAGAACTGTGTTAGCGCGCGGCAAGCGCGGGAAATGAATTTTTCAACAATCTCCAGTACAAAAAAAACAGAGCCTATGCAGTGAAAAATGATTAGAAAACATTCTGTATTCAATCGACCTAACTATACAATTCAGACGCACATTGCGGCCATCCTGCGCACCGAACCGATCTTCCCTCCAGACAATCTGTAAGTATCAAGTACACTCCTCAATGACTCCCTAATATGATTTGTCATTCCCTTGGATGATTAAAATTGCCGACGGGATTTTTTCTTCAATGCATTTTTCTTTCCATTATTGGCGCCTTAACTGATTATATTTCCAGTACGGAATGGCGCACAATGATAAATGGGCTGTTCATGTGCTTCTTGGTGGAGAATGGAGTGTTGACCCCGCCACGAATGAACATAGATTCGTGGGCTATAAGAGGATTGAAACCATTTTGTTAAAGGAAGACTCAAACTTCTTGAAAATGATGAATCAAATCGTAGATATAATGGATTTAGGTTCGGAGATCACACCAAAACTGGTGATCGAATACCTACCAAAGTACCTATCCAAGATATCGGTGTTGTCTATAAAAAATGACCACCACGTCCAATGTTTTTTGAATGAGGTTATTAAGCGGGGTGATGCAAGGATACCATTATGTGTCACCGTTCGAGATGGTGGACATACGGAAGATGAATTCGGTGCTAGCAACTCGCCAATAAATCGTTGCAGCTCTGTTTGTTCGGCCCAGACGGACGATGTCATACATACAAGACTAATCGATGACAACATCCTTTGCATACCCGATGAAGATCCTCACGCCCGTGATGAGGAGGATGATCGCGATAAGGAAATGTTTATCTCGGAGGATGAACAAAGAGTTCCCGTGGGAACAAGGCAGAAGGAAACAAACAGGATCGTCTCAAGAAAATTGCGAGCCGATCATCAGATTGTGGTACGTCTTCTGATAGATTAGCTGCAGTGGTTGATGTTGCAGTGAAAGATGTGTTTGAAACTAGGCGGCATTTGTTCATGAGAATGTCCATGTTGGCCGTGGAGCATTTCTTCCAGTGGAAGGTTGTTAGGGCTAATAGGAAGTTTTGTTACCTGAGGTGTAAGGACAAAATATGTTGAATGCAACTACCGTTGGGAATTATTCAGCCTGGAAGATCACAAAATATGCTAACAACCATACATGCCAATCATCATTGGTTCAAAGTGATCATAAGCACGCCAGCCGAGATGTACTTGGCTCATGGATCAAATGTAAGTACACAGATGTATGTCGGCCGTATAGGCCGAAGGAAATTATTTCAGATATTTGGTCGGAGTTGGGTGTTAACATAACGTACAATAAGGCGTGGCACGCAAGGGAAGCTGCTTTGGAGGAAGTTCGAGGAAGTTTTGAGGATTCGTATCGGATACTTCCATCTTATTTGCATGTGATGAATGAGTTGAACCCAGGAACTGTTGTTGAAGTATGTCGAGAAGAAGATGGGAGCTTCAAGTATTTATTTTTCGCATTTGGTGCATCGATTCGTGGATTCCAAAGGCACATGCGGCCAGTTATTGCCGTTGATGCTTGCTTCTTGAAGGGAAGATATTCCGGTTCATTACTTGTTGCAACTAGCATAGATGGTAACAACCAAGTATATCCTGTGGGTTGGGGAATAGTTGATTCAGAGAATAACGCATCGTGGGAGTGGTTTCTCGAGAGGTTAAAGATTGCAATTGGCTCCGATATGGATGGGTTGGTATTTGTATCTGACCGACATAAGAGCATCACCAAAGGTATTGCCAATGTTTTCCCTAATTCCTTCCATGGAGCGTGTATTTATCATCTAAGCAACAACCTCAAATCCAAATTCAAACAAGAAGCCCTGATCCCATTCTACTTTAAGGCTGCAAAGGCTTACACTATTGCTGAATTCAATGAGTTGTTTGGAATTATTTCACTACAAAATCCACGGGTTGGCGAGTATTTAAGAGAGGTGGGGGTTGAACGTTGGTTAAGGGCACGTGCAGTGGGAGACACTATACAATAATGACATCAACATTGCGGAGATATGCAGATACCTTTGTTGAAAGATGCCCGCGAATTACCTATTCATTCCTTGGAGGACTACATTCGTAACACACTCCAAAGATGGTTTCACGATAGGCGTATAGCTGCCTGCAAAATCAACACAATGACCACCCCATACTGTGAAGAGTTAATAGGATCGAGGATGAGAGAAGCACAATCCTATGTTGTTGATCCAGTCGATATGAATAGATGGTGTGTACGGGATATTGCAAACCGTACAGCTACAGTGGATTTGCTTGGAAAGACATGCACGTGTCGAGTGTTTGATATGGATCAACTCCCATGTGTGCATGCACTAGCTACAGCTCGACGCCGTCAAATTGACCATTACACCTTATGCTCACCAGTTTATCACACCGCTGCAATTATAGGCGCTTATGCGGAGCCTATTATGCCCGTTGGTGATCCTAAGGATTGGATTGTGCCAGAAGAAATTTTATCCATTCAACTATCACCCCCAGAACCAAGGGCTAAGAGTGGTCGGCCCAAGGAAAAGAGAATTCCTTCAACCGTGAGAAAAAATTGAAAAGAAGCGTAGTGCGTTGTGGGCAGTAGCGGACACAACCGGCAAACTTGCACAAATCAATTAGTTTGTTGGGACAAAAATTGTTCACACTATCTTGTTTGATGTAATGAATAGTTACAATTCATTATCCATATTATGTTTCATCAGTAAAACACATACTCATTTGACATTTCAGTACTTTCTGTCGACATATTTAAGTGTTAAAATCTGCTTGTTTCGAACATGATATTCTGTACACCATCGAGAAATATGTGATAGAAATGTTAAAAAATGAAAAACAAAACACATGAAACTAACGAGAAACTGCGCTAAAGCCTCTTAATTTGTACTTGTTTTAAAAAACTATAAACTGTCTAACAAAATGCATGAAGCTCTATATGAAGGAAAGCTCCAAAATATTATGACTCTTGTTGGTTTTTTCCTCCTTTTCTCTGACTCATTGTATTACAAAACACACAAATCAAAACAGTAGAAAACCTTATTTTTTCCTACCAGTAGATGTTGATGGACTTATATTAGTTTCTTTTATTTCAATATCAAATAAAATAGCACACCTTGATTTTTCAAACAGCAATAAGATGTGATTCACAATAAGATTTAATATGTTCATCGATGTTTAAAATGTCGACGAAACATCGAATAAAGCGTCGACAAAAAATCGACTAAAACGTTGATTAAAACCTCGACAGTTTGTCGCCTAAAAGTCGATTAAACTCTTGACGAAACGTCGACTAATTAATCGTTTATTTGTCCAACAGATGCCGACTTCGTTCCTTATTTGTCGTAGAACCTTAATAAGTTTTCGGCCATCTTCAAATATCCAATTGCCAGTTTGAGACGTCGGGATTTTGTTTGTTCCTCGGTCGGGATGTATTTTACATTTTTTATTATTACTTACAAAATCAAACAAGTTGTTTATTCATCGGTCATGAAATCAAACTTCATGTACGCACCGTGGAAATGGGATGATCAATCCATGAAGAATGAAAGAATGCAGAAGAACGGTGACATGAAGTTAAACGATGAAGTTCTAAAGCATCAGGGGTTGAAAGGTATTTTCCCGTCGCTTTTACGGTCCTCCTGCTATTGTTGCAAATGATTTGGTCAACCTGCTATTTTTGCAAATGTCTTTGGTCAACCTGCTATTTTCTCAAATCTCACATTTAAATAGGTAAAGAATTATTGGAATTGAATGTAATTCTCACTAAATTTTGAGGTTGGGTGGAGATGAGATTTAATGAGATTAAGATTTCTCATTTTCTATTGGGATCTTATTAAAATTTCTCGTTGAAAATTAAATGGTGGCCACAATTTCGTTAACTTTGTGGCAATCGGCTAAGAAGTTTAGAGGTGGTTTATTTGATGGTAGCGATAATTTTAAAATTAAAAAATAAAATTTATTCATTAATAATATATATAAATATATTAAAAGATTAAATAATAATTAAGATTATCATTATCTACTGATTATTTAACATTATTTAATAATTATCCATTTACCTTTTCTCATTGGGACCAATGGATATTCTATAATCCATCCAATAAAATCTTTCTCATTTATTCCCAATATATATTTTTAATAGATATAAGAAGTCCGATAACTCTCATTTTGATGTGTACGGGACCCAATTTCCCATCTTAAACCCAATGTTAGATTTTAGAGCGACGAGACGAGACCTCTTTTCACTCGGGAACCAAAGGTCGAACCTCAATGACGTGTGAAGGCTCGGACCTCAGTGACATATGAAGGCCAAGGGCCTAAACTTTAACAACATGTTCTTTAGCTAGACTTTGAACTCTAAATCTAAAACTCGAGAACGGAAACACACTAAAATCATACAAAAGGCAAGGGACCTCGAAGTCCCAGGCTACGATGTGAGAACTTAGTGAGGTCTTGCTTATTTGTAAGTGCGTAACAATATGCTACAATCACAGAACAATATAACAGTGTTTAATCAACAGTTACAGCTCTAGCCAAGTGCCAAAACGTGATAACAAATCCCACAAATGGAGGAAGGAGATAAGCCCAGAAAAACGACAAGGTAGGGGGACTCTCTCTGAGAACTGAAAGAATACAATACTCTGACTAAGTACTGACTTAGGCATAGGAGAATTTACCCTAGAGAATCATTCTGGGATCTATTTTGTAGGAACATTCATTATCCAGGAAAACGAAAAATCTCGAATCAAAACCATCTTATTGGATTTTAGTTGGGTTGCAGATTCAACATTCATCAAGTGGCGCCGTCTGTGGGAATCTATTTTTAATTTCTGAAGGAATATTCGCTATCTCCTTTCTTATTCCTACCGATACAAAGATAGTGAATACCAGATCTAGAGGACGGAGGGTAGTTGAGGAAAAACTAGGCATAGTCATTTTAGCCCTGTAGAAAACGATCCATTGCGTTTAGGTGGAATCTCTGAACGATCGGAACATCCCTCTACCCATGAAAGTGAACATTCACAGTGCACGACTTCAGATTGGGACAATTCGCCAACACGAAGACAATATGAGGCAGACGAAATGGTCTCTATGGAGCAACATCGTGCGCAGTTTGAAGAGTTCCGTAGAGCCAGGCATAATCCACATCCATCCGAGGCTGAACCAAGACATAATAATTGGGAGCATGGTTGACGGAGAAGGAATGATGATAGAAATGAAGTTTCAACTTTCCATCTTGACAATAATCTTGCAAACGATCGTTTTAGGGTTAGGTCGAAGCATGACCCAAATCGTCCTTGACAGAATGATTTCCCTTCGATCAGCAATAGGGTGGCTGACGATATTCATAGTCCGTTGGGTTCTGATGATTAAGAAGATGCCCCATCACCTTTCATGCCTGGCATCATGCAGTACCCAACGTCGACAGGATTCAAGTTGCTTGACAGAATTCCATCATATGAGGGGGACTCTGACCACCTAGACTTTTTATCATGGTTTAAGTATGTGATGAACTTTAAAAATGCTCCGATAGAGGTGATGTGTAAAGCGTTCCCTATCTATCTAAGTGAAAAGGCATGAGTATGGATCGATAGCCTACCACGTAATAGGGTCTTGTCATTCAGATGATTGGCACAACTTTTCCATACCCGCTTTTTTCAAAGGAAGAAGTTCCACAAAACGACTGCAGATTTGATGAATCTCAAGTAAGGGAAAGATGAATCCCTCAAATCGTACATGGAAAGATTCAACAATGAAAGCCTTCAAGTGGCTGATTGAACAAATTAGTTGGTAATCTCGGCTTTTATAAATGCTTTGAACTCCTAGGCCATTCTACACGAAATTAGCATAGGACACTCCAACTGACACTCAAGCACTATGAAAAATGGTGGAGAGTTATACGAAAGGAGAAGAAGCCAATAGAAAGAAGCGAAAAAATGAGAAAAATGAGAAAAAGCATCAAGAAAAGTGCCTTCGACAGGTTGAACTATAATCAGGGTCACCTAGAGCCTCGAATTCAAGAAAAAAAGTCTCACTCCACTAACCAAGAGTCGTTCCGAGATCTTATCTATGCATAGAGATCTCCTCAGGCCTCCGATTCTCTTAACTGTAGTATCTCACAAAAGACCACGACATTTATGGTGCAGTTTCCATAATGACCATAGACAAGATACTAAGGACTACAAAGATCTCAAGAAAGAAATAGAAGATTGCATTTGTAATAAAATGCTTGGTTAGTACATCCAAAGATGGCATTCTCGCTTTGATGGAGCCCAACCTCGGTCTGGAGGCCAAGTAGGTGACTACCTGATGTGAACTCATCTCAGAGATGTGAACTCGGAGCCAAAGATGTGAACTCGGCAGCCAAATGTGTGAATTTAGCGGCTAAAAATGCGAATTTGGCCAATGATGTGAACTCGGCCCCAACTTCCCATCCAATTCAATGGAGCAACGGTTCAAGTTCAAGAGTACATTTGATCCAAGTCAAAGATGAATTTTGGTTCTAAAGTTGGTCCAAATTCTAGCCCATCAATTATTAAAGTAGTCAATATTGAAGACTTCAAATTCAATGGTCAATCATCCATTTTGAGGCATTGGAAGACGAAAAGTCATGGCTAAAAATTCAATCAAAGAAGTATTTAATGAAGTCTTGGAAGTTAGCTCAAGATGCATGAATCTACTTATTCCAACACTTGGTCAAAGCACCATTCCAACGTGCCTTTATTTCAGCCAATATATCATCTAGAATGGTGTGTAATTAATGTATTAAAATGCAAAATTTTTATTGGTCTTGTCAAAGTCTAGTCTAGGAGTTAGTAAGTTAAAATTAATCTTTATTTCTTCTAGAAAATTTAGGACGGTTCAAGACTTATTGTAGCCTATAAATAGGCATCTTTTGTACTGTTTTGAACAAGCTTTGAGTAATTTAAATTGTGAGTTTCATCTCATCTTTGGGTTTTTTTGAGAACTCTAGAACTTATCAAGTTTTGTTCCAAAACTTGTGGCGTTCAGATTTAACTTATCAACCAATTTTGGTGTAGTTGGTTGTGGCATTTTTATACCAAGGTTTCTATCTCTTTATAGATAGTGGGTCACAGTTTACACCAATCCAAACTAGCAATCCTTGAGACATATCTTGGGCAACTTTTCTAAGTGTTCCTAATCCCTTTCTAATGTGAATATGATACGAATCTTAAATCAAAGAATAAGAATTCGAATTTATACCAAAGTGTTGGTCCTAGTATCGTCCTCTAGGTTGAACTATTCTTCCTTTAGCAAGACACCCAATGGAGCTATCAAAGACCTAAGATGTGAACTTTGACTATCCTTGGAACTTTACTTTTGTCCACTTGACACCCAATGGAATTATCAAAGACCCAAGATGTGAACTTTGACTATCCTTGGAACCAACTGGCACACTCAGATTGTTGAGGGAAAGAAACTCAACAAAATAGCTTAAACATGAACCTAAGAGGCTATCATCAAAGACTCAAAGCAAGTTCTAAACTAGAACTCAAAGAAAAGCTAAAGGCTCTCAAGTTTGTATTGATCAAAAGTCTTCTATTTTCTTGGGGTTGAATGGCCTCTATTTATAGTTTATAATGTGCAAGAATTAAGAAAGCCATTTCCTAGTTGGATTAGCTTTTTAGGAAACTAACTAAAGAAATAATTACTAAAAGAAATACTTACTAAAAGTATCCTAATCTAAGAAAATGAAATAGAATAAAATAGTTGCCTAAAACTAAAACTAATCCAATGCTGATTTGGATTTGTGTGTTGGCTGAACTTGTGTTGTATATGGCCTTAATTTCGTCCAGACTTGCATTGAATTTGGAAGCTTATTTAAATATCATGGCTTTGACTTTAGAAGCTTCTAATGTCATTCATGATGAAGTAATGGAAATACTTGATAGATTGCCAAAATTGAAATCCAAGTGTGGCTGGAATTTCCGAAATTGAAATCCAATTTTGGACTAGAACTTGAGCTGAATTTGAGCTTCTAAATCAACATCCAAGTGCTGAATAGAATTGCCTAAACCATAATTCCAAGTGTGAATGAAATGGAGCTGAATAGAGCTGGAATTAGGCTGCCAAAAACGTCCATTTGAGCTTCCTAAAATTGGCTTAATGTTGGAACCTTCCAAGGCCAAATGCTAAAATCTTCCAGGGCCAAATTGAGTTGCAGACTTCCGAAGTAGAACCTTCCAAATTCGAACTAGGATTGTGATGAGAAGTGGCCTAAGAATCTTGATTACACATGTGAAAATTAGCCATACTCGATCCTTCATTCTCGAGTCTTCATTGATGACTAGAATGACAAATGATGAACTAAGATCAGAATTCTTTTTCGCTTTCATTGTTGCCGTAGTTTCTTAAGCTTCACTTAACTTGGTTATAAGTGTTATTAAAGCAGCTTTCATTCTCTTAATTTGCAATCTAGTCATAGGCCTTCTAATACCTTGTAATGGATCAAGGTGTGGATGTCTCTTTGTAGGTGAATTCTCAACGAAACATTCAACTTGTGCTTTTAGATTTGTCTCTCTTGAATTTGGTTGAGTTGTCTCGGCTGGATGGTTGCTTGTTTCAACCTTGGCTCTTAGATTTTCATTAGAATCCAATTTTCGAAAGGGATTAGGAACACTTAGAAAGTTACCCAAGATATGTCTAAGGGATTGCTAGTTTGGATTGGTGTAAACTGCGACCCACTATCTATAAAGAGATAGTAACCATGATATAAAAATACCACAACCAAATACACCAAAATTGGTTGATAAGTTTAGTTCAAATGCCACAAGTTGATAAGTTTAGTTCAAGCATACAAGTTGATAAGTTCATTGAGCATACAACTTGATAAGTTCGTTGAACGCCACGAGTTTCTGAACAAAATTTGATAAGTTCTAAGTTCTCAAAGAACCTAAAGATGAGATAATCTCACAATTTCATTACTCAAAGCTTGTTTCAAAACAGTACAAAGATGCCTATTAATAGGCTACAAAAGTTCTAAAAAAAAATCCTAAATATCTTTATCTTGAAACTAGAAGAAATAAATATTAATTTTGACTTACTAACTTCTAGACTAGACTTTGACAAGACTAATAAAATTCTGCATTTTACATTGAAATTGTACGTTTGACCAAGTGTTGGAATAAGTAGATTCATGCATCTTGAGTTAGCTTCCAAGACTTTATTAAATACTCATTTAACTAAATTTGTAGCCATGACTTTTCATCCTCTAATGCTTCAAAATGGATAATTGACCATTGAATTTGAAGTCTTCAACACTTGACTATTTTAATAATTGATCGGTTGGAATTTGGACTAACTTTAAGACCAAAATTCATCTTTGACTTGGGTCAAATGCACTCTTCAACTTGGATCATCGCTCCATTGAATTGGATGTGAAATTGGGGCCGAGTTCGCATCTTTGGCCGCAGATTTTGCACCTTTGGCCATAGAGTTCGCATCTCTGGTCACAGAGTTCACACCATTGGTTGCTAAATTCACATCTTTGGCTCCTTGTTCACATATTTGAACTCCGAGTTCACATCCTTGAGCTGAGTTGACATCATACCGCTTCTCTTGAGAAGGATTTGTCCTCAAATCTTCAGCTTCTGTATGATAGAGACTTAAATAAGAAACATTGAAGACATTATGAACATTGTACTCACTCGGCAAATCAAGTTTGTAGGCATTGTCATGGATGCGCTCTAAAACTTGTAAAGACCCATCTCCTCTTGGTTGCAACTTAGATTTTCTTTGTGTTTGAAACCTTTCTTTCCTCAAATGCAACCAAACCCAATCTCCTGGTCCAAAAGTGAGCTTATGACGCCCCTTGTTGGCTTGTTCATATCTTCTTGTCTTTTCTTCAATGTTGAGTCTTGCCTTCTCAAAGATTTGCTTCACAAATTCAGTCTTCTTTTTGCCATCTAAATTCAATCTTTCACTCACAGGAAAATGTGTTAGATCCATTCGAGATAATGGGTTAAAACAATAAAAAATCTCAAAAAAAGAAAATTTAGTGGCAGAATGCACATTCCTATTGTATGCAAATTCAACATGTGGTAAACAATCATCCCAAGTCTTGATGTTCTTACCAATGACTGACCTTAAAAAGTAAGATGAAATACGATTAAGAACTTCAGTTTGGCCATTGGTCCGAGGATGACAAGTAGTAGAAAACAAGAGTTTCGTACCCAATTTTCCCCACAAAATTTTCCAAAAATAACTCAAAAATTTGGTGTCTCAATCAGACACAATGGTTCTTGGCATGCCTTGTAGACGAACAATTTCTTTAAAGAATAATTCAACAATGTGTGATGCATCATTCGTTTTGTTGCATGCAATGAAATGAGCCATTTTTGAAAATCTGTCAACAGCCACAAAAATTGAATATTTTCTATGTTTAGTTTTTGGC
Source organism: Gynochthodes officinalis (assembly GCA_020080225.1). Taxonomy (NCBI): domain Eukaryota; kingdom Viridiplantae; phylum Streptophyta; class Magnoliopsida; order Gentianales; family Rubiaceae; genus Gynochthodes; species Gynochthodes officinalis. Next base: position 24,216,214 of record CM034615.1, read on the forward strand.
AAACCCAAAACAAAATCTATTGAAAGATCAACCCATGGCTCTTTCGGAATTGGCAAAGGTGTGTATAAGCCATGAGGTTGGGCCTTTGATTTTTCCTTTTTGCAAATGATGCAATCTTCACAAATTTTCACAACATTACTTTTCATTTTTGGCCAAAAGAAATGGTCTTGCAAAATTGCCAAAGTCTTGGCTATACCAAAGTGTACCATAAGGCCCCCACCATGTGCTTCCCTAACTAACAATTACGCAAAGAAGAGTTAGGAATACAAAGTTTGGATTCTTTAAACAAAAATCCATCATGCTTGAAGAACTTCTCAAAAGAACATTTTTCATAGGCTTGGAATACTTGACCAAAATCAAAATCATCATGATACAACTCTTCAATTTGTTCAAAACCAAGTATTTTAGATTCAAGAGAAGAAAGCAAGGCATACCTACTAGAGAGTGCATCAGCTATAACATTCCATTTACCTTTCTTATATCGAATGACATATGCAAAGGTCTCAATGGATTCCATCCATCTTGCATGCCTTTTGTTGAACTTATATTGACTTTTCAGAAACTTCAATGATTCATGATTAGTGTGGATCATGAACTCTTTAGCCCATTGATATCTATTTTATACAGGGTATTTTTATTAATTTTGGTTAGAAATTGGCTTGTGTTTTGATTTGTTTTTACATATTTTGGCCAAATTTTCCTTTGATTTTATGATTACCAAGTTATCTAAAATTTTTGTATAACTTTTGAGTTTAATCCCAAATTTTTTTCTAATTTGAGGATCAAAGGAGCAACCAATTATCATGGGACTATTTTATTATCAAAAGGCAAAGCAAAAAGAAAAAAGAAGTCAGGCGGCTGCTCTCCCCCAATTTGCTCATCTTCTCGGGTTTTTATAGTTTTCTCCTGATGGCTGCTTTCCAATCTTGTCTTCGATTCTGATCGTATACGCTTTCTAATTGGAGTTGTCTTACATCTCCTTGTTTCAAATCAGTAGTATGTTGTTTCCAAATTTCAGTAGTCTTCTTATCTTTGTTGCTGCCCGATTTCTTGTTTCCTAATTTGTGCTCAGCTTGGTTTCTTCTTTCTTGTTTCTGACTTTTATTTCCTAATTCTTGTACAGCACAACTTTGTCTTATTACTAGTAAAGGAATTTCCTTTGTCCTTTTGTTTCCTAATTGTGCGGCCAGCTTTGGCTTCCTTTTTGTAGCTGAAGAAGTTTGTCTAATGCAGCACGGTTTCCTTCTCTTGTTGTGTTGTTTCTTGAGCTAGTCTTTCTTGTCCCGTAGCTCCTTCTTTTCCTTTTTGCTTTGGCTTTTGATAATAAAATAGTCCCAAGATAATTGGTTAGTCCTTTGATCCTCAAATTAGAAGAAAATTTGGGATTAAACTCAAAAGTTATACAAAAAATTTAGATAACTTGGTAATCATAAAATCAAAGGAAAATTTGGCCAAAATATGTAAAAAAAAATCAAAGACAAGCCAATTTCTAACCAAAATTAATAAAAATACCCTATATAAAATAGAGTTATCAAATTACCCCGAACTTAAATCAAAGCTTGTCCTTAAGCTTGTACTAGATCAATATCTTTCTTTTCATTCCATACCCTTTCTAACCCATCCATAAATAATTCAAAGTCATTACATATTAAAGATCCAAATTGGAATAATAATCCAAAGAACAAGTAGTCAAAGCCCGATTTTAATCTAAACAAAATACACATCTCATTAATTCCAACAATTTCATTGAAATCAAATGCACAAAATTTGATAACCTCTCACAGGTTGCACTCTAATCACTCAAAGTGTTTAGGGGTTCATTTAGCACTCAAATCAAATAGAGCATGTCATTACCATAGGCTTGCTTATATATCACATCTCCACCATTAATAAATATGAATCCATGCAACAATCAAAGGTTCTTTATAAAGGTTGTAACGGGCCTTAGGTAAGGGTAGGTAAAAAGATAGGAAAATTTAGGTTTTTTCAAATCAAGTTATGTAGAAACTTCCTTGCATGACTAAAAAAAACAACAAGAATAGCACATTAAAACCACTTCTTTATTCCAAATAACATGCATCCCTTTTTGCAACTTCATCATATAGTTGGACCATTTTGTACACAATGAAGAACATTAACTTTGTCCAATCTTCGTAGGGAATATTGTTCACTTCTCTTCTTCTTTTCTTTTTTTTTCTTTCTTCCTTTTTTTAACACTTTGCATTCTTTTTTTTTTTTTTTGCCAGTGGTTCTTTTCTTTGGAATCAATAAAAATTTTATCATGCAATTCATTCCTACATACTCTTGATAAAGGGTTCAACGATGGTAAACAAAAACAACAGTTTAAGGCTAAAGAATGTGATGTTATAACAAAGAAAGGTTAAGGCTCAAAATTGGTTTACTAGGGGTATATGTAATGGTTAAGCTTTTTAGAAATTTAAAAATGGTTAACCTAAGTGCCCTTATCATTTTAAAGCATGAATCCACAATGCGATCTCAACATGCATAACAAAGCAAGTTCTAGAATGAACATACCATATTTGTCAACACTCAATCAAAGAAACATGTGAGCAAAGAAAAAGAAATGCTCTTAAGCTCAAATACTCACACTAGGTTCAATGTATCAAATATTGCACATTCTCATTCAATTGATTCATCAAAATCAATAAGATGCATTAAAAATTTTCACAACAATGACTAATCATACTTGCCTCATTCATACATTCCAACCCAAATAACTAATGCATATAACTCAAAATTATTCTAAATGAGTATCAAAAGAGTTAGGAATTTCACAGAAGATATCAAAATGTCGAGCTTACTTGGAAGGACTTTTTTTTTTTAACTCTATAAAATTGAAATCTTGCAAAAATTTGGACAGAAACTTCAATGATTCATGATTAGTGTGGATCATGAACTTTTTAGCCCATAAGAAGTGCTGCCATGTCTCCGAAGCTCGGACCAAGGCGTACAACTCTTTGTCATAGGTAGGATAGTTGAGAGTTGCCCCACTTAGCTTCTCACTAAAATATGCCACGGGTCTTCCTTCTTGCATCAAGATAGTGCCTATCCCAATACTTGAAGCATCATATTCAATTTCAAATGTTTTGTCAAAATTAGGTAAAGAAAGCAAAGAAGCATTAGTTAAATGAAATTTAAGCTTTTGAAAAGCTTGCTCTTGTTCTTCATCCCATTTGAACCTCACATTCTTCTTGAAGACCTCAGTCAAAAGTGCAGCCAAAGTACCAAAGTTCTTGACAAATCTCCTATAAAAGCTTGCGAGACCATGAAAACTCCACACTTCACTAACACTTTTGGGAGTTAGCCATTCTTTAATTGCTTTCACCTTTTCCATGTCAACTTAAATACCATTGGCACTTACAATATAACCAAGAAAATTAATCTCATTAGTGCAAAAGGTACACTTCTTCAAATTGGCATAAAGTTTCTCCTTCTTGAGCACACTTAAAACACACGATAGATGTTCAAGATGGTCATCCAAACTTCTTGAATATACTAAGATATCATAATAATAAACAACCACAAACTTCCCAATGAATTCAAGCAAAACATGATTCATTAAGTGCATGAAAGGGCTAGAAGCGGTTTTCCACTCATCACCCTTTTTCATTCTAATTTGATGGTAACCACTTTTCAAATCAATTTTGGAAAAGATAATTGATCCATATAACTCATCAAGCAAATCATCTAATCGGGAAATAGGATGGTGATACTTTACCATTATATTGTTCACAGCATGACAGTCTATACACATCCTCCACAATCTATCTTTCTTCGGCACCAATAGAACTGGTATAGCATATGGGCTCATGCTTTCCCGAACCCATCCTTTGTCCAACAATTCTTCAACTTGCCTTTGAAGCTCTTTGGTTTCTTCAGAACTCGTTCTATAGGCAAGCTTGTTTGGAATTGATGCTCCTGGAACAAAGTTGATTTGATGCTTAATACCATGAAGTAGTGGTAATCCTTTTGGAACTTCTTCGGGAAATATATATTCAAATTCTTGCAAAATAGAAACCATGCTGCTCGGTAATTCGCTGGCCAAATCATTAGTGGACAAATGAGCTTCCTTAAACAAAATAAGCACAAAAAGTGATTGAGAATTTAGAGCACTCTTGATCTCACTTTTTTTTTTTGCAAATACGCAAACTTTTTCTTCTTTTTCACTCAAGATGAATGCTTATTTTCTATCCTTTTTGCTCTTTTTTCTTTCCACTCTTATTTTCACTCAACTCTTTCTTTTCACTCAAACTCTTTTCATTCTTTTTTTTCTCACTCTCTTTCTTTTGCTAACTTTTTTTTTTTTTTTGCATCTTCTTGTAACCTCAATTGATCTTCGTAAATTTGACTAGGAGTCATAGGTACAAGAGTTACATTTCTTTGATTATGAACAAAAGAGTACTTGTTAGTAAAACCATTGTGACTAACACATCTATTAGACTACCATGGACTTTCTAACAACAAATGGCTTGCTTGCATAGGAACCACATCACAAATCACCTCATCTTCATAATCCCCAATGCAAAATGGCACCTTTACTTGCTTTGAAACATGAACTTCTCCACAATCACTAAGCCATTAGAGATTGTATGGCTTTGGGTGCTTTGTTGTAGGTAATCCTAACTTTTCAACCATAGAAACACTGGCCACGTTAGCACAACTTCCACAATCAATTATAACACTACATACCTTCTCATTAACGTAGCATCTTGTGTGGAAAATGTTCTTTCTTTGTGCCTCGTTGTCATCCTTAAGTTGCATATTAAGGATTCGCCTCATGACTAACAATTCACCATGAACTGGTAACTTCTCATCACCTTCATCAAACTCTTCATCTCCCACCCTTTGTGTTTTACGCCTTCTTTGGATGTTGTTGGAGGTGTGTGAACGAGCCATTTGAGAATCCGCCTCCAATTGATCAATTCTTTCATGCAAGGGTTCAATCTCTTGTCGTAACAATCTCCTCATTTCTCCCATCAAGGCTTCGATTTGTAAGTGTTGTTGATGATTCTCCTCATTGGAATGGTGAGACATTTGGAAATGTTGTAAGAAAAATCCTCACAAATAATATTCACTCCACTCATACTCAAAATTTTTCACAAATGATGTTTACACTCGTTACCCCTCTTAAGGTTCTTATTGAACTCACTTGAACAATTATCAAGTTAGAGTGTGCCTTTCAAAACTAACACTTATCAAACAATTTTTGTGCTCTTTAAAGTTGTGAAATTAAATACCAAGGAATAAGAGAAGATAACAACTTGAAGGGAGATGAAAAGAATAATGAACTAGATAAACAATAGAAATTTTATCCAAGGTTAATTGACAAGAACTTTGTTGATGAATCTTTTGGCAACTTGGATAACAAGAGAAAAGAATATTAGATCTCAAAGAAATCACAACTTCAAGAAATAAAATTTTTGGTATCCATTTCTTCTTCTTTTTTTTTTGTTCAGCTTCTTTTCTTTCTTTTTTTTTTCATGTTTTCTTTTCTAAAAAGAATAAAGTAAAAAAAGAAGTGGAGATGAGAAAGTGGCTCCTTAAATTTCAAACTCACTACTAGGAACCCTGCCAACCTATGACAAAACTCACTAATAAAAATGTGAATCTTGAATTATAAAATCAAAACCCACTACTAGGAACCTTGCCAACATGTGACAAAACCCGCTAACAAAATGTGAATGTTGATTTTCAAGAAAGTCAAGAATAAGAAAGGATAAAATCAAAAAAGGAAAACAAAGGATATTCAACCCTTAAAAAAAATCTTAAATATCCTTGTCTAGAAACTAGAAGAAATAAATATTAATTTTGACTTACTAACTTCTAGACTAGACTTTGACAAGACTAATAAAATTCTGCATTTTACATTGGAATGGTATGTTTGGCCAACTGTTGAAATAAGTAGATTCATGCATCTTGAGTTAGCTTCCAAGAGTTCATTAAATACTCCGATTGAATTGTCAGCCATGACTTTATGACCCCCAATGCCTCAAAATGGATGATTGACCATTGAATTTGAAGTCTTCAACACTTGGCTACTTTAATAATTGATTGGCTGGAATTTGGACCAAATTTAGGACCAAAATTCATCTTTGACTTGGATCAAATGCACTATTGAACTTGGAATGTCACTCCAATGAATTGGATGTGAAGTTGGGGCCAAGTTCGCATCTTTGGTCGTAGAGTTCACACCTTTGGCCGCAGAGTTCGCATCTCTAGTTATAGAGTGTACCTTTGGTCGCTATGTTCACATTTTCGGCTCCGAGTTCACAGCTTTGAGCTCCAAGTTCACATCCTTGGGCAGAGTTCACATCACTTTCGGATTGGATTCACATCATTTGGTATCAGAGCCATTTCTAAGGGTTGTATATCCTTTGTTTTTCTTTTTGATTTTATAATTTCTTAAGACTTTCTTAAAAATCAAGATTCACATTTTTGTTAGCGGGTTTTGTCACAGGTTGGCAAGGTTACTAGCAATGGGTTTTGATTTTATAATTCAAGAATTCACATTTTTGTTAGCCGGTTTTGTCATAGGTTGGTAAGGTTCCTAGCAGCGGGTTTGGAATTTAAGAACTCACCTTCTCATCTCTACTTCTTTTTTTTAATTCATTTTAAAAAAATGTGAAAAAAGGGCCGAACGAAAAAAAAAGTGGTGGCCGAATATTAAAAAAAACAACAAGAAGAAGTGGATACAAAAAAAAATTCATTTCTTGAATTTGTGATTTCTTTGAAATCTACTATTCTTGTCTCTTGTGATCCAAGTTGCCAAAAGATTCATCAACAAAGTTCTTCTCAATCAACCTTGGATAAAATTCCATTGTTCATCTAGTTCACTATTATTTTTATCTTCGTTTATCTTTCAAGTTGTGTTGTTCTTTTATTCTTTGATGCATTCAATTTCACAACTTAAAAGAACACAAAAATTCTTTGATAATTTTTAGTTGTGAAAGTCACACTCTCACTTGATAATTATTCAAGTAAGTTCAATAAGAACCTTAACAGGGGTAACGAGTGTAATCCTCATTTGTGAGAAAATTTGCGTGTGAGTGGAGTGATTATTATTTGTGAGGATTTTTCTTGCAGGATTTCCAAAATGTCTCACCATTCCAATGAGGAGGAGTTACCAGTCCATGGTAAATTGTTGGTCATTAGGGAATCCTTAATATGCAAGTCAAGAAGAATGAAGAGGCACAAAGAGAGAAAATTTTCCATACAAGATGCTACGTTAATAGAAGAGTATGTAGTGCTGTAATTGATGGTGGAAGTTGTACTAATGTGGCTAGTGTCTCTATGGTTGAAAAGTTAGGATTGCCTACAATAGAGCACCCAAAGCCATATAAACTCCAATGGGTTAGTGATTGTGGAGAAGTTTGTGTTTCTGAGCAAGTAAAGGTGCCATTTCGCGTTGGAAAATACGAAGATGAGGTGATTTGTGATGTGGTTCCAATGCAAGCAATCCATTTGTTGTTGGGGAGGCCGTGGCAATATGATAGACGTGTTAGTCACAATGGTTTTACTAACAAGTGCTCTTTTGTTCATAATCAAAGAAAAGTAACTCTTGTACCTATGACTCCTAGTCAAATCTATGAAGATCAAGTGAGGTTACAAGAAGATGCAAAAAAAACATATGAGCAAGAGAAAGAGGGTGAGGAAACAGAGAATGAAGAGAGTTTGAGTGAAAAGAAAGAGTTGAGTGAAAAAAAGAGTCAAAAGAAAAGAGTCAAAAGCAGAGAAAATAAGCACTAATCTTGAGTGAAAAAGAAGAAAATTTTTGTGTGTTTGCCAAAAAAAAGTGAGATTAGGAGTGCTCTAAATTATCAATCACCTTTTGTGCTTATCTTGTAGAAGGAAGCTCATTTGACCACTAAAGATTTGGCTGGTGAACTACCGAGCAACATTGTTTATATTTCGTTGGAATTTGAAGATGTGTTTCGTGAGGAAGTTCCAAAAGGATTACCACCACTTCGTGGTATTGAGCATCAAATCAACTTTGTTCTGGGAGCATCAATTCCAAACAAGCCTGCCTATAGAATGAGTCTTGAAGAAACCAAAGAGCTTCAAAGGCAAGTTGAAGACTTGTTGAACAAAGGATGGGTTTGGGAGAGCATAAACCAATGTGCTGTGCCAAATTTTTTGGTGCCAAAGAAAGATGGGTCGTGGAGGATGTGCATAGACTGTCGTGTTGTGAACAACATAATGGTAAAATATCGCCTTGCTATTCCTGAATTAGATGATTTGCTTGATGAGTTATATGAAGCAATTATCTTTCCAAAATTGATTTAAAAAGTGGTTACTATTAAATTAGAATGAAAAAGGGTGATGAATGGAAAACCACTTTTAAAACAAAATATGGTTTGTATGATTGGTTAGTGATGCCTTTTGGCCTAACTAACGCTCCTAGCACTTTCATGTGCTTAATGAATCATGTTTTGCGTGAGTTCATTTGAAAGTTTGTGGTTGTCTATTTTGATGATATTTTAGTATATTCAAAAAGTTTGGATGACCATCTTGAACATCTAACATGTGTTCTAAGTGTACTAAGGAAGGAGAGACTTTATGCATATTTGAAGAAGTGCACCTTTTGCACTAATAAGGTTAATTTTCCTGGATACATTATAAGTGCCAATGGTATTTCAGTTGACATGGAAAAGGAGAAAGCAATTCAAGACTGGCCAACTCCCAAAAGTTTTAGTGAAGTGTGAAGTTTTCATGGACTTGCAAGCTTTTATAGGAGATTTGTCAAGAACTTTAGCGATTTGGCTGCACCATTAATAGAGGTCATCAAGAAGAATGTGGGCTTCAAACGGGATGAAGAACAAGAGCAAGCTTTTCAAAAGATTAAATTTCATTTAACTAATGCTCCTTTACTTTCTTTACCTAATTTCGACAAAAAAATTTGAAATTGAATGTGATGCTTCAGGTATTGGGATAGGCGCTGTCTTGATGCAAGAAGGAAGACCTGTGGCATACTTTTAGCAAAAGCTAAGTGGGGCAACTCTCAACTATCCTACCTATGACAAAGAATTGTATACCTCGGTCCGAGCTTTGAAGACATGGCAGAATTGCTTAAGGGCTGAGGAGTTCTTGATCCACACTGATCATGAATCATTGATGTTTTTGAAAGCCAATATAAGCTCAACAAAAGGCATGCAAGATGGATGGAGTTCATTGAGACTTTCCATATGTCATTCGATATAAGAAAGGTAAATAAAATGTTGTAGCCGATGCACTCTATAGAAGGTATGCCTTGCTTTCTTCTTTTGAATCTAAGATACTTGGCTTTGAACAAATTCAAGAGTTGTATCGTGATGATGTTGATTTTGGTCAAGTGTTCCAAGCTTGTGAAAAGGGTTCTTTCGAGAAGTTTTATAAGCACGAAGGGTTTTTGTTTAAAGAATCCAAGATTTGCATTCCTAACTCTTCTTTGCGTGAATTGTTAGTTAGGGAAGCACACGGTGGAGGCTTTATAGGACACTTTGGTATAGCCAAGAATTTGACAATTTTGCAAGAGCATTTCTTTTGGCCAAAGATGAAAAGTAATGTTGTGAAAATTTGTGAAAATTGCATCATTTGCAAAAAGACCAAATCAAAGGTCCAACCTCATGGCTTATGCACATCTTTGCCAATTCTGAAAGAGCCATTGATAAATGGATTTTGTTTTGGGTTTGCCAAAAACTAAACATGGAAAAGATTCAATTTTTGTGGTTGTCGACAGGTTTTCAACAATGGCTCATTTCATTGTATGCAACGGAACAAATGATGCATCACACATTGCTGATTTATTCTTTAAAAAAAATTGTTCGTTTGCATGGCATGCCAAGAGCCATTGTGTCCGATCAAGAAACAAAATTTTTGAGTTATTTGGAAAACTTTGTGAGGAAAATTGGGTACAAAACTCTTGTTTCTACTAGTCATCCACAGACCGATGGCCGAACTGAAGTTGTTAATCGTACTTTATCTATTTCGTTGAGGTCGGTCATTGGTAAGAACAGTAAGACTTGGGATGATTGTTTACCTATGTTGAATTTGCATACAATAGGAATGTGAATTCTGTCACTAAATTTTCTCCTTTTGAGATTGTTTATGGTTTTAATCTATTATCTCTAATGGATCTAACACCTTTGCTAGTGAGTGAAAGATTGAATTTATATGGCAAAAATAAGGCTGATTTTGTGAAGCAAATTCATGAGAAGGCAAGATTTAACATCAAAGAGAAGACGAGAAAATATGAACAATAAGCCAACAAGGGGCGTCATAAGCTCATTTTTGAACTAGGATATTGGGTTTGGCTGTATTTGAGGAAAGAAAGCTTTCCTACACAAAGAAAAGCTAAGTTGCAACCAAGAGGAGATGGATCTTTTCAAGTTTTAGAGCGCATCCATGACAATGCCTACAAACTAGATATACCGAGTGAGTACAATGTTTATATTGTCTTCAATGTTTCTAATTTAAGTCTCTATCATGTAGGTGCTGAAGATTTGAGGACAAATTCTTCTCAAGAGGAGGGGAATGATGTGAACTCAGCTCAGAGATGTGGAGTCAGACCCAAAGACATGAACTTGGGGGGTGATGAGAATCAAATATTCATAAACTTAGATATGTGTTTTTCATGCTTTAGCATAGATTTCATTGAGATATGCCATGTTTATTAGATAAATCACATTATATTTGTGATTCTCATATTTTATGTGTTTTGTAGGAAAAAGGGATAAAAACCACTTATCTTCTAAAGTTCATAACTTTTGATGCAAATGTCCAAATGAGATGACTGAAGATGCTATGGAAAGATGAGAAAGAGATAGAAAACTTTTATGAACAAAGGTTTCTCAAATTCCGAAAGCAAATGGACCAAAACTGGGCAAAAGCAGAACAAGGCAGAACCGAAGAAGAGGAAAACAGGGAGAAAAATCAGCCATCTTCCGGAGGCCATAACTCTTGATTCAGACGTCCAAATGAGATGATTCAAGATGATATGGAAAGATGAAAAAGAGAGGAAAAACTTTTATGCAGAGAGTTTTGTCAAAATCTGGACGAAAAGAGACCAAAATGGGACGAAATCAGTACGACGCCTGAATCCTGAAATTTGCAAATTTCGTCCCTAATGTTTTGGAAGCTTTACATTTTCTCCCCAACGCCCCTAGCTGTATTAATATCCCATTTTCTGCAGAAAAACACAAGTAGGAAGTAGATGAGGAACATAGAAGAGGTTAGAGTAGAATAGATTGTAGGGTTAAAGTTAGTTTTTACATTTTTTGCACATTTTCCCCAACTCACACCCGTGAGTTTCATTGGAGGATAGGGTTTGGTTCTTTTTGTGGCTTGAAAACTGGAATCCTTGGAGTTGTTTTGGCTTGTAAGGTGTTTGGATTTGGTTGGAATCATCACTCTTTTGATTAAGGGGAGTATTTTCTTTCAATTCCTTGTGCTTTTAATGGCTATATTTCCTTGTGATTGTTGGTTGTTTGAAGCCATGAGAGGCTAAACTATCTTGGGTGATTCTTGGTGTTTGATGTATGGGTTAGGTTTATTTTGATTTCTTGTTGGTTGTAGAGTAATGGGCTTGCATTAATTGAAGTTTTCCTACTTGTATTTAATGAATTGACATGCATTGAATGGTGGCCACATTTAGTGTGTGTTCTTGGTGTTTGTGTGTGTTTTAGAATATACATGAATTTAGACCAAAAGTAGGAAGAACTACCTAGCATTCTCTAGATTTAGGTGTTTGAGACAAGAAACAACTACCATATGAATTTAATTGTGCACTAAAATTGTGTGGAAGCCATAGGTTTTAGTGTGCAAAGGTAGAAGTGAGACCGAAAGGAGATCTTCTAGTCTTTAATTCCATTGAGACCGAAAGGAGATGTGGAGTGAAAAATAGGTGGTTTTCTTAGATTAAACACTTGAACTAGGGAGTGTAAAGTAGTTGGCTAAAACATCTAGGGCAAGAATTGTGCATTAGAGTTGTGTGGAAGCCTTAGGCGCTAATGTGCTCTAGGTGGGGATGAGACCGAAAGGAGATTCCTCATTCTATAATTTCGATGAGACCGAAAGGAGATTCGGAGTGAATGGATGTAGTCACTTAGTTAAGATGCCCTACACTCGGTTGCCTTTAGGAGTCAAAATACCTTTGCATTAAACCCAAGGATCACCCTCCTTCATCATTTGTGTGTTTTTCTCTTTGTTTCAATGGTGTTGTTTTAGTTATTTAAATATCACTTTATAAATCATTGCTTTAAGACACATAGATTGCAAATAATTAGTTGCACTTAAATTTTGGTTTTGTCCCCTTCCCTGTGGAAAATGATCCCTATGCTTTACTACAATTGATTAAGTGAGGTTTAGGTGTATATTTGTGTGAGTTTGAGCTTTATTTTGACGCACTTTTGCACACACCGAATTTGCTCACCAGGGGGCCAAAGATGTGAACTCGATGGTCAAAGGTGCAAATTCCACGGCCTAAGATGCAAACTCAGTGTCCAAAGATGCCAACTCGGCCCCAACTTCCCATCCAATTCAATGGAGCGATGGTCCAAATTCAAGAGTGCATTTGATCCAAGTCAAAGATGAATTTTTGTCCTAAAGTTGTTCCAAATTCCAGCCCATCAATTATTAAATTAGTCAAGTGTTGAAGACTTCAAATTCAATGGTCAATCATCCATTTTGAGGTATTGGAGGACGAAAAGTCATGGCTGAAAATTCAGTCAAAGAAGTATTTGATGAAGTCTTGGAAGCTAGCTCAAGATGCATGAATCTACTCATTCCAACACTTGGTCAAAGCACCATTCCTATGTGCCTTTATTTCAGCCAATATATTATATAAAATGGTGCATAATTAATGTATTAAAATGCAGAATTTTTATTGGTCTTTTCAAACTATAGTTTAGGAGTTAGTAAGTCAAAATTAATCTTTATTTGTTCTAGAAAATTTAGGACTCTTCAAGACTTATTGTAGCCTATAAATAGGCATCTTTTGTACTGTTTTGAACAAGCTTTGAGTAATTAAAATTGTCAGTTTTATCTTATCTTTGGGTTCTTTGAGAACTCTAGAACTTATCAAGTTTCGTTTCAAAACTTGTGGCGCTCAAACTTAACTTATCAACCAATTTTGGTGTAGTTGGTTGTGGCATTTTTATAACAAGGTTCCTATCTCTTTATAGATAGTGGATCTCAGTTTACACTAATCCAAACTAGCAATTCCTTAGACATATCTTCGGCAACTTTCTAAGTGTTTCTAATCCCTTTCGGATTGGATTCACATCACTACCACTTAGGAGGGTGAGGTGAAAGACAAGACATATGAGGTCCACTGATGAAAATCTAAGAGCCAAGGTTGAAACAATCAACCATTTAGCCAAGAAAACTCAACCAAATCCGAAAGAGACAATTCTAAGAGCACAAGTTGGATGTTTAGTTGAAAATTTGCCTACAAAGAGACGTCCACACCTTGGTCCATTACAAGGCATTGGAAGGAATATGTCTAAGTCAAGAACTAAGAGAATGCAAACTGCTTTAGCAACACTTATAACCAAGTTAAGTGAAGCTCAAGAAACTAAGGCAACAAGGAAAGCATGGACTTCTGGTTGTGAGTCATCAAGTCTCATTCTACATAGTGTTGTAAATGATGGATCAAGTATTGCCACTACTTGATCATGAGCTATATTAGAAGCTTCCAAATTCATATCCATGAAATATAAAGAAGCTTCCACATCCACTTCAAGCCTGGATGAAATCAAACTTGGCCAAATCCAAATACAACTCCAACTCTCGGCCAACTCAATCCAAACCAGCCTTGGAGTAGTTTTAAGCAATTTTATTGGTTGTTTCTTTTTATTAGATTAGGAGTCTTTTCTTTTTTGTAATTAGATTTCTAAGAGGCAAGGGATTCTAATCCTTTTAGAGGATAGATTAGGTCACATTGGCTGCCTTTTGTAGTTCTATAAAACAAGGCCATCGACCAACATGCAACTTCAGACTTTTGATCAATACAAACTTGAGAGCTCTTAGCTTTTCTTTGAGTTCTAGTTTAGAACTTTCTTTGAGTTTTTGAGGATAGCCTCTTAGATTCATGTTTAAGCTATTTTGGTGAGTTTCTTTCCCTCAACAATCTGAGCGTGCCGGTTGGTTCCAATGATAGTCCAATTCGCAACTTTGAGTTTTGGATAATTCCTTCGGGTGTCAAGTGGACAAAAGCAAGGTCCTTCTTCAATCTTAGAGTTGGTGTCTTGCTAAAGGAAGAGATAGTTCAACCTAGATGACTATACTAGGACCTACACTCTGGTATATGTTTGAATTTTATCATTTGGTTTAAGATTCGTATCAATTTGGTATCAGAGCTGCCTTTGGGTTGCTCCTTGAAGTTGATCATATCTTTTTGTATATATTTGTTTTTCCTTCCAACTTACTGCTCTTGTGGGCTGTAAGTATTGTGTTGTTCTTTTGAATACTTGTTCAAATTCTTCTTATTTTCTGCTTAAAAACCGAGAAAAATAGAAAAAATTCCATTCAGAATTCTGCCAGTTTTTAGTCTGTTTTTTTCCATTGCCTGTGTTGTGTTTTGTTTCTCTGATTTTCGTTTCTGTTCTTGTATATCTGTGTCCTTGTTCTACCCATAAATATATTCTTAATTCTCTTCTTATTTTCATGCTTAAAACGAAATAAAACTCTAGCCAAATTGTTAAACTTCAGTCACAAAATTCTGCTCCAGTTCTGCCGATATTTTGTCCAGCTTTTGCCATCTGTTTTTCGTTCATCACAACCTGGTTTTGTGCTATTGCTTCTTGTGTGAATACTGGTTGTTGATAGAGACCTTGGTTGTTGAATTTGTGCTGCAAAAAGTGAAGGCAACAGCTACAACATCCTGAAACCGTAGCTAAGAAGAAAAATTCAGAAAAAATCAACTTTCTGCTGTGGTTCTTGAACCTATTTTCTGCCTATATTTTTGCATTATACCTTCGTGTGATTAACACCTGAGTAATAATGCTTCTTATTCATGAAATTTTCTATCAAATTGTGCTGCAAAAATCGTGAATACAACCACCAATTCTGTCTGAAAAACCGATACAATATCAGGAACGGCCGAAACCCCAGTTTTGTCGACTTCAATTTGATTTGTGATCAGGTTGTTTTCGTGATTATTTTCTGATTACAAGGCCTCCAATTTTTTTCCAAAAGTGTGTTGCAAATTTATAAAAACTGCAGCCAAAATTTAGCAACTCCTTGTGAAAGAAAAACTGGCCAGAAAAACCAAAAACCTGTATACCGAATTCTGCCTGCTTTGTGTTAGATCTTTTGGGTTGCATATTAATTAAGAAGGCCTTGAATT
Source organism: Gynochthodes officinalis (assembly GCA_020080225.1). Taxonomy (NCBI): domain Eukaryota; kingdom Viridiplantae; phylum Streptophyta; class Magnoliopsida; order Gentianales; family Rubiaceae; genus Gynochthodes; species Gynochthodes officinalis. The sequence continues at coordinate 24,231,557 of CM034615.1, forward strand.
GTTGATTTTTATTGCCAAGATTGTGTTCTAAGTTATGAATTAGCTGTTGGAAATTTTTGGAAACCGATTGCAAAAGAATTGTTGCCAAAGCTAAAAACAAATCCTAATTGGAATTGGTTTTTGTCAAGAACTTGAGTTGCTGTCTGAATTTGGTTTGATATATTGAGCAAGAAAATTCATATTCACAAATTTTACTCCATCACAAGCACATAAAGAACCATCTAGTGTCAAGCTTTCGGCTAGGAATTCTGAGTTTTGTTCCTTTCTTGCAATTTGCGGCCGAGAGCTACTTCTTGTTCAATTCCTTGTTTCCCTTTGTTGATCTTAAATTTGTCTTCTTGTTTTCAGAGTTTTGTTCTTGAACTAATTCGTATCTTGTTTTCTTAACCACTAAATAATTTATTCTTGCTTTCACTTGGATTTAATTGTCTATTTTTGTGAGACTTTTGAGGCTTGTTTTTTATTAGAACTCTTAGAAAAGTAATTGAGTGTGAGTGATCCTACTCATCAACCCCATTACTATAAAAAGAGAGTTCAACCTTACATTGGTGAGAGTCTCATACATTGGGCAATTGGTTAGAGGGAAGTGAGATAGGACAAATTTTATTACTAACATTGCTTGTGCAGAGATGGCCTCAAATCCAAAAGAACAAGAGCAAGACATGAAGGAATACCTTAAGGGTGTAGCTTTAGCTCTAGAATTAGTTCATAGAAGAATTGAACGAATGGAAATCACAATGGATCAAGTTGCATCCACAAAGGAAGCATCCAAGCCAGCAAATGGGAAGAAGTTTACACCACAAACTTCTTCAAAGGTAAGTAACCCTAAACCTTCATCCAATTCAAGTAGTTCTAATATTAGTTCTTCTATCCAATGTTTTAGGTGCTTAGGGTGAGGACATATGACTTCTCAATGTCCAAACTCTCGAACCATGACTATCTTAAATGATAGAAAGTATGAAGGTAAGAGTGAGGAGGAGTCAAATGGTCTAGATGAAGATATGGCCGCAAGTGATGTTAATAAACATTGGGGGCATGAAGAGGATCAAACAACTGGAGAATGTTTGGTTACAATGAGAGCTTTGAGTGCTCAACCCGAGGAACACATCGAGGATCACTAGATAAATCTTTTCCACTCTAAATGTTTAATTAAGGATCAAATTTGTATGTTGATTATTGATGGAGGATCATGTACTAACTTAGCTTCTACTTATCTTGTAGATAAATTAAAGCTCAAATGTTCCTTGCATCCAAAGCCATACAGATTACAATGGATGAATCAAAGTGGATCACTTCATGTCACAAAGTAAACCTTGGTAAGTTTTCGAATAGGAAATTTTATTGACCAAGTTCTTTGTGATGTTTCTTGTGTAGGTTACTCACCTACTATTAGGACGACCCTGGGAGAATGATTGTAATGCAATTCATTCCGGGAGTACTCATAAGTATCACCTTAAGAAGGAAGGAAAAGCCTTCATACTAGCTCCATTGCCACTGTGGGAAATTAGTAAGTTTCATCAACAACAAAGGGTGAAGCACATGGAGTGCATAAAAGTGCAAAAGAAGGTTGAAGAAAGTCCAAATTCTGCTCAAACTGTGAGTAAACAAATGTCTTCAACTTCTAAAGGTAAGGCTTCGGTTCTCATGAGTGAAACCGAAGGTATCTAGCCATCAGTTGAAATTTTAAAGGTAGTTTCTCTACTTGCATAAATGATGTTGATAGAATTTTAAATGTAAGTAAAGAGTTGGTGCCAAATAATTTTCAAGAAGTTTTATCCACTACTGATGAGCTACCAAGTGACTTGTCTTCGCAAGTCAAAATTGTTTTGCAGGAAGAAGAAGATGTTTTTCTAGAAGATCTTCCTAAAGGATTACCACCTTTAAGGGGAATTGATCATCAAATTGACTTCATTCCTGGTGTATTAATTCCCAACCAAGCCAACCTTGAAGAGTCAAAAGAGCTTCAACAGCAAGTTGAGGAATTGCTAGATGAAGGTCATGTACGAGAAAGTCTTAGTCCATGCGCAGTTCCAGTCAACCTTGTTCCAAAGAAAAGGAAGGTACGTGGAGAATGATTATTGATTATAAAGCTATAAATAAAATTACAATTAATTATAGACATCCAATACCTAGCCTTAATAACATGTTTGAAGAATTGCGTGGTTCTAAAATGTATATTAAAAATGACCTTATGAGTGAATATCATCAAATACACTTTAAAGATGGAAATGAATGGCAAACTGCTTGTAAAACTAAAATTAGTTTGTATGAATGGTTAGCCATGCTTTTTGGATTAACTAATGCACCTAGCACATTCATACGACTCATGAATCATGTACTTAGGCAGTTTAAAGGAAAATTTGTTGTGTACTTTGATGACATTCTCATGTATAGCAAGAGCTTAGAAGAGCATGTGAAGCATATTAAATTTTTTCTAAGTGTCTTGTGTGAAATTAGGATGTTTGGTTTTAAACCACTAACCCCTCTTGACTTAGTGCCATTGTCTAGCAATGAGCAAATAAATCTTAATTGTGCAACAAAGGCTAAGTTTGTTCAAGACTCGCATGAGAAAGTACACCTTTATTCTTGACAAATCTCCTATAAAAGTTTGCAAGGCCATGAATAGTTTGCACTTCGCTAACACTTTTGAGAGTTGGCCATTCTTGAATTGCTTTCACCTTTTCCTTGTCAATGGAAATACCATTGACACTTACAATGTAACCAAGAAAATTAAACTCATTAGTGCAAAATGTGCACTTCTTCATATTCGAATAAAGTCTCTCCTTCCTGAGCACAATTAAAACACACGTTAGATGTTCAAGATGCTCATCCAAACTTCTTGAATATACAAAAATATCATCAAAATAGACAACCACAAATTTTCCAATGAATTCATGCAAAACATGATTCATTAAATGTATGAAAGTGCTATGAGCGTTAGTTAGGCCAAAAGGCATCACTAACCATTCATACAAACCATGTTTTGTTTTAAACGTGGTTTTCCATTCATCACCCTTTTTCATTCTAATTTGATGGTAACCACTTTTCAAATCTATTTTGCAAAAGATAATTGCTCCACATAACTCAATACCACAAAGTGGTGGTAATCCTTTTGGAACTTTTTCGGGAAACACATCTTCAAATTCTTGCAAAATGGAAACAATGCTACTCGGTAATTCACCAGCCAAATCTTTAGTGGTCAAATGAGTTTCGTTATACAAAATAAGCACAAAAGGTGATTGAGAATTTAGAGCACTCCTGATCTCACTTTTTTTCGCCCATTCACAAATTTTTTTCTCGGAGTGAATCCAATCTAGCCCATTGCTAGGAACCTTGCCAACTTGTAAAACAACCCACAAACCAAAATGTGAATCTTGATTTTCAAAAAAGTCAAGAATAAGAAAGGATAAAATCAAAAAGGAAAACAAAGGATATGCAACCCTTAGAAATGGCTCTGATACCAAATGATGTGAACCCAATTCGAAAGGGATAGGAAAACTTATAATTTACCCAAGATATGTCTAAGGAATTGCAAGTAAGCCATTTGTTGTTGGGGAGGCCGTGGAAATATGATAGACATGTTAGTGACAATGGTTTTACTAACAAATACTTTTTTTGTTCATTATCAAAGAAAAGTAACCCTTGTACCTAATACTCCTAGTCAAATCTATGAAGATCAAGTGAGGTTGCAAGAAGATTAAAAACAAATAAGTGAGCAAAAGAAAGAGAGTGAGAAAAAAGAGAATGAAGAGAATGAAGAGAGTTTGAGTGAAAAGAAAAAGAGCAAAAATGAGAGAAAAGAAGCACTCATCTTGAGTGAAAAAGAAGAAAGCTTTTGTGTATTTGCAAAAAGAGTGAGATCAGGAGTGCTCTAAATTCTCAATCACCTTTTGTGCTCATTTTGTGTTAGGAAGCTCATTTGACCACTAAAGATTTGGTTGGTGAAATTATCGAGCATCATTGTTTCTATTTTCCAGGAATTTGAAGATGTGTTTGCTAAAGAAGTTCCAAAAGGACTTCCACCACTTCGTAGTATTGAGCATCAAATTGACTTTGTTCTGGAAGCATTAATTCCAAATAAGCCTGCCTATAAAACGAGTCCCGAAGAAACCAAAGTTTCAAAGGCAGGTTGAAGAATTATTGGGCAAAGGATGGGTTTGGGAAAGCACAAGTCCATGTGCTGTGCCAGTTCTGTTGGTGTCGAATAAGATGGGTCATGGAGGATGTGCATAGACTGTCGTGCTGTGAGCAACATAATGGTAAGGTATTGGCATCCTATTCCTCAATTAGATGATTTTCTTGATGAGTTATATGAAGCAATTATCTTTTCCAAAATTGATTTGAAAGTTGGTTACTGTCAAACTAGAATGAAAAAGGGTGATGAATGGAAAACCACTTTTAAAACGAAATATGATTTGTATGATTGGTTAGTGATGCCTTTTGAACTAACTAATGCTCCTAGCACTTTCATGCGCTTAATGAATCATGTTTTGCGTGAGTTCATTGGAAAGTTTGTGGTTGTCTATTTTGATGATATTTTAGTATATTCAAAAAGTTTGGATGACCATCTTGAACATCTAACATGTGTTCTAAGTGTACTAAGGAAGGAGAGACTTTATGCATATTTGAAGAAGTGCACCTTTTGCACTAATAAGGTTAATTTTCCTGGATATATTATAAGTGCCAATGGTATTTCAGTTGACATGGAAAAGGAGAAAGCAATTCAAGACTGGCCAACTCCCAAAAGTTTTAGTGAAGTGTGAAGTTTTCATGGACTTGCAAGCTTTTATAGGAGATTTGTCAAGAACTTTAGCGATTTGGCTGCACCATTAATAGAGGTCATCAAGAAGAATGTGGGCTTCAAACGGGATAAAGAACAAGAGCAAGCTTTTCAAAAGATTAAATTTCATTTAACTAATGCTCCTTTGCTTTCTTTGCCTAATTTTGACAAAACATTTGAAATTGAATGTGATGCCTTAAGGATTGGGGTAGGCACTGCCTTGATGTAAGAGAAAAAGACCCATAGCATACTTTAGTGAAAAGCTCAGTGGCGCAACTCTCAACTATCCTACCTATGACAAAGAGTTGTACGCTTTGGTTTGAGCTTTGAAGACATGGCAACAGTACTTATGGGCTAAGGAGTTCGTGATCCACACTAATCATGAATCATTGAAATATAAGCTCAACAAAAGGCATGCAAGATGGATGGAGTTCATTGAGACCTTTCCATATGTCATTTGATATAAGAAAGGTAAATAAAATGTTGTAGCCGATGCACTCTCTAGGAGGTATGCCTTACTTTCTTTTCTTGAATCTAAGATACTTGGTTTCGAACAAATTAAAGAGTTGTATCATGATGATTTTGATTTTGGTCAATTGTTCCAAGCTTGTAAAAAGGTTCTTTCGAGAATTTTTTCAAGCATAATGGATTTTTGTTTAAGAATCCAAGCTTTGCATTCCTAACTCTTCTTTGTATGAAATATTAGTTAGGGAAGCACATAGTGGAGGTCTTATGGGACACTTTGGTATAGCTAAGATTTTGGCAATTTTACAAGAGCATTTATTTTGGCCAAAAATGAAAAGTACTATTGTAAAAATTTGTGAAAATTGCATCATTTGTAGAAAGGCAAAATCAAAGGTCCATCCTCATCTCTTATACACATCTTTGCCAATTCCAAAAGAGCCATGTGTTGATCTTTTAATGGATTTCATTTTGGGTTTGCTGAGAACTAAGCATGGAAAAGATTCAATTTTTGTGGTTCTCGACAGGTTTTAAAAAATGGCTCATTTCATTGCATGCAACAAAACGAATGATGCATCACACATTGTTGATTTATTCTTTAAAGATATTGTTCATTTGCATGGCATGCCAAGAATCTTTGTGCCTGATCGAGACACCAAATTTTTAAGTTATTTTTAGAAGACTTGGTGGGGAAAATTGGGTACAAAACTCTTGTTTTCTATTACTTGTCATGCACAAACCAATGACCAAATTGAAGTGGTTAATCGTACTTTATCTATTTTGTTGAGGTCGGTCATTAGTAAGAACATTAAGACTTGGGATGATTGTTTACCTTATGTTGAGTTTGCATACAATAGAAATGCAGATTCTACCACTAAATTTTCTCCTTTTGAGATTGTTTATGGTTTTAATCCATTATCTCCAACTTATGTTGGCCTTTCAGAAATTTTAATGATTCATGATCAGTGTGTATCACGAATTCTTTAGCCCATAGATAGTGCTGCCATGTCTTCAAGGCTCGGACCAGCGCATATAACTCGTCATAAGTCGGATAGTTGAGAGTTGCTCCATTTAACTTCTCGCTAAAGTATGCCAAGGGTCTTCCTTCTTGCATCCAGACAACGCCTATTCCAACACCTGAAACATCACACTCAACTTCAAATGTTTTATCAAAATTAGGCAAAGAAAGTAAAGAAGCATTGGTTAATTGAAATTTAAGCTTTTGAAAAGCATGCTCTTGCTCTTCTTCCCATTTGAATCCCGCATTCTTCTTGATGACTTCGGTTAATGGTGCAGCCAAGGTGCCAAAATTTTTGACAAATCTTCTATAGAAACTTGTGATGCCATGGAAGCATTGTACTTTGCTAACACCTTTGGGAGTCGGCCATTCCTAAATTGCCTTTACTTTTTCCATGTCAAATGAGATACCATTAGCACAAAATATAACCAAGAAAATTTACTTCATTAGTGCAAAAGGTACACTTTTTCAAATTGGCATAAAGCTTCTTCTGCCTGAGCACACTTAACACACATGTTGGATGTTCAAGATGATCATTCAAACTTCTTGAATACACTAAAATATCATCAAAATAAACAACCACAAATTTTCCAATGAATTTCTCAAAACATGATTCATCAAGCGCATAAAAGTGCTTGGTGCGTTAGTTAAGCCGAAAGGCATTACTAACCATTCATACAATCCATGTTTTGTTTTAAAAGCAGTTTTCCATTCATCACCTATTTTCATCCTAATTTGATGTTAACCACTTTTCAAATCAATTTTGGAAAACACAATTGAATCACAGAATTCATCAAGTAAATCGTCTAATTGAGGAATTGGATGGCGATATTTTACCGTTATGTTGTTCACAGCTCGACAGTCTATGCACATCCTTCACGACCCATCTTTCTTTGGTACCAATAGGACTGGTACAGCACACGAACTCATGCTTTCTTGAACCCAACCTTTGTTCAACAAGTCTTCCACTTGTCTTTGAAGTTCTTTAGTCTCTTAGGGACTCGTCCTATAAGCAGGTTTATTTGGAATGGAAGCTCCTGCGACGAAGTCAATTTGATATTGAATACCACGAAGTGGTGGCAATCCCTTCAGAACTTCTTCTGGAAATATATCTTCAAAGTCCTGCAAAATAGATACAATACTGCTCGGTAGTTCACCGGCCAAGTCGTTAGTACTCAAATGAGCCTCTTTAAACAAAATTAGTACAAAAAGAACTTGAGAATTTAAAGCTCTTCGGATCCCCCCCCCCTTTTTTTGGCATACACACAGAATTTTTCTTCTTTTTCACTCAGAATGAATGCTTCTTTTCTCTTCTTTTTCTTTTTAATCTTTGTTTTGCCACTCAACTCTTTTTTATTTGTCTTTTTCTCTTCCTCTTTCTTCTGCTTACTTTTTTTTACATCTTCTTGTAACCTCACTTGATCTTCATAGATTTGATTAGGACTCATAGGCACAAGAGTTACATTCCTCTGATTGTAAACAAAAGAATATTTGTTAGTGACCATCATATCAGACTCATTTGTCATATTGCCATGGCCTCCCCAATAACGAATGGCTTGCTTGCATGGGAACCACATCACAAATCACCTCGTCCTTATACTTCCCAATGTGAAATGGCACGTTCACTTGTTTGGAAACTCGGACTTCTCCACAATCATTAAGTCATTGGAGCTTGTATGGCTTCGGATACTTGATGATTGGCAAACCTAACTTTTCAACCATGGAGATACTAGCCACATTAGTACAACTCCCACAATCAATTATGACACTACAAACCTTTCCATTAACGTAGCATTGGGTGTGAAAAATGTTCTCTCTTTGTGCCGCTTCGTCCTCCATGACTTGCAGACTAAGAACTCGCCTCGTAATCAATAGCTCACCTTGAACTGGCTCCTCCTCATTCGATTCGACAAGAGATGGCATGGAGTTGGATTCATCTTCATTTTTCATCTAGTACTCTCCATCATCCCTTATGATCATTGCAAGCTTGTTTGGACATTGGCTTGCGATGTGACCCTTGCCTTGACATTTAAAACATCTAATGTTACGAGTTCGAGAGGTAGAAGGATCACTATTATATTTCAAAGTCGTCTCCTTTGGAGTCGTCTTGGCTGACTTCAAGGAAGTTGTAGGTCGTTTCTCCTTCTTTGGAGTACTCGTCTTCCAAGTACTTTGACGCACACTACCTCCTCTTTTGAGTTGTTGCTCTACTTTGATAGCCGTATGTACCATATCCTGTAACTCCACATAATAGTACATCTCAACTCAGTCTTGAATGTCTCGGTTCAGTCCATTCAAGAATCTTGCCATGGTGGCTTCTCAGTCTTCTTCTACATTGGCTCTTATCATCGCAACCTCCATTTCTTTGAAATAATCTTCCATGCTTCAGCTTCCTTGCTTAAGCCTCTGAAGCTTATTGCAGAGGTCTCGGTAATAATAACTAGCACAAATCTCTTTCGAATGATTGCTTTCATTTATTCCTAAGTTTCAATAGATCTTTCATCATTTCTTCTCCTACTTAACACCAATTGATCCCACCATGTTCGTGCATAGTCGGAAAACTCAATGACATCAAGTTTTACCTTTTTGAAGTCGAAGTATTGGTGACAATCAAACATAAACTCCATCTTTTTCTCCCACTCAATGTAAGCCTCAGGGTCGGATCTGCCACGAAAAGGAGAAATTTTCATCTTGATGGCATTAAGATTGTTATCTTCTTTTTCTCTTCTCCAAGTTGGTCTTCTAGTGTGCCCAAAAGATTCCTTATCAAACTCATCATCTACTTCATCAAGCTCTTCATCTTCCACCCTTTTTGTTTTTCGCTTTCTTTGAATGTTGGAGGTGTGGGAATGAGCCATTTGAGATTCTGCCTACAATTGATCAATTCTTTCATGCAAGGGTTCAAGTTCTTGTTGTAGCAATCTTTTCATTTCTCCTATCAAGGCTTCGATTTGTAAGTTTTGTGGATGATTTGCCTCATTGGAATGGTGAGACATTAAGGAAATCCTATAATCAAATGGTTAAAATTCCTCACAAATAATAATCACTCCAGTCACACTCTCATTATCTCGCTTAAGGTTCTTACGGAATTGAACAATTACCAAGGGAGAGAGTGACTTTCACAACTAAAACTTATCAAACAATTTTTATGTTCTTAAGTTGTGAAGATGAATACCAAGAAAATATGACAAATCAAAGATAAGAGAACTATGAACAATGAATATATCAAAGAATAAGAGTAGGAAACAAATTGAAGAAAAAACAAAGTTAAGAAACAATGAACTAGATGATCAATGGAAATTTAGGCCAAGGTTGATTGAGAAGAACTTATCAATGAATCTTTTGGCAACTTGGTTAACAAAAGAAAATATTAGATCACAACTTTAGGAAATGAAATTTTGTATCCATTTCTTCTATATATATATATATTTGGCCAGCACTTTTTTTTTTGGATGTAATAAAAATAGAAGTGGAGATGAGAAAGCAATTCCTTAAAATTCCAAACTCACTGCTAGGAACCTTGCCAACCTGTGACAAAACCCACTAACAAATATGTGAATCTTGAATGTCAAGAAAGTCAAGAATTAAGAAAGGATAAAAAAATATATATAAAAAGGAAAACAAGGATATGCAGCCCTTAGAGATGGCTCTAATACCAAATGATGTGATTTTGACCCAGATGATATGATTCACAATTGGAAGGATCGGAAACATTTAGAAGTTGCTCAAGATATGTCTAAGGGAAGCTTAGACTGGGATGGTGTAAATTGCAACCCACTACCTATGAAATAGATAAGAACCTTAGTATGAAATACCACAACCAATTACACCAGAAATTGGTTGATAAGTTTGTATGAATGTCACAAGTCTCCAAGGAGAACTTGATAAGTTGTAAGTTCTTAACGAATCAAATGAGATAAACTCACGATTTCTATTACTCAAGCTTGTTTTCAAAGTAGTACAAAGATGCCTATTTATAGGCTAAAATAAGTCTTAAAAACTAAATAAATAAATCCTAAATATCCTAGTCTAGAAGAAATAAAAATTAATTTGACTTTCTAACTTCTAGACTAAAAATTTTGCATTTTAACATATTAATTACACACCTTTCTAGATGATTTATTGGCTAAATAAAAGGCACATTGGAATGGTATGTTGACGAAGTAATGGAATGAGTAGGTTCATGCATCTTGAGTTGGCTTCCAAGACTTCATTAAATACTCCTTTGACTGAATTTTTAGCCCTGACTTTTCATCCTTCTATGCCTAAAAATGGATGATTGACCATTGAATTTTAAGTCTTCAACACTTGACTACATGAATATTTTTTGGCTGGAATGTGGACCATTTTTAGGACCAAAATTAATCTTTGACTTAGATCAAATGCACTTTTGAACTTTGACCTTTGCTCTATAGAATTGGGTGGGAGATTGGAGCCAAGTTCGCATCTCTGGCTGTAGAGTTCACATCTTTGGCTCCAAGTTTGCATCTTTGAGCTTAAGGTTGGGAAGTTTGAGCTGAAGGTCGGGAAGTCAGAGCCGAGTTCACAACAACTTGTTACCTAAGAAACATTGGAAGGGGATAGCTAATCTAAAATGGCGTTGACCTTTGCTTGATCAACTTGGATACCATTTGTACTTATAATATAACCAAGAAAAACAACCTCTTTCAACCAAAAGAGTACACTTTTTGATGTTACCAAAGAGTCTTTCTTCACTAAAAGTACTTAACAACCGTTTCAATCATTCAACATGTGTAGTTCTGTTCTTGCTATAAGCCAAAATATCAAAATACACAATCACAAAATTGCTAACAAAACATCTAATCACATAATTCATTGGCCTAATGAATGTATTAGGTGTGTTTGATGTGCATCTCAAGTTTATAAGGAGCCAACAACACACAACAAGCAACCATCCCAAACTTAACTTGTGAAACAAGTAGAAGTAGGGAAAATTAGACCAATGGACGAAGCATCGTCACAACCTAGTGTTCTACTAGATTGATAAGATTCAAAGGTGCTAGAATGTGTTAGGTGTGTTTGATGTGCACCTCACGGCTATAAGGAGCCAACAACACACAACAAGCAAATAGCCCAAACTTAACTTGCGAAACAAGTAGAACTAAGAAAGATTAGACCAATAGATGAAACGTCGTCACAACCTAGGGTTCTACTAGATTGATAAGATTCAAAGGCGTTTGAATGTATTAGTTGTGCTTGATGTGCACCTCACGGCTATAAGAAGCCAACAGCACACAACAAGCAACCATCCCAAACTTAACTGGTGAAACAAGTGGGTTTAGGATTCTATTAGATTGATAAGGGTTTATGATTAGTGTGGTCCCCTTTTCTTTTCATGCACTGATTTTTTCGGCCCAAGTTTAGCAATGTGGGTCGAGTGTCGGTCTATTCTCCTAGGTGTGTTACTTTGTAGCATAATCGGCCAAAAAAGGGTGGAGGTCGAATGCGATTATAAATTAGTTGTTGATATAGTAAACGGCCAAGCATCGGTTCAATGGAGATTAAAAGTTTACATTTCGAAGATCTCAAGATACAAAAATATGATTGCCTCTCTATTACACCACTATTGTGAAGCAAATGCAATTATGGTTGGTTTGACCAAGTTAGCATATCGGTCAGAATGCTTTTGAGTTCTATTTCAGATGCAGAATCTTTGTAGCTATGTTTAGTCGCTTATTGCATTGAATTGAGATCAAGTTAGCTCGTTCAAGTTTATCCTGCTTTCCACATTGACTCCTATTATTGTCTTTAAGTCTTTATTTGTAATTCTTCACTGCTCACCATAATTTAATAAGAGGGTATCTCACCAGCCTGTAATGGTTGTTTCATAAAAAAAAAAAGTTAAGTCACATTTAACTTGATTAAATGTGGTTTTTTCCTTAGCTTCCCATTTAAAACTAACAATTTTCGTTATAAGCTCATTTGAAGGGGCTGTTTTTGTTGAAAAGTCCTTCACAGATCTTCTATAAAAACTAGCTAAGCTATGAAATCTTATTACCTAAGAAACATTGGCATGGGTCAACTAATCTAAGATGGCCTTGACCTTTGCTTGATCAACTATGATACCTTTTGTACTTACAATATAACCAAGAAAAACAACTTCTTTCAACCAAAGAGTACACTTTTTGATGTTACCAAAGAGCCTTTCTTCACTAAAAATACTTAACACCCATTTTAGACGTTCAACATACGTAGTGCTATAAGTCAGGATATCAAAATACACAACTACAAACTTACATACAAAACATCTAATCACATAATTCATTGGCCTCATGAATGTATTAGGAGTGTATGATGTGCACCTCAAGGCTTTAAAGAGCCAACAACACAGAACGAACAACCATTCCAAACTTAACTTGCGAAACAAGTAGAACTAGGGAAGATTAGACCAATGGAGAAAGTGTCGTCACAACTTAGGGTTCTACTAGATTGATTAGATTCAGAGGTGCTAGAATGAATTAGGTGTGTTTGATGTGCATCTCATGGCTATAAAGAGCCAACAATATACAACAAGCAACCAACCCAAACTTAACTTGCGAAACAAATGCAACCAGGGAAGATTAGACCAATGGATGAAGCATTTTCACAACCTAGGGTTCTACTAGATTGATAAGATTCAAAGGTGCTAAAATGTATTACGTGTGTTTGATATGCACCTCATGGCTATGAGGAGCCAACAACACAAAACAAGCAACTAGCCCAAACTTAACTTGCGAAACAAGTTGAACAAGGGAAGATAGACCAATAGATGAAGTGTCATCGCAACCTAGGGTCTACTAGATTGCTAAGGGTTTAGGATGCATGTGGTCCCCTTGTCTTTTCGTGCACTAATATTTTCGTCCCAAGTTTAGCAATGTGCGCCAAGTGTCGGTCTATTCTCCTGGGTGTGGTACTTTGTAGCATAATTGGCCAAAAGAGGGTAGAGATCGAATGTGATTCCAAAGTAGTTGTTGATATAGTAAAGGGCCAGACATCGATTCCATGGAGATCGGAAGTCTACATTTGGAAGATCTCAAGATACAAACATATGATTGCCTATCCGTTACACCACTTACGAGAAGCAAATGCAATTGTGACTGGTTTGACCAAAGTAGCATATCGGACAAAATGTTTTCAAGTTCTATTGTGAGGTATAGGATCTTTGTAGCTTTGTTTGTCGCTTATTATGTTGAATTGAGATCAAGTTAGCTCCTTCAAATTTATCCTGCTTTTCACATTGACTCCTGTTAATGTCTTTAAGTCTTTACTTGTAATTCTTCACTGGTCACCATAATTTAATAAGAAGGTAGCCCATCCCACCAGCCCGTAATGGCTGCTTCATAAAAAAAAAAAAAGAAAGAAGTTAAGTCACATTTAAGTTGATTAAACTCATTTTCTTCCTCAACTCCCTATTTAAAACTAAATAGTTTTCGTTATAAGTTCATTTAAAGGGGCTGTTTTTGTTGAAAATTCTTTCACCGATTTGCTATAAAAACTAGTTAAGAAATGAAAACTTGTTCGCTAAGAAACATTGGTAGGGGTTAGCTAATCTAAGATGGCCTTGACCTTTGGTTAATCAACTTTGATACCTTTTGCACTTACAATATAACCAAGAAAAACAACATCTTTCAAACAAAGAATACACTTTTTGATGTTAGCAAAGAGCCTTTCTTCACTAAAAGTACTTAACACCCATTTTAGATGTTCAACATAAGTAGTTATGTCATACTAGAAGTCAGGATATCAAAATACACAACCACAAACTTGCCTACAAAACATGTAATCACATAATTCATTGGCCTCATGAATATATTAGGTGTGTTTGATGTGCTCTTCATGGCTATAAGGAGCCAACAACACACAACAAGCAACCATCCCAAACTTAACTTGCCAAACAAGTAAACTAGAGAAGATTAGACCAATGGATGAAGCGTCGTCACAACCGAGGGTTCTACTAGATTGATAAGATTCAAAGGTGCTAGAATGTATTAGGTGTGTTTGATGTGCACCTCACAGCTATAAGGAGCCAACAACACACAACAAGCAATTAGTCCAAACTTAACTTATGAAACAAGTAGAACCAGGGAAAATTACACTAATGGATGAAGCATCGTTACAACCTAGGGTTCTACTAGATTGATAAGGGTTTAGGATGCGTGTGGTCCCCTTGTCTTTTCATGCTTTTATTTTTCGGCCCAAATTTAGCAATGTGGGCCGAGTGGCAGTCTTTTCTCCTAGATGTGGTACTTTGCAGCATAATCGGCCAAAGGATGGTGGAGGGGGAATGTGATTCCAAAGTAGCGGTTGATATAGTAAAGGGCCAAGCATCGGTTCCATGGAGATTAAGAGTTTACATTTGGAAGATCTCATGATACAAAAATATGATTACCTCTCTGTTACACCACTTTCGAGAAGCAAATGCAATTGTGGCTAGTTTGACCAAGTTAGCATATCGGACAAAATGCCTTAAGATTCTACTGTCAAATACAAGATCTTCAAAGGTATGTTTGGTGGCTTAGTGCATTGAATTGAGATCAAGTTAGCTATTTCAAATTTATCTTGCTTTCCACATGGACTCTTGTTATTTGTCTTTAACTCTTTATTTGTAATTCTTCTCGGCTCACCATAATTTAATAAAAGGGTAGCCCATCCCACTAGCCCGTAATGAGTGTTTCATAAAAAAACAAAGAAGAAGTTAAGTCTATTTAAGTTGATTAAACACTGTTTCATCATCAGCTCCCTATTGAAAACTAGCAGTTTTTGTTATAAAGGGGCTGCTTTTATTGAAAAGTCCTTCATAAATCTTCTATAAAAACTAGCTAAGTTATGAAAACTTGTTACCTAGGAAACATTAGAAGGAGTTAGCTAATCTAAGATGGCGTTGACCTTTGCTTGATCAATTTGGATACCATTTGTACTTACAATATAACCAAGAAAAACAACATCTTTCAACCAAAAAAGTACACTTTTTGATGTTAGCAAAGAGTCTTTCTTCACTAAAAGTACTTAACAACCATTTCAGACGTTCAACATGTGTAGTTATGTTCTTGGTATAAGTCAGGATATCAAAATACACAACCACAAATGACGTGATTCCAATCCGAAGGATTGGGAAACACTTAGAAAATTGCCCATGATATGTCTAAGGGATGTTAGTTTGGATAGGTGTAAACCGGGACCCACTATCTATAAAGAGATAGGAACCTTGGTGTAAAATCTCCACAACCAACTACACCAAAATTGGTTGATAAGATTAGATCTAATGCCACAAGTAGATAAGTCGTAGACGCCACAACTTGATAAGTTCGTTTGAACGCCACAAGTTTTCGAAGAAAACTTGATAATTTCTAAGTTCTCAAGGAAACCCAAAGAAGAGATAAACTCACAATTTCATTACTCAAAGCTTGTTTTCAAAGTAATACAAAGATGCCTATTTATAGGCTAAAATAAGTCTTAAAAATAAATAATTAAATCCTAATTATCCTTGTCTAGAAGAAATAAATATTAATTTGACTTTCTAACTTCTAGACTAGATTTTGACAAGACTAATAAAATTCTACATTTTAATCTATGAATTACGCATAATTCTAGATGATATGTTGGATGAAATTAAGATACATTGGATTGGTACATTGACCAAGTGTTGGAATGAGAAGGTTCATGCATCTTGAGTTGGCTTGCAAGACTTCATTAATTACTTTTTTGACTGAATTTTCCAAGGCGGAATTTCGTCTTTCAATTCCTCAAAATAGATGCTTGACCATTGAATTTGAAGTCTTCAACACTTGACTACATGAATAATTGTTGGCTGGAATTTGGAACCATCTTTAGGACCAAAATTAATCTTTGACTTGGATCAAATGCACTTTTGAACTTGGACTTTTTCTTCATTGAATTGGATGGGAAGTTGGGGCCAAGTTCGCATCTCCAGTCGCAAAGTTCACATCTTTGGCTTCAAGTTCACATCTCAAGGCCGAAGGTCGAGAAGTCAGAGCTGAGTTCACATCATTCCCTTCCTCTTGAGAAGGATTTGTCCTCAAATCTTTAGCACCTGCATGATAGAGACTTAAATCAGAAAAATGGAAGACATTGTGAACGTCGTATTCACTCAGTAAATCAAGTTTGTAGGCATTCTCATTGATGCAATCTAAAACTTGAAAAGGTCCATCTCTTCTTGGTTGCAACTTGGATTTTCTTTGTGTTGGGAATCTTTCTTTCCTCAAGTGCAACCAAACCCAATCTCCTGGTTCAAAGATGAGTTTGTGACTTGTTGGCTTTTTGTTCATATCTTCGCATCTTCTTCTCGATGTTGAGTCTTGCCTTCTCATGGATTTGCTTCACAAATTTAGCCTTCTTTTTGCCATCTAAATTCAATCTCTCACTCACAGGCAAAGGTGTTAGATCCATTGGAGATAATGGATTAAAACCATAAACAATCTCAAAAGGAGAAAATTTAGTGGCAGAATACACATTCCTATTGTATGCAAATTCAACATGAGGCAAACAAACATCCCAAGTCTTAATATTTTCACCAATGATCGACCTTAACAAAGTAGATAAAGTATGATTAACAACTTCAATTTGACCATCAGTCTGAGAATGATAAGTAGTAGAAAACAAGAGTTTTGTACCCAATTTTCCCCACAAAGTCTCCCAAAAATAACTCAAAAATTTTGTATCTCGATCGAATACCATGGTTCTTGGCATTCAATGCAAACGAATTACTTCTTTAAAGAACAACTCAGCAATATGTGATGCATCATTCGTTTTATTGCATGCAATGAAATTAGCCATCTTTGAAAACCTTTCAACAACCACAAAAATTGAATCTTTTCCATGCTTAGTTCTTGGTAAATCTAAAACAAAATCCATTGAAAGATCAACCTATGGCTATTTTTGAAATTGGCAAAGGTGTGTATAAGCCAAGAGGTTGGATCTTTGATTTTGCCTTTTTACAAATGATGCAATTTTCACAAATGTTTACAACATTACTTTTCATTTTTGGCCAAAAGAAATGCTCTTGCAAAATTGTCAAAGTCTTAGCTATACCAAAGTGTCCCATAAGGCCCCCACTGTGTGCTTCCCTAACTAGCAATTCACGCAAAGAAGAGTTAGGAATGCAAAGCTTGGATTCTTTAAACAAAAATCCATCATGCTTAAAGAAATTCTCAAAAGAACCTTTTCACAAGCTTGGAACACTTGACCAAAATCAAAATCGTCATGATACAACTCTTTAATTTGTTCAAAGCCAAGTAATTTAGATTCAAGAGAAGAAAGCAAGGCATACCTCCTAGAGAGTGCATCAGCTACAACATTCTCTTTACCTTTCTTATATTGAATGACATATGGAAAGGCCTCAATGAACTCCATCCATCTTGCATGCCTTTTATTGAGCTTATATTGTCTTTTCAAGAACTTCAATGATTCATGATCAGTGTGGATCACAAACTCTTTAGCCCATAAGTAGTGTTGCCACGTCTTTAAGGCTCAGACCAAGGCGTACAACTCTTTGTCCTAGGTAGGATAGTTCAAAGTTGCCCCACTTAGCTTCTCGCTAAAGTATGCCACGGGTCTTCCTTCTTGCATCAAGACAGTGCCTATTAAGTATCACACTCAACTTCAAATGTTTTATCAAAATTAGGCAAAGAAAGTAAATGAGCATTTGTTAAATGAAATTTAAGCCTTTGAAAAGCTTGCTCTTGTTCTTCCCATTTGAATCTCACATTCTTCTTGATGACCTCGATCAAAGGTGCAGCCAAAGTGCTAAAGTTGTTGACAAATCTCCTATAAAAACTTGCAAGACCATGAAAACTCCGTACTTCACTAACGCTTTTGGGAGTTGGCCATTCTTGAATTGTTTTCACCTTTTCCATGTCAACTGAAATACCATTGGCACTTATAATGTAACCAAGAAATTAACCTCATTAGTGCAAAAGGTACACTTCTTTAAATTGGCATAAAGCTTCTCCTTCCTAAGCACACTCAAAACACATGTTAGATGTTCAAGATGATCATTCAAACTTCTTGAGTATACTAAAATATCGTCAAAATAGACAACCACAAACTTGCCAAGGAATTCATGCAAAACATGATTCATTAAGCGCATGAAAGTATTTGGAGCATTAGTTAGGCCAAAAGGCATCACTAACCATTCATACAAACCATGCTTTGTTTTAAAAGCAGTTTTCCATTCATCACCCTTTTTCATTCTAATTTGATAGTAACCACTTTTCAAATCTATTTTGGAAAAGATAATCGCTCCACATAATTCATTGATAGGATTTAATTTGTTACCATTTAGTAGGAGCAAAACTATGATGTTAATGCTTTATTTGGTATGAAAATGGCTAATTTGAAGTGTTTTTGTACCAGGGAGTGAAGTTGATGGACTAAAGTGAAAGGATAGAATTTAATGAAGATTTAGACTATTTTTTTGGAGAAGGATTTTTGGAGCAAAAATAGAAAACTATCTTGGATAAATTGAGATCACGCCTTAAAAGATGAAGTTTTGGAGGTGAAACTCAAAAAGATGCACAACAGATGAATGCACGTGACCATGTCTTGAGCTGAGATAAAGAGCTGATGAGTTGAAATTTCAAGATTTGAATTTGTTTCTTTGATTTCAGCTTTTGTAATTCAAGTTAGAATGGATTGAAAGACATTTGATAGGATTAGATAGGATAGGATGGTTGGCTAGATAATTAGTTAGGAATTAAAGGTTTAAAGACTTAGGATTTTAGGAAGTCTTTAGGGAGGTTGTTAGAGAAGAAAGCTATAAATAAAAGGGCTAGTAAACTTGGAAGATATAAGTTTTTACCTTTATTTTCTGCAGAAATTTTCCTTTCTCTTGTACTTTTCTTTCTTTTTAGAATAAAGTTAGAATAATTTTGCTACCATGAGTGGCTAAACTGTTTCCATTCCAATCCATGAGGTGTTAATGCCAATTTATTTAGTGAGGTGTTGTTTATAGTTTCATAATCTTTTTTTCATTCAAGTAATCATTAGTTCTTGCATTATGTTTTTTTATGGATTTTGAATGTTAAATAAATTGACAACTTATTTTCATTTTTTTCCCTACAACTATCGAATTGTTCTTGATCCGTAATTGTCTGCAACAATTAGTACAAGTAGCACTTAAATCTTTTTGCGTGTGTAAAGTGACAGTAATTATGCATTTATGATTTAAAGGGGATTAGTGATACAAGGATTTTCAATTGTAGCTATCTCAATTGTTGTTTTTGTTTTAATTGTTTTCAAGGTTCTTAGTGCTGTTATCAAATGATATGGAAAGCTATCGCCCCCAGTCATTTGTTAGTAAGGTTTGCTGTGAATGCTAGGTTCAAACAAATAGAATTGGAAAACTCAAAATTTTGTCATGGCTATCCTGAAAAATTTTTGGTTAAAAGCTTGAATAGAAAAGTGTTTTAAGAATCCTATGATTCTATGAATGGAAAAGTGTTTCAAAGGTGATCTTGTGTTCATTTCAGAAATTGAGAAAGAAGCGCAGAGACTAAGGAAGGAAACAAGAAATCCTATGATTCTATGAATGGAAAAGTGTTTCAAAGATGATCTTGTGTTCATTTCAGAAATTAAGAAAGAAGCGCAGAGACTAAGGAAGGAAACAAGAAAGTGGCTGCAATTTCATTCAACACCACTTGAGGAAGAAAGGATGGCTATAAGAGATTGTACATTGAGAGAGGTTATTGCTCCATTTTTGAATCAACAACCTCTTTGCATACAATTTCCAAATTTGGATGATGTAGCATTAGAATTAAAATATGGACTTATTCATTTGTTACCTATTTTTCGTGGAAATGCAGGTGAAGATCCACACAAACATCTCAAGGAATTCCATGTGATTTGCTCTAGTTTGAAACCAAAAGGAGTGACAGAGGAACAAGTTAATTTGAGAACTTTCCCTTTCTCCTTGGGAGATAAGGCAAAAGATTGGCTTTATTATCTTCTTGCAGGTTCCATTACAACTTGGGAGGAAATGAAGAGGTTGTTTTTGGAGAAAATTTTTCTTGCCTCACGAGTTGCAAACATTAGGAAGGAAATATGTGGTATTAGACAGCTTGGTGGAGAATCATTTTACGAATATTAGGAAAGATTCAACCAATTGTGTGCAAGTTGCCATCACCACCAAATTTCAGACCAACTTTTGATCCAATACTTTTATGAGGGGTTATTACCGATGGATTGTAGTATGGTTGATGCAGCCAGCGGAGGAGCCTTGGTCAACAAAAACCAACAGCAACAAGGCAATTAATCTCTAACATGGCAGAGAATTCGCAACAATTTGGTTCAAGATCTGAAGGGATTACTAAAAAGATTAATGAGGTAAGTACTTCTAGCATTCAAGACCAAATTTTTGATCTAACTACTCTAGTTCGTCAAATGGCTGTAGGACAATTGCAAAATGCAAAAGTGTGCGGAGTTTGCTATGTTCCTGGACATCCTACAAATTTGTGCCCGACTTTGCAAGAGGACATAATGCAATAGGCAAATGCAAAGGAAATATGATCCTTACTCAAACCATTATAATCCTGGTTGGTGGGATCATCCAAATCTTAGTTATGGGAACGCGAGTGGACAGCAAAGATATCAATTTTCAAGCCAAAACTGGCTAGCACAACCCTCACCACCAATGCAATCATCAAATTCAGGTATGCCTTTAGAAGATATTGCAAGGTCTTTGGTTACTAACACGCAACAATTTCAACACAATATGCAGAAATTCCATCAAGAGACTGGAGCTGGTATCCATAATGTGGAGAATCAAGTGTCTCAATTAGCTACAGAAATGAGTGAATTGAAGCAAAAAGTCTCAAAGGGATTACCTTCTCAAACAGTGGTAAATCCAAAGGAAAATGTTAGCACAATAATGTTAAGAAGTGGTAAGGAACTTCAACCCACACCCACTTCCCCAAAGAAAATTGTTGAGGAGACCAAGGATAATGAAGAAGGAAACTCAAAAGTAATAAGATCTGATTCTTATTATCCAATGATTTAAATACTAATGTTGCACCTTTTCCAAGCAAGTTAGCAAGGTCAAAAAGAGAGGAGCATGAGCAAGGAATTTTGGAGACATTCAAAAAGGTAGAACTAAATATTCTCTTGATAGATGCAATCAAGCAAATTCCCAGGTATGCAAAGTTTTTGAAGGAATTATGCACCAATAAAAGAAGGCTAAAAGGTGATGAAACAATCAATGTTGGGCAAAATGCATTTGTAGGAATTTAAAAAAAATTACTTGATAAGTGTGAGGATCCGGGTATGATTTCAATTCCTTACGTAATTGGGAATAAAATGATTGAACATGCCATGCTAGATTTAGGAGCATATATTAATGTTATGCTATATTCTGTATATTGTGCTCTAAATTTGGGTCCAATGAAGCCAACAAGGGTAATTATTAAACTTGCTAATAGGTCTACTACATATCCTGAAGGAGTTGTGGAAGATGTCTTAGTACAAGTCAATAAACTAATTTTTTCTGCTGATTTTTATATATTGAAAACCGAGGATGATGACATGGGAGAATCAGCCACTCTTTTGTTGGGGAGACCTTTTATGATGACAGCTAAGAATAACATAGATCAAGATGAGTGCACAATTTCTATAAAATTTGACGAACAAATTGTCAAGTTTAAAATTTTTGAGACAATGAAACATCAAGTTGACACTCATTCCTTATGTTCTATTGACATTGTGGATGCTGTTGTGCAAGATGTTTTTGATGAAGAGAATGATGTTTTTTCTGCAGGTCCTAGTGTGAGGTTAGAAGGGGATAAGGATATAAGTGAAGAATATGCCTTGAAAATTCCTGCAAATCCTTTAAATTTGAAGGATTCATTTCAGATTTCTCATGAGCAATTATTGGCTTATGTTTTGTAGGCTCCTATGTTGCAATTGAAACCCTTGCCAAATCATCTAAAATCAATAAAGAAAATGTAAGTGTGGTCCAAGCAACTTGTAAAAATTTAATAACTTGAGAGATAGAGGACGTCGAGCATAACGACGTTAAATAGTTACGCTTTTGGGAGGCAACCTAAAGAATTTCTTGATTTTGTGTGTTTTTTTTTTGTCCATAATGTTACTATCTTTTCTTTCTTTTTTGTTATTTAAATAATGATTTTAATTGTTTTTTCAATGTAGGTTTTATTTTCCTTCATGAAGTTTTTGAAGTTTCGCTAAAAAAAAAAAGAAAAAAGAAAAGGGGGAAAAAACCAGAGGACTTCTGCCCCTTAGGTGTGCTCACGCCATAAGAATGATAGTCTTATGAACAATTTCTAGAAGAGTTTAACACCTTAGGCATGCCCATGCCTTAATATCTATAGTCTTCTAGATTTTATTCACCATGTTCATCTGAAGACGCATTTTCATTAGGCGTGCCCATGCTTTATTTTATTTGGTCTTCTATTTTTCTTTTATTTGGTCCTTTGTTTTTCTTTCATGAATGCAAAAAAATAATAATAATAATAATAAATAAATAATCAAAATAAGGGTTTTAACAACCCAATTCTTCTTCTCTCTCCATTGCCATCGCTCTTGCAGCTTAAAATCCAATTCTTCTCTTTCCTCTCCATTGCCGACTCTCCTGCCGCCAATTACAAGTCTAGCTGCACCACCCGCTGCCACTTCACCTCTCCATTGCCATCGCAGTTCAGCCGCCGAGCCACATCCCTTAACCTTTTGGATTTCTACGGCTCTTTGGCAGTCAAAACCGCCACTGGCTCAGCCGCGACACCTTAGCCATCTCACTAGCCACATCACCACCTACTTTGCCTATCTGCTCCGCTACATCACAGTGGATGATGCTGCAATTGCTTTGCTTTTCCGCTTCACTGCTCGATAGCTACTTATCTGTCGCTATGCCTTTCCACCTCTCCATCGCTCCACTGTTCTGCCATCTTTATTCTAGCCTCCAATACGCTGCAAATCCTTTTTCTTCATAGGATTTCCTTTATTCTCGAATCACTTCTTTTCTATTTTTCTTTATTTTATTTTATCTCTTTTCTTTTCTTTTCCTGATTGAACACTGTTAGTTGTTAATTTTTTATTTTTTCCTTTTTATGTGAATTTATCTTTCATTCCCTTGCTATGGTTTTTGATGTTTAATGCTGCGTTGATTTTATTTGTTGTGCTCTTGCAGTGGTAATTTTATTTGGTTTTTTTTTATCGAATATAAAAATTTACTATAGATTAAAAATGAGGTTTTACACCATCCCCGGGCAAACACATACGTGCACAAATTCCAAACTATCTCACTACCATACCTATAAGATCATGACACTTGGGTACAATGCGTATCCCACCTTGTACACTTGTGTCATGATCCTATGTGCAATATCTAGAGGAATAGGAACTTGTCCCTCAAACTGTATCCGGTTTCAAGACAACCAGATATAATATACAGTGCAAACAAAAGCCAACCGTTTCTTCCTGCTAATCCAAGTCATCCCTCTAGCCTTCAGGATCCATTTTACCCACCTTACCCACAACGAGTCCTTCTTGTTGTGGATGTTCCATAATACCTTGGACAAGAGTGCTGTATTCCAAACCTTTGTGTCCTGAAGGCCTAACCCTTCATTCTCATTCGGTAATGTGAGATCTTTCTATACTACTAGTGGTTTTCCTCTGTCCCAAAGGAAATTCCTACACAACCTAGTAACCCCTCCTAGAACAGGGCCGGCACAGGAAGAGCTGAGAGCCAAAAACGCTGAATACCTTTCAATACTGATCGAATGAGCTCCAATCATCCCACATAAGAGAGTGACGAAGCATGCCAAAGTTCAATCTGTCCAGCGATCTTTTCCATAAGAGGGGCATAGTGGCTAGCTCTAACCCTCGCAGAGGCTAATGGGATCCCTAAGTATTGGGCCGGGAGTGTTCCTTTAGGGATTTGAGCCACCCCGGAATATCTTCCATCTCTCTATCTTGAATAGCTACGAGGTAGACACTGAACTTGTGGATGTTTGTCCTTAGTCCAGACATTGCACCAAACGCCTTTAAGCAATTCCATATGAGCTGGACTGAGGACTAATCTTCTCGTGAGAATAACAACAAGTCATTAGCATACACAAGGTGGGTAATCCTCAATGATGCACATCGGGGGTAGTAGTTGAATGCAGACCCATTGTAGCCTTCCGAAGTAGCCTAGATAAGTACTCCATACAGGTCACAAACAAGTACGGAGAAATTGGGTCTTCCTGTCACAGTCCTTTCCTGCCCTTGAACATACCATGAATATCTCCATTGAGTCGGATAGAATATGAGGCAGTAGAGACACACTCTATAATCCATATGATAAATGACCTCGGGAACCCAAATCCAGTGAGTATGGCATGTAAGAAAGACCAACTAATCGAATCATAAGCTTTCCAAAGATCAACCTTGATCAAGCATCTTGGCGATATCCATTTGCGGCTATACTGATGTAGGAGTTCTTGGGCCATATGAATGTTGTCCAGTATACTCCTCTTTTCCACAAATGCGGACTGCGCCTCATCAATAATCCCAGGAAGGACTTTCGACATTCTGGTTGCTAATATCCAGGTCACCACCTTATAGATCACATTAAAGCATGCAATTGGTCTGTAGTCCCTCACTGAATTTGTGTGTGCCGACTTCGGCACCAGTGAGATAATAGTGTGCTTGAGTTGCTTCAGAATTCTCCTTGAGTGGAAAAATTTCTGTACCCCCAAACATATATCCTTGCCCACTATGTGCCATGCCTTTTTAAAGAAAGCCGAAGTGTACCAATTCGGCCCTAGCGCTTTATCTCGCCCAATACTGAATAGTGCCTCATTGACTTCGTCTTCCGTTACTGACCTCTCTAGGTCATCAGAAGAGTGGGTCGTAACCTTGGCTCCTATGTCAAAAATTGTGCTATCTGCCTTATCCGTTGGCATCTCTGTTTCTAGAAGTTCTTGGTAGAACTCTAGGAATGCCTTTACCACCTCCTCTTGGCCCAAATTGACTACTCCATTATCCTTAACAACAGAAATGATGAAGTTCCTTTTGGTATTCCTCTTAACCAGTGCATGAAACAGCTTCGTATTACGTTCGTTGTTGAGGAAGTATCGGCATTTAGCTTTTTGGAACAGAAATTTCCGCTCAGCTTCATTTAGCTTCCAAGCCACCCCCGGAAGTTCCCGGATTCTACTTTGTGCATCTGTATCCAGGGGATTTAGTTGGACCTCTTGTTGTAGTTTCTCCAACTCATCCCTTGCCCTTTCCGCCCAGTAGGAGATATGATTGAAGTGTTGGACATTTAACGTTTTTAACAATCCCTTCAACCTTTTCAACTAGTGGCATAGCTTATATTTTTTAGAGTCATACACATAAGTCCTCACTCTTGTTCGACAATGCCTCAAACTCTTCATGATTTGTCCACATGTTGAAGAACATGAACATTTTCTTTAGTTGTGTGACAGGCCCACCATAGTAAAACTAGGGGAATGGTTCGACCTAAACCCTGAGGGTGGGAAATTTGTAGACGTTTCCCAACCTTGCATGAGCCACCTTTCATTCACCATTACCCAGTCTAGCTTGGACCAAACCTTGTGATTGTTCCAAGTAAGGTGACATCTAATAGCCCCAAAGACAAGCAACAATCCAAGAGGTCCTTGGTTTCATAAGAAGTGATCAAGGCTCCATTGACTTGCTTCCCATCATACATAATGATATTAAAGTCACCTAACACCATCCAAGTTGAAACCCAGGCCAAGGCAAAGGACGCCAGGTTCTCCCATAAATCACGTCTAGCAACTATAAAGTGTAATCCATATATGAAACTCACAAGAAAAGTATAGGAAGTTACCTTGCAAGTGAGCGATATATGAATAGCGTGGGGGATGACTTCCAACACCGAGACCTCCACCTTGGATGAGTTCCACATCACCATGATACGTCTAGCCCTGTGCGTATCAGTTGTTACATTGGCTCCGCCCCTGAAATTTATTTTTCATTAACCGGCTTAACTTCTCGTCCTCCATTTTACATTCTAGTATCCCAAAGATATCCACATCATATTTTTTTATCAGCTCCAACACACCATTTTGTTTGAGGGGATGGTTGAATCCCCTTATATTCCACGCAGCAATCCTCATGTTTGAGGCAAAGCCTCGGTCCCCTTCTGAGTAGCCTCTTTCCTAGCCTTCTTTTTTTCATTTTTCCTGAACTCCTGCATGTCCCTATCTTCCACCCCCTCGGAGGCTAAGGCTACAAAAAAGGAAGCTATACCAACTACCCCAGCACTAGAGCCTTCTTCATTCTTTGAGTTTTCTGCACAATACTGCTTACTGCGTGGGACCAAGTCCCCCTCGAGGTGATCAAGCTGCTCTTCTTGTGTTAGAGGTGCTGGGTCGGCCGGATGTCTCTTCTCCTCCAAAGAATCATCACCACTTTCCCCTTATAGTTGGCAGACTTAACCACCTCTTGGCCATCTACAACCTTTTCAGAATCTACTCCATGCTTCTTGTTCATATCCCCATCTCCTTTAGGCTTGTCACCACCCCGTTGCTTTAGCTTTGGTCTGGACTGTGATCTCCCTCGCCCTTGGTTCATCCGCTTGGCATGATAGCACTCCTCTTTCCCATGGCCAATTCCTCGGCAAAAAGAACATACCTTTGGTTCTTGTTCGTACGTTACCTCTTGAGATCGGATAGTGCCATTGGCTAGTTGAACAGGAATGGACCTAACAAGGGGCTTTGTGACATCCACCTCCACCAAAACCCTAGCAAATCTTGGACTAGTTTGTTCAGCTGTAAGCCGGTCAGTTATCACTGGCTCACCAACCCTAGAGACCAGTTTGCCCAATGCCTTAGCATTCCAACACTGTAGTGGTAGGTTATGCAGTTGGATCCAGGTTGGTATGTTGTTGAAGCATTTATCATCGAATCCAAATAGAGAAGGCATTTTCTTGAGAAACCACGGCCTTCTATAAGTATAATATGGTCTCTTAGTGAGAACCATATCCCTATGCTCCTTAGTATCAAATTTAAAGATTAGCCAACCACTAGCATGCCATAGATACTTGTACGGAACTTGCCAAGTTTTGCACACTTCCGAAATTGCTTGGTACCCTGGGAATTTCCCTAATACGTAGCCTATCAAGAAAAATCCCCATGCCTCTTCAATATCATCTAGATCTTCATTTTCTAGAACCACGACCTCGCCCACATCATACTTCTCTAGTTTGAGGCCCTTCGCCAGGTCCCGATTTCCTTGAAAGAGACTCGCCCAAGAAGACGTTTGGGCAGTTTTTGCCAAATCTATCGAAGGTTTCTCAAGGGACTGGCTTGGTTTAGAGTGGGAAGCATCCTTTACTAGTGTTGCTATCTTAGTAGAGGTGCTAGCTTGCATTTGGCTTCTTTACGGCATTTCATCGAGCACTTAATGTGCATGACTTTTGTTGGCCATAGAAACAGTCTACCTTGTTTGATCATGATGCTTGGGGCAGCCAGAGATAGGGCTAACCCCTTCTACATCTACAACCATCATTCCATCATGCTTCAACGAGGAATCAACCTCAAAATCTTGCGTTTTAACCTTACCCGATCCTTTGTCTTGCTCATCTCTCGGCTTGGTGACTTCGTCCCCTTTTTGCCCAGCTTTTCCAGATTCTTTGATGTTCAACCCACATTCAGAACTTAGTTTTTCCACCGATCCACCTTTCTCACTCTTACTGCAATCTGATGAATCCTCATTATCAGAGTCTTCATTCGGTTTACTCACCTGAATCGTCTTCAACCTTGGTCGTGGTGTCTGCTTCTTATTCCCCAAGGATGGGGGCTTATGTTGCACAATTTTTTCCTCGCCATGCTCAGAACAACATTGAGGAACTGCACAAATCGTCGGATTACAGCCGCAACACGAAGAATCGAAGAACTTCAGCAACACGGGAACTTCAGAATTTCAAAAATTAGAAAATCCAACAACCTGATTCAACCCTTAAACCTTAACCCCCGGTATACGGAGCACAGTGGAGGTGCCCTTAGTGCATTCAGCAGCTTAAATTAGCAGAAGTTCAACAAAGAAAGTCGGAAAATCACAGATTACCGTTGTTTTAGAGAGTTGGATATGGAGCATCGGATTCCCTAAAAACAAGCATAAATGGAGCTGTAAATATTCAAATACCTCTTCCGGAAGACCATGTTGGGTCGAGGTTCAGATCTTCAGTGACCCAGTTCATGACTCGGAACCTTCAATCTACTGTACTGAATCTATTCTCTCCTCTTCCGTTGCAATATTCAGTGGAATGGAATGGTCGAAATCTAAGCCAGCATTGATCAGTGGCACAAGTAGAAACCACAACCAGTAGGTCGCCAGGAATCGCCCAAAGGAGACTACGCGTGCTTACATGGTAATTTTATTTGTTTGATCATGACACTGCCGAGTAGTCTCTCTTCCTCAAGCAGTCATTCCCCATTAAGATTTAAGTTTCCTTTTCGCTATTGAATAAGGGACTAATTGTAGATTTTTTAAATGGGTTGATGAATTCTAGTATTTTTAGTTTCTAGTTTGGAAAGAATGGGTTGAAATATATGTGCTAAACAATAGTGACATAGGTAAGAAGAATTGAAACTATAGTGGTTTGCAATGTATAAACGTCATTGAGAATTTGTTTTAAAAGAAGGCATGTTGTAGTGTGGCCAACTATGGCATCGTTTTGTGCATTTTCATTGTACTGTTTTTCAACTTTCACAAAGTAGCATGTAGTGCACCATGTTATCATGTGATAAAGATTTTGTTTCTATTCAATTTTTTCTATTGCCTAGTCTCATTTTATTTTATTTCAACCACACTTTCACACTTTTTCTTGGTGCTTTGGTGTGTTGAACTTCTATTAACTCATTAATCTTTTAGACCCTTTTCAAATTTCTTTGGATATGCAAATTATAATGGTTAATGATCATATAAATAAAGAAAGTGATTAGGGCTATAGAGTGATTTTTATTTGGATTACATTGCTATATCTTTGTGAACTTATTATGTCTCTATCCTAAGTCCTTTCTTATCCTATTTTACTACTATAATTTCAAATTGAGTTTCAAAGATTAAGTTTGGGGGGTGTTATTTGCCTTCGTATTGATTACTTTCTTCTATGATTTGTAGGTAACAACCATTTGGGAAGAAGTATTTTTGATTTTCAATTTATGTTGACACTCTCAACCACATTAAAAGATAGCGTTCCCTCCTTTCCCTTGGATGTCTTGTCTCACATGTTTGTAATTCAGGGAAGTTATTTTGCCCTCTTATCTTTATATTTTCACTACTTCTTGTGAATGTGAGCTTTTGTGATTTTGAATTATTTTGGTAAATTTTTTTGCAAAATCCCTCAAGGCATGTTTAAAAATGTGAATGTTTTCCTTGAAATTCCTAACTCTTTGATACTTGTTTAGAATAACTCTTGGTTAACATGCATTAGTAATTGAGTTAGAAAGCATGAAAAGGGAGAGTATGATTAGCATTTTTTTTTTGAAAATTTTGTTTAAGCATCTCATTGGTTTTGATGACGAAATTGAATGAGAATGTGCAATATTTGAGCCATTAAACCTATTGTGAGTATTTGAACCTATGAGTATTTTCTTTTTCTTGCTCACATATTTCTTTGTTGAGTATTGACAAATATGGTATGTTTATTCTGGAACTTGCTTTGTTATGCATGTCAAGATCACATTGTGGGTTTATGCTTTGAAATGATAAGGGCGTTTAGGAGTAGCCAATTTTAACTTTCTAAAAAGCCATTCCATTATATATACCCTAGTCAACCAATTTTGAGCCTAAGCTTTTCTTTGTGATAACACCACATCATTAGCCTTAACCCGTTGTTGTTATTTACCATCGTTGAACCCTTTGTCAAGTGTATGTAGGAATGAGTTGTATGATTAAATTTTTATTGATTCCAAAGAAAAAAACCAATTGAAAAAAAAAAGAAGAGAAAAAAAGTGAGAAAAGTGAAAAAGTATTCCCTGAGAGGTTTGGACAAAGTAAATGTGCTCCAGCCTCCAGGGTTTACAAGATGTCCAACTACATCCCAAAAAAAAAAAAAATTATGGTTCTAAAAATGTTACTTTTTTTGCATTTAAATCTTGCAAGGAAGTTCTTATATATCTTGATTTGTGTAGCCTCAATTTTCCTTTTGTTTACCCACCTTTACCTCAGCCCCTTTACAACCCTTTTAAGTCCCTTTGATTTTTGCATGAATTCATATTCATTAGTGGTGGAGATGTGATATATAAGCAAGCCTATGGTAATGACATGCTATGTTTGATTTCAATGCTAAATGAATCCCTAAATACTTTGAGTGAATAGAGTGCAACTTGTGAGAGGTTATCAAATGTTGTATATTTGATTTTGACAAAATTGTTGGAATTAATGAGATACCGGTGTTTTGTTTAGAAAATCGGGCTATGAATACTTATCATTTGAATTGTCATTTCAATCTTAATTTCTAATGTGTGGTGATTTTGGGTTATTTGTGAATGGTCTGAAAAAGGGAAGGGAGTATAGAGGGAGATATTGATCTATCGTATGCTTGAGGACAAGTATAGTTTAGATGCTGGGGTATTTGATAGGATTTAATTTGTTACCATTTAATAGGAGCAAAACTATGATGGTAATGCTTTATTTGGTATGAAAATGGCTAATTTGAAGTTTTTTTGTACCAGGGAGTAAAGTTGATGGACTAAAGCGAAAGGATGGAATTTAATAAAGATTTTTTTGGAGAAGGATTTTTGGAGCAAAAACAGAACACTATCTTGGATAAACAAAGATCACGCCTTAAAGGATGAAGTCTTGGAGGTAAAACTCAAGAAGATGCATAACTGATGAATGCACGTGACCATGTCTTGAGCTGAGATAAGAGCTGATGAGTTGAAATTTCAAGATTTGAATTTGTTTTTTTGATTTTAGCTTTTGTAATTCAAGTTAGAATGGATTGGAAGACATTTGATAGGATTTGATAGGATTAGATAGGATAGGATGGTTGGCTGGATAATTAGTTAGGAATTAAAGGTTTAAAGACTTAGGATTTGTTGGAGGGATTTTAGAAAGTTTTTAGGGAGGTTGTTAAAGAAGAAGGCTATAAATAGAAGGGCTAGTGAACTTGGAAGATATAAGTTTTTACCTTTATTTTCTGCCGAAATTTTCCTTTGTCTTGTACTTTTCTTTCATTTTAGAATAAAGCTAGAATAGTTTTGCTACCATGAGTGGCTAAACTGTTTCCATTCCGATCTAAGGGGTGTTAATGCCAATATATTTAGTGAGGTGTTGTTTATAGTTTCATAATCTTTTTGCATTCAAGTAATCATTAGTTCTTGCATTATGTTTTTTTATGGATTTTGAATGTTAAATAAATTGACAACTTATTTTCATTTTTCTCCCTACAGCTATCTAATTGTTTTTTATCTGTAATTGTCCAGAACAATTAGTACAAGTAGCACTTAAATCTTTTTGCGTGTGCAAAGTGAAAGTAATCATGCATTTATGACTTAAAGGGGATTAGTGATACAAAGATTTTCAATTGCAGCTATCTCAATTGTTGGTTTTTGTTTTAACTGTTTTCAAGGTTCTTAGTGTTACCATCAAATGATATGGAACGCTATCGCCCCCAGTCATTTGTTAGTAAGGTTTGTTGTGAATGCTAGGTTCAAACAAATAGAATAGGAAAACTCAAAATTTTGTCATGGCTATCCTAAAAATTTTTCGGTTAAATGTTTGAATGGAAAAGTGTTTTAAGAATCTTATGATCTAGATATATTCGGTACACTACACTTCCTTGATCGGAGCTTGGTAAGATTGAAGTAATCTTTTAATATTTCGAGTTGATTTCTTTTTTTTTTTCATATATATTTTTTATTTACTACTATTAGAGTTGGTACTAAAAATTCTTCTTTTATTTTTCTCTTCATCTCAATTGCTAAGAAACCTTTCAACACATAACTCCCTGTGGGATTCGAACGGGTCCGCTACTACTACAAATCATTTGTAGCTAGTCTGAAGATCTAAATTAATTTTGGGGGCTTCGACAACCCGACTATTCAGCAAGCAAATCATCTAATCGAGGAATAGGATAGCGATACTTTACCGTTATGTTGTTCACGACTCGATAGTCTATGCACATCCTCCACGACCCATCTTTTTTTGGTACCAACAAAACTGTACTGCACATGGACTTATACTTTTCCAAACCCATCCTTTATCCAACAAGTCTTCAACTTGCCTTTGAAGTTCTTTGGCCTTTTCGGAACTCGTTCAATAGGCAGGCTTGTTTGGAATTAATGCTCCCGAAACAAAGTTGATTTGATGCTCAATACCACGAAATGGTGGTAATCCTTTTGGAGCTTCTTCGGGAAATATATCTTCAAATTCCTACAAAATAGAAACAATACTGCCTGGTAGTTCACCGGCCAAATCATTAGTAGACAAAATGAGCTTTCTTAAACAAAATAAGCACAAAAAGTGATTGAGAATTTAGAGCACTCTTGATCTCTCTCTCTTTTTTTTTTTTTTTGCAAATGCACAAAATTGTTTTTCCTTTTCAGTCAAGATAATTGCTTCTTTTTTCTCCTTTTTGCTCTTTTTCTTTTCACTCTTTTTTCCACTCAACTCTTTCCTTTCACTCAAACTCTTTTCATTCTTTTTTTTCTCACTCTCTTTCTTTTGCTCACTTTCTTTTTTTGCACCTTCTTGTAACCTCACTTGATCTTCATAGATTTGACTAGGAGTCATAGATACAAGAGTTACATTTCTCTGATTATGAACAAAAGAGTACTTGTTAGTAAAACTACTGTGACTAATACGTCTATCATACTGCCATGGCCTTCCCAACAACAAATGACTTGCTTGCATGAGAACCACATCACAAATCACTTCATCTTCATATTTTCCAATGCGAAATGGCACCTTTACTTGCTTGGAAACGTGAACTTCTCCACAATCACTAACCCATTGGAGTTTATATGGCTTTGGGTGCTTTGTTGCAGGCAATTCTAGCTTTTCAACCATAGAGACACTAGCTACAGTAGTACAACTTCCACCATCAATTATGACACTACATACCTTCCCATTAACATCGTATCTTGTGTGGAAAAGGTTCTCTCTTTGTGCCTTGTCGTCATCCTTGACTTGTATATTAAGGATTCGCCTCATGACCAACAATTTACCATGGACTGATAACTCCTCCTTATTAGCATAGTAAGACATTTTGGAAATCCTGAAATCAAATGCTTAAAAAAAATCCTCACAAAAAGTAATCACTCCCTTATGATTTTTTTTTACACTCTCAAGATTTTTTTTTTGTGGTCACTCACACTCATTTTTTCTCACAAATGAGGTTTACACTCGTTACCCCTCTTAAGGTTCTTATTGAACTCACTTCAACAATTATCAAGATAGAGTGTGACTTTCACTACTAAAACTTATCAAACAATTTTTGTGTTCTTTAAGTTGTGAAATTAAATACCAAGGAATAAGAAAAGATAGCAACTTAAAGATAGATAAAGATAAGAAGAGTAGTGAACTAGATGAACAATGGGAATTTATCCAAGGTTGATTGAGAAGAAAGAATTTTGTTAATGAATTTGTTGCCAACTTGGATAACAAGAGAAATGAATGTTAGATCTCAAAGGAATCACACTTAAGGAATGAAATTTTTGTATCCATTTCTTCTTCTTTTTTTTTTTTAATATTCGGCAAGGATTTTTTTTTAATAATTTAATATTTTGGCCTCTTTTTTTGTACATTTTTTTTAAAAAGACTAAAAAAAAGAAGTGGAGATGAGAAAGTGGCTCCTTAAATTCCAAAAATCACTGCTAGGAACCTTGCCCAACCTGTGACAAAACCCGCTAACAAAAAATGTGAATATTGATTTATAAAATCAAAACTCACTGCTAAGAACCTTGCCAACCTGCGACAAAGCCCACTAACAAAAATGTGAATGTTGATTTTCAAGAAAGTCAAGAATAAGAAAGGATAAAATCAAAAAGGAAAACAAAGGATATGCAACCCTTAGAGATGGCTCTAATACCAAATGACGTGATTCCAATTCGAAGGATTGGGAAACACTTAGAAAATTGCCTATGATATGTCTAAGGGACGCTAGTTCGGATAGGTGTAAACAGCAACCCACTATCTATAAAGAGATAGGAACCTTGGTATAAATACGCCACAACCAACTACACCAAAATTGGTTGATAAGTTTAGATCGAACGCCACAAGTTGATAAGTCGTAGACGCCACAACTTGATAAGTTCGTTTGAACGCCACAAGTTTTCGAAGAAAACTTGATAATTTCTAAGTTCTCAAGGAAGCCAAAAATGAGATAAACTCATAATTTCATTACTCAAAGCTTGTTTTCAAAGTAGTACAAAGATGTCTATTTATAGGCTAAAATAAGTCTTAAAAATAAATAATTAAATCCTAATTATCCTTGTCTAGAAGAAATAAATATTAAGTTGACTTTCTAACTTCTAGACTAGACTTTGACAAGACTAATAAAATTCTGCATTTTAATAAACGAATTACACATAATTCTAGATGATATGTTGGATGAAATCAAGATACATTAGATTGGTACGTTGACCCAAGTGTTGGAATGAGAAGGTTCATTCATCTTGAGTTGGCTTGCAAGACTTCATTAATTACTTCTTTGACTGAATTTTCCAAGGCGGAATTTCGTCATTCAAGTCCTCAAAATAGATGCTTGACCATTGAATTTGAAGTCTTCAACACTTGACTACATGAATAATTGTTGGCTGAAATTTGGACCATTTTTAGGACCAAAATTAATCTTTGACTTGGATCAAATGCACTTTCGAACTTGGACCTTCGCTCCATTGAATTAGGTGGGAAGTTGGGGCCAAGTTCGCATCTCTGGTCGCAGAGTTCACATCTTTGTCTCCAAGTTCGCATCTCTGGGCCAAAAGTTGGGAAGTCAGAGCCAAGTTCACATCAACAAACTTGCCAACAAAACATCTAATCACGTAATTCATTGGCCTAATGAATGTACTAGGTGTGTTTGATGTGCACCTCAAGGTTATAAGGAGCCAACAACACACAACAAGCAACCAACCCAAATTTAACTTGTGAAACAAGTAGAAGCAGGGAAGATTAGACCAATGGACGAAGCGTCGTCACAACCTATTGTTCAACTAGATTGATAAGATTCAAAGGCGCTAGAATGTGTTAGGTGTGTTTGGTGTGCACCTCACGGCTATAAGGAGTCAACAAACAACAAGCAACCAGCCCAAACTTAACCTGTGTTTGATGTGCTCCTCATGGCTATAAGGAGCGAACAACCCACAACAAGTAACCAACCCAATCTTAACTTGCTTAACAAGTAGAATAAAGGAATATTAGACCAACGGATGAAGCGTCATTACAACCTAGAGTTCTATTAGATTGATAAGATTCAAAGGCACTAAAATGTATTAGATGTCATCGATGTGCACCTCATGGCTATAAGAAGCCAACAACACAAAACAAGCAATCACCCCAAACTTAATTTGTGAAACAAGTGGAACCAGGGAAGATTAAACGAATGGATAAAGGGTCGTCAAAAGCTAGGGTTGTATTAGACTGATAAGGGTTTAGAATGTGTGTGGTCTCTTTGTCTTTTCATGCACTGATTTTTTCAACCCAAGTTTAGCAATGTGAATTGAGTGT
This sequence comes from Gynochthodes officinalis, assembly GCA_020080225.1. Classification (NCBI taxonomy): domain Eukaryota; kingdom Viridiplantae; phylum Streptophyta; class Magnoliopsida; order Gentianales; family Rubiaceae; genus Gynochthodes; species Gynochthodes officinalis. The sequence goes on from CM034615.1 coordinate 24,267,490, forward strand.
CGGTCTAGTCTCCTATGTGTTGTACTTTGTAGCATAATCGGCCAAAAGAGGGTTGAGGTTGAATGCTATTCTATAGTAGTTGTTGATATAGTAAAGGGCTAAGCATCGGTTTCATGGAGATTGAGAGTTTACGAAGATCTCAAGATACAAAAATATGATTGGCTCTCTGTTACACCAGTATCGAGAAGCAAATGCATTTGTGGCTGGTTTGACCAAGTTAGCATATCGGACATGTTTTCAAGTTCTATTGTCAGATACAGGATCTTCACAACTATGTTTGGTCGCTTATTGAATTGAATTGAGATCAAGTTAGCTCCTTCAAATTTATCTTGCTTTCCACATTGACTCCTGTTAATGTTCTTAAGTCTTTATTTGTAATTCTTCATTGCTCACTATAATTTAATAAGAGGGTAGCCCATCCCACTAGCCCATAACGGCTGCTTCATAAAAAAAGAAGAAAGATGTTAAGTCACATTTAAGTTGATTAAATGTGGTTTCCTCCTTAGGTCCTCATTTAAAACAAACAATTTTCGTTATCAGTTCCTTTAAAGGGGTTGTTTTTGTTGAAAAGCCCTTCACAGATCTACTATAAAAGCTCGCTAAGCTATGAAAACTTGTTACCTAAGAAACATTAGAAGGGGTTAGCTAATCTAACATGGCTTTGACCTTTGGTTAATCAACTTTGATACATTTTCTATTTACAATATAACCAATAAAAACAACTTCTTTCCAACCAAAATTATATTTTTTGATGATAGCCAAGAGCCTTTCTTCACAAAAAGTACTTAACACTCGTTTTAGACGTTCAACACGTGTAGTTATGTCCTTACTATAAGTCAGGATATCGAAATACACAACCACAAACTTGGCTACAAAACATCTAATCACATAATTCATTGGCCTCATGAATATACTAGGTGTGTTTGATTTGCACCTCATGGATATAAGGAGCCAATAACACACAACAAGCAACCACCTTGAACTTAACTTGTGAGATAAGTAGAACCATGGAAGATTAGACCAATGGATGAAGCGTTGTCACAGCCTAGGGTTTTACTCGATTAATAACACTCAAAGGCTCTAGAATGTATTAGGTGTGTTTGATGTGCACCTCACAGCAATAACAAGCCAACAACACACAACAAGCAACCACCCAAACTTAACTTGTGAAGCATATAAAACCAGGGAAGATTATACCAATGGATGAAGCATGGTCACAACCTAGGGTTCAACTAGATTGATAAGATTCAATGTCACTTGAATGTATTAGGTGTGTTTGAGATGCACCTCACGGCTATAAAGAGCCAACAACACAAAACAAGCAACATGTCCAAACTTAACTGGCGAAACAAGTAGAACCAGGAAAGATTAGACCAATGGATGAAGCGTAATCACAACCTAGGGTTTTACTAGATTGATAAGATTCAAAGGCGCTAGAATGTATTAGGTGTACTTGATGTCAACCTCATTGCTATAAGGAGCCAACAACACACAGCAAGCAATTAGCCCAAACTTAACTTGTGAAAGAAGTAAAATTGGGGAAAATTAGACCAATGGAAGAAGCGATGTCACAACCTAGGGTTCTACTAGATTGAAAAGATTCAAAGGCACGAGAATGTATTAAGTGTGCTTGATATGCATCGCACGGCTATAAGGTGCCAACAACACACAACAAGCAATCACCCCGGACTTAACTTGCGAAATAAGTAGAACTAGGGAGGATTAGACCATGGAGGAAGCGTCATCACAACCTAGGGGTTCTACATGATTGATATGATTCAAAGGCGCTAGAATGTATTAAGTGTGCTTGATATGCATCTCATGGCTATAAGAGGCCAACAACACACAACAAGCAACCACTGCAGACTTAACTTGCGAAGTAAGTAGAACTAAGGAAGATTAGACCATTGGAGGAAGCTTCGTCACACCTAGGGTTCTACTCGATTGATAATATTCAAAGGCGCTAGAATGTATTAGGTGTGTTTGATGTTCACTCCACGGCTATAAAGAGCCAACAATACACAACAAGCAACCACCCTAGACGTAACTTGCGAAACAAGTAAAACCATGGAAGATTAGGCCAATGAATGAAATGTCATCACAACCTTGGGTTTTACCAGATTAATAAGATTCTAAGGCTCTAGAATGATTAGGTGCATTTGATGTGCACCTCATGGCCATAAGGAGCCAACAACACACAACAAGCAATCTGCCCAAACTTAACTAGTGAAACAAGTAGAACTAGGGAAGATTAGACCAATAGATGAAGCGTCATCACAATCTAGGGTTTTACTAGATTGATAAGATTCAAAGGCACTAAAATGTATTAGGTGTACGTGATGTGCACCTCACGGTAATAAGAAGCAAACAACACACAATAAGCAACCACCCCAAACTTAACTTGTGAAACAAGTAGAACTAGGGAAGATTAGACCAATTGATAAAGAGTCATCACAACCTAGGGTTCTACTAGATTGATAATATTCAATGGCGCTAGAATGTATTAAGTGTGTTCGATGTGGACCTCACGGCTATAAGAAAGCAACAACAACAACAAGCAACTAGCCCAAACTAAACTTCGTAACAAGTAGAACTAGGGAAGATTAGATCAATGGATGAAGCATCATCACAACCTATGGTTCTACTAGATTGATAAAATTCAATGGTGCTAAAATGTATTGGGTGTGTTTGATGTGCAACAAAGGGCTATAGGGAGCCAATAATACACAACAAGCGACCAGCCCAAACTTAACTTGTGTAACAAGTAGAACCAGGGAAGATTATACCAATGGATGAAGTGATGTCACAACCTACAGTTCTACTAGATTGATAAGATTCAAAGGCGTTAGAATGTATTAGATATTCTTGATGTGCACCTCACGGCTATTAAAAGCGAACAACACAAAACAAGCAACCATCCTAAACTTGCAAAACAAATGAAACCAAAGTAGATTAGAACATCGGATGAAGGGTCGTCACAACCTTGGGCTTTATTAGATTGATAAAGGTTTAAGATGTGTGTGGTCCCCTTGTCTTTTCATGCACTGATTTTTTTGGCCCTAGTTTAGCAATGTGTGCTGAGTGTTGGTCTATTCTCCTAGGTGTGGTATTTTGTGGCATAATCGGCTAAAAGAGGGTTGAGGTAGAATGCAATTCTAAAATAGTTGTTGATATAGTAAAGGGCCCACCATCAGTTCCATGGAGATTGAGAGTTTACATTTAGAAGATCTCAAGATACAAAAATATGATTGGCTCTCTGTTACACCAGTATCAAGAAGCAAATGCAATTGTGGCTGGTTTGAACAAGTTAGCATATCGGACAAAATCTTTTCAAGTTCTATTGTCAGATACAGGATTTTCACAATTTTGTTTGGTCGCTTATTGCATTGAATTGAGATCAAGTTAGATCTTTCAAATTTATCCTACTTTCCACATTGACTCCTATTAATGTCTTTAAGTCTTTATTTCTAATTTTTCACTGCTCACTATAATTTAATAAGAGGGTAGCCCATCCCACCAGCCTATAATGGCTATTTCATAAAAAAAAAGAAGAAAGAAGTTAAGTCACGTTTAAGTTGATTAAATGTGGTTTCTTCCTTAGCTCCCCTTTTAAAACTAACAGTTTTCGTTATCAGTTCATTTAAAGGGGTTGTTTTTGTTGAAAAGTCCTTCACAGATCTGCTATAAAAACTAGCTAAGCTATGGAAACTTGTTACCTAAGAAACATTAGAAGGGGTTAGCTAATCAAAGATGGCTATGACCTTTGGTTAATCAACTTTGATACATTTTGTATTTACAATATAACCAAGAAAAAACAACTTCTTTCTTCACTAAAAGTACTGAACACTCGTTTTAGACGTTCAACACGAGTAGTTATGTCCATACAATAAGTCAAGATATCAAAATAGAAAACCACAAACCTGACTACAAAACATCTAATCACATAATTCGTTGGCCACATGAATGTATTAAGTGTGTTTGATGTGCACCTCAAGGCTATAAAGTGCCAACAACACACAACAAGCAACCACCCCAAACTTAACTTGCGAAACAAGTAGAACTAGGGAAGATTAGACGAATAGAGGAAGCGTCGTCACAACCTAGGGTTCTACTCGATTGATAGGATTCAAACGCGCTAGAATGTATTAGGTGTGTTCGATGTGCAACTCATGGCTATAACGAGCCAACAACACACAACAAACAACCACCCCAACTTAACTTACGAAACAAGTAAAACCAAGGAAGATTAGACAAATGGATGAAGCGTCGTCACAACCTAGGGTTCTAATAGATTGATAAGATCCAAATGCGCTAAAATGTATCAGGTGTGTTTGATATGCACCTTGCAGCCATAAGGAGCCAACAACACACAACAAGCAACCTGCCCAAACTTAACTGGCGAAACAAGTAGAACCAGGAAAGATTAGACAATGGATGAAGTGCCATCACAACCTAGAGTTTTACTAGATTGATAAGATCCAAAGGCGCTAGAATGTATTAGGTATACTTGATGTGCACCTCACGGCTATAAGAAGCCAACAACACAACAAACAATCGCCCCAAATTTAACTAATGGAACAACTAGAACTAGGGAGATTAGACAATGAATGAAGAGTCGTCACAACCTAGGGTTCTACTAGATTGATAAGATTCAAAAGAGGCTAACAACACATAACAAGCAACCACCCCAGACGTAATTGGCGAAACAAGTAGAACTACTGAAGATTAGACCAATGGAGGAAGCGTCTTCACAACCTAGGGTTCTACTCGATTAATAAGATTCAAAGGGGCTAGAATGTATTAGGTGTATTTGATGTGCACCTCACGACTATAAGGAACCAACAACATACAATAGGCAATCACCCCAAAATTAACTTGCGAAACAAGTAAAACCAGAGAAGATTAGATCAATGGATGAAGCATCGTCACAACCTTGGGTTCTACTAGATTGATAAGATTCTAAGGCTCTAGAATGATTAGGTGTGTTTGATGTGCAACTCACGGCCATAAGCAGCCAACAACACACAACAAGCAACCTACCCAAACTTAGCTGGTGAAACAAGTAGAAATAGGGAAGATGAGACCAGTGGAGGAAGCATAATCACAACCTAGGGTTCTACTCTATTGATAAAATTCAAAGGCGCTATAATGTATAAGGTGTGTTTGATGTGCACCTCATGGCTATAACGAGCCAAAAACTTACAATAGGGAACCACCCCAAACTTCACTTGTGAAATAAGTAAAACCAGAGAAGATTAGACCAATGGATGGAAAGTCGTCACAACTTAGGGTTCTACTAGAATGATAAGATTAAAATGCGCTAGTGAAAACTCTATTTTATATAGAGTTTTCTTGTTAATTTTGGTTAGAAATTGGCTTGTGTTTTAATTTGTTTTTACATATTTTGGCCAAATTATCCTTTGATTTTATGATTTCTAAGTTTTCTAATATTTCTAGAACTTTTGAGCTTAATCTTGAATTTTCTTCTAATTTAAGGATAAAAGGACTAACCAATTATCTTGGGACTATTTTATTGTCAAAAGCCAAAGGAAAAGGGAATGAACCAACATCGGGCAAAGAAGAAAGCACAAGAAAGCCAAGCCAAACAGCCGAAAAAACAAGAAAAGAAAGCTTAACCGCACATAGAGAGAAAGAGGAAGTGAGCTAAGCTGCAAACAAATTTGGAAACAACCAAAGAAGAAACCAAACAACAATAGGAAAAGACTTCTTCAGCTACAAAAAAAAAGAGGAAACAAAGCTGGGTTATAAACTAGAAACAACAACCGTGCAGAAACAAGAAAACCAAGCTCAGCACAATTTGGAAACGAAGATATCGGGAAGCAACAAAGATGGGAAGCTACTGGAATTTGGAAACAAAAGTCGGCTGGGATTTGGAAACAAAAAGGACCGAATTCAAGTTGAAGACAAACAACAAAACAAAGAAGGATTTGGGTCTGAAAAATTTAGGAAGCAACAGCCATTCTTTTGCTCTATATAAACAATGCAGCCGAGAGGAACAAAATAGAACTCACTCTTCTATTCCTTTGTTTTTCCATTCTTCTCGTTAGTTTAGGAGTAGTAGTAGCATATCCATTCAGTTTTTATTTTCTTCCTTTAGTTTAGATTTAGCAGTAGCCGACCTTTCTTTCATTAGTTTAGAGAATTATAGCTGCCAGTTTCTTTTCCTTTGTTTTGTTTTCTTTTCAGTACTTTAGTAAGATTTCAGTAGTTGCTCTCGGGTTTCTTGAGAACATTCAGTCTTCTCCTCGGTTTTCTTCTGAACCTTGCAGTAGTAGATCTTGGTCTTTCTCAGCAGAAGCACAGCCACAGTTTGTTGTTTGTTTTCCTATCCTTCTCGGTTTTCTGCCAGTTTTTTTTTGATGTTTTGTATCGGTTTCCTTCAGCAAATTCCAGTAGCTGCTTTCGGTTTTTCTTTGCTTCAGAACTTCGGTTGTCTTCTGTGTTGTTCCTCTTGATTTCCCGTCGTTTTGTTCTTCTTGTTGTCTTCAGTAGTTTAGTAAGCAAATAGAAGCAGCCGCCAACTTGGACTGGAAAAGAAAGCAGCAATTTGTTGTTTTTGTTCCTTGGAAGCTACGGGTGTTGCACAAGCCATGCAGAATTTTGTTGTTTGACTTCAAGTCTTCAAGTCTTAGTTTTGTTTTTGTCTTTTCTTGTTTTCTTTAGTTTAGTAAATTTAGTTTTCTTTACTTGTTTAATTTAGCAACTTTAGTAATTTAATTTCTTGTGCTTTGTTATGAAATTTTTAGTTGTGTTTTATTTTCAAGTAGTAATATGTTTATAGCTTTAATATAAATATTTTAATTTTCAGGATTTGAATTTGTTTTAATTTGAATTATGTCTATTTTTATTTTTGTGGTTAGTTTAAACTTCATTATGTTCTAAATTCTTTTGTTAGAGATTAGATGGATCTTAATCATGAATAATTAATTCTTAAGACTTGTTCATGCAATCTATATTTCTATTATGAGTTTAATATCATGTTCTTAATGCTTTTAGGTGATTGATCACCACTTAATTGATTTTTGATGCTTGTTTGATACCGTGTGGAGATGACATGCATGTGCTCATGTGATATTAAACCGTGAATTCAATTTAGACGGTAATAATCTAGGTTGGTCATGTGGTTTCGGTAGTAGAACTAAGTCGTGGCTACTTAGATTGAATCCGGGAATTTCCATAGTTCTTACTGCATTTAGAAATCTAAATTCACCTAGACCAAATGTGAGTTGATTTTAATCTAAATAGGGTTATTAGACCGATGTCGGCTATTAATTTACATTAGGGAAATTTCACCATCATAATTTGGAATTTACTTTAATTGCATGACAAGTCAAGAGAGTTAATTAGGATTGATTAAGTGAAGTCGAAATCTCTAACATCTTATTTGTTGCTTTTATCAAGTGTTATTAATTTTTCCTTCTTTAGTTAATTTACCATAAAACAATTTCATTGGCTAGCTTGTTGTTGAATTAATCATATTGGTAAGTAATTGGTTGAATTGAAAACAATCCTCGTGGGAACGATACTCTACTTATCACTTTATTACTTGTTGATATTGTACGTTTGCAATTCACCGAACAGCTAGAATGTAATAGGTGTGTTTGATATTCACCTCACGGCTCTAAGGAGCCAACAACATACAACAAGCAATTAGCCCAAACATAACTTGCAAAACAAGCAGAACTAAGGAAAATTAGACGAATGGAAGAAGCGTCTTCACAACCTAGGCTTTTACTTGATTGAGAAGATTCAAAGGCGCTACAATGTATTAGGTGTATTTGATAGGCACCTCATGGCTGTAAGAAGCCAACAACACGCAACAAGCAATTACCCCAAACTAAACTTCTGAAACTAGTAAAACCAAGGAAGATTAGACCAACGGATTGAGAGCAGTCACAACCTTAGGTTCTACTGGATTGATAAGATTCAATGGCGCTAGAATGTATTAGGTGTGTTTGATGTGCATCTTACGGCTATAAGGAGCAAATAACAACAACAAGGACCCAGCCCAAACTTAACTTGCGTAACAAGTACAACCAGGGAAGATTAGACCAATGGATAAAACGCCGTCACAACCTAAGGTTCTACTTGATTGATAAGATTCAAAGACACTAGATTGTATTAGGTGTGTTTGATATGCATCCCACGGCTATAAGGAGCCAACAACACACAACAAGCAATTAGCCAAAACTTAACTTGTGAAACAAGTTGAACTGGGGAAAATTAGACCAATGGATGAAACGTCGACACAACTTAGGGTTGTACTAGATTGATAAGATTCAAAAGTGCGAGAATGTATTAGGTGTGTTTGATATGCACATCACGGCTATAAGGTGCCAACAACGCACAACAAGCAATTAGCTCAAACCTAACTTGCGATACAAGTTGAACCGGGAAAAATTAGACCAATGGATGAAGAGTCGACACAACCTAGGGTTTTACTAGATTAATAACAATCAAAGGTGCTAGAATGTATTAGGTGTGCTTGATGTACACCTCGCAGCTACAAGAGGCCAACAACACACAACAAGCAACCACCCTAAACATAACTTGCGAAACAAGTAGAATCGGCGAAGATTAGACCAATATAGAAAGTGTCGTCAGAACCTAGGGTTCTACTCGATTAGTAAGATTCAAAGGTGCTAGAATACATTAGGTGTGTTTGATGTGCACCTAGCAGCTATAACGAGCAAACAAAACACAAGAAGCAACCACCCCTAACTTAACTTGCAAAATAAGAAAAAAGCAAGGAAAATTAGTCTAATAGAAGAAGTTTCATCACAACCCAGGGTTCTATTCAATTGATAAGATTCAAAGGTGCACCTCACGGCTAAAATTGGTTAGGTGTGTTTTATATGCACCTCACGCCTATAAGGAGCCAACAACACACAACAAGCAATAAGCCCAACCTTAAGTTGCGTAACAAGTAGAACCAGGGAAGGGTAGACCAATGGATGAAGCGTCGTCACAACCTAGGGTTCTACTAGATTTATAAGATTCAAAGGGTCTCGAATGTATGCGGTGTGTTTGATATGCAGCTCACAGCGATAAGGAGACAACAACACACAACAAGCAATAAGCCTAAACTTAACTTGCAAAATAAGTAGAATAGAGTTCTACTCTACTGATAAGATTCAAAGGCACTAGAATGTATTAGGTGTGTTTGATGTGCACCTCACGGTTATAAGGAGCCAACAACAACAACAAGCAACTAGCCCAAACTTAACTTGCGTAACAAGTAAAACTAGGGAAGATTGGACCAATAGATAAAGCGTCGTCACAAAGTAAGGTTCTACTAGATTGATAAGATTCAAAAGCACTAGAATGTATTAGGTGTGCTTGATTTGCACCTCACAGCTATAAGGAGCCAAGAACACACAACAAGTAAGAAACCTAAATTTAACTTGCAAAACAAGTAGAACTGAGGAAAATTAGACCAATGGAAGAAGCACCGTCACATGCTAGGGTTCTATTCTATTGATAAAATTCAAAGGCGCTAGAATGTATTAGGTGTGTTTGATCTGCACCTCACGACTATAAGGAGCCAACAACAACAACAAGCAACAAACCCAAACTTAACTTGCGTAAAAAGTAAAACCAGGAAAGATTAGACCTTGAAGCGTCGTCACAAACTAAGGTTCTACTAGATTGGTAAGATTCAAAAGCGCTAGAATGTATTAGGTGTTTGATTTCCACCTCACGGCTATAAGGAGCCAACCACACACAAGAAGCAATAAGTCTAAATTTAACTTGCGAAACAAGTAGAACCGGGATAAATTATATTAATGAAAGAAACGTTGTCACATCCTAAGGTTCTACTCGATTGATAAGATTCGAAGGCGCTAGAATGTATTAGGAGCGTTTGATATGCACTTCACGGCTATAAGAAGCCAAGAACACACAAGAAGCAATCAGCCCAAAGTTAACTTGCGAAACAAGTAGAACCGGGGAAACTTAGACCAATGGAAGAAGCGTCGTCACAACCTAGGGTTCTACTCGATTGATAAGATTCGAAGGCGCTAGAATATATTAGGAGTGTATGATATGAACCTCACGGCTATAGGGAGCCGCAAAACACAACAAGCAACCACCTGGAACTTAACTTGCGAAACAAGTAAAACCAGAGAAGATTAGACCAATGGTTGAGGCGTCGTCACAACTTAGGATTCTACTAGAGTGATAAGATTCAAAAGCGCTAAAATGTATTAGGTGTGTTTCATATACACCTCGCGTCTATGAGACAACACACAACATGCAATTAGCCCAAACTTAACTTGTAAAACAAGTTGAACCAGGCAAAATTAGACCAATAGAGGAAGCGTCATCACAACCCAGGGTTTTACTAGATTGATAAGATTCAAAGGTGCTAGAATCTATCAGGTGTACGTGAGGTGCACCTCATGGCTATAAGAAGCCAACAACACACAAGAAGCAATAAGCCCAAAGTTAACTTGCGAAAAAAGTAGAACCGAGGAAAATTAGACTGATGGAAGAAGCATCGTCACAACCTAGGGTTCTACTCGATTGATAAGATTCGAAGGCTCTAGAATGTATTAGGAGTGTTTGATATGCACCTCATTGCTATAAGGAGCCAACAATACACAACAAGCAACCGCCCGAAACTTAACTTGCGAAACAAATAAAACCAGTGAAGATTAGACCAATGGTTGAGGCGTCGTCACAACTTAGGGTTCTACTAGAGGAATAAGATTCAAAAGCGTTAAAATGTATTAGGTGTGTTTCATATAGACCTCACGTCTATGAGAAAACACACAACATGCAATTAGCCCAAACTTAACTTGTGAAACAAGTTGAACTAGAGAAAATTAGACCAATAGAGGAAGCATCGTCACAACCCGGGGGTTTACTAGATTGATAAGATTCAAAGGTGCTAGAATCTACCAGGTGTGCTTGAGGTGTACCTCACGGCTATAAGAAGCCAGCAACACACAAGAAGCAATAGGCCCAAAGTTAACTTGCGAAACAAGTAGAATTGGGAAAAATTAGACTGATGGAGGAAGCGTCGTCACAACCTAGGGTTCTACTCGATTGATAAGATTCGAAGGCGCTAGAATGTTTTAGAAGTGTTTGATATGCATCTCACAGCTATAAGGAGCCAACAACACACAACAAGCAACCACCTGAAACTTCACTTGCAAAACAAGCAAAACCAGTGAAGATTAGACCAATGGTTGAGGTGTCATCACAACTTAGGGTTCTACTAGAGTGATAAGATTCAAAAGCGCTAAAATGTATTAGGTGTGTTTCATATACACCTCAGGTCTATCAGACAACACAAAACATGCAATTAGCCCAAACTTAACTTGTGAAACAAGTTGAACCGGGGAAAATTAGACCAATGGAGGAAGCGTCGTCACAACCTAGGGTTCTACTAGATTGATAAGATTCAAAGGTGCTAGAATCTATCAGGTGTGCATGAGGTGCACCTCACGGCTATAAGATGATAACAGCATACAACAAACAACCACCCCAAACTTAACTTAAGAAACAAGTAGAACCAGGGAAGATTAGACCAATGAAGGAAGCGTCGTCTCAACCTAGGGTTCTACTCTATTGATAAGATTCAAAGGCGCTTGAATGTTTTATGTGTGTTTAATGTGCACCTCACGGCAATAAGGAGCCAACAACAACAAACAGCAACCAGCCCAAACTTAACTTGCGTAACAAGTAAAACCAGGGAAGATTTTACCAATAGATGAAGCTTGGACACAAGCTAGGGTTCTATTAGAGACAAGAGGCAAAAGTGCTAGAATGTATTAGGTGTGTTTGATATGCACCTCACAACTAAAATGTATCGGCCAATGGATGAATCATCGTCACAACCTGGGGTTCCAGTAGATTAATAACATTCGAAGGCACTAGAATGTATTAGGAGTTTTTGATTTGCACCTTACGGATAGAAGGAGCCAACATCGCACAACGAGTAACTATTCCAAATTTAACTTGCGAAACAAATAGAATTAAGAAAGATTATACCAATGGATGAATCGCCATCACA